>CM070779.1:22651872-23251872 GCA_036346955.1 Dipus sagitta | reverse complement strand
GGAGGGCGCAGCCCATCTGTGCACATGTTGGTGGCTGCCATGTGAGTCCAGCACAGGCAGAAATGGAGATGTTACAGGACAAGCTGATATTGGAAATGAAATCTCCATTTTTATTTTATTTTTAAATTTATGATTATTATTATTATTATTATTATTATTATTATTTATTTCTGTGTGTGAGAGAGTGCAGACACATCTGTAGAGGTCAAAAGACAGCTTTTTTTTTCTTTTTCTTTCTTTCTTTCTTTTTTTTTTTCAAGGTAGGGTCTCACTCTATCCCAGGCTTACCTGGCACTCACTCTGTAGTCCCAGGCTGGCCTTGAACTCACAGTGATCCTCCTACCTCTGCCTCCTAAGTTCTGGGATTAAAGGCGTGCGCCACCACACCCGGCTAAAGGAGAGCTTTCAGGCTGGTTTCTCTCTCTGTCTCTCGCTCTGCTGTTGTTCTCTGCTGCGCACATCGTGCATATTATGATCTTCAGGAATTCTCCTGTCTCTGCCTCCCACATGGCCACCAACGTGCTGGGTCTACAGAAGCACACCGTGGCTTCTGGCTTTTTAAACATGGGGTCTGGGAATGGAACCCAGGCACTCCAGCTTGCCCAGTGAGTGCTGTATCCATCTCCCCAGCCCTCTCCATGTTTCAAATGTGAGCAGTGAATTAAGATGCTGTTGAACACAAGGTGGATGAAAACCCAACAGACTGATGCATGTGATGTGAGCCACAGGTGGCTTGCTTGTTAAGTCTGACCGAACTTCCTTGATCCCTTTGGTCTACATAACCCAGTCCTATCTAGGCTGTGAGTATGTGAGTGAGTGAGTGTGTGTGTGTGGGGGGGGGGGGTTCAGAACCCCTTTTACTTGGGTCAGCCTGTCTGAATGCCTTTGTACACTTCCTGTCCCCTCTGTCTCTTCCTCTCCCCTGACCAACTCCTGTTCGTTCGTTGAGATTCAGGTCTGTTGGCCCCAACACTGGAGAGAGTCTTCTCTGGCTGCCCTAGGCGGACTGGCTCTTGTGTTTTCCAGTTGTGTGATGCTGGGTAAATTCCTTCACCTCTCCGTCTCAGTTTTCTTTACCTGGAAAGTGGACATGATAATAGTATATATTTCATTAGGGTGCTGGGAGGAGCGAGTGGATATATAGACTGACAGACAGTGAACCCCCCCCCCCCCTCCAGAAGGCAGAGCTGGTTCCTGCTGCATATGTGATTCGGGCTCGTCACTGGGCAGGTGTTCATGAAATGATTGTTGACTTGAGGAAGTGAGACAGTATGAGCACCTTGACCTTCAGCTCTAGTGGGTTGTAGCAACAGCATGACACTGTGGCTGTGGATTCAACTCCCTTGAACGCCTCATGTTCAAAGGAGCAGCCATAACATCCATCCAGATGGCTGAGGTCTGACGAAGGAACAGCAGCAAACCCGGGTCGCTCATGCGTCACTGGAGGGAGTGAGAACAGGTCCAAGCCCGCTGGAGAGGAGAGGAAGCCGTTTCTTTAAAGCTCGCCAAGGTACTTGCCAAATGATCCTTGGGCACTTGTCCCCTGAGAAAGAAAACTTACGCTCACACCAAAGCTTGTCGACAGACTTAGTAGCATCAAGCTGGAAACACCCCTGACGAGTTGGTGTGCAGTGGAGGACTGTCGGTAGTAAAGAGGAATCACTGTGGATGACACTGTGAATGAATCGCGAAGGAATGATGTGGACTGAAGAAAACCACTCCCCAGAGCTTACCTGCTGTCTGCTTCTATTGACATGATGTTGTTTGAACAAAAACCTACAGATGGGGAACAGATTAGTGCCAGGGGCAGGCATGGAAGTAGGTTTGGAGGTGCTCAAGTGTAGAGATGGGCGATTGCCAGGAGAGGGACTTGTGGCTGAGGAACTGTGCCTTTCCTGTGGTGGTGACACATTGCTAAATAGCATGAGATAAAACCCATGCAAATAAGAAGAAGGAACGAGGTTGGTAGATTGGCAGTGGCCGGGCCCAGGCTGAGAGGCTGTGACATTGTACAGCAGTGTCTGAGATGTTGCTAACGGGGCTAGCTGAATGAAGTGTACCAGGATCTTTCTCTATCGTGTTACAAATGTGTGTCAATAGACACTGATCTCAAAATAAAAAGCTAACTCAATTACAAAAGGTTTTATGAGGGTTTTTTTTTTTAAATTTATTTATTTGTTTGAGAGTGACAGAGAAAGGGGGGGAGAGAGAGAGAGAGAGAGAGAGAGAATGGGCTCGCCAGGGCCTTCAGCCACTGCAGACGAACTCCAGACGCATGCGCCTCTGGCTTACGTGGGTCCTAGGGAATCGAGCCTTGAACCGAGGTCCTTAGGCTTCACAGGCAAGCGCTTAACCTCTAAGGCATCTCTCCAGACCTTATGAGGGTTTTTTTTTTCTTCAGTGCGGGAGATAAAACTTAGGGTTTCATGCACTCAACTATAACCCCAATTCTGCCATTTCTTCACTGATTTTTTTTTTTTTTTTAATTTGGAGACAAGATCTTGCTAAGTTACTCAGGCTGGCCTTGAACTCACTCTGTAGCCTAGGCCGGCCTTGAACTTGCCTCAACCTCAGGCTGACAATTACAAGGTATTTCAAACAAAAATCAAAACAAAGCCAAACAAAAGATGACCAAGCGCCAGCCAGCCTGTTTCCTGTTGAGCCTTGATAGTAGCTTATTGATGACTGAAATTGACACACTCAGGTCATTGCCAGGCTGTCCCCTCCCCCATCTGCTACCTTATCCTTTGGTCCCAAGGCTGGTGGAGATGGAGGAACATCCGACCTGTCCAGTGCTTCAAGGGTCTGGACTGAACCTGAGCCCTGCCCTTTAGCCTCTGGAAGAAAGTCAGCCTGTTGGGAGTATTGAGGAAGTGGAGGGCTCGGGAGATCAACAATGGCTTCCTGGAGTTCAGACTGTCCTGGTGGTCTGAGATAGCAGGTGTTTCCACAGGCACCGATGTCGTTGACCAAGCACATCTTCCCGAGTTGACCAGCCTAGCCTGCAAGGTGGGGTGCAGGTCTTCTGCATTCCCATCTCCCCCTCTTCCTCTGTGCTCTGCTCCCTTTGAGATTAGATGTGTAACACTTTCAGGCCTCTCTCTTATTCCTTGAATACCCTGGGAAGGCTGGGAGGTAACAAAACATTTCTGCAGGTGGGAAAACAGGCCGAGAGAAGTCCAAGTGACTGTCTCAAGACCCCTTGCTCTGTGTCAGAGATCCCTGGGGTCTGTGCACACGAAAACCAGATGGCTTTGGAGTCTGAGAGCAAAAGGTGTGGTTTTAGAGGCTCCCCAAGCGGGGAAAGCTAAGATTTTCTAGGTCCCAGTAGCTCAACAAGCGTTAAACCTTTTGGTCTTGGATCCTTTTAAATTAAGACTCCTGGGCTGGAGAGATGGCTTAGCGGTTAAGCACTTGCCTGCGAAACCTAAGGATCCCAGTTTAAAGTTTGATTCCCTAGTACCCACGTAAGCCAGATGCAGAAGGTGGAGCATGTGTCTGCAGCTGGTTTGCAGTGGCTGGAGGCCCTGGTGTGCCCATTCTCTCTCTTGCTCTATCTGCCTCTTTCTCTTTTTGTCTTTCTCTCACAAATAAATTTTAAAAAAATAAATTAAGGCTCCTAGAGAACCTTTGTTTATATGAATATTGTGTATGTGTGCACATGTGGAAGCCAGAGGACAACCTTTAGTGTGCGCCACCATGACCGACTATATATATATATTTTAGACAGAGTCTCTCACTGGCTTGGCATTTGCTAAGTAGACTAGATTGACTGCCCCAGGAGCCAAAGGGATCTGCCTGTCTCTGTCAGATACATAAAGTGGCACATGTGTCTGGAGCTCATTGGCAGTGGCAAGAGGCCCTGGCATGTCCACATTCATTCTCTCTGTCCTCTTCTCTCTCAGGTAAATAAATAAAAATATTAAATTAATGGAGAGAGACACACTGTTGTGTTGGCTCCTTAGGTGACAATTAAAAGGCTTCTGTCTGGTATCTTTAAAAAATAAGCAAAAATAGCATTGGTTCTCTTTGTAAAAAAAAAGAAATTATGTGTGTGTGCGTATGTGTGTGCGTGAGTATGTGCACCGGGGTGCCTGTGTGGAGGTCAAAGGACAACCTGGGTGGGGGTGTTGTCCACTCCTGACACCTTCTTTTTGAGATAGGATCTCCCTTGTTTTGCTACTGTGTGTCCGTCAGTCTAGCTGGCCCATGAGCTTCCAGATTTTCCTGGTTCTGCTTCCTATGGCCATAGGTGGTTTGGGATTACAGGTGCTTGCGCAAGAAACTTTGCCTCTGGCTTTACCTTGGTGCTGGGGAATTGCAAGTGTCTTGAACCACTGAGCCATCTCTCCAGCCCCATTAATTCTTTTAAGAGTAACAAACCCATTATGCACTACAACCATGCATAACGTTTTAATGGAAAAGATTATTTTATAAAACCAAAAATAATTCATGGGGAAAGGGGTGTGCGTGTGTGTGTGTGTGTGTGTGTGTGTGTGTGTGTGTTTAAAAACACTTTTCAGATCTCTTTACATCATGCTAGTAGCCGAGTTCCCGAATCCATTTCTGTGTGTAATCAGGTACAGTGTCACCGGCCATGTTGCTTTGGGAAGTACTCACTTGTGAAATAACCAGACTGGAAAAAGTTAATAACATCTTTCGATACTTATGCAAATAGTTTGACTTTGTGGATGTCTTAAAAGGATCCTGGGGATTTTCCCAGGGTTCTTAGGTCATACTTTGAGAACGGCTGCAGTAGTATGGTTCTCTCCCCTGGTTTCCTTCTGGTCCTGTCTGTCCTCTCTCCATAACAACTTTTGTCCCAGAGTGAGCAGAATAAAGGAGGTTTGTGCAGAAGTGCCAGATGGTCACACTCCTGAGGACGTAGCTTCGATCTGGGTGCTCACATAGTCTCCAGACTTCCAGGGTTGTGTGGCCCCGGGGCCTGCCTCTGCTGCCAGGTACCCTGTGGTGCTGGTGCTCAAATATCTAACTCTTAAAAACATTAATTTATTTATGAGAGAGAACGAGAGAGAGGGAGAGATATCGAGAGAGAATGAGTGCATCAGGGCCCCTAACCACTGCAAATGAACTCCAGATGCATGCTCCATCTTGTGCATCTGGTTTACATGAGTACTGGGGAATTGAACCTGGGTCCTTAGGCTTTGCAGGCAAGTGCCTTAACCACTAAGCAGTCTCTCCAGCTCCCTAACTCTTTAAAGTAGGACACCTTTGTAAAAGAAAGCTAGGAGTACAGGGTTCCTGGTAGGCGGCTGTGGAGGGAGAGGCAGACAGCCATCACTATGCAACAAACTGTGTGGAAATGTGTTTGTGTGTATGTTCATGTGTGCATGTGTTCCCGTGGCTGTGGAGGCCAGAGGACAACCTTAGATGACGTCCCTCTGATTTTACACAGGGTCTCTTACTGGTCTTGAACCTGTCAAGTAGGCTAGACTGGCTGGCCAGTGGGCCTCAGGGATCTGCCTGTCTCTGCCTCCCCAGCACTGGAATTATAAGCATGTGCCACTGTGCCTAGTTTTCTATTTTTTATTTTAGAGAGAGAGAGAGTTGGCACATCAGGGCCTCAGCCACTGCAATCGAACTCCAGACGCTTGCGCCACCTAGTGGGCATGTGCAACCTTGCACTTGCCTCACCTTTGTGCATCTGGCTAATGTGGGATCTGGAGAGTAGAACATGGGTCCTTAGGCTTTGCAGGCAAGCGCCTTAACCGCTAAGCCATCTCTCCAGCTCTCATTTCAATTTTAGAAGCCCCATGTGGTCACCAGTGTCTCATGACACAGGACAGCCTTGCTGGTCATCACTAGGGCACTGTTAGGATCTGCACTTTAATTTCTTATTTATTTATTTATTTTGGTTTTTCGAGGTAGTGTCTCACCCTGGCCCAGACTGACCCGGAATGAACTATGTAGTCTTAGGATGGTCTCGAACGCATCCGCCTACCTTTGTCTCCCGAGTGCTGGGATTAAAGGCTTGTGGCCCCCACACCCGGCTAGGATCTGCACTTTAGTCCCTGGAGTAGTCCTAGAAAGAAAACCTCAAAAGGGCTTTGAACACTGGGTGGCGAGGTCACATTCTGTAATATTCTATAATGAGATACGGGTTTTTTGAAAATATTTTATTTAGAGAGGAGGGGAAAGACAGAGAATGGGCACACCAGGGCCTCTTGCCACTGCAAATGAACTCCATATGCATAGTCACTGTGTGTATCTGGCTTTACCTGGGTACTGGGGAATTGAACTGAGATCGTCAGGCTTTGTAAACAAGCACTTTAAGCCACTGATCTCTCTCCTAAGATACAGGGTTTTAAAATTTATTTATTTGGGCAGGGAGAGAGAGAGAGAATGGGTGTTCCAGAGCCTTCAGCAGCTGTAAAGGAACTCCAAACACATATGCTATTTTCTGTATCTGGCTTATGTGGGTCCTGGGGAGTCGAGCCTGGGTCCTTTGGCTTTGCAGGCAAGCACTTTAAACTGCTAAGCCATCCCTCCAACCGGAGATACGGTGTTTTGACTGCTCTTCTCTGTGTCTCCCCACCACAGGCCCTACCATGAGGCCCCAGCTCCTCTGGAGCCCCCGCGCTCCCCTGGCCCCGGGCGCACCGTGCTAGCCCCAGCCAGGGCAAGGGGAGGCGCGGGGCCATGGCCAGCCACGTGGACCTGCTCACCGAGCTGCAGCTGCTGGAGAAGGTGCCCACGCTGGAGCGGCTGCGCGCCGCCCAGAAGCGCCGGGCGCAGCAGCTGAAAAAGTGGGCGCAGTATGAGCAGGACCTGCAGCACCGTAAGCGCAAGCACGAGCGGAAGCGCAGCACCGGCGGTCGCCGCAAGAAGGTCTCCTTCGAGGCCAGCGTGGCCCTGCTGGAGGCCTCGCTGAGGAACGACGCCGAGGAAGGTGGGTGGCCGCGTGTGCGCTTGCGTGCAGGGCCTGTGGCTGCAGAGCCCTGGGGCTACCGTCTGCAGAGCCTTTAGTGCGGGCAGCCTTTTCCTCTTTGGAAGAGGATGCCTTAAGAAGGGCTTAATTTTCTTTTAAGCTTGTTGTTGACAACTTCATACCTACAATCACCATCATAGCCCTCGGCCACCACTCACAGCTGGGGAATCTCCATGGAATCCCTTAGGTTTAGTGGTTTTTTTTTTTTTGTTGTTGTTGTTTGTTTGTTTGAGGCAGGGTCTCACTCTAGCTCAGGCTGACCTGGAATTCACTATGTAGTCTCAGGGTGGCCTCAAACTCACGGCGGTCCTCCTACCTCTGCCTCCCTGTGCTGGGATTAAAGGTGTGTGCCACCACGCCTGGTTTAGGTTTATTGTTTTTGAGACAGTAGCCCCCGGTGGCCTCAAACTCAAGTATGTAGCTGAGGATGACCTTGAACTCTCGATCCTCCTGTTTCCAACTCCTTAGTGTCCCGGGGTTACAGGCCTGCCCCACCAAACCTGGCCCCCAAGGCTTTGTCTTTAACTTGGACTTTTTATTTTTGTTGTTGGAAACAAGGATCTCGGCCTTTGGCTAACGGATATCATAATAATTTCCCTTCCCACCCACAAATATTTACTTCCTGCCCAGTGCTATTCAACACAGGAGAATGAGCAGGTTGGATCTGATTTCCTCTCTCAAGAGCTGGATGCTCATAGGATTTTGTATTTCGTGTGTGTGTGTGTGTGTGTGTGTGTGTGTGTGTGTGTGTGTGTTTCGATGTAGGGTCTCACTCTGGCCCAGGCTGACCTGGAATTCACTATGTAGTCTCGGTGGCCTCAGACTCATGGCGATCCTCCCACCTCTGCCTCCCGAGTGCTGGGATTAAAGGCGTGCGTCACCGTGCCTGGCTTGGATTTTGTATTTCTCTTTTTCTCTTCTCTTCTCTTCTCTTCTCTTCTCTTCTCTTCTCTTCTCTTCTTTTCTTTTCTTTTCTTTTCTTTTCCCTTCTCTTCTCCTCCCCTCCCCTCCCCTCCCCTTTCCTTCTTTCTTTCTTTTTTGTTTGTTTTTTTGAGGTAGAGTCTTGCTCTAGCCCAGACTGACCAGGAATTCACTATGTAGTCTTAGGCTGGCCTCGAACTCCCAGAAATCCGCCTACCTCTGCTAGGATCAAAGGCATGCGCCACCATACCTGGCAGAATTTTGCATTTCTTAAGCCCTTTCTCTGTGTGATCCCCATTCTAGCCCAGTTGGTGCTATTCTGGGTTCTTCTTTTGTTGTGCTGGGGATTCAGGGCGGGGTCCTGGACATGCTGGGCAGGGCCTCTAACTCTGAGCCACTCCCCCAGCCCAGCCCGGCCCCGGCTTCTTCAGCCCTCAGTGCGGCTTCACGGTGGAGGGTGGTTACCAGTGCAGAACGTGAGGTAGAGTCCTTGGCTCTGAAGTGGACTTAGCAGAGCCTCTGTGACCCTGGCCACAAAGTGCTTCCACTCCCTGCCCTTTGTCTCCAGTTCTGGAAACTATGGTAACAGACTTGACCCAAGGAGCTGGTTGTGAAGCACCCAGAAAGTAATATTTGTGAGATCCTTTTGCCCATGGCCTCTCATGCCAAGTAAGTGGCTAATATTTTTATTAGTTTTTAATTTTTTTCTTGACAACTTCTATACTTACAGACAATAAACCATGATATTTCCCTCCCCTCCCCCATTTTCCCTTTCACAACTGTGCTCTCCATCATATCCCCTCCCTCTCTCTGTTAGTCTCTCTTTTATTTTTATTTTTATTTTTATTTTTTTGGTTTTTCGAGGTAGGGTCTCACTCTAGCCCAGGCTGACCTAGAACTCACTATGGAGTCTCAGGGTGGCCTCGAACTCACGGCGATCCTCCTACCTCTGCCTCCTGAGTGCTGGGATTAAAGGCGTGCGCCACCACGCCCAGCTCTCTCTTTTATTTTAATGTCAGCTTTCTCTCAGCTGGTCTACATGGAGGAGGTTATCAGCTCAGTTCCAGCAAGATTTCTCAGTGGCCTTGCAGCCCAAGTATGTGGAGTCTTCAGCAATAGGGTCTTACCATCTATTCCTGGTGGGAAACCAAGGGCCTTGGCAATGGCCTGTAATGTTTTGGGGGCATCAGGGACCTCCCTGGCCAACAACTCACTGAAAGGTATCCCATCCCTGGCACTGAAAATTTTCTAGTGACAATCTATGGCTCCTGAGTACCTCGAAAAACAAAACAAGACAAAGAAAGAAAGAGAGAGAGAGAGAGAGAGAGAAAGAAGGAAAGAAAAAGACATCAAAGCGGAAGAAGGACTAGGGAAGAAGAAGGGGTTTGGTGAGAGAGGGGACAAGAGAAGTTAATGGGCAAGGATTATGATCAAAATACATTATGTACATGTCCAAAAATAGTCAAGAAAAATGATATTAAAAGAGACATGTTAGCCGGGCGTGGTGGCGCACGCCTTTAATCCCAGCACTCGGGAGGCAGAGGTAGGAGGATCGCCGTGAGTTCGAGGCCACCCTGAGACTCCATAGTGAATTCCAGGTCAGCCTGGGCTAGAGTGAGACCCTACCTCAAAAAACCAAAAAATAAAAAAATAAAAAATAAATAAATAAAAGAGACATGTATTGGGGCTGGAGAGATGGCTCAGCAGTTAAGGTGCTTGCCTGCAAAGCCTAATGACCCAGGTTCGATTACTCTGTACCCATGTAAATAAAGCCAGATGCACAAAGTGGCACATGTATCTGGAGTTTGTTTGCGCTAGTGTGCCCATACTCTCTCTCTGTCTCTCTCCTTGCAAATAAATTAAAAAATAAAAAGAGCCGTGTATCATAACACTTTTAGAAACGGACACTCGGAAAGGTTCAGAACCTTGGCCAGGGTGGCAGAGCAGGACAGAAGCCCTAGGACACTGCCCCTGGCTTTGCAGGTTTACTCCGCACAAGTTGGCCAGGCTGTCTTCCCTGGGCCTGTGTGGAGGGGTCATGCCTGCTGCTTGTAGCTGCAGCTTGTGTGCAGGCCCTTGCATCCCCTCCGCAGCCTCTGGCCCACCCCTGAATGCTGGCTGAGCCTTCCCTGAAGAGGACCCTGTGCAGGCATTGGGTGCCGAGGCGGGCAGAGAGAGGGCAGAGGGCTCTGGCACTGACAGCACGAGAGGGCATCGCTTTCCACAGGTGAAGTGTCCCTGCTCCCGAAAATCCAAAATCTGACAGAATCCAATGTTTGAAAAGTCCGGGGAGCCTTCATGATAGCACAGTGGAAAATTCCACACCTGACCCCGTGTGATAGATTGCAGTTAAGTTCAGATGCACTAGAAATTACCTCCAGGCTGTGTAGCAAATGCATATGAAACATAAATGAACTTTATGGTAATTCTGGGGTCTCCATCCTCGAGAGCTCATGTATATTTCAGAGTATTTCAAACTCTTAAAAAAAAAAAAAGCTCAAATCCAGAACTCTTCCGGTTCCAGGCGTTTCAGATAAGAGGCACTCAACCTGTCCCCCTGCCCTTTTGAGTTCCTGAAGGTTCTGAAAGCACCATTCCATTTTCATCCCGCTAACAGTCCCAGGCCCACTCAGCTGCAAAGAGCTCAGCTGAGAGCTGGGGTGATGTCTCAGGTTAGGGAGGTGGCCCCCGAGGCTCCTTCCCACACGTGGTTTGGTTTGCAGAGTGACGTGGCTGTCCCATCCCACTCAGGGGGCGGCTGGATCATGAGGTCTAATTTCTGGTGGAGGTGGCAGTTCACCGGTTCTTCCCTCCACACTCATGGTACCCATCCGTTACTCCCTAGTTCTCTGACAGGCCCCACTTCCTCCCAAGGCGTGCCCCCGTTCAAGGACACTGCCTGTGACCCTGAGCAGCTGGTTGCATCTCTCTGGATCCAGTGATTTAAATCTGTGTTATGGGACCTTGAAGGTTTGCTTGTAAGAGGGTGTGACAGGAATTAGGAAGATCCTATACAGGACAGATTTGCCCTAAGCCCTGTATCAGAACAGTGGTAATTAAAATAATATATTTGTATTTGTTTATTTGCAAAGAGAGAGAGAAGAAGAGAGGAATGGGCATGCCAGGGCCTCTTGCCACTGTAAATGAACTTCAGATGCATGCACCACTTTGGGCACCTGGGTTTATACGGGTACTGGGGAATTGAACCCTGGCTGACAGGCTTTGCAAGCAAACGCCTTTAAGTGCTGAGCCATCTCCCCAGCCCGGAACAGTGAGAATTTTAACACAGTTCTTTGAAGTTTTTTTGCAGGCTTTATTTATTTATTTATTTTTGTTTTTCGAGGTAGGGTTTCACTCTAGCTCAGGCTGACCTGGAACTCACTATGGAGTCTCAGAGTGGCCTTGAACTCACGGTGATCCTCCTACCTCTGCCTCCCAGGTGCTGGGATTAAAGGTGTGCGCCACCATGCCCGGCTGACTTTAACTTTTTTGCATATTATATGTGTGCAGTGTGCATGTTCATATGTGTGCAAGTGCATATGCTCTGTGTGTGTTCCTGAGTGTGGATTGCTTTCCACCTTATTTATTTATTTTGTGTGTGATAGATGCATGTGTGTACCCAGATGCAAGCCCCACACACATGTGTGTGGAGCCCAGAGGAGAAGGGCGGGTTACCTTCTCTTATTGCTCGTCTATGTATTTCCTTGACATTGGGTCTCTCCCTCAACTCTGAGCTGCTGTCCGTCAGTGAACCTCAGCAATTCTACAGGCCTGAGCCCTCAATGGACTTGGGTTACAGATTGTGTGTGTGTGTGTGTGTGTGTCCACATCCAGCTTTTTTAATTAAAATTTTTTTATACTTTTTTAATGACAGAGAGAGAGAGAAAAAAAAATTGGCACTCCAGGGCCACCAGCCACTGCAGTTGAGCTCCTGACAAATGTCCCATCTTGTGCGCATGTGCCACCTTGTGCACTTGCATCACCTTGTACATCTGGCTTATGTGGAAGCTGGAGAGTAGAACATGGGTCCTTAGGCTTCACAGGCAAATGCCTTAACCTCTAAGCCGTCTCTCCTGCCCACACATGCAGGGTGTCCAAACCTGGTGGTCCCTGGCCCTCTCCCCAGCCTCCACATTTTTTGAGATAGAGTCTCTAACTGAACCTAGAGCTGATTGATTTGGCTGGACTATGTACTCAGTAAGTTCCTGTGAAGCTCCTATCTCTGCCCAGCTTTTATGTGGCTATAGGAATTTAATTCTGGTTTTCATGTTTGCACAACAAGCAGTTTACCCACTGAACCATCTCCCCAGCCCGAGACTTGAATATTAAGAAAAAATTAAGTATACACCAATTGTCAAAAAAAAAAAGCAAGCATTGAATAAAGCAACACATTGTCTCCCTCTTTCTAAACTTTATTTCCTCCCTTCCTATCATCCTCTGTGACCTCTGCTCACTACTTATATGTGTTTCCTTCCAGTCATTTTTCTCATTACTTTTGTGAACTTGGAGAAATGTGTAAAGCTAGGTATTTTCTTAAGCTTTTATATAAGTAATGACATCCTAGAATCTTGGACATGGTAATCTATAGTTTTTCTTCCCTCCTTCCCTCCCTCCCTCTTTCTTTCTTTCTTTCTTTCTTCCTTCTTTTTTTTTTTCTTTCCTTCTTTCTTGGTTTTGTCAAAGTAGTGCCTCATTCTAGCCCAGGCTGACCTGGAATTCACTATGTAGTCTTAGATTGGCCTTGAACTCACAGCGATCCTCCTACTTCTGCCTTCCAAGTGCTGGATTAAAGGCATGCGCTACCACACCCAGCTATAGTTTTCTTCCTTCCTTCCTTCCTTCCTTCCTTCGTTCCTTCCTTCCTTTCTTTCTTCCTTCCTTCCTCCCTCCCTCCCTCCCTCCCTCCCTCCCTCCCTCCCTCCCTCTCTCTCTCTCTCTTTCTTTCTTTCTTTTGAGGTAGGGTCTCACTCTAGCACAGGCTGACCTGGAATTCACTCTGTAGTCTCAGGTGGCCTGCAACTCACAGCAACTCAAAGCAATCCTCCTACCTCTGCCTCCCGAGTGCTGGGATTAAAGGCATGTGCCACCACATCTGGTTTAGTTTTCTTTCTTTCTTTCTTTCTTTCTTTCTTTCTTTCTTTCTTTTCTTTTCTTTTCTTTTCTTTTTTTTTTTTTAGGTGGGGTCTCGCTCTAGTCCAGGCTGACCTGAAAATTCACTATGTAATCTAAGGGTGGCCTCAATCCTCTTGCCTCTGCCTCCTGAGTGCTGAAATTAAAAGCATGTGCCACCACGCCCAGCTCACCAGAACTTTTTTGTTTTGTTTGTTTTTTGTTTTAAATTTTTATTTATTTGTTTGCAAGGAGAGAGAGAGCGAGAGATAGAGAAGAGAGACAGGCAGAGAGAGAATGGGCACGCCAGGGCTTCTAGCCACTGCAAACGAACTCCAGACGCATGTGCCCCTTGTGCGTTTGGCTTACATGGGTCCTGGAGAATCGAACCTGGGTCCTTTGGCTTCACGGGTAAACACCTTAAGTGTTAAACCATTTCTCCAGCCCTGTTTTTTTTTTTTTTTTTTTTTTTTTTTTTTTTTTGAGGTAGGGTCTTACTCTAGCCCAGGCTGACCTGGAATTCATTATGTAGTCTCAGGGTGGCCTCGAACTCATGGCAATCCTCCCACCTCTGCCTCCCAAGTGCTGGGATCAAAGGGTGTGCACCACCATGCCCGGCTCACCAGAATTTTTGAATCGTTCCTTATTGATGGCCAAGGAGATTTTCTCCGCAGTTTTGTTTTACAGAGTGAACAGATTGTATGCATCTAGAAGTACTTGTCTGAAGACAGATGTGGAAAAATGGGGAAAGCTAGATTGAAGGGTATTAAGTTTAAATGAGAAAAGTGGTAAATCTTCTGGATTCGTTCCCTTAGCTCTGGGGATAGTCAGGTGAAGGTGGAGGATGTGGCACACCTATGGGGGTACCTTGACAGGTACTCCCGGGGTCTACAGGTGGCCGCGTTGAAGGTGGGGTGCCAGAGTCTGCCATCAGTCAGCCCTTGAACTTGCCGGCCTCCGTTCAGCTTGCTGGCAGCCTGACAGAGGCGGCAGCTCCCAGCTGGCTGGGGATGGCTGCTGCAGGCTGGAGGCGCTGGTGCTGGCGAGCTGACTGGGGTGTTAGCTCACCGAGGAGTGGGAGCATGGGGCGGCAGCTCCCCCCCCCTCCCCTGAGCTCATCGCTGCCTCTGAGTCAACCTCCCCCACTTGCAGTGGGCGTGTGTGTCAGTTCCCCAGAGAGGCAGTGCCTGGGAACTCACCGAATTTCCTTTTCTGGCTCTGCTGTTGCCTTTAGGCGAATGTCCTTAACCTTGAGCCTCACGCTCAATGCTCCTCACCTTCCTTCCATTCCCCAGCCCGTTCCAGCCCCTACCTCTCTTCACGCACCTTGAATTCACTTACCTCCCTCCCTACCTTGAACAGGCAGTTCCCTTTTTTTTTTTTTCTTCCCTGAGATAGGGTCTAATTCTAGTCCAGGCTGACCTAGAATTCATTCTGTACTCTCAGGTTGGCCTCAAGCTCACAGCGATCCTCCTACCTTGGCTTCCCAGTGCTGGAATTAAAGGCGTGCACCACCGTGCCTGGCTACTTTATCTTTTTTTTTTTTTTTTCAACTCTTCTAATTTTTTCCAGTTTGAGTCAACATGGGGAGCCATCTGCGAGCCTTTGGGCACCCCAGTCCCATCAGTACCCAGGTGACATTTCCTGAGAGAGCAAGATCATGCTTAAAAGATAGGAGCATAGACTACAGTTGGTCCTCTGGGATTCAACTCCCATATTTGCTATTCACTAGCTATACCTGTTAAAGTTTTCTTTATTTAATTTTTAAAAATGTATTTATTTATCTATTTAAGAGGTAGGGGAAGAGGCAGATAGAAAGAGAGAACGGGTGCGCCAGGGCCTCTAGCCACAGCAAACTCCAGACACACATGCGCCCCCTTGTGCATCTGGCTTACACCGGTCCTAGGGAATCAAACCACGGGTCCTTGGGCTTTACAGGCAAACGCCTTAGCCGCTATTTCCCCGGCCCTCTTTATTGAATTAAAAAATATTTATTTATTTGAGAGAGAGGGAGTGGGAGGGGGATGGCGAGAGGGAAGAAGGATGGGAGAGGAGGGAGAAAGGGGAAAGAATGGGCAAGCCAGAGCCTTTCCCTGCAGGCACACGCATGAGCCGTCTTCTGCCTCTGGCTCTATGTGGGTACCGGGGACTCGGACCCGGGCTTTCATGCTTTGCAAGCATGTGCCTTTAACTGCTGACCTTTAACATCTCTCCAGCCACTTAAATTTTCTTTTCAACAACTTCACACATGTATGTATTACATCTTGATTATATTCTTCCCTTATCCCCCTCCTCCTTGTGCTAAACCCCTTCTTCCTCTTCTCTTAGTTTTGATGACTCACTGAGTTAAATTGGGGCTGTTGGTATGAGTATGGGTGTGGGGGTTTCTTTACAGGTTTTGCATTGTTGGGACAGTTTCTTAATTTCGCAGTGCCTCACTTTCCCTACGTGTCATGAGCACGTTATTAATACATCCACCATGGAAAAAGTTGCTGAGGGGCTAAATTGAGTTTGTTAAGTGTTGGAAGAGGTGTGGTAAGAAGAGAAGTGATGTGCATTATCTATTAGTCTGCATTTACATAATCTCTCATTATGATATATTCTGATTGTCACCTTCACGAGTATCAGATGCTTACTTTGTACCAGGCCACCTGCTGCACATATGTGATCTTGGCTCATCCTCAAGCCAAAGTTGGATAGTGAAACTTTATTTTGAAAAAAAAAAAACCAACAAAAAAACAAACCTGGCGCTTAATTTACATATACTAAGATCTGTCCATTTTAACTGCACAGCTTGGTAGGTTTTCATGAACCTACAGAATTGTTTACAGCTCAGCTTGAGAATGTACTTTCACCCCCCTCCTGTCCCTGTGCGGTCATTCCAAGGCCCACCCTGACCCCAGGTAACCACTAATCTACCTTCAGTCCCTCTGTATCCCCCCATTTGTTTTGGATATTTAATTTACATTGAATTGTACAATGTGTGATTTTTGTGATTGGCTTATTTCGTTTAGAAAAAATGTTTCCAAACTCCATCCGAGCCCTGGCATCTGTGAGCGCTGTTCCCTTGTCATAGCCTTGTTGCATTCCTCTGTGTAGATATACTGCAGCTGGTTCCCTTTCACTGGGTGCTGACCGCAGGGGTGTTGCCGTTTTGGAGCCTGATGAACGGTGCTGAGAGCACACGTGTCCAAGGCTCTATGTGGATATTTGTTTTCATTCCCTTTGGGTGCTCGCCTGGGAATATAGTTGCTGGGTCATGTGGCACATTTTTGCGTTACTTATCAAGAACTGGCCCAAAGGTTTTCTAAGGTGGCTGGGCCATGTCATCTTTCAAGCCCCATTTTACAGATAAGAATCTGGAAGGGCAGAGAGACCAAGTCACATGCTAAGGTCTCACAGTGTTTATGTATCAGACCCAGGACTCAAGCTCAGGTCTACAGTCTCTAAAACCCTTGCCTTGAGCTATCAGGCAGCCCTGGGACCTTCTGCCTTAAAATAAAAATAAAAATAAAAATAAAAATAAAAACAGAATCAGGATGGGAAGATGGCTCAGTAGTTAAAGGCACTTGCTTACAAAGCTTGCTGGCCCAGAGTTCAATTCCCCAATGCCCATGCAGCCAGATGGACAAAGTGGCACATGTGTCTGGAGTTTGTTTTGCAGCAGTAAGAGACCCTGGCATGTTCATAATTTCTCTCTCCACCTTTATTATTGAGAAAGGAAGAACTAGAACCACGTTCCTGTGATTATGATCTGGGTTCCTTTTAGCTCTATGGACCTTGGTGTTTATTCTGGCCTCCAGCTATTGGCTTTGGAGGGGGTAACCCCAGATAAGTCCCAACTCCCCAGCCATTATTCTTTCAGGGTCGCAGTAGCCGAGCCTGTCTTGAAGCCACCGATGTACGTTATTAGGGCGCAGAGTTCTTCTCTTCACGGAGACCATTCACGTTTAAAACAAGTGCTCAGGTGGTTCTGAGTGTTCGCAAGGTAGAGGCTTTCAAGCTTTCTTTTTCCCAAGGCAATGGAAATTTACTTAAATGAAACATGCATAAACCCAATATGTAAAACAGACTGAGTTATTCTGGCTGAGGGTGGCTGGGGGTTCCGGACTGTCACGCGCTCAGCCCTCTGTAAACCTTGCTGTGGAGTAACCTGGGCTTTGCAAGTCACCGCTCAGACCCCTGGCTCATTTGAAGGGAAATGGCTCAGAATTTCCCTTTTGGTGATTTTGAAAAGGAAAGTTTCTTTTCTTCTCATAAAAATGATGCATCCTTTAAAAGCTTCTAAAGCTACAGGAAAAGAAAAAAGAAACATCAAGAAGATAAAATTCACGCATACGCATCCACTGAACACCAACAGCCACTGATGATATTTTGCTCTTGTCATACCTAGGAAACGGTTGATGCTCCCCCATGAGGGGGATGGAGGAAAGTTTAAGTAAGAGTTTGAGGCAGGGGTCCTTCATGGTTTTGGTCTCAGAATTACTTTGTTGCCTTAAAACCTGAGAACCCCCAAGAGTTTTTGTCTCACTGGGGTGTTTCTGTTGTCAGTATCTTCTGCAATGTAAATTAAAATGGAGAGCTTGGATTGGTGGCCCACACTTATAATGCCCGCACTCAGGAGACTGAGGCAGGAGGATTGTGAGTTTGAGGCTGACCTGGGCAGCATAGTTCGACCCTGTCTCAAAAATCAAACACAACATCATCATCACCATCATCAACAACAACAATGACAACAACGAGAAGACATTTAAAAGAAATTAGGGAGCTGGAGAGATGGCTCAGTGGTCAAGAGCACTTCTGTGAAAGTAACTGTGGGTAGCCACACATGAATGTACCTCCAGTCCTGTGGGGAGCAGAGGCTGGACAACTGCTGGGCTCCACGAAAATGACAAGCTACATAGCATTACTAAGAGCCTGTGTCTCATCTTAAGGAAACACATGAATGAGTGATGGAGGGGACATCGAATGTATTCCCCTGGCCTCCACACACATGCACACAGAGTGAGCTCATATGCACACACGCGAGCATACACCATACATATCTCACCTACACAAAAAGAAAAAAAAAAGAAGTTAACGTTGTAGAATTAATCATTCCCTCGTTCATTAAATCAGAAAGTACCCCATTGTCTTTTAAATATATTTTATTTATTTATTTGAGAAACAGTGAGTGAGCGGGGAGAGAATTGGGGCGCTCCAGGCCCTCCAGCCACTGCAAACGAACTCCAGATGCACGCGCCCCCTTGTGCATCTGGCTTACGTGGGTCCTGGAGAGTCAGACCGGGATCCTTTGGCTTTGCAGGCAAACGTCTTAACTGCTAAGCCATCTCTCCAGCCCCTCCATTGTCTTTTAGAATGACCTTCTGTTGCAGAGCAGGGCTCAGCATTGGACAGTTTCAAACAAACATTTGCAATCGCACGTTTTCCATGGCCTTGGTAACTCAGGGATCGATGTCTCCTGGCAGGAGGCTTCAGCTCCTTAACCCCCACGCCCAGCCTCTGTGTGGGGCTATTGCAGGGTCCTCTGAGCGTGGCAGGTAACAAATTGTTGTGGAGTGAGTGATCCGTGGGAAGCCATGGTACCCTTTGTGGCCTTGGAAATTGCATTCATTTACTTCCACGGTATTCTATTCTATCCTCTTTTTTTTTTTTTTTTTTTTTTTTTGCTTATGTGTGTATATGTATGCATGTGTGGTATGTCTGATGTATGTACATGTATGTGACCTTGCATATCCCTCGCAGTTGCCTGTGCAGTGGGAGGTACTTTGCTGTGGCCTGAGCCTAACGTGGGGGTCCAGCTCCATCACCCTTTCACTCATTCTTTTTTTAAAAATAGTTTTTGTTTATTTGAGAGTGACAGAGAGAGAGAGAAAGAGGCAGATAGAAGAGAATGGGCGTGCCAGGGCCTCCAGTCACTGCAAATGAACTCCAGATGCACGCACCACTTTGTGCATCTGGCTTACGTGGGTCCTGGGGAAGACGAGCCTCGGCCTGGAGTCCTTAGGCTTCACAGGTAAGCACTTAACCACTAAGCCATCTCTCCAGCCCCCTTTTTTTTTTTTTAATGAGACACAGAGAGAGAAAGAATTGGTGCGCCAAGGCCTCCAGCCACTGCACTCAAACTCCAGACACATGAGCCACCTTGTACGCATGTGCGACCTTACATAGGGATCACCTTGTGTGTCTGGCTTACGTGGGATCTGGAGAATCGAAACATGGGTCCTTGGGTTTCGCAGGCAAACACCTTAACCGCTAAGCCGTCTCTCCAGCCCTTCGCCCATTCTTATTTTGAGCCAGAGTCTCTTACTGATACCAAAGCTTGCTGGTTTTTGGAGCCTGAGTGATTCCCTTGTCTCTGCTCCCCTTCGAGGGACTGGTGTTATAGGTGCCCATGGCCATGCCCAGCTGTTTACGTGGGATCTGGAGATTTGAACTCAGGAGGTTTTAGGCCTCCTGGGTCCTCATGCGCAAGACGCATACTTAACTCTGAGCCATCACTTCAGCCTTGTATTCTGTTCTTTAGAAATAATTCTCTGAGGATGGAGAAGTGGCTTAGCGGTTGAGGCACTTTCCTGTGAAGTCTAAGGACCCAGGTTCGATTCCCCAGTACCCATGTAAGCTAAATGCACATGGTGGCTCATGTGTCTGGAGTTCATTTTTTTCAGTGGCTGGAGGCCCTGGCATGCCCATTCTGTCTGTCTGTCTATCTCTCACATAAATAAATAAATAAACAAATAATAATAAAAACAGAAATAATTCTCTTGGTATAGTCCACCTCTTGAAAGAAGAATTTGTGAACTCGCTATGTTTGCTTAGGCTGGTCTTAAATTCCTAGACTCATGTGTGCCCAGCTAGCTCAGTTGGTAGAGCATGAGACTCTTAAATTCATGGGATCTTCCTGCCTCTGCTTCTTAGGTGCTGGGATTACAGGTGTGAGCCACCACACCTCACTGCAGACATGTTTTAAAGCTGTGGCAGGAGGATTATGAGTTTGAGGCCGACCTAGGCAGCAGCATAGTGAGACTCTTAAAAATCAAACACATGGCTGGAGAGATGGCTTAGCGGTTAAGTGCTTGCCTGTGAAGCCTAAGGACCCCAGTTCAAGTCTGGATTCCCTAGGACCCACATAAGCCAGAAGCACAAGGGGGCGCATGCATCTGGAGTCCGTTTGCAATGGCTGGAGGCCCTGATGCGCCCATCCTCTCCCTCCCTCTCTCTCCCTCTCTCTCTCCCTCTCTCTGTCTGCCTCTCCTCTCTCTGTCTGCCTCTTTCTCTCTCTGTCTGTCACTCTCAAATAAAATAAACAATTAAAAAAAATCAAACACATTGTCATCATCAACAACAATAACAACAAAAAGAGATTAAAAAAGAAATTAACAGGGCTAGACAGATGGCTTAGCTGTTGAGGCGCTTGCTTGTCTGGACCTAGGTTTGAGTCCCCAATACCCACATAAAGCCAGTTGCACAAGGCTGCGCATGCATCTGGAGTGCATTTACAGTGGCTAGAGGCCTTGGTGCACCCATTATCTCTCTCTCCATCTGCCTTTCTCTCTCTCTCAAATAAAAAAAAATTGAAAAAGAAATTAACATAGCTATTTTTTATGGAAAGTCATGGTAGTTTTCAAAACAAAGGAATAATGAAGAAAATAGCTTTTATTTATTTATTTATTTATTGGTTTTTCGAGGTAGGGTCTCACACTAGTCCAGGCTGACCTGGAATTCACTATGTAGTCTCAGGGTGGCCTTGAACTCACAGAGATCCTCCTACCTCCGCCTCCTGAGTGCTGGAATTAAAGGCATGGGCCACTATGCCCGGCTGTTTTATTTTATTTCTTTGCAGTCCTGGGAATTGAGCTCACAGCTCTGTGCATACAAGACAGTCGCTTTACCGTGGAGCTACATGCCCAGCCCGGCCTTGTTCCATACTTTGCAGATTCTTTGTAGGTCCTGGCTTCATGGAAGACAGCTGGAGTGTCTCCTGGGCTTCTGCATTGAGTCTGCTGTGATCTGTTATGTTGGTTGAGAGAAATGAAGAAAACCTTAGTTCACACAGACATGTAGCCAGAAGAGGAAGTGCTTGAGCTGCTCTTACAGAGTGTCCCTCGATGTGGTGTCTACGCTCAACAGGTGGTAGCTTCTTCCTGGGTAGTTGTAACGTGGATCGAAACCATTTAGATTTTTTAAGTTTTTTTTTTTCACTGTTACATTAGAATCTGCTGGTCTCTCTTTAAAGTGTTCAAGTACTACCTGAATGTCTTACCTTTAAAAAAATTCACTTTAACTTTTTATTGACAACTTCCACAAACATAGGCAATATACCATGATCATAATCTTCGTCCACCAGTCTCCCTGCCTTTTGAATGACTTCACCTAGTTGTGCTGCCCACCCCAGAAAATATATGTGTTTGTATGTGTGTATGAGTGTGCACATGCACGTGTATGTGTGGAAGCCAGAGGTTAATATCAGATGTTTTTCTCAATCACTCTCCACCTTATTTTTTTGATACAGGGTCTCTCATTGAACCTTAGCTCACCAATTTGGCTAGACAGCAGGTCCTAAGGATTTTCCTGTCTCAACCTCCTTATCACTGGGATTTTAGGCAGGTAATTATTGCCTGGCTTTTATGTGGGTGCTAGGAGCCTCAGGCTTGCCTGGCTAGCACTTTGCTGACTGAGCCTCAGTGTGCTTTTAAAAGAAACATCAGAGCCAAGTGTGGTGGCGCACGCCTTTAATCCCAGCACTCGGGAGGCAGAGGTAGGAGGATCGCCATGAGTTCGAGGCCCCCCTGAGATTACATAGTGAATTCCAGGTCAGCCTAAGCTAGAGTGAGACTCTACCTTGAAAAACCAAAATAGGTAAATAAATGAAATAAAATAGCCAGGCATGGTGGTGTATGCCTTTAATCCCAGCACTCGGGAGGCAGAGGTAGGAGGATTGTTGTGAGTTCAAGGCCACCTTCAGACTACATAGTGAATTTCTGGTCAGCCTGGGCTAGAGTGGAACCCTACCTCGAAGAACCAAAAATAAATAAATAAAATAAACATCACATATTGATCTAGACAATACTGGCTCACTGAGTTCCAACTGTTAGCACATTTCACTATGTCATATAAAAATTTAATAACTTCAAGCCGGGCGTGGTGGTGCATGCCTTTAATCCCAGCACTTGGGAGGCACAAGTAGGAAGATTGCCTTGAGTTCGAGGCCACCCTGAGACTCCATAGTGAATTCCAGGTTAGCCTGGACCAAAGTTAGACCTCGAAAAACCAAAAAGAAAAAAAAGAGTTAATAACTTCAACACCAATCTTACCAGAAAATTCTTGCAGTACTGAGAAACTACAAGCTTGTGGTAGCTATATAGATTTCCTAAAATTCAAAGCTCTGGTTGGGGATCTAGCTCAGTTGTACAGCACGTGGTTGCTGTGAGTGCCGAAACAATAACAAAATTTAAATTCAAATTTCGCTTAAAAGTTCGCATTATGCCGGGCGTGGTGGCGCACACCTGTAATCCCAGCACTCAGGAGGCAGAGGTAGGAGGATCGCCATGAGTTCGAGGCCACCCTGAAACTCTATAGTGAATTCCAGGTCAGCCTGGGCTAGAGTGAGACCCTACCTTGAAAAACCAAAAACCAAAAAAAAAAAAAAAAAAAAAAAAAGTTCGCATTATTTCTTTGGCAATCAAGATCGTGAGTTTTGCGAGGATCCCTTTGTTCATTTGAGAGCTGTCTTTACATGGGAGGGGTGTTCGCAGGAGAAGAGCCTTAAACAGTGCATTTGGAGAACAAGGACGTTCCTGGTGCCGGTCTCGCTTTGCCCCACGTCATATTAACAGGAAGGGTATCTCGAGGGTTGAGATCTAATGAAGTCACTGCATCTTGCAGTGCAGGAAACTGATACCGGTGGTTTGTAATTGCTCACAGTGAAACACGCAATGCCCGCCAGCTGGTGCAGTGCAGTGAGTGGCATGCCACTGGGCTCATGCTGGCAGAGCGACAGTCGTTTTACCCCTCCTCCCCACTGCAAAAGCCAACCCGGCGACAAATGTAACTGACGCTGAATGTTATTTGACCTCCTGATGGTGTCTCAGGCACCACTACGAAAACCACTGGTTTATGGGAACCAAGGAGGAATGAATGGTGCAGTGACTCAAGCGAGGAGAAGCGAGAGGCCAAGGTTAAGGGGGAATGTGCCATGTGCCACACTCAGCCTAAAGCAGGGTGCTCTGAGGGGAGAGGTGCCTTGAGGGGCCAGGGGCTCCCAACTCATGCTCTTGTGTCTCCTGGCCACCTGTAGTGCTTCCATTACCAAACCCAAGAGAGCTGAATGTCAAACTGTTTGATGTTGTCCAAGCGAGTGGGCTTCCCCAGACCCAGGGAAGGGAAGGATGCGGACAGCCAGGCGGGGCATGGAATAGCCACGCAGTGGTCTGCCGCAACTCTTTGGACCTGTGCACAGACATGGAGTGAGTGTATGTGTATGTTGGAGGGCATCGCTGGGACGGGGTCATGCTATGTAGCCTAGGCTGGCCTCAAATTCACAATCCTCTCCCTCAGCCTCTTGAGTGCTGGGATTCCAGGAAGGTGCCATCGCCTCTGGCCAGAGTGAGCTTATCTTTTGAAAAAACTCTTCCGCTCTAACGGCCACTTGTTAATCTAACTACCTGAAACACTTGCTATGTTCTTTGAAGAACCCAAAGGAAGTAATGGCATAGCTGAGGGTCTGATCTGTCTCCCTAGCCCTGTGTGTGTGTGTGTGTGTGTGTGTGTGTGTGTGTGTGTGTGTGTGTAGAGTATGTGTGATGTGGTGTGGGATGTGATCTACGTATGGCACATATATGTGCGTGTGCATATACGGGCACCCAGTGTGCACGTGCAGAGGCCAGAGGAGAACACTGGGTGTCCTTCTCTATCGCTCATTCTAGTGTTTTCTTGAGCCAGTGTTTCTTACTCAACCTAGAGCTGCCACTTTTGGTCAGCAAGCCCCAGTGATTCTCCGCCCCTGTGGACTGGTGTGTGGCCGCAGCCAGGCTTTCATGTGGGTGCTTGGGAAATTGAACTTAGGGTGGTCTCAGCTACTTTCAGGCCTTCATGCTTGCGTGGCAAATTCGCTTAACCACCGAGCCATCCCCCCAGCTGCAGAAGAGAGAGATTACCATAACTGATGCACACACACACTTCCTTATGATTTTACTCTGAGCTGTACCCCAAACTTTGCTACTGTAAATTGTGCAGCAGTATCAATATATGAAAGTATTTGGCCCTAACTTTGGTTATTTACTTAGGGTGGATTTCTAGGAGTTTACTGGTTGTGAGGATAGAAACATCTAGAAGGTTTCCAGTCAGATCTCAAGAGGTTGTATCAGCAGTGTGTGCGGGGCCTGCCTCACCTCTGCCCTCCACGCCCACACTGAGAAACAGCACCAAGTGTGTCTTTGCAAGGAATATGCTTGTTGTCTTTGTGTAAAATGGATGTTAAAGGTTGAGTTCCTACTCACAGCTTACTGATCACTTGTCTCTCACTTTCATTTTCTCTGAGTTGTCTATTTTTGTATGGTTTTTTGTTCCTACTACCGTGTGTCTTTTATTTTTTTTTTTATTGAATTCAATGGTTATTTATATTTGTGTGTTTGAGAGGCGAGAGAGTGAGAATGACAATAGAGGGATCCATCTTTGTTGTAATGGATGTTTCCTATATTTTCTATAGGACTATACATGTGTGTGGGCTATAATACTATATATATATATAACACATTGTATTATATATAATATATTGTGTTTTATATATATAATATTGTATTATATATGTAATATATGTGTATGTATATATATTAGTCCTGGGCTTTGTGCATACTAGGCAAGTGCTCTATCATTGAGCTACACCACAGGGCATGCTTATGGTAGAGTTCTTATATTGTGAAGTTATTTATTTTTATTTTTATTTTTCTAAGTTTTGTTATTTTTAATTATTTATTTGAGAGTGACAGACAGAGAGAGAAAGAGGCAGATAGAGAGAGGGAGAGAGAATGGGCGCGCCAGGGCCTCCAGCCACTGCAAACGAACTCCAGACGCATGCACCCCCCTTGTGCATCTGGCTAACGTGGGTCCTGGGGAGTCAAGCCTCAAACCAGGGTCCTTAGGCTTCACAGGCAAGTGCTTAACCGCTAAGCCATCTCTCCAGCCCTGAAGTTATTTTTATTCAATAAAATCTACTGAAACTTGCTTCTTTCCTTCATTATTTTATTCTTTTGCTTTTATACCTTTAAAGCAAGGGTCAGAAAACTATGGCTTGAAGGCCAAATCTCCTCACTGTTTTTTCAAAATAATAATATGAATTCATATTCACATCTTTTAAGTTTATTTTTTATTTGCCAGGAGAGAGAGAGTGAGAGAAAGGAGAGACAGAGAGAGAGAGAACGGGTGCACTGGAGTCTCTAGCCATAGCAGTCGAACTCCAGACGCATACACCACCCTGTGCATCTGGTTTACATGGGTTATAGGGAATTAAATCTGGATCCTTAGGCCCTGTAGGCAAGTGCCTTAACTGCTAAGCCTGTTTCTCCAGCCTCTTTAAAAAAAATTATTTATTTATTTATTTAGCAGAGAAAGAGGGAGGGAGAGAGAGAGAATGGGCACACCAAGGCCTCCAGCCACTGCAAAAAACTCCAGACGTGTGTGCCCCCTTATGCATCTGGGTCCTGGGAATCAAACCCGGATCCTTTGGCTTTGCAGGCAAACGCCTCAACTGCTAAGCCATCCTTCCAGCCCCTGATTTGTTTTTTTTTTTTAAATAAAGTTTTGCTGGGTATGATGGTGTACTTGGGAAGCAGAGGTAGGAGGATCACCATGAGTTTGAGTCCACTCTGAGACTACATAGTGAATTCCAGGTCAGTCTGGGTTAGAGCGAGACCCTACCTTGAAACCCTTCCCCCCAAAAAAGGCTTTATTGGAACACAGGTATGCCACTCATTTACATATTATCAGTGGCTGTTTTCACTCTAAGGGCCCAGCTGAATATTTACTCTTTGGCCTTTTATAGAAAATGCCTGTCAATTCTAGCTAAAGTATGTCTATTAACCTGTATTTTCTCTTAGGCCTCTGTGACCTTATTAAAATAAGTTAATGTAATCCCTCTGGGGTTCATTTTAGTATAAAATGCTAAGTGAAAATTTGTGTAGCTGGGGAGATGACTTAATGGTTAAAAGCGCTTGCTGGCAAAACCTGACAGGCTGGATTGCAATCTCTAATAGCCACATAAAGCCAGAAGCAAAGTGGTACAGGTATCTGGCTTTCGTCTGCAGCACACCCATACACAAATACGCATTCTTGAAAATCTGTCTATATTTGGTTCCTAAAGAGTTACCAGTTGTCCCAGCATCCTTTGCCGTCCCACCAGTTTGTGGTGTGCCTTCGTACTGCATGGCCTCATCGGTGAAGAAGGGGCACTTGCCAAGTGCTGTTTCAGATGAACTACACACCACCTTTATCCCTGTCGCTTTATATCGTGGTGTAATGTATGAGAAAATAAATCCTGTCTCATGTTGCCCTTTTCCAAAGCATTCTTAGCCATTTTCATTCGTTTACATAATACTCAGGACTATCTGGTCAAGTTTTCCTCCGCATGTCAAAAATTTGGAGGTATTGATTAGTGTAATAAAAAGCAATAGACTTAAATAGGACCAAACTGATATCGTTAATATAGTAAGTTTTTCTAAGCAGGAAAATGGGAAGATCTTTCATGCCCTTTAGGAACACTGCAGGGTTTTTCTAGAGAAGTCTTATTTGCTTCTGTGTTATGTTGTATTATCATATTTATTTGAGGGGGGACAGTATGGCATGCCAGGGCCTCTTGCCACTGCAAATGAACTCCAGGAGTATGTACTACTTGATGTGTCTGGCTTTATGTGGTTATTAGAGAATCAAACCTGGGCTGGGCTTTGCAAGCAAGTGCTTTTAACCACTGGGCCTTCTCTCTAGTTCCTTGTTTGCTTCTCTCTTTTTTTGTAATTATTTATTTATTTTTGGCTTTTTGAGGTAAGATCTTACTCTAGCTCAGGCTGTCCTGGAATTCACTATGTAGTCTCAGGGTGGCCTTGAACTCATGGTGATCCACCTACCTCTGCCTCCTGAGTGTTTGTTTTTGTAAATTTTTTTTTTTATGAGAGAGAGAGAGAATGAGAATGAGAATTGGCAGTCCAGGGCCTCCAGCCACTGCAATCAAACTCCAGACACATGCACCACCTTGTGAACATGTGCAACCTTGTATGCTTGCATCACGTTGTGCATATGCCTTACGTGGGACCGGGAGAGTCAAACCTGGGTCCTTAGGCTTTCGCAGGCAAGTGCTTTAACCATTAAGCCATCTCTCCAGCCCCTTGTTTACTTCTTGAAAGGAAGGCTTCTGAGGTTTTGGATATTAATGTCATATCAAGCCATTTCATCTTAGTCTTAGCTTTTCAGTAGTTTCTCTGAGGTTCCCCGTATAGAAGAGTATTTTTGCATGACGTTGTTTGATTCTCCTGATGTCTCAGTGTTCCCGAGGGTACCAGTCCTGTCCATAGTCTGTCTTCTCCCTTCTTCTCTTCAGACTAACTGCTCCTGTTCCTTTTGCCATATGTATGTATATGTGTGTGTATGTGTATTCCTGTGTTTATAGTTAATAAGGGCATCCATACATATTTAGTGACATGTGGTTTTGAGACTTGTGAACATGGACTCCTCTGTGTTGTCCCTCCCCCCAGGATAATTTGACACCTCTGGAGTGAGTCGATGGTTACCTCACTCATTCTGGTTATATTCGTCTCTTAGTACGGGCTACATTTATGTGTTTATTTTTTTTTTAATTTTGTTTTTGTAGTAGGGATTGAACTGAGGGCCTTAAGCATACTAGGCAAGCACTTTGCCTCTGAACAACAACTCCAGCTTGCTTTTTACTCTTTTATTTTGAGACAGTCTCACTAAGTAGCCCAGACTGGCCTTGAACCTACTCTGTAGTCCAGACAGGCTTTGAATCTTCTGGCCTCAGCCTCTCAAGTAGCTTGGTTACTGCTCCATTAGGCCTGATCTTCTGTCTTTTTCATTTTTTGGGGGGGGGGTTGAGGTAGGGTTTCACTCTAGTCCAGACTGACCTGGAACTCACTCTGTATTCTCAGGGTGGCCTCCAACTCATGGTGATCCTCCTACCTCTGCCTCCTGGGTGCTGGGATTGAAGTGTCCGTCTGTCTTTTTCTTTTTCCCTTTCCTTTTTTCTTTCTTTTTAAAATTATTTTATTTTTATTTATGAGAGGGAGAGAGAGAGAGAGAGAGGGAGGGAGGGAGGGAGAGAATGGGCACGCCAGGGCCTCCAAATGCTGCAAAAGAACTCCAGACACATGCGCCACCTTGAGCATCTGGCTTATGTGGGTCCTGGGTCCTTTGGCTTTCCAGGCAAGTGCCTTAACTGATAAACCATCCCTTCAGCCCTCCTTTTCTCCTTCTTTCCTCTTTCTTTCTTTCTTTCTTTCTTTTTTTTTTTTTGGTTTTTCGAGGTAGGGTCTCACTCTAGCCCAGGCTATTCGCTCTGTAATCTCAGGGTAGCCTCGCACTTAACGGCAATCCTCCTACCTCTGCCTCCCAAATGCTGGGATTAAAGGTGTGTATTACCACACCCAGCTTCATTCTTCTTTCTTTGATAGCTTCCATTGAACTTATAAGAGAATAAACCACTCCCCATATTGGCTTCCGGTCGTAAAGCGTCTTCCCACTGTGATTGTCTAGGAAGCTCTGTGTCGCAGTCCATTCTTCATTCACAAAGTGGGCAATGCTGGCTGGTTGCATTTTGACATGCTGAACACTGTGGACCCGGCACTCAGATCAAGAAACAAAAGTGTCACTGGGTACAATTGATTTCTGATGTTGAAGTCAAGGCTCTAAATTAATGCTGTGAAGTTCTGAGCCCATTATCCATCTGCTCAGATAATTTTGGGTTTGTGAATGGTAAGTTGGTGTCACCAGTAACAAAAGCTCAAACCAGCTGCAGCAAAAACAGGGTCACGTTGCTGAAAAGTGCACAGAGATCACAGTGTTAGGCACGTGTGTGGATCCAGAAGATTCCCAGAATCTGTCAGATTGGAGGCGCTGCAGCAGCCTGGAATGTGCATGTCCCATCCTTTGAGTAACCCCTGTAGGTTTTGGCTTTTCTTCTCAGTGCTGTCCCAGAATTGATTCTCATTGGCTGACAAGGGCTGTGTACCAACTCTGAGTCAATCAGTGGCTAGGATAGGGAAGCAATGTTAGGATTGGCCATACCTGAGCCACATGCCCACCCCTGGAGTCCACTTCTCCAGGGACTAACACTGGGAGCTATGTTGCAATTGACCCCAAGAAAATGGGATGCAGAACCCAGGTCTAGAAGCAGGGAAAGTAGACATTGATAAGGCCATAATTGAATGTTGTAGTTTTCTTTTCCTTTCTTTTCATCTCTTCTCTTCTCTTCCTTCTTCCTCCTTTTTTTTTTTTTTCTTTTGAGGCAAGTCCAACAGACTGGTCTTTATTATTATTATTAATTTTTTTTTGTTTTTGGTTTTTCGAGGTAGGGTCTCACTCTCTAGCTCAGGCTGACCTGGAATTCACTGTGTAGTCTCAGGATGGCCTTGAACTCATGGTGATCCTCCTACCTCTGCCTCCCGAGTGCTGGGATTAAAGGCATGTGCCACCACGCCCAGCTGTTTATTATTTTTTTAATGAGGGACAGGGAGAGAGAAAGAGAGAATTGGCGCACCAAGGCCTGCAGCCACTGCCGTCGAACTCCAGACATGTGCGCCCCCTTGTGTCCATGTGCGATCTTGCACTCACCTCACTTTTTGCATCCTGCTTACATGAGACCTGGAGAGTGAAACATGGGTTCTTGGGCTTCACAGGCAAGCACCTTAACTGCTAAGCCATCTCTCCAGCCCTGCATGTTGTTTTTTTTCTTTTCTTTTCTTTTCTTTTTTCTGTAACAGAATACCTGACAGAAACAACTTCAGGGAGGAGAGGCTTATTTTGGCTCACGGTTTACAGGGCACAGGTGGGGAAGGGATGCTGACTGGGAATAACTCAGTCTGTGGCGGCAGGAGCCTGTGGCATGGTTTGTGCACGAGCTGACAGATGAGATATGAGAGAGACACAGGAAGCTGGGCTAGGCTATACCCATCAAAGGTGGCCTCCAGTGACCTGCCTCTGTCAGACAGGCCCCAAACTGCACCACCAGCGGGGGACCAGGCGTTCAAACACTTGAGCCTGTGGGTGACATGACCCATTTGAATCATAGCCTATGTATGCGCCTCTGATAAAGTGTTCGTCGGTACTTTCTACCTCTCATTCGTAAGTGTGATGGCCGTTTGCCTTCTAGGTCAGAGCTGTCCAGTAGAACTTTCTCCGATGGGGAGAGGTGCTACCAGTATGATAGCTGCTAACCGCATGGGCATCTCAGACATGGTTAGGATGACTGTTTGATTTTATTAAATTCAAAATAACTTACACAGGCAACTGTGGCTGGGCCAGAGGCTGCTCCATTGGAAAATAGTTCTTCACCATTACCCAGAGCCCTGAGAAATATATTCAACAAGTCATGGTCAAAGATAGAACCAAAAAAAAAAAAAATCCCATTCTGATTAATGTGTCAGTCTGTCAGGGTCCGCACATCTGTAATTTCAGCACTAAGGAGGCTGAGGCAGGAGGATCATGACTTTGAGGCCTGCTCTTGTCCCGTACAACCAAACAAACAAAAAACAAAAAGTCAGCCATTACTCACTGGGAGTATTGATACAACTGAAAGGAACTGGTGTTTGTAGTTGGTGTGTAAGAAAATGTCTGGAGCCAGGCATGGTGGTGCATGTCTTTAATCCAAGGACTTGGGAGGCTGAGATAGGAGAATTGCTGTGAGTTCAGGGCCAGACTGGGCTACAGAGTAAGTTTAAGGTCAGCCTGGGTTAGAGTGATATCCTACCAAAAAAAAAAAAAAAAAAACCAGAAAGAGGGAAGGAGAGATGGCTTGGTGATTAAGATACTTGCCTGCAAAGCCTAAGGACCCAGGTTCGATTCCCCAATACCCACGTGAGCCAGATGCACAAGGTGGCACATATATCTGGGATATTTTTGTAGCAGCTAGAGGCCCTGGCACATATGTTCTCATTCTCTCTAAATAAATAAATAAAAGTTTAGGGAAAAAAAAAAACAGGAAGGAAGGAAGGGAGGGAAAGAAATAAGAAACTGTTGGACACGGTGGTGCTTACCTGTAATCCCAGCGCTGTGAAGGCAGAGGCAGAGGCAGGAGGATAGGGGCATCCCCAGGGCTTGGTGGCTAGCTAGTCTCATTGAGTAAGTGACTTCTGGGTTCAGTGAGAGCTGTTATCTCCTAAAAGTAAGGTGAAGAAGTGATAAAATAGTACACGTGACATCAGTTTCTGGTCTCCATGTGCATGTGCACATATGTGTACAACACCCCCTATACAAACATGCACACACACAGCGCACATGCACATGCAGAAAATAGAAAAATTAAAAGAATTTTAGAAAGCATTTCCTACAAAAATTCAGAAGATGCTGTGAGTTTGAGGCCAGTCTGAGACAACATAGTGCATGCTTGGGCTAGAGTGAGACCCTACCTCTCTCTCTCTCTCTCTCTCTCACACACACACACACACAGAAATTCAGAAGAGTTCTCTATGGGGGCTTACTTAGCACGTTGAATGAATTGGAGTGTAAATTCATGCAGAAGCACTTGTTGATCCCAGGATGGGCATCACCCTGGAGGTCTGATAGTGGACGCATAATGAACCGGGCCAGAGTCCCTTTGAAGGGCACGCAGCATCCAAACGCTATCTAGCAGATGGACAGACGTGTTACAGACACGGCCCTGCCAAGAACAGAGAGCCAGGAAAAGGAAGCTGGAAGGTCATTGATGAGCAATGCTATTTAAATACTTTCCATAGGCGAGGGCACGATGGCCATCACTTTTGAAGATTTCCATGCTGGTGCTAGGGCTAATCTGATTATGGAGGAAGAAGACTTCAGCTCTCCTTGGCTTAGTGACGCTAAACACGGTGAGGGTGATGTAGCCCTTTGCAACCTTGTGATTATAATTTGTTTTCTCGGCCGGGTCTCCCTACAAACACAGAGCAAGTTGACTGTGGTCAAGTGAATTTTTGCATGCGAGGCAATTCTCATTCTCCTGCAGTGCTAGCCTTGGGTCACCTTGGTCACCTTGGGTGGTGTAAGACTAATCTTAGGGAAAAGAAACCACTTTTGTTAGTCTGATAACCTTGGCCAGTTATCAGGGAAAAGCCGTCCTGGGGATCTTGGGGAGACAACACAAATTGAAACTCCCTCAAATTTAAACCACCATCTCCCCAGGGTATTGACAAGGACGTATGTGTGGGAGGTTTGTCAAATGTCATCCGTTGGAGTCTTGATAGTTCCTGTGTTAGTCAGCTTTCCATGACATTGACAGAATACCTAGATAATTAGGTTGAAAGGAGGAAAAGTTAATTTTGGCCCATGGTTTCAGAGGTTTTAACTTGAGTTTGCTGCTTTGGGCCTGTGGTGGCAAAATAGAAGGCAAGGGCTGACCCGGAAGTTGTCCTCTGACCCTCTGGCATGAGCCTACACTCACTCACACACCCACAAGCACCACACACACACACACACACACACACACACTAATGTTTTTTTATTGTTGTTGTTTGTTTGTCTGTTTTTGTTTTTCGAGGTAGGGTTTCACTCTAGTCCAGGCTGACCTGGAATTCACTCTGTATTTTCAGGGTGGCCTTGAACTCTCAGCAATCCTCCTACCTCTGCCTCCCGAGTGCTTGGATTAAAGGCGTGCGCCACCACACCTGGCATGAATTTTTATTAGTATGTATTTATTGTACAAAGTGATGGGTTGCATAATGACATGTTTGTTCAAGTATATCATGCAAGTTGATCGTATTCACTTTGCATTACCTTCTGTTGTTCCTCCTCCCTCCCCTGCTGGTCCCCTCCTCTTCCCAAATAATTCCACTTCTATTTCCATGCTATGTATGTGTGTGTATATATAAAACATGTGTATATAAACATAAGTGTGCATGTGTATAGTGTAGTATAGGTTTGTGCATCTAAAAAGCCTCTGGGGCCAGGTGTGGTGGCGCACGCCTTTAATCCCAGCACTCAGGAGGCAGAGGTAGGAGGATGGCCGTGAGTTCGAGGCCACCCTGAGCCTCCATAGTGAATTGCAGGTCAGCCTGAGCTAGACTGAAACCCTACCTCAAAAAAAAAAAAAAAAAAAAAAAAAAAAGCCTCTGGGGCTAAGGAGAGATAGCTCAGTCAGTATAGTGTTTGCCTTGCAAGCATGGAGACCTGAGTTCAAGCCCCACAACCCAACTATGTTACATGTATGAGGAGAAAAAAAAAAAAAACACGTATCTTTTCTGGGTCTGGCCTATTTTGCTTTAAGACGGTGATCTCTAATTCCTTCAAATGGCAGACTTCATTGCTCTTTATGTGTGAGAAAAACTCCATTGTATATAGATGCCACAATTTATCCAGTCATGTACTGATGGGCCCCTGGGATGATCCCATAACCTAGCTAAGATTCGCTTTTCCTTAGCCTGGAGTTCTAGTAGCACAGTGCGCTGACCCTGAGCAGGTCATGCCGACGGAACACCACGACTGGTTGTGGATGGCCCTTGAAGGTCTGGCATCTACTGAATGAACCAAACACGGCGACTAGTGCCCTCTAGCCATAACCTTGGAACCCCGGGTTGGGCGTGCCAAGGATATGATTGGCACAGACTCTGAAGCCGCAAGGCAGTGACTTCTCAATGCTGGGCATAGTGCTTCTGCTTATTTAATTTTATTGCGTATTAGCTGCAGAGCCACGATGGCAGTGTATGTGATTTCATATTATTATGCTGAACTCTCAGTAATTGGGGTGAAAGGCTTGGTCCATGCAGAGACAGAAGCAGGAATAGGTAAATAGTCACGGGCCAGATGGAACCAGTTATTCATTCACAAATGCAGTGTGCCTCGTGAGGAAAGCTTTCGGAGTATGGATGACAGAGGGGAAAGTGACTACAAAGGGGGAAAGAAGGGACACTTGGCTGTGACATGGTAGACCTTGAAGTTTAAGAACATGGAAGCCCACAAGCTACGTCTTGGGGCTGGAGAGATGGCTCAGCAGTTAAAGGTGTTGGCTTGCAAATCTACGTCTTTTAAAAAAATTTTTTTAATTAATTAATTTATTTATTTGAGAGTGACAGAGAGAGAAAGAGGGAGAGAGAGAGAGAGAGAGAGAGAGAATGGGCGCACCAGGGCCTCCAGCCACTGCAAACGAACTCCAGATGCGTGCACCCCCTTGTGCATCTGGCTTATGTGGGTCCTGGGGAATCAAGCCTTGAACCGAGGTCCTTAGGCTTCACCGGCAAGCACTTAACCGCTAAGCCATCTCACCAGGCCCAAATCTACGTCTTAACTTCTGTTCTGTGACCTCAGGCAGATGCCCTCCTCTCTCTCTCTTTTCTTTTTTCTTTTTCTTTTTTTTTTTTTTGTTTTTTGTTTTTTTAGAGGTCCTACCTAACGCTGCACCACCACACCCAGCTCTTCCTCTCTTTTGAACTCAAATTCCTCGTGCGCTCAGTGGGGAGAACGGTGTTGGGAGGCTATGCGTATTTACTGGAGTGAAAGGGCGGACAGTGAACACGGTCACCGTGACATTACTAATATGTGTCACTAGCCTTGAAGCAAGGTTAGATTAAATTAGGCCCGAAGCAAGGTTGCCATCTTTTCTTATGTCTTTCAAACCCTTTTGCTGCTCGCCCTCATTGCTGTATCTATACTAGAATATTATAGTCATGTACACTTGAGTATGAAAGATGCAGCATATTTATTTATTGATTTATTTAACAGAGATAGATAAAGTAGCAGATAGAGAGAGAGAATGGGCGTGCCAGGGCCTCCAGCCACTGCAAATGAACTCCAGATGTGTGCGCCCCCTTGTGCATCTGGCATACGTGGGTCCTTGGGAATTGAACCTGGGTCCTTAGGCTTCGCAGGCAAGCACCTTAACCACTAAGCCATCTCTTTCAGCCCCAGCACATGTTTCTTTTATCCAGCAACACTTTACATGGTAAACCAGAGGGGAGGACGAAAGCTTTGGCCGCCTAACATGTGATTTAAGACTTAGTGGTATCAGGGAATTCTTTCTGGCTCTCTAAAACAAAAAAAAGACCTGCTCCTAATGCACTTCTGACAGAGACCACAGACCTCATGACAGCCAGAATTTCCTGGTTCCCATGTGTCACCTCTTAAGCTAGTCAGGAATATCTGTTTGGGTTGGCTCAGACCATTTCAAAGCTTACAAAATCCCTTCGGCAGGATCCTAATTACCATCTAAAAATTTGCTCTCTAACCTTTCAGAGTTAATATAATCTGTTGCCTTATTATGAAAAGAACCCACAAAACCGGGGACTGCTTTATAAAAGCCTCTACCAAGTTGGCACTGAGCACTTTGTCAAGGCGACATGGTGGCCAACCTTCCCCTGAACGGCTCCATTTCTGCAGTCGCTCCTTCCGGCTCATGACTCTGCTGCCCACGGATGCTGAAAATACCTTGTTTTCTGGCAAGTCTGAAATGAGATTCCTTCTGATTTAATCAGATCCACAACGAAGCTCTTCCAGCTTTCTGGAAGAAACATCTAGATGGGGCGGGGCCTGGCCAGGGGGTGGATCCTCCTGCCAGAGTTTCCCACCAGAAGCCTCTGAGGTCCTCCCACCCATGACCAGGACCCCCGTGTGTCTGCCAGTAAGTACTCCCTGGCCTCTGACCACGTGGGCTCCACAGTACGGATCCCTGTAGCCCGTCCGGGAGGGCTCAAAGGTAGCAAGGCAGGACACAGCATCGCTCCACACCAGCTGCCCCCTAACTTTTTCCAGATACACAAAGTCATGGACATGTTAGCCTTGATTAAAGCTAGGAGTCCCTTGGTTGTCCCAAAGTGGTGTCAAACTAGAAGATGACAGCTCCAGATAAGAGAAGCCGCTGGGAGTGGCAGAGTAGCTGATGAATGACACCTGGGTGGGTGGCAGGGTGGGAGAGAGGGAGTAATAATTGGTGAGAGGGGGACAGTAAGTGGGTGAGTCTGAGCTTTTGTGGCTGAAGACGCCCTCTCCCTTCCCCGGGCAAGAGGCCACTCCACCCTGTCTATTGGTCTCCATTCATAGGTCCGGCCACTGGTCTAGGCCAACACCCAGGACATAGGCTGTGCGAACCCCTGGGGTGCAGCGCTCCTGGATCAGGCTGAGTTGTAGGGGTGCTGCGGCTGGGTGAGGCTCTCCTCTTTGGGAAGGTGCTCTGAGGACCTGGCATTCTCCACTCCTGAGCCATGTTCATCTCATCATCACCTTCATCATTCCCTCTGCCAGTGACTTGCTGGGCACTCTGGGTCCTGCCGGACACTATGCTCCAAGTCTTCCCACATGCGGACGCGCTGATGTTCCCACCAACTCTGTGAGTCCTGCCGATAACCTCATCGCCGAGGCTCGAGGCAGGCTAGTAACTTGCCCAAGGGAGAAACAGAGCCAGGGCCATCTACTGTCAGGATCTGTGTACCAGGCTGCTGTCCTGGTCACACGTGTGTGCAGCAGTCACCCCTGTTCTAGAGACAGTCAGCTCACACTCAGTGGGGGTCTCAGCAGCACCCCTCACGGTACAGGCTAGAAGCCAGGGCTCGGGGCTAGCACCCTGCCCGAGGGATAAACTAAGAACTTCAGCCCCTCCCCGCTGCAGGGAGGTGCGTCTGCCTCGCCCCCACTGACCCAACCCCCATGACCCAAGAGGTCTGTCACAGAAAGTCACAGTTTTGAGCCAGGCTTCCCTTAGACCCCACTTACCAGGGACAATTAGGGTCCAAGGTGATTTTGCATGGCCCTTGTAGAATGAGGGGTGAGACGTGGAGAGGCGTCCTCCTTCCTTTAGTCTGACAGCTGTCCTTTTACACATCTTGAGACAGGTGCCCCATCAAGGGTTTCACTCAACTGACGTTTTTCAGAAGCGTTTTTGACCTGGCTTGGTAGTGCACACCAGTCGTCCTGTTATTCAGAAGGCTGAAGCAGGAGAATCATGAGTTCAAAGCCAACCTGACTCATATAGGGAGACTTTGCCTCAGTAAAACAAAACAGAAATGGTGCTGGGGCGAGAGCTCAGTTGACAAGGTGTTTACAAACAAGAGAACCCGAGTTTTATACCAGAACCCACGTAAAGAGCCAGATAGGGTGGCACATGCTTGCAATCCCAGCACTGGGGAGGCAGAGTTAGGGGAATCCCTGGGGCTTCTGGCGAGCCAGTTTAGCCTAGTTGGCAAGCTCCAGGCCAATAAGAGACCCTGTTTCATAAAAGATGGACACAGGCCAGAAAGATTGCTTAGTGGTTAAGGCGCTTGCCTGAAGAGCTAAGGACTCAGGTTCGATTCCCCAGGACCCATGTAAAGCCAGATGCACAAGCTGGTGCATGCATCTGGAGTTTGTCTGCAGTGGCTAGAGGCCCTGGCACCCATTCTCTCTCTGTATATATGTCTGCCATTCTCTCTCTCTTTCTCTCTCTCTGTCAAATAAGTAAATAAGATGGACAGTTTTCTTGAGGAATGACACCCAATGTTTTCCTCTGGTCTTCACATGCGTATACACGTTACGTGCCTGTGCACCCCTCCAGTATGCGCGTGTGCACACGCCATCTTCTGACAGTACTATGTACTTAGAAGCTTTGTGCGTTAATAATTTCAGAACTTAAGAAAAAACATTCAGCTCAAAAAAACTGTGCATGTGGATACCAAAAAGCCTTAGTCTGTGAAAGCAATGGAGCCTCAGTGTCTTAGGAGATGGTGCCCCAGTTAATGAACCTCTGGCTCCAAGCTAAGCCAGTCGCTCCAGGAAGCTGGTGACTGGTATAATGGTTTTTATTTCTCTGAGAGAGCTTCAGGTGAAGCTCACATGAATAGAAGCCACTGGACTGTATTTAGATGGGATGGTAGGGAGGCTTGGGGACGAGTCAAAGGCACCATCTTTGCCTCTGCAGCTGAAAATACACTGTTACAGCCCACACAACTCTGTGGAATTCTTAAAAGTTCCATTTTTGGCAAGTATATTCTGGTCTTGGTGTGCTTGGGTAAATCCACAGCTCTGACTCATGGCACTAGGTGGCTGATCGTGGCCTTGACCCAGGTGTCCTCAAGGCATAGCCGATGGGGCCCAGCAACCCCAAGAGGTCTGAGCCCATTGGCTTTTTTTCTGTGTGGATGGGGGCTTGGGGACCTCAGCAGTGCACCAGGGCATGGTCCCGTGAGCTCAGGCTGCTGTTACAGACATAGACTGTCTGGAAACCACACATCCTCTAATTCGGAAGGCTGGAGTTCAAGGTCAAGGTTCCAAGATGGTTGGTTCCTGGCTCATACCCTACTTGCAGCGTCTTCTCATGTCCAGGAGAGAGAATGACCTTGCCTCTTCAAATCTCTCCCCATGAGGGTATTAATCCTGTCCTGGGGAACCCCATCTTTGTGAGATCATCTAAACTTCCCAGGAGTCCGTCTCTAAATGCCCCCATTTTGGGTGCTAGACCTTTAACAATGAGCTCTGTGTGGAGGACAGCATGTTCTGTTGTGGGACTTGATGCTGGCTTCTTGGACAATGCCTGGCCGGGGTTCCCTGTAATGTTGGAGAAGCTGGAAGAGATTCTCTCCAGGAGGGGAAAACACCCAGGCCTCATGCTGGCCACACTGTGAAGGAAAGTTCCTTCTGACTGAAAGAGTTCTGGGGTCCCCAGGTCTTGGCAGATCTTGGGGTACAATATTGATTTGTGTGTGAAGGGAGATCTCTAGTTTTGTTCATGGATCCGGAGTCAGATGGAGCCTGACAGGAAAACCTGTCTCTGCTCTCATGTCTGGAGTTGTGCCTGGGATACCTTACCTAGTCACACTCTCTAAGGAGGGGACACCTAACCCTCTCTCTCTCTCTGCTGGCCATCTCTCCCTCCCTCTCCTCACACGGTTTGAAAGCCTCTCCCAATGGCGTCTCTAGCACAGCTGTCTTTTCCTTGTCACACTGGTAAGGTGAGGTCTCAGGGTTTCAGAAACAAGTGTTGGGGATCCAGGAAACTGCAGATCTTTACAGACTCACACATCTCATAAGATTCAGGGGGAGGGGATGGCACCCCCTACCTGCTGATGGCAGGAGTTTGATCATCACAGTTGGTAGCCGTCTTTAATCTGCTGCAGAAGGCTAACTGCTATGATATTTGATGTTTATCTCTTACTCCCATGCCATTCCTGTGTCACCTAGGACTTTGGAATGGGAAGTGACTGTTAATGGGTACGGGGGTTTCTACGGGACAGCGATGCCATGTTGTGAAATTGACTATGGCGATGATTTTGTGGCTTTCAAAGGCCCGTGTAGGTGGCTCTCCTTAACACAGTGACTTCTGCTCCAGGCTCCTTCCATCTTGTGGCTCTACTTCTGGATCAGAGCTGATAGATGGGAATGTGGTGTGAGTCACATACAGAACTTTGAAATGCATGTGTGGCCACACTGAAAACAGAAATGGGGACTGGCGAGTGACTCAGCTGTTAAAGGGGCTTGCTTGCAAAGCCTGCAGGCCTGGGTGCGATTCTCTAGTACTCATGTAAAGCCAGATGCACAACGTGGTGCGTGCGCCTGGAGTTCATTTGCAGTGGCAAGAGGCCCTGGCGTGTTCATTCTCTTTATCTCCTAAATAAATAAATAAACGAAAGAAACAGGTGAAATTGATTGTAATCATGTGCTTTAACCCAGTGCCTCTAAGACATTATCTTAAATATATTTTTTGTTCATTTTTTAAAAATTTATTTATTTGAGAGTGACAGACAGAGAAGAGAGAGATTGAGAGAATGGGTGCGCCAGGGCCTCCAGCCACTGCAAACAAACTCTAGACATGTGCGCCCCCTTGTGCATCTGGCTAATGTGGGTCCTGGGGAATCGAGCCTTGAACCGGGGTCCTTAGGCTTCACAGGCAAGCGCTTAACCACTAAGCCATCTCTCCAGCCCAAAGACATTATTTTAATATATGATTAGTAGCAATGTTATTAGTGAGAGATTTTATATTCTAGGTCTTTTTGTGGGAGTCTTTGAAATCTGTGGTATTGAGATGCTATTAGAACAGACTGGTCATGTCTCTAATGTCTGGACCACATGTGGCTTGTGGTCACTACATTGGGCAGCATAGTTCTGGACACAAGTGGCTTAGCTATAGGTCAGGTCTTTGTAAGGGAGCCTGGGGCACCTGTTGGACCCCTGTGCTCAGGAGAATAGGGACTGGGGTTTGGTGAGCCCAGCTGGTTTATTCTGGTCACCAGCATGTTCTGTGAACCCACTACGTGCTCACCAGCTTGGCTGGAGGCTTTGGATTCAGAGAGAGGAAGAGGAGGAGCTTTCCTTTACATACTGGTCTCCCTTGGCTGCTAGGCCCTGGTCCTCCCAGTGACATCTGGGGTCTTCTTCCTTGCCAGCCCAAGTAGCCTCCCTGGTGAACACGCTTGCTGACATCTTTCCCTCTGCTGGGAGTGCCCACACCCTCTTGGGGGCCTGTGGCCATCCCCTCTGATTCTCCACTCCTGTCCCTCTGTAGTGCTCTCTCTCTGCCCTGTACAGGCATACAGGTTGTGTGGGGGTCGGGGGTGGGGGAGAGGACTTGCAGTCCAGAGCCATCAGGCCTGAATTCTAGCTATTACGTGACTTTGGACAAGTCACTCGGCTTCCTTGAGTTCCAACCTCCTCTTTTTTCTTTTTTTGCTTAAATGTCTTTTTAAAATATTTACTATTTGTGCAGATGCTGCATGTGGGTATGGGTGCACACTTACTACTGTGTGTGTGTGGAGATCCAAGGACCACCTTAGGGTGTTTCTCCTTCCATTTTTGCCACTGCTGCTTGTCGACTTCCAGATTCTCCTGGCTCCGCCTCCAGTCGCCATAGGAGCCTTGGGATTGCAGATGTGTGCATGAAGTGGCTCCTTTTGCCTCTGGCTTTACATGAGTGCTGAGAAGTATAGAAGTGGAGTTGGCAGACTTGCAAGCAAGCTTCTTTATCCACTGAGCTGTCTCTCCAGCCTTCCGGCCTCCTCTTTATAGGAACAATCAGAGCTTCTGACTGTCTGCTTTGCTTGGCCCTAGGCCAAAGCCCATCTGCATCTGGACAGACTCTGCCCACCGAGGGGGTGGACTTCTGGCACCTGGTATAGGCCCATAGCTGTGTGCCTCCAGTGCAGTGGCCTTCACCTGCAGATCCAGATCTGCCTTGGGTCCCCCACCCAGCTCAGGAGGTTGCCTGGTCCTGGTGAAGGTCTGTCCATCTGTAGATTTTTGCCCTGGGGTAAGACCCTCTGCTCTGCCACTCCCTGCCAGCCATTCATTGTCTAGTTGGAAACTAGGATATGGGCTTGCTCTGGGTCTCCCATGTGACGTTGGGAGGCCAGTGCTATTCCCACCAAGCCCAACCTCTCCGTAGGAAAGCCTCAAGTTCAGCCCAGAGTGGGCAGGACCCCAGCTATGCTGCCACCTGGCTTCCTAACCTCTCCATGGGCCTGGCTGGGCCGGGTTGGCCTGCGTACCAAGAGAAGTCAGAAGTGGAGAACGAGGATCAGGTGACTTCTAACCCTGAGCCAGAGACTCCAACGGCCTGTTTGGTGAAGACAAGAACGGCGTTAGCAGGCTGGGTGGGGAACTAGGCTGGATGCAGTGGAATGGATCTGAGGCAGAAATGGTATGGCTGAGAGCACCACACCCATCTTACCAGAGGGGAAACTGAGGCACAGAGCAGGTCAGAGACTTGGCCAGCTCAAAATCGTTTTCACGTGTATGGCGTGCATGCAGGTGTGTTCATATGTGTGTGGGTGCACATGTGTGACTGTGGAGGCCAGAAGTTGACATTGGAGGCTTTCCTCAATCACTTTCCGCTTTATTTTTTTAATTTTTATTTAGTTATTTATTTATTGGGGGTTTTGAGTTAGGGTCTCACTCTAGCGCAGGCTGGCCTGGAATTCACTTGGTAGTCTCAGGGTGGGCTTGAGCTCACGGTGATCCTCCTCGTAATAGCTCCAACCCAAATACCCATCTGCTGATAGATGGATAGAGTATGGAACAAGGGAATATTATTCTGTCATGTAAAGGACCGAAGTGCTGACATATGCCACAATAGGGATGACAGGAGGCAGACACGAAAGGTCACACGTTATATGCTATTTCAGGATAGGCAAATCAGAAAGTAAGTCAGTGATTACTTAGGGAGGGAAGAGAGGACTATTAATGGGTATGGTGGGGTTTTATTTTGGTGGGGGGGGGGTAATGCTGCAGGTTGATTGTGGTAATGGTTGTATAGCTCTGTGAATGTAATAAGCAAGTGGAGCCCATTGAATTGAAGGCATTAAATGGATGAGTGCTATGGTATATGAATTATATATCTCAACAAAGCTATTAAAAATGAAAGTTAACAGCCAGGCATGGTGACGCACGCCTTTAATCCCAGCACCGGGGAGGCAGAGGTAGGTCGATCACTGTGAGTTTGAGGCCAGCCTGAGATTACATAGTGAATTCCAGGTCAGCCTGGTCTAGAGTGAGACCCAACCTTAAAAAAAAAAACAATTAAAAAATGAAAAGTTAGGGAGAGAAAAAGAACTAGCTAGCCTGTACCTGCCAAAACCCTTGACTTAAATTGCTTCATAACTACCCACCAAGTTAATCCCCACTTCCATCTTGTGCGAGGTACTGTTATGTCTCCAGTTCCACAGCTGTGGAGACAGATGCACAGAGACGGAGAGGAGTATGCTGGAAACCACTCAGTGTTACTCACAGGCGTGGAATCTGGAGCCAGGCAGTCAGACCTGTGCCGTGAGCGCCTCACTGAGGAGTACTGAGCACAGCACCTAGAGGTCAGAGTGCGCATGACCAAGGAGGCCACGGGACCTCTTCAGCCCAGAAAGGCTGCCAGGTTCCTTACCTCACGAGGGGTCTTCAAGGCAGGCCTGGCGGGGCTTCTGATGATTCCTGTCTCTCTGACCCAGTTTGAGAGCTCCTGGCCCCTCCTGGAGCCGGGCCTGCATCAGTGCACTGGTAGGAAGGCAGTTTCCACTTAATTAGCATGGCCTGCTTCTGGCCCGGAATTCACCAGTAAGTGGGCTGGGTCACCCTGCAATCATGCTGGTGGCCTCAGTCCCTGGCCCCGGGGACTTGACTGTCTGCCTCTTGGGCTCTGTCCCTTTAGTTGGGCTGCTATTCAGATTGGCCTGACTTGCTAACACGGAGCAGAAGATCCTACCCCCTCCGCAGCTTAGGAAATACCAGGATGGATCAAATGTGAGATGGTCCTGGGGGCCCTGGACTGGGAAGGGACTGGCAGGAGGATCAGAGGCTCCACCCCCAGGGTGCTGGGCCTCAACAGAGAGCCAGGGTGCAGCTCCATTGTGCCTTGTCCATACCACTTATTTTTTTTTGTTGTTGTTCTTTTTTTTTTTTTTGTGCACACCATGCCTGGCCCGTACCACCTTTTATACACATCAGCTCACATACCTTCTACCACAATGCTGCCCAGGTGGGCTTCACTGCACAGATGACCAGAATGAGGCCCAGCAGTGCTTGTCACTTACGGAATGGCAGAGCAAGAGTCTGACTTTGGGGACTCCTGGTTTCCGGAACAATCTCCGCCTTCCTCTATTTTGAGGGCGTTATGCCTGGTTTTCAAAGGCCCCTAAGGCTTGATTCCTGCTCTTGGTTTTGGAGGGCAGAGGCTTACTCAGGCTGTGGCTCTCCGTGGGACAGAGGAGCCCCCAGAATCTGAGTGTGCTGCCTCTGTCAGTAGAGTGCGTGTTCTGTGGAAGAGGTAGGCCTGCGGGCACTACCACTTACTTGCTGTGTGACCCTTCGCCACTGACTCGATCTCTCTGAGCCCCGAGGGGTCTCAGCAACACAACCCTGGGAGTGTTCAACAAATTGGCACAGAAGGTTCCTTGGCACACAGTGGGCAGGTGATTGCGGGCCATGCCTTGCTCCGCCCATGTGGCTAGGTTCCCAGAGCCTAGCACGAGGACATCCACTGGGTTTTTCAGGGGCCACTGGCCTGGGGTGGAGGGGTGGAGGTCCATCCCCACTCAGTACATATCTCTGTTTAACACAAAGATGGAGCAGAGCTGTGGAGCAAAAGCCACAGTGTGGAAACTATTGTTGCTCTTCTAAATTGTTCAAAATTTGCATAACATTAACTATTTTCTTTCATCTATCTATCTGACATCTACCTATCTATATAATATCTATCTATATTTATTTACTTATTTATTTTGTGGGACCGTGCCAGAGCCTCTTATCACCACAAATGAAACCCCAGACCCCCTTGAGTCACTTTTTTTTCTTTCTTTTTCTTTTTTTTCTTTTTTTCTTCTTTTTTTTTTTTTGGTTTTTCAAGGTAGGGTCTTGCTCTAGCCCGGGCTGACCTGGACTTCACTATGTAGTCCTTGAGTCACTTTTTGTGTCTGGCTTTTACATGGCTTCTGGGGAATTGAACCGGGGCCAGCAGACTTTGGCAAGCCAGCACCTTTAACCCCTGAACAATTTCCCCAGCTCCAAAATTCACTGTTTTATTAAAGTGTGTGGTGCACTGGCACTTGTGCGTCCACAGGGTTGTGTATCTGTTAACTCTACTCGGTTCTGGAACATTTTCATCACCATAGAGGAGACTCCATACTCCTGAACAGTCATTTCCCAGTTTCGTGTGTCTCCCCGGCCCCTGATCAGCTTTCTGGATCCGTGGATTTCTGTGCTCTGGGTGTTTCATGTCAGTAGAACCATGTCGTGTGCCAGTTTGTGTCTGGCCTTTCCACTTAGCATGTTCGTGCATGTTTGTAGTGTGTTTTTGCATCTGATATATTTCAGTTCTTCTTATGGCCAAACAATATCCCATTACATGGATATGCACTCTCACACAGGGGACACCCCCTCCCCCCGCCGCAGTGATGGTCAAGGTGATGTTTCCCAAGGGCACCCTGCTTGGCTCTTCTGGTCTCATCAGCCATTAATGTGCAAATATTCGACTGGGTGCTGATGAAGTCCGAAGGGATGGGCTGGTTAAAGATCCACCAGGTACCGAGGACCAGCTTCCTGTGGGGTCCAGCGGGAATTGCGAGGGTACATGGTTCAGATCTTGGGCTCTGGAGCAAGACCATATGGGCTCCGTTCCCAGATCTGCTGCGTGACCTTGGGGAGATCACCCACTCTGTCAGTGCCCGTGGTTTCTCTTACGTGGAAATCATAAAATCTGCTGGAAAAGGCTCAGCAGGACTGAGTAACGCGTGGTGCTGAGACGAGTTGGCATCAGCTGCTGTTGCACCTTGACACCGTCAGTTGTTCTCCCCCCCCCCCCCCTCTCTCTCTCTCTCTGGAATTGCAGTCCTGACTAGACCCAAGAATTAACACATAAAGACTACATGAAATTTTAAAAGTTCCTGCCCAGGAAAAAGAACTATTGACAAAGCCAAAAGACAGCCTCCAGAATTGGAGACTAGCTTTACCAGGTAATGTTATAGACAGGGCTAATATCCAGACTATATAAAGAACTGGGAAAACTTAACATGCAAAAAAAAAATGGGCTAATGAAATGAACAGTCAGTTCACAGAAGAAATACAAGTGGCTAATAAGTACTTCAAAAAGTGTTCAGCATCCCTACTCATCAGAGAAATGCAAATTAAAACCACTTTGAGATTATGCCCCACCCTAGTCAGAATGACTATCATTAAGAAAACAAAGGGCTGGAGAGATAGCTTAGCTGTTAAGGCACTTGTCTGTAAAGCCAAAGGACACAGTTTTGATTCCCCAGGACCCACGTAAGCCAGATGCATAAGGTGGCGCATGTATCTGGAGTTTATTTGCAGCGTGTGGAGGCCCTGGTGTGCCCAATCTCTCCCTCCCTCCCTCACTCCCTCCCTCTCTCTCTCTCTTTCTCAAATAAATAAATAAAATTTAAAGAAAACTACAAATGCTGGCAAGGGTGTGGGGAAAGAGGAACTATTATTCACTGCTGATGGAGTACAAAGTAGTACAGCCATTGTGGAAATCAGTATGGATGTTTTTACAAAAGATTAGAAAAATAAGTGTCATATAATGTAACTATACCACTCCTGGGCATATGCCCAAAGGCTCCATATGTTACCATAGAGATAGTTGCATGTCCATGTTTATTGCTGCTCTGTCACAGTAGCAAGGACATGGAACCAGCCTAGGTGACCATCAACTGATGAAAATGTGGCACATATACACAGTGGAATTTTATTCATCAGTAAAGAAAAGCAAAATTATGAAATTCACACTAAAGCTGATGTGCTGTGGAAAAGATTATGTTGTCCAAGGTGACCCAAACTGTATGTTCTCTCTTGTCTGTGGATCCTAATTTGTGCTAACTGTGTCTAGACATATAAAGATGTATTTGAGGGGGGGTTGGGTAAGCCCTAAAAAGCGAGAATGATGACAGAGAATGGGTAACAAGCCAGACGTGGTGGCGCATGACTTTAATCTCAGCACTTGGGAGGCAGAGGTAGGAGGATCACTGTGAGTTTAAGGCCAGCCTGAGACTACATAGTGAATTCCAGGTCAGCCTGGGCTAGAGCAAGACCTTACCTCAAAAAATTGAAATAAAAAAGGATGGTAATAAGAAATGACAAAGAGGGGGTGGGGAAAAGGAGAAAGGACACATGTGACATATAAACAGAAGGGAGGAAGATACAAGGGGCAGAGAGGGTGAGGGAAATGATGGGGAAGAGAATTAACTAAAGCAAATTTGTGTTTGAAACTGCCATAGTAGTACCTGAAACTCTGCATGCTACCTGAAAAGAAAAGTTGCAGTTCTGGCCAGGTGTGGTGGCACACGCTTGTAATCCCAACACTTGGGAGATGGAGGCAGGAGGATCAGGAGTTCAAGGCCAACCTTGGCTACATAGTGAGTTCAAGGCTGGCCTGAGGTACATATGGCCATCAAATCATATCAAATGAATAAAATAAAATTGTAGTCAGTGACGGTGCTGAGCTCTGCCCAGCCGGGCCCTACCATGTGTCCTCACAATGTGGTCCTTCTTTTTCTCCGGTGGTCCCCAGTTAATTTGCCTGCCATCTACAGGGTAGAGTACGGTGCACCCCTGTGGGCCACGCAAGGCAGGACTGCATACTGGCTGTGTCCACATGAACATGCGTTGCTCACCCACCTCACTTATACTTCCTAGCTCAGTAGCCTGAGGCCTGGGCCAGTGAACAGAGACCACTTTTAATTGCTGCTTTATTTTATTTTATTTATTTGAGAGAGAGATGGGCACACCAGGGTCTCTAGCCACTGCAAATGAACTCCAGACGTGTGTGCCACCTTTTGCATCTGGCTTTACATACATTCTGGGGAACTGAACCTGGGTCCTTAGCCTTCGCAGGCAAGTGCCTTAACCACTAAGCCATCTCTCCAGCCCTGTGATGGCTTGATTCAGGTGTCCCCCATAAACTTAGGTGTTCTGAATGTTAGATTCCCAGCTGATGGAGATCTGAGAATTAATGCCTTCTGGAGGCAGTGAATTGTTGGGGGTGGGCTTACGGGTGTTATAGCCAGTTTCCCCTTGCCAGTGTTTGGCACACTCTCCTGTTGCTATTGACCACCTTATGTTGGCCAGGGGGTGATGTCCACCCTCTGCTCATGCCATTGTTTTCTCTGCCATCGTGGAGCTTCCCCATCGAGCCTGTAAGCCAAAATAAACCTCTTTTTCCCACAAGCTGCTCTTTGTTGGGTGATTTCTATCAGCAATGTGAACCTGACTGCAACAAGCCCTAATTGTTACTTTTTTTTTTTTTGAGGCAAGCCCAACAGATTGGCTTTTTTTTTTATGAGAGAGAGAGAGAGAGAGAGAGAGAGAGAATTGGCATGCCAGAGCCCCCAGCCACTGCAATTGAACTTCCGATGTGTGCACCACTTTTATACATGTGCGACCTTGCACGCTTGCATCACTTTGTGCATCTGGCCTACATAGGACCCGGAGAGCCGAACATGGGTCCTTAGGCTTCACAGGCAAGTGCCTTAACTGCTAAGCCATCTCTCCAGCCCTAATTGTTACTTTTTTAATGTTGCTAGCATAAAATGTAAATTGAGAGCATTGTAGGTTCACGTGTCCTTTTAAAAATAAAACAGAGAAACCGGCTGGAGTGACACACACCTGTAATCCAGCACTTGAGAGACTGAGGCAGGAGGATGGAGAGAGCTTGGGCTACATATAGGGAGACCCAGTCTCGAGAAGAATAAAAAATATGAAACGATTCTTCTGCCTTGCACCCATTCGATGCTCATGGTAACATTTTGCAAACCCATAATATCACATGCAAGAAATTGACATGGATGCAATTCACCAGCTCTGTCCAGATGGTTTTGCATACATCTCTCTCTGTGTGTGTGTGTAACTCTATGCAGTCTTTTATCACAGGTGTAGATTTGTGTGACCAACACCACAGAGTTTCAAACTATTGATTATATGATAATATTTTAAATATACTGGGATCAATTAAAATAGTTAAATTTTTCACTTCTTGTTTTTTTAAAAAATATTTAGTTTTATTTATTTATTTGAGAGAGACAGAGGCTGAACAAATCAGATAGACAGAGAATGGATGCACCAGGGCTTCCAGCCACTGCAAACCAACTCCAGACGCATGAACCATCCTGTGCATATGGCTTACATGGGTACTGGGGAATTGAACCCAGGTCCTTAGGCTTTGCAGGCAAGCACCTTAACTGCTAAACCATCTCTCCGGCTTCTCATTTCTTGTTTTTAATGTTTCTAAGAGAAAAGTTAAAGTGATGTATATGAGCACTCAGGAGGCAAAGGTAGGAGGATCACTGTGAATTTGAGGCCATCCCTGAGACTACATAGCGAAATCCAGGTCAGCCTGGGCTAGAGCGAGACCCTACCTTGAAAAACCAGAAAATCAAACAAATGAACAAAAAAAAAGACTAAATTCTGTAAAGAACCAGTTAAGTCCTTAGAAAAGGAACATAGAGATTGTGGTGTATGTTGGAAAGCCAGCCAGTTACGGCAGGTGTCTGTGAGGAGACAGTTATGTGACCTGAATCAGTGTATAAAAAGGAGAATATTCTAGACTGAAAAAATGAACAGCACAAGCAAGGGACCTGAGGCATCCAGTCTATGGTGCAGTGTTAGATCGGGAAGATGTGAATCCAGTGGGAAGGGATGAGGGAGGGGCGTGACTGTTGGTTGGTGGGAAGTTGTGAGCTGGACCCAGCACGTGTAGACATCAGGCCTCCTCAGCTCTGAGGAACACTGTGGCCCCTTCCAGGGTCTGGTAGCCTCCCTCTTACACTTGAGGGCTGGGAAGCGTATGTGTGTGGGAAATGATGGGAGGAGACCAGGGAGCAGCTGTATAAAAACCCAAGGACACAGGCTAGAATTCTCCACTTACCCAAGACGCATTCTGATGCCCATAGCCCCTGGCTTAAGTATCTTTCTCCATCTTAGGCTTGGCCTGGTCCCCCTCATTACTGCAGAGTATGGCCTCAAAGCCCCAAGCTCAGGTCCATGCCCTGGCCAGCCTCCTAGCTCCTTGAGAACAAGATGTTCTGTACACTGAGTCCTGGCCCTGGGATGTGAGCACCTGGCCCAGGGTGCAGGAAGAAAACTGACCCCAACCGTGAGTTATGTAAGGATGCCTTTGGACCTTGGCTCTTTTGGAACTGAAATGGGAAGAGTACACTCAAACAGGCAGGTATGGGAACTGGATAGGCTGGCAACACCCTTGGGTCACTTCTGGGTCACTCTGCATTCTGGGTGGTAATTTATTCATTCAGCACAAGCTCTGCGCATTTACTGGTGTCAAGTCTGATGGCTAAGGCGGGGGTTCACAAGCAAATGTACAGTAGTGTTTGTGGCACAAAGGAGAGGGGGAAGGGGGAAGGATTCCTGGGGCTGGAGAGATGGCTTAGCGGTTAAGGCGCTTGCCTGCAAAGCCAAAGGACCCAGGTTCAATTCCCAGGACCCACATAAGCCAGATGCACAAGGGGCACATGCATCTGGAGTTCGTTTGCAGTGGCTGGAGGCCCTGGCATGCCCATTCTCTCTCTGTCTCTCTCTCTCTCTGCTTGCAAGTAAAAAAGAAGAGAAAAGAGAAGAAAAGAAAAGAAAAGAAAAGAAAAGAAAAGAAAAGAGGCTGGAGAGATTGCTTAGTGGTTAAGGTGCTTGCCTGCAAAGCCAAAGGACCCAGGTTCAATTCCCCAGGACCCACATAAGCCAGATGCACAAGGGGGCGCACGTGTCTGGAGTTCGTTTGCAGGGGCTAGAAGCCCTGGTGTGCCTGTTCTCTCTGCATCTTTTCCTCTCTCAAATACATAAACAAAAATAAAATATTTACCAAAAAAAAAGAAAAGGAAAAATGTTTAAAAATTAAAAAGATTCCTGGCAGAGCCCATAGCTGTGGCCAAAGTCATGTGACCACATATCTACCATGTAGCTCAGCTCCGGCCAATGGAAAAATAATGCCGGCTACATATGAGACCTAAATCTTCTAGCTAATGGCATTTTTGGTAGAAAGGAGGCAGATGGGGCAACAGAGCTTGCCCCGTGGGGTAAAGCACTTGATGTGCAGGCACAAGGGCCTGAGTTTGGATCCCCAGTACTCACATAAAAATGTCAGATGTGGCCGGGTGTAGTGGCGCACGCCTTTAATCCCAGCACTCGGGAGGCAGAGGTAGGAGGCTCGCCATGAGTTCAAGGCCACCCTGAGACTACATAGTGAATTCCAGGTCAGTGTGAGCTAGAGTGAGACCCTACCTCAAAAAACCAAAAAATAAAAAATAAAAATGTCAGATGTGGTGGCGTGCAGCGGTAATCCCAGAGCTGAGGAAGCAGAGACAGGGAAATCTCTGGGGTTTGCTGGCTAGCTACTGTAGCTAAATAAGTGACTGTAGGTTCGGGGAGAGACCCTGTCTTAAAATAAATGAACGTGGTGGAAAGCAACAGAGGAAGACACCCAGTGCTGACTTCTGGCCTCCACATGCATGCACACACGTGTGCAGTGCACCTGTCTGCACATATATGAACATGCATACACACACATGCATACCACACACATGCAGAAAAAGAAGGAAGGAAGCAGGGGCTGGAGAGATGGCTAAGCAGTTAAGGCACTGGCCTGGAAAGCCTAAGGACCCATGTTTGACTCCCCAGATCCCATGTAAGCCAGATGCACAAAAGTGAGGTAAGTGCAAGGTTGCACATGCCCACCAGGTGACACACGCTTCTGGAGCTCAATTGTAGTGGCTGGAGGCCCTGGCGTGCCCATTCTCTCTCTCTCTTTAAAAACATTTAAAAGGAAGTGGATGAAATTAATTGTAATAACTTAATCCAGGACATTTCAACATGTAATCACTGTAAAAAATTTTTTGTTTATTTTTATTTATTTATTTGAGAGTGTCAGAGAGAGAGAGAGAGAGAGAGAAAATGGGCGCGCCAGGGCCTCCAGCCACTGCAAACGAACTCCAGATGCGTGCACCCCCTTGTGCATCTGGCTAACGTGGGTCCTGGGGAATGGAGCTTTGAACTGGGGTTCTTAGGCTTCACAGGCAAGCGCTTAACCGCTAAGCCATCTTTCCAGCCCAGTGTAAAAATTACTAATGACCTCTTGTACATTTAGGTTTTTTTGTGCCACATCTTGAAAGTCCAGTGTACATTTAATGCCTCACTCCACCTCAGTTGAGGTCATATGACTCTGTGGCCCACAAGGTCTTTGGGAACATTGTGGAGGGTGACAGGGGCTGACTGAGGCTGACACTACCTGGTGAGGGTTCCAGGTCAGGGGAAAGACTGATTTATTACATGCGAAGGGATGAGTGTTCATGTCTTCATTAGCTCACTGAATGCTCAACTAATACATATTAACTGCCTGCTATGCTGGGATAGGGTGGAGCAGTGTGTGGAGATCACTGAGAAGCTGTGTGTGTGTGTGTGTGTGTGTGTGTGTGTGTGTGTGGAGAGAGAGAGAGCGCGCAAATAGTCTAGACTGGCTGTCTAGTGAGCCCCAGGGATCCTTCTGTTTCTGCCTCCCCATCATTGGTATGACAGGTGTGTGCCACCATACTTGGCTTTTTAAAAAAAATATTTTATTTTTTTATTTATTTGACAGAGAGGGAGGGAGGAAGTGAGGGAGAGAGAGAGAGAGAGAGAGAGAGAGAGAGAGAAAGAATGAGAATGGGCACACCAGGGCCTCCAGCCACTGCAAATGAAATCCAGACACGTGCACCCCCTTGTGCATCTGGCTAATGTGGGTCTTGGGGAATTGAACCTGGGTCCTTTGGCTTTGCAGGCAAACGCCTTAACTGCTAAGCCATCCCTCCAATGCTAGACTTTTTTTATATGGGTTCTGAGGATCAAACTTGAGTTCTTGTGTTTACAAGGTGAACATTTTATCTGCTGAGCCATCTCCCCATGCATAGAAGCTTCTTGAACCAATGAAGAGTTGTGCCCACCCCCGGAGCTCCCAGAGGTGATTTGGAGGAGGGCCTTGAGCTTTGTATTAGCATGGCATGTGTGTGGTGTTAGTATGTGCGAGTGTAGATATGTGCATCTCATAGCACATGTGTGGAGCTCAGTGGACAGCCTTGGGTGTTGATTCTCAACTTCCACCTTCTTTGAGGCAGGATCTCTTGTTCACTGCCACATACACCGGGCGAGCTGGCCCATGAGCTTCTGGCTGATTCTCCTGTCTCAGCCTCCCATCTTACTGTAGGCACTCTGGGACTGCAGGCAAGCTGGGTTACTGCATCTGGCTCTATGTGGGTTCTGGGGACTTGAATTCCCACCTCCTAAAGGTCCCACAATCTACCCAAACAGTGCTGCCAAATGTTTAAACACATGAGCCTATGGGGAACATTTCACATTCGAACCACAACACTGGCAAAGTGCCTAATCTACTGAGCCATCTCCCCAGCCAAAGAAATTTGTATTTCTAACAAAGTTCCAGGTGCTCCTGTCCCTGATGGTCCAGGGAACACACTTGGAGAACCACTGCACTGGTTTGGAGATGGAGAGAAGTTAGTGGGGATCTGGGAGAGGTTTTTTTTTAAATTATATATATATATATATATATGAGAGAGAGGGAGAGAGAGGGAGAGAGAGAATGGGCATGCCAGGGCTTCCAGCCACTGCAAACGAACTCCAGACACATGCGCACCCATGTGCATCTGGCTTATGTAGGTCCTGGGGAATTGAACCTGGGTCCTTAGGCTTCGCAGGCAAACACCTTAGCTGCTAAGCCATCTCTCCAGCCCTGGGAGAAGTTTTAAGCAGGAGAGAGATGAACCAGGTTTGCAATTTCAAAAACTATTAGAGGGCTGGAGGGATGGGTTAGCGGTTAAGGCATTTGTTTGCAAAGCCAAAGGACTCAGGTTCGATTCCCCAGGACCCACGTGAGCCAGATGCACAAGGGGTGCACATGTCTGGAGTTTATTTGCAGCGGCTGGAGGCCCTGGTGTGCCCATTCTCTCTCTCTCTCTCTCTCTCTCTCTCTCTCTCTCTCTCTCTCTCACTCACTCTTTTCTATGTCAAATAAATAAATAAAAATAATTTTTAAAAAATTGAAAAAATACTATTAGAGGCTGCTGAGAGTGGCAGGTGGTAGCCTCCTTTTCCACTACTTCCTGCCATACCAGTGGGCCCCTGAGCTCAGGAGGGCCCCCTCCTCACTGGTCAGGAAGCCTGAGCTGCACAGGAAGACACGGGTACTGAGAAATATCTGTTCCATCTCTCAGCTCAGTGCCGCGGTGGAAATAGAAACCCTGAGTCAGCTGGGGGTGCAGTGAAGAATTTCCCACTGAAAGGGGAATTTGGGGCTGGGGTGTTTGTGGCACCCGACTCATTGCCATGTCTCTGGGCTCTGATGAATCTCTTTTCTTGTGTGTTAGTTAAACCTGCTGCCCAACAAAATTCCCGCATTGCAGTTAAGTTCAAACAACAACAGATATTCACTATCTCAGCTTCTGGTGTGTGTGTGTGTGTGTGTGTGTGTGTGTGTGGTGGTGATGCTGGGCATCAAACGTAGGTCTCCTGTATACTGGGCAAAAGCTCTACTGCTTAGCCATACCTCCAGCTCACTGTTCAGGCTGGCCTTGAACTCACCTTCTTGCCCCAGGCCTGCCTTGGACTTCGGATCCTTCTGCTCCAGCTTCTCAAGCTGGGACTACAGGTCTGTCCTACCGGCTCCAACTCGGTATCGCAGTTCGTGTCCACTGGGAACAGTGAGCAGCTGTGTGGATCCGGCTTGGGTCTCTCAGGAGGATGCGGTCTGTGTTAGCCAGGGCTGCTGACACCTGCTGACCTTGCCAGGGCCAGATGGCATCCTCCAAGATGGCTTCCCTGCTGCCGGCACACAGCTTCGTTCCTCCTCGTGGTCTCCTTCATGGAGCTGCTGAAGTCTTCAGCACGTGGATGCTGGCCTTTCCCGGACAGTATGTGTGAGACCCGAGGGAACCAGTGGATTCTGGAACGACTCCTCTCACCTCGCCTTGGAGCCACCCTTTACAGGCACGCGTGTCCTTCTTGCTGGGAAGGAAGCTGCCTGCGGAGTGAGTGACTCTTGGGAGTCGGAGAGGCTCTGGTGCTTCTTGGGGACTGACTGACACACTCAGGGTTCCTCTGGCCCCATCTCATGGCCAGCCCACAGGACCTCTTGAGAGGCTTGCTGCCTCCAGCTGGGCCCCACCTTCCTGAGGGAGGCCCTCCTGGCGCTGGAAGATGGAGCAGGGACAGCCGGAGGGCTCTACAACTTATTTCATGTTAGACTCTGTGGTCAGCAGTTCATGGATGAATTCTCAGAGGTTATATGACCCATTTTACAGATGGAGAAAGTGAGACTTCGAGGGGTGACATGTTGGATGGGCCCCTGGGAAGCTGTAAGGTCTCTCTTTGGTGTCAGGTGCAGCGCTCACATAGATGGCACATCCCCCGGCAGGATGCTTGGGAGGCATCCCCTAGGGTGGGCATGAATGTGACAAAGCTCAGACTAGCCCTTCTCTCCATCTGGCTCACAGTGTGCTATGAAGGAAGCCCCTGGGCCACAGGCCTGTGACTTGTGAAACTTGGGGTCAAGTTTGGCTTTAAGATGTATGTTCAAATCCTGATGGTGGAGTAGGTTCAACTGTGAAGCTACTGGAGTCTCTCTTTGTAATTTTCTTTTGTTGTTGTTGTTTTTTTGTTTTCTGAGGTGGGATCTCACTCTAGCTCAGGCTGACCTGGAATTCACTATGTTGTCTCAGGGGGCCTTGAACTCATAGTGATCCTCCTACCTCTGCCTCCCAAGTGCTGGGATTAAAGGCATGTGCCACCATGCTCAGCTTTTTGTAATTCTTTTTTAATGAGAGAGAGAGAATTGACATGCCAGGGCCTCCAGCCACTGCGCATGAGCCACCTTATGTGCGACCTTGCACGCTTGCATCCCTTTGTGCGTCTGGCTTCTGTGAGACCTGGAGAATTGAACATGGGTCCTTAGGCTTCTCAGGCAAATGCCTTAACTACTAAACCATCTCTCCAGCCCCTACTGGAGTATCTTAACTAGCTGAGTACATTGGGATAAGTGAATTAAACTCTCTGTGCCTCAGTGTCCTCATTTGGAAATAGTAGCTCATCTCAAGCCTGCCTCATGCTGTTACAGGACTTAAAGGGGGTCATTCCTGTGTGTGTTAGACACAGAGCCACAAACACAAGCTGTTGTCATTGGTTGTCGCTGTCTCTGCTCTCTGCTAACCCACGGCCACGTGACACTTGAGGACAATGGCATCTTCTTCCACCTCTGGGAGCTATCCACAACTGATCCTGTGAGCCCCAGAGCTCAGGACATTGTCAGTCCCAACCCAAGCCCCGCACTTGACTCTAATTTCTTCAGGTGAGTCCTCTCTGAGTTGGGGCATGCTAAGAACAGTGGATTCCAGAAGCTCTGGAAATCTATAGGCTGCTCCCCCACCCCCACCCCCAACTCCAGGCCTGACAGCTCCTCTCTAGCTGCTCCCGTGTGGTAAGAGTGGATTTTTCCTCTTCCTGCAGAAGTTGTGTTCTGGTTTTCTCCTCTGCCCACCAGCTGCCCTGGTTTCTGTCTGTGTGCGGCAGAGCTGGCTGTCTGGAAGCCGCAGGAGGTGGGCAGGCCTGGGGCTTGGGGCGCCTGCAGTAGATTGTATCAGGAGGCAGACTTCTCAGTTCTGATGTGACAAGCCAGTGCAGTCTGTATCAGAACCGGCTAAACAAAACCCCCAACCAGCAAACAGGAAGCAAGAGGCCGGATAAAAATATCACCCCCTTTGCAGTGGTAGCCTACACCATCCAGGTTTCAGCAAGTCAGGTTCTTGACAGGAAATGCAGCTACTTTAGAGAGGAGAGCCCACTGAGTGTGGGGCTGGGGGTGGGGACAGGGGTTGAAGGCAAGTGGCAGCAGTGGGGGGGTCTCTGCACCCTTCGCACCGCAACAGATAGGAGAGTTAGGCCGACCCACCCGGATCAGACATTCATTGTCTCTTCTACCTGGCACCGTGAGACCTTGTTGTGAGGGTGAAATGAGACTGTGGTTCTCTGGACATATTTTATTAGTTGCAAAGCAATTACCCCGGAGATCAGCAAAGTTTATTCCTCAAAGGGCCCGATAAGAAATGTTTTAGGCAGGGTGGACCAGTGTCTCCTCACTGGGCTCTGCTGGGTGGGCCAACCAGCTTATGGATCGTCTTATTTTTGACCTTCACATGACACATGGTATGCTTAATCTTTCATGTTTCTCAACTACTTTAAAATTATAAATCTTTTTTTTTTTTTTTTTAGAGAGAGAGAATGAGAGACAGAATTGGCATGCCAGACCCTCAGCTACCGCAATCGAAGGCTAGATGCTTGCGCCACCTAGTGGCCATGTGCAACCTTGCACTCGTCTCACCTTTGTGTGTCTGGCTTATGTGGGATCTGAGAGTTGGACCTGGGTCCTTAGGCTTTGCAGGCAACTGCCTTAACCGCTAAGCCATCTCTCCAGCCCATAAACCTTTTTTTAAAAAATATTTTTATTTATTTTAGAGAGAGGGAGAGAAAGAAAGTATGGGTGCACCAGAACCACCAAATGAACTCCAGACACATGCACCACTTTGTGTGCCTGGCTTTACAATGGTACCAGGGAATTGAACATGGGCCTTTAGACTGCAAGCAAGCACCTTAACCCACTAAGCCATCTCCTTATCCTTAGAAATCATTTTAAAAACTTTTATTTGTTTTTATTTCAGACAGGGTCTCATTGGCTAGCCTCAAACTTACAGCTGGTCCTCCTGTCTCCGTTTCCCAAGTGTTGTGCCACTGAGCTAGCCACCCCCCGCCATCTTTATGCATAAATTTCAAGCAGTACAAAACTAAGTTGGAGGGTCCTGGTGAGATGGCTCAGTGGTTAAAGGCACTTGCTGGTGAAGTCTGATGCCTAAGATTTATTTGATTCCCCAATACCCACATAAAATGGCACATGCATTTGGAGTTCACTTGCAGTGGCAAGAGGCCCTGGTGGACCCAATTTTCTTTTTCTCTCTTTCTTTCAAGTAGATAAGTAACTTTTTTTTAATAAAAAGATCTTCAAGCCAGGCGTGGTGGCACATGGCCTTTAATCTCAGCACTCGGGAGATGGAGGTAGGAGGATTGTCATGAGTTTGAGGCCACCTTGAGATTCCACAGTGAATTCCAGGTCAGCCTGGGCTAGAGTGATATTCTACCTTGAAAAAAAAACAAAATAAAACAAAACATAGAACTTAAAAAAAAAAAACTTTAAAAAAATAAAAAGGACTGTAAGGTTTAAAAGTGTGGAAAGCAGTTTGCTGACCCCTGCACTATCATTAGTTTTTACTCCCATTGCTCTTCAACTTTTGGCCCAACACAGATTCTCAGCTTTGCTTCTTCCTTTGAGGGAGCAGCGTGAGCTTGCAGCTCTGTGCTAGCAGCATGCAGTGGAGTATGATGCTTCCTACTCGCCCGTTGTTCTCTGGAGGGTTTTTTTAATATGTTTTATTTGTATTTATTTATTATTTGAGAGAGAGAGAGATGAAGAGGGAATGGGTGCACCAGGGCTTCTAGCCACTGCAAATGAACTCCAGACACATGTGCCACCTTGTGCAGCTGGCTTACCTGGGTACGGAGGAATCTAACTTGGGTCTTTTGGCTTTGCAGGCAAGACCTTCACCACTAAACCATCTCTCCAGCCCTCTCTGGAGGGTTTTTGATGCTTAACGGAACTGAAAATTTCTGACTAGACAGATTTCTAAATGCTTGGGAAATACTGGCAACTATCAAATAAAAACCGCTAAATGACTATCTTGTTTTAAGTAATTAATAAAATTGCAACCACACACAGAGAGAGAAAGAGAAAGAATGGACCCACCAGGGCTCCATTGCAACCATACTCCAGATGCATGCGCCACTTTGTGCATCAGGCTTTACGTGGGTATTGTGAAATTAAACCCTGGTCATTAGGCTTTGCAGGCAAGTACCTTAACCACTGAGCCATCTCTCCAGCCCTAAATGACTATATTTTCTTTAACTTTTTTTATTGACAACTTCTATACTTACAGACAATAAGCCATGATATTTCCCTCCACTCCCCCGTTTTCTCCTTCACAGCTCTGCTCTCTATCATATCCCCTCACTCTCTCCATTAGTCTCTCTTTTATTTTGATGTCATCATCTTTTCTCCTGTTATGAGGGTCTTGTGAAGGCATTGCTAGGCACTGCGAGGTCATGGATATCAAGGCCAATTTCTGTCTGGGAAGTGACCTATCTTAACTTTCCCCCAGTGTACAATATGTGTGTGTGTGTGTGGAATGCATGCTTATTTTTTAGTTGAGAGTGCATTGGATATATAGTTTATATACTTTATTTATTTATTTGAGGGGGGAGGAGAGAGAATGGGTGTGCCAGGGCCTCCAGCCACTGCAAACGAACTCCAGACACACATGCCACCTTATGCATCTGCCTTACGTAGGTCCTGGGGAATCACACCCCACACATTTGGCTTTGCAGACAAGTGCCTTAACTGCTAAGCCCTCTCTCCAGCCCCTGAATGTATAGTTTTGTTTTGTTTTTTTTATTAGAGACAGAGAGGGGGGAGAGAGAAAGAATGGGTGTGTCAGGGCCTCTAGCATCCAGATGCATGCATCCCAGGAAGCTATTGATCTGCTTTCAGTTTCTGACTACGTGGACCTGGAGAATTGAACCTGGGTCTTAGTCTTTGCAGGCAAGCACCTTAACCACTAAGTCATCTCCCCAGCTGAATGTATAGTTTTGATTTGTGGTTTTCCCATCCTGTATTATCTGTGAACATTTTCCCAGGTTACTAAGAGTGTCTCAAGAGAGTAGCTATGCAATATTCCTTTGCAGGGGTATCACCCCTGAGTCTGCTGAGTCAGTAGGAGTGAGCTCTGTAGACAGGTGGGTTGTGTCCAAGTTCTCTTGGTGATAAACAACGTGGGTAAACCAAGTTGCTGGACATTCTTGCTCATCTATCTTGGCTGCCCCCTGATCCTTTCTTCAGGGCGTGTGGTACTCAGGTTTCCTAGGACAACTAATTGTGCTTCTGATTTATAGGCTAATGGTTCAGTTCTGCTTTGCTGGGTTTTGCTCTTCTGATTGTCACCCCCACCACCACCACCACCACCAATGTCCCCCAGGAAGCTATTGATCTGCTTTAGGTTTCTGATTTCATTCGGAAGTGTCCTTTGATCTACCTAGAGTTGTTTGTCTCCTTATTTTTCCCAGAATTCCTTCTGCATCATAGCAATGGGGCCACCCCCATTTCCTTCGTGTCTGCATTCGCTGTTTTATATTTGAGCATTCCTTAAGTTTTAGTGTCTATTATTTTGTGTTTGTGGCATGTCTCTTATAAGCAGTACACAATCAGATACTATTGTTTACTTCTCTTTTGGGGGGGGGGGCAAGATGGTTACTGCTTTATAGGGTACAGGGGTGGGCGCACTTTCATTGACGCTGATGGTGGTTTGGTGTGGGGTCACCTTGCGTCACGCTTTGTGGTGTTGAGGTTTGATTTCTTTGTTATTTCTTTGTTTTGTCACTTCCGTGAAGCCTACAGTCTTTGCACAGGTAACAAGGAAGATACAAACTGGTTTCTGTGCCTCAAGTGGTTACTTTAAAAACTTTTAGAAATCTTGTTTAATTTCCTCCAGCCAGAGAGGTGGAAGCCCAGGGGGAGGCTTTGCTCGTGACCCGTGACCTGACACAGTGTGGAAGGCGGAAGTGTAAGACATAGCACCTTTGGAAGAGACCAAAATCGAGAGCCAGAACAATAGGTAGGGACGGGTCAGATGGTGAGGGGACAGTAGAGGGGGGCCAAGGTGGGTGGGAGCTGGAGAAGCCCCCCCCCCCCCGATACAATTGATTCCCTGCCTTAAACTTTGATAGGAACACATTTTATTCTTGGCTACATTTGAGTGAAGGTCTTTCTTGGCATTAGTTATGCCTTAAATACCAGTTACACATGACATCGATCAGGTTAGAACTGAATCTCATCTGTGAGAGCTTGGGTACATCAAATCAGTTCTCTGTTGAATGGGTTGATTATAGCACCCAAGACATAGGGGTGCTGTGGGGTTAGCTGGGATAATATCACGTCTTAGCACAGTGGCCCCCACTTGGAAAAGAGTCAGCAAATATGAGGTGTTGTTATGGTGGCTGTGAAACCAGTACAGTGTTTATGTGTATGTCTGGCCTACCTGGGAGGCTGGAATATTCTTATCTATTACTTGCCTGGAGGTATGAAATAATTGTGCTATTTTAAAGAGATCAGGAGAGATGGGTCCGAAGAGATGTGGGTGGAGAGAGAAGGGACTGGAAGGGCAAGAGGAAGTTAGAAAGAGGGATTGCTTTGCAGGGCATCTGGGAGAGGAGGGGAATTAGAATAAGTAAAGACCTTGGAGAGTTCCTGGGCCACCAGCCAGTGTAGTGCAGAACCAGGCTCCCCCGGGGCAGAAGGGAGATGAGGTTCCGGTCTGCAGAGCCTGCTCCAGGAGGAGGTGATCTGGAAGACTCTGGGGATGGAATCAGTGGAGAGCTGGGACCTAGTGAAGCTGGAGTCTGCTGCGGTCCCAATAGATGGGAAGTCTCGGGCTCTATTGAAGAACATGTGGTCCTCACGCGGGGGAGGGGGTGTTTCTGAGATTAAGCATTGTGGGGGGGGGCAAGATGCCTATGGGGGGTTTGTGGGGGAGGGAAGGGGAGAGGGAGGAAGACACAGACCATCTGTCAGTTTCAGCTTTAGGGGAGGAATTGTGTTGCCCTATCTTCTCTGCGTTGTTTATTGGGATTTTCACTGTGTCTCCCCTGTAGTGATCCACCTCACGTATTAGGGGGTGATTTGCTACCCCACCCTGCTCCGACATTTCAGAGACTGCACATTTCCAAGGGGATTAACCGCAAACTTTCGCTTCACTCCAGTGTACCACAAATACTCGCTTGTGTTTTCTTGGGGGGGGGAAGTTTTTTTCTCAACAAGTGTTTGTGAGCACTTAACAAGTTGGGGACTCCAGACAAGAAGGCAGATAAGAAAGCCAGGCATGGTGGCATGTGCCTATAATACCAGCACTTGGGGAATGAAGGTAGGAGGATCCGGAGTTCAGGGACAGATGGGGCTACACAGCGAGATAGAGACCAGCCTGGGCTACAGTGTGACAGAATGTCTGGAAAAACAAAGTTCGCAGCAGGGTGTGGTGGCGCGCGCCTTTAATCCCAGCTCTCAGGAGGCAGAGGGAGGAGGACTGCTATGAGTTTGAGGCCACCCTGAGACTCCATAGTGAATTCCAGATCAGCCTGGGCTACAGAGAGACCCCACCTTGAAAAACAAAAAGTTTCCCACCCATGTTTGTGCAAGTTAGCCTAATTAAACTCAATAGGTCACAAAAAAAAAAAAAAAAAAAAAGGTGTGCAAGTAGGAAGGGGCTAGTTAGGAAAAAGGGGTGTAGCAGGAGGAAGAAGGGGATAAGAGGGGTGAATGTTATCAAAACATACTATATATTTGTGTGAAATTGTCCAAGTAAGTAATTTTTCTTTTTGTTTTGATTTTCGAGGTAGGGTCTCACTCTAGCTCAGGCTGACCTGGAATTCACTATGTAGTCTCAGGGTGGCCTGGAACTCACAACAATCCTCCTACCTCTGCCTCCTGAGTGCTGGGATTAAAGGAGTGCACCACCACTCCCAGAAAATAAATAAGATTTTAACCCCCCCCCCCGCCCCGCCGGCCAAAAAAAAGAGGTGGAGACAGGGAAGAAGGAGTCAGAGAAAGGGGGAGGAGTTAGGGGAAGAAGAGAAGAAAACAAAGAAAGCCCAGGAGAGACAGGCAAGAGATTATGTCATAAAGGGGCTGTAGTCACTTTCCCTGCAGCGCCCCCCGAAGCTAGGTGTAAGTTTTATGTGTGGATGTCTGTCCAGCATACCCACGTGTCCTCCTAGGCTTGCAGGTTCTGGAAAGACAATGATCACTGCATGCTTGAAGCCCCCTTGTGCTGTCTTGTACTGATGATGCTAAGGGCATGAGAGGTGCTGAGAGAGAAACTGGGGTCTTAGCACAAACCAAGCGACGTAGCCCCCCTCTGAGATGGAGGAATCAAGCTGCCTAACCCGGCAGCGTGGCTAGCCTGCAGAGGAGGCACAGAGTCACCCAAGAATCGATGCTACACCAGTTCTGCCACTCCCTGCCCTTCCCTTCAGGCTTCGGCTATTGCCTGGGGGTCTGAACTTCACAGTAGCACAAGGCAGCTCTCCTGCTTCAGCATGGTCCACGGTGGGTGGTTGAAGAGAGATGGACAGAGGCCAGATCCTGTAGGCCCACAGGGGTCCAAGTGATCAGTGGCTTTAACCTTTCTCTTTCCTTCCCATAAGAAGTACTTAACGCTCCATGGATAACGTGCTTGCTGCATAGGCATGAGGACCTGAAATTCGGATCCTCAGAACCCGTGTAAAATACAAAGCCTGGTGGTACGGGCCTGGAATGCCAGCACTGGGGAGGCAGAGACAGGAGGCTCTCTAAGACTAGCTAGTCTAGTCAAATCAGTGAGTTCTAGGTTCAACAAGAAACCCTGTCTGAAAGTCCGAGGTCGGGAGTGATTGAGGAAGACACTGAACACTGACTTCCAGCCTCCACACGCACATGCACACACATGTACCCGCCCACGTGTGAAAACACATACACACGTGCAGAAATGCATATACTTATAAAAATGAAATAAATATTTTTTAAAGGAAATATTAGATTGGAGAGATGGCTCAGCAGTTAAGGCGCTTGCCTGCAAAGCCTAATGACCTGGGTTCAGTTCCCCAGCACCCACGTAAAGTCAGCTGCCCAAAGTGGTGCGTGCATCCATAGTTGGTTTTTTTGCAGTGGCTGGAGGCCCTGGTGCACCCATTCTGTCTGTCTGTCTCTCTTCTCTCTCTGCTTGCACATAAATAAATGGATACACTGAGCACCTGCTATATGCTGGAAACTATCTTGGGACTGTGGGTACAGTAATGAGGGAGGCAAAGGCTATGTTGACATCACAATCCCCCCCACTCCAGGCTGGCAGGAGAGAGAGAGAGATTCCTCCACAGGCCCAGGGTGGAGCTCCCTCCTCTTCTCCTTAAGCTGGGCCTTGATAGACACACCATCAAATCCATGCTTTTGAAAGTGTGTGATTCCATGGTCTTTAGTACAAGATCTTCCACAAGGTTGTTCAGCCATCTCTACCTGCCCAATATACGTTCATCATTCCCAAAGGACATCATGACTCTCATGTAGTCACTTCAACCCCCGACCACCAATCTTCTGTCTGTTTCTATAAAACTGCCTTTTCTAGACATATTCAGACATGTATGTGAGATTATTAAAAAAAAAAAATCAGGCTTTTTATAATCTAGTTTTTTTTTTTTTGCTTAACATGATGCTTTCAAGAGTTCATCCCTGTTGGGCTGGAGAGATGGCTTAGCAGTTAAGTGCTTGCCTGTGAAGCCTAAGGACCCTGGTTCGAGGCTCGATTCTCCAGGACCCACATTAGCCAGATGTATAAGGGGGCGCATGCGTCTGGAGTTCGTTTGCAGTGGCTGGAGGCCCTGGCGCACCCATTCTTTCTCTCTCTCTCTCTCACTATCTGCCTCTTTCTCTCTCTGTCACTCCCAAATAAATAAATAAAAATGAACAACAACAAAAAAAGAGTTCATCCCTCTTACAGCATATATCCATGCTTTATTCCTTTAAAAATATTTTATTGATTTATTTGAGAGACAAAGAGAGAACGGGCACACTAGGGCCTTTAGCTACTGAGAATGAACTCCAGACACATGTGCCACCTTGTGCATCTGGCTTGTGTGGATTCTGGGGAATTGAACCTGTGTTCTTAGGCTTCCTAGGCAAGTACCTTAACCGCTAATCCATCCCTCCAGCCCCATGCTTCATTTCTTTTTATGGCAGAATAATTTCCCATGGCCTGGAACTTCCTGTATCCGTTCATCAGTTGATGGGTCGTGGGTCATTTCCACTTTGGGGTTATTAGGAATAATAAGCACTGCTACTATAAATGTCAGTGTGTAAGTTCATTGTGTTTTGGATTTCTTTTATGTGAGTGAGAGCAAGGGAGAGAGAGAGAGAATTACTGCACCAGGGTCTCCAGCCACTGTAATCGAACTCCAGACGCGTGTGCCACCTTGTGCGCATGTGCAGCCCTGTGCATCTGGCTTATGTGGGATCTGAGGAGTTGAACATGGGTCCTTAGGCTTTGCAGGCAAGCACCTTAGTCGCTACAGCCATCTCTCCAGCCCAGTGTTTTGGATTTTTGAGACAGGATCTCACTGTGCCACCTTGGCGAGCCTGGTACTCATGATCCTCCTGCCTCAGCACCTTGAATGCTGGGGTTACAGCCATGTGCCACCTTGCCCTGTGTGTCTGTGGGTTAACGTGTGAGCATGTGGCCTCCGTCCTCTTGTGCGAGCCGTGGAGTGGAGTAGCTGGGTCATACAGTTTCTCTTGCTTACTTGAAGGAGCTGCCAGCTGTTTTCCAAGCAGTTGCACCATTTTCCCGTGCCCAGCAGCAGGTGGAGGGCTCTAGTCAGCCCGCATGTTCACCATCACTTAGTAGCCTCTAGAATGGCCCTCCATGCCACCATCTAGGGGAGAGGAAAGGCTGTCTTCTGGGCCCAGGGATGTGACTCTCTGGCCCTCCACCACAGCTGAGATGTCACCCAGGAAGAGGCGCGGGCTGCACCCGTCACTGAAAAGCCACCATTATAGACTTGACTGAGCTTCTGCCCCAGCCCCGGGAAGCCAGGCTTCCCTAAGAAGCAGCTATTTCTGGCTGTTCCTGTTCAGGGGAAGAGCAGTGGTGGGTGGAAAGTTGAAATTGCTCAGTGGGGTGGTTATTGAAGTGTGGCTCAGTGAGGACCAAGGACACCTTCGACTTGGGGATTGGCTTTCCGAGAGCGCTGAGAGGGGCTGTTGGTACCCCGAAGAGGGGAAGTAGGGTGCGTGTGAGCAGGATGTCCCACGGAGGAGGAGAAGCCCCCATGGGTAGCATGTGGTGGCTGGAGGCAGGCCACCAGGGTGCTTGGGATCTGGGGTGGGACGGGGCTGCTCACGTTGAAGACGCAGCAGGGAGACGCAGCTACGGAGTGCTGCTTGTCTGCCACGTGACCTCAGGCTACGTGTCAGCCCCCCCCCCACCCCGGGTGCCTCCAGGACCTCATTTGCAAACTCTAGCCATGGGGCTGCTGCAGTGACTGCTGTCATGGTGTCTTCTTTACCCTGTAATGTTCTAGAACGCTGAACTTCCGGCAACAGTCTCTGTACTTTATGCCATCTCTTCTGAGTGTTTTTTTTTTTTTTTTTTTTTTTAATCTGGCTCCATTGTAGCACAGTGGGCAAGTGTGCAAGCTCTGGAACTGACCATGCCCAGGCCTTCCATTCCCAGCCCCTGCCCTTGTGGAAGCCATTTCGAGTGCTTGAATCTGAGCCTCCGTTTCCCATGTGCAGTATGACTCAAGGACCAAAAAGCAACGATTGTGGACTTTACAGAATTGGGTACGCAAACGTCCCTCCTCCAGCCTCCCTGTGGCAGTGCAGTGACAGCAGGTAGTCATGGCTTAGCAGCAGGCCACTCAGCTCTCCCGCATCATGAGGACCAGCTGATTTGATGGGTGGAAGTCACTTGAGGAACACAAGGCCTCCGTACCAAGTTGGTGCTGGGTCTTAGAAAGAACTGAAGGGGGCTGGAGAGATGGCTTAGCAGTTAAGGCGTTTGCCTGAAGGTCCAAAGGGCCTCGGTTCGATTCCCCAGGACCCACATAAGCCAGATGCAGAAAGTGGTACATATGTCTGGAGTTCGTTTGCAGTGGCTGGAGGCCCTGGTGTGCCCAATCTCTCTCTCTCTCTCTCTCTCTCCCCTTTCTCTCTCATAAATAAATAAATAAGCTGAAGGGCTCAGGGCAGAGAGAGGAGGGACTGGGGTGTGGGCTTGTGGGAAGGTAAAACAATGGGTACCTGATGCCAGTCCAGGTGGGGACCATGTGGGGTAGGGCTGAAGACTCCTGTGGTCCCTCTAGGGTCTGGCCACATGGGTGAAGGAGGCTAGAGGAGGGACATTGCACACCAGTTTCTGTAAACTCCACAATCATTGCTTTTTGGTCCTTGAGTTATGCTCCCTATAAGACAACACAAGAAACAGTTTTATGGGCTCAGGAGCAAGTAGTTCAGAAGTGCAGGGCATCTGCCGGAAGACAGCTTGGGAAGCTGCATGGAGATTGGGGTGATCAGGGAAGGCTTCCCAGAAGAGGTGACACATTGGCTGCAGACTGAAGGATGCAGAGTTTGCTGACCCAAGGTGGGAAGAAAGAGGGCTCCAGTTGCAGGAGACAGTGTGTGTGTAGGCTAGGAACTGGGAGCTCAGGGTTTTTTTTTTTTTTTTTTTTGAGGTAGGCTTTCACTCTAGCCCAGGCTGACCTGGAATTCACTATGTAGTCTCAAGGTAGACTGGAACTCACAGCGATCCTCCTACCTCTGCCTCCCCAGTGCTGGGATTAAAGGCGCGTGCCACCGCGCCTGGCTGGGAGCTCAGATTTGATTGGCTTGGAAAATAAAGAAAAGAATCCAGTGTGGCTGGACTAGTGGGTGATGAACAGAAGGGAACCGGGTTAAGATGTGGGGACCAGTTCAGGAAGCACCTTGCAGACAGTGGGAAGGCGAGATCTCACTGAGGAACACTGGGCAGGAAAGGAGGGAGTGAGGTGGGGGCAGGAGGGCATGGTGGTCTAGTGCCCCTCCCCACCAACATGCCTCTCAAGCCACGTGGCCAGGCAGCAAAAGCTCAGTCCTGGGCAGTCTGGGGAGATGCAGCTTGCCCAGGTCCACCTTCTATGGCAAGACCCCACTGTCTTGCCCACACCCATTTCCCAGGGCAGCAGTGGGACCTACATCTGCGCTTGCCTGCCATCCATCAGCTAGGGGCCAGGCAGCACGCTGTGCGAGACGCGAGGGTCGGCTGTTGGTGGTGGTGCCTCCTGCAAGGGCAGCCGCCACTCAGTTTTCCTGCAGAGAGGTCTCCCTCCGTTCAGCTCCGCCGCTACAGCTGGAGGGGGAAGGAGCAGATGGCTCTGCTGGCCCAGATTCCATCCAGATTGTCTGGGAGGTGTGGGCGGTGTGCAGGCAGCCCTGGAAGCAGGATGCGTGAGGGAGGAGGGCAGCAGTCTCCCCTTGGCAGTCTTAGTGGCATCCTGCCCATGGGGGGTATCCTCTAGGTCTCCACTGTGGCCCTCACCGAGCATTTGCTGAAGCTACCTGAAGAGGGGCCACGTCTGTTATGACCAGCTTGAGAGCTTTTGGGAGTTCTGAGTTATCAACAATGCAGTGACAATCCCAGTGCCCAGCACCCAGCCCAGGGAAGGACCCACGCCATGGCTCAGTTATTTTGTTAATGTTTATTTTCTTTATTATTATTATTTTTGGGAGAAAAAGTTTATTTATTTATTTTTATCCCATGGTAATTCCCTCCCTCCCCCAACTTTCCCCTTTGAAACTCCATTCTCCATCATATTCCCTCCCCCTATCAATCAGTCTCTCTTTTATCTTGATGTCATGATCTTTTCCTCCCTTTATGATGGTCTTGTGTAGGTAGTATCAGGCACTGTGAGGTCGTAGACATCCAGGCCATTTTGTGTCTGGAGGAGCACATTGTCAGGAGTCCTACCCTTCCTTTGGCTCTTACATTCTTTCCGCCACCTCTTCCGCAATGGGTCCTGAGCCTTGGAAAGTGTGATAGAGATATTGCAGTGCTAAGCACTCCTGTCACTTCTTCCCAGCACCATGATGCCTTCTGAGTCATCCCAAGGTCACTACCATCTGAAAAGAGAAGATTCTCTACCAAAAGTGAGAGTAGCATTAATATATGGGTATGAACATTAAGAGAAGTGCTTACTGGGCAATTTAGTGAGCATAGTATATACATTTAGCCAGACAGCAGCAGACATCGCACCCCTAGGGCTCATGACTACCTCTGTTGTAGGTTTTCAGTATCAGGGATGTATTCCCTCCCATGGAGCAGGCCTCCAATAAAATTAGAGGGCGGTTGGTTTCCCCCATAACAGACATGCCACTATTGCACCCTGTTGGCTCATTTGGCCTGGATGGCCAAATATAAGGCTTGCAGTGTCCACTGTGTGTATCTTCACTGGTGATTTCTCTCTCTCCCATTGAACTGCATGCAGTGTGGCTTTTTCCAGCTTTCTCTCAGCTGGTCTGCATGGAGGAGGTTTTCAGCTCAGTTCCAGCAGGATTTCTCAGTGGACCTTGCAGCCCAAGTATGTGGAGTCTTCAGCAATAGGGTCTTACCATCTATTCCTGGTGGGAAACCAAGGGCCTTGGCAATGGCCTGTAATGTTTTGGGGGCATCAGGGATCTCCCTGGCCAACAACTCACTGGAAGGTATCCCATCCCTGGCTCTGAAAATTTTCTAGTAACAATCTATGACTCCTGAGTGTTCCATTGTCAAAAAAAGTAGGTTTCCATATGACTTATTTATATCCTCTTGGATTTTGATTAGCCCTCCCTCCACCTTTCCTTTACTCAGTCTCTTCCCCTGACCTCACTTAGACCTTTTCACCCCCATTACTCTGATCTTCTACTTACATATATACAATACCATCCTATTAAGTCCCTGTCCCTCCCTTTATTTTAGTGAGAGAGAGACACAGAGAGAACTGGCATGCCAGGGTCTCAGCCACTGCAATTGAACTCCAGATGCTTTCGCCACCTAGTGGGCACATGCAACCTTGCTCTTGCACACTTTTGTGTGTCTGGCTTATGTGGGATCTGGAGAGTCAAACATGGGTCCTTAGGCTTCATAGGCAAGCACCTTAACCACTAAGCCATCTCTCCAGCCCAATGTTTATTTTCTTTTTTAAAAATATATTTTATTTATTTATTTATTTACTTGAGAGAAAGGAGGGAGGGAGAGAATGGGCACACCAGGGCCTCCAGCCACTGCAGACGAACTCCAGATGCATGCACCCCCTTGTGCATCTGGCTTACGTGGGTCCTGGAGAATTGAACCAGGATCCTTTTGGCTTTGCAGGCAAACTCCTTAACCACTAAGCCATCTCTTCAGCCCCTTTATTTTCTTAATAAATGATAAACTATCTCTTTGGATATTGTCTTATTCAATCCTCACAGCACCCCTAAAAGGTACTGGTGTGATCCCTATTTTATAGTTGAAGACCTGAAGGCCCAAGACACAGGTTAATGGTTGCCTGAGGACATATGGGCCACTTTAGTAAACTATTGGTCCCACCTGGACCTTGTGGGCAGTGGACAGACCCCAGCGCAGCAACCAGGAGAGTGGGGGACACTCCTAGCTGGAGGGAAGAGTGTGTCCCTCTTATCTTTGTACTCCTCAGAACCCCACCAATCCATAGAACCCAAGCTGTCTTCGTCCATTGTTCAGGTTGTTTACAGATGAGCCCATAGAGGTAAGGAGAAAAACAAAACAAAACAAAACCCGAAAAAACAAAAAAACCTTGATATGTTCTAGAACATTCCATTCATATAGACAGTGATGGAAATAATCTGACCCCTGAGTTTTTCAGGTGGTAGCCTTGTAGGCAGGACCACCCTACGTAGGGCCTGGAAGACCAAGTGTCTATAGACCTCTATGTAAAGTGTATGTAAATGCAGGCAGTAGATTCCACATAGTCCTTGTTGTAACAGTCAGCTCTGCTGCTATAGGGTAAAAGTAGTGTGGTCGTATGTAAATGAACAAGTGTGGTTGGGTTCCAATAAAGCTTTATTTACAGAAATGGGCTGCCTGACGGACTGGTCCGTGGGCCTGTTTGCCAGTCCCCACAAAGGCCATGGCAGGAGTTTGAACTTCATCCTAAGAGCAGTATGGACCAAGAGGGCTGTAAGCAGATTGAAGAGAGGCTGATGTAAATGGCCCTGACACATGTAACTCTTGTCCTTTTGCATTTCTTCTGTCCTGCTTGTGGGTCGTGGTTTGGAGGTCTGCCAGTGAGCCTGCCTCCATGACCCTCCGCCTCCCGTCCTGCATGAGGAGATAATGAGACAGGTGTCAGACCAGGAAGGGAAGCGGTTCTGTGCTGATCCCAAGTGCACAGGAAAGGTTCATCCAAGAGGCTGTTGACAGGTGTGTCCTTTTGGGGACTGAGGATGTAGCTCAGTAGTAGATCCCCTTGCCTGGCGTGTGCAATGTTCCATCGCTGGTACTTCAGCACCAAACAGAGGCGCCTGCATAAAAGCTGTAATCTCAGTGCAGGGAAGGCAGAGACAGAAGCCTTGGGGCTTGCTGGCTGGCTAGTCTAGCTGAGTCCGTGAGCTCTAGGATCAGCAAGAGACCCTGTCTCAGATACGGTGGAAAGCAGTTGAGGAGAACTGTATAGATGTCAACCTTTGGCACACATGCACCTATATACATACCAACATGCATACATCCATACCTTTGTAGCGCACACACACACACACACTCTCTCTCTCTTCCTCCTTGCAGAGCCTGGAAGTAGAGAATGGGACTTTGCTCCAGTGAGCTGTCCCATTTCTTGGTCTGAAAATAACTGACTTGAGGGTAATTACATGGCTTGAGCTCCCTCACAGCATGGAGAGCACCCTGATAATTACTGTGCACAGATGTGGCTTTTGGCAGCCGCCACTTTCTGCCTCCGAGAGTCTCCTGGACAGGAAGTCGGTCCCGTCGTGCATCCCAGTCAGCCTGAATCTGCCTCACGTGAGCAGAACCTTCCAGGGTCATAATGACTACTTTACTCTCCCCAGAGCCTTCGATCAGGCTCAGGGCGTTTTGTGGGCCTGGGCGACTGGTGGCTTTATGACTTTTCTCATTGTTAGGTCGGGAGAGGCTCCCAAAAATGGAGTCACTGAGGACCAGCAGGATGGAGACAGAGACTTACCCACGTTCCTCGAGAAACTGCCCAGCTATTATCCCTTCCTTGCCTAGCAATGCCCCCTCCCCCCGCCAGGTCATGATTTCATGCCCCCTTATCTTGTAAGTCACCTGGTCACTATACTGGTGTCACACCCTGGCTATCTTAGATCCCCTCTAAAGAAACCTTTTTTTTTTTTTTTTAATTCGACTTTTCCCTTCCTCACCTTCCCCCAACTCAAAGAGCTCTATAAAGCCCACTATCTGGAATCTCAGGTTGGCTGTGCTCCGCTCTGGAGAGACAGTCCTGGCAGCTCGTGTTTTTCCCCCGAATAAAAGCTTTCATCTTTGCCTCAGAGTGGTCAGCGTGGTCTTGGTCACTCCCGAACCTTGCACTCAACACTGTGAGAAAGTACCTGAAGGAGCCGCTCAAAGGAAGGGCTCGTTCTGGGCGGTGGTTTGAGAAAGGAGACAGACGGGCCGTCGTGGCGGGGAAGGCGTGGCAGCAAGAGCCCTTGGCAGCCAGTGGCATCGCGTCCACATTCAGGAAGCAGAGAGAGACGAATGCTGGCGATCAGCCTACTTTCTTGTGTTTTCTTCTTTGTTCAGTCTGGGAGCCTGGCCTCTGGGATGGGCACAACCTGCATTTGGGGCAGGTCATCCTGCTCTGTTAAACCTCTCTGGCAACACTGTCATGGACATGCTTAGAGATGTGTCTCCTAGGTGATTTCAAATGCAGCAGACGGAGAAGATCATCTGAGAGCCCACCACAGTGGCTTTGCCTTCATCATCTCCTCACGTAACCGTGGGTGGGGCTAGAACCAGTTACCACATCACCATGCTCTGGTAGAGGGACTTGTGGGTAGGGCAGCCTGTGACAGAAGGCGTCTCCTGGGGTCCAGGGCACAGAGTGTCTTTAGTCTCAGAGATGCAGAGCCTGTGTCGTTGGGCTGAACTAGACGGCTGCCAAGTGAGGCCAAGGTCCTGAGGACCCCACTGCGTGCTGGCCCTTACGGATGAAGTCATAAGTACCAGGTCCCATTTCTGCTTTCTTGGCCTCACAGTCTAGAAGGCATATAGGTCCGAAGACTGATGTTACCCAAACAGTTGTGCAAGGGTGGTTGTGTTATAGCTATGAATGAGGTGATAGGAGCTCTACGTGTGTATAATGTGGGGGGGGGGTATAGAATTTTAGCTGAGATTTAAGGAGCAAGAAGTGAGGCAGGCATGTGTGTGAGTGTGCGTTTGCTCACATGTTCATATATATATTCGAGATAGGTATCTGCCTATATGGTGTTGGGTGGGTAGATGGGTGGATTGGCAAGCCTGGTTTGATGGACACATAGATGGAGGATTGAATCTTCCAGGCAATAGGAACAGGCTATGCACAAGTTCAGAGGCCAGAGGAAGTGTAGCTGACAAAAACAAAAAACAAAAAACAAAAAACAAGAGTATCGCAGAAAGTGTTTTGAGTTTATGAAATGACTCTGGAGAGGCGGCAGATGGGGGTCACTGTGTACATTTGATCAAACTGTACACAGCTCCGGAAGGTGCCGGTCTCACATCACAGCCACGTTGGGAATGACGTCCCTTGGAATTGTGTGAGATGGAGGCCTGCAGGCAGGAACCATGTCAGGAAGGAGGGTGTTTGCCATAGGGTTAGCTATGCGCGTTATTCCTAGAGCAGCGGGGAGCCAGGGCGGGTCCTAGCAGCCTGTGTTGTGCCTAATTTCCATTCGTAGTGCCTCAAAGCAGCACTGTCCAGTAGAACTTCCTATGAAGAAAGAAGTGCTTTATTTCCACACTTTCCCGTTGGTACCACATGTGGTTTGTTGAACACAGAGTGGATTTTGCGTATTTATTAATTGTTAAATACGTTTTACTTATTCATTTGCAAGGAGAGAGAGAAAGAGAGAAGAGACAGAGACAATGGGCATGCCAGGCCCTCCAGTTGCTGCAGATGAACTCTAGATACATGTGCCACTTTGTACATCTGGCTTTACGTGGGTACTGGGGAATCGAACCCTTATTGTTAGGCTTTGCAGACAAGTGCCTCACCTGCTGAGCCATTTCTCGAGCCCTTACTTTTTTTTTCTCACATTTTCTCTTTTTTTGTAATTTTTTATTTTATTTTTGTTTTTTTTTCTCAATTTTTATTAACATTTTCCATGATTATAAAAATTATCCCATGGTACTACCCTCCCTCCTCCCACTTTCCCCTTTGAAATTCCATTCTCCATCATATCCCCTCCCCATCTCAATCAGTCTCTCTTCTATTTTGATGTCATGATCTTTTCCTCCTCTTATGATGGTCTTGTGTAGGTGGTGTCAGGCACTGTGAGGTCATGGATATCCAGGCCATTTTATGTCTGGAGGGAGCACGTTGTAAGGAGTCCTACCCTTCCGTTGGCTCTTACATTCTTTCCGCCACCTCTTCGGCATTAGACCCTGAGCCTTGGAAGGTGTGATCGAGATGTTACTCAGTACTCCAGTCACTTCTTTCCAGCACTATGATACCTTCTGCATCATCCCAAGGTCACTGCCATCTGAAAAGAGAGAAGATTCTCTACCCAAAGTGAGAGTAGCGTAAATATAAGGGTATAAATATTAAGAGAAGTGCTTACTGTCGAGCCCTTACTTTTTTTATTTAGATAGCCACAACAGCCAGATGTACAGCCTTTTACTGGGCCAAGTCCCGTTGCACCTGACCCCCAGCAGCAATGCATCTTGGGCATGTCTGCTCATGGAGACGTCATCTTGCTGGGTGGAGGCCTCGTCCTCCCCTTCACCTGGGGTCTCTGTTCATGCTGAGGCCTGAATGTGGTCCGGAAACAGGGCTGCCTCCATCCGCCTACTCCTGAGACTCGGACACTGCCCCACCCTGGCCTGTTAACATCAGCTTTGGGGGCTGCTAAGAGACTATTGTGCAGTCCTCCCCCCCCCCCAATACACACACACACACACACACAAACACACACACACACACCTTCACAGCTGTCACCTCACCTGTCCCTTACATCAGAGGCACACTGTTAAGGAGACTTCTTCAGTCTTACCTGGTTCCACAAGTCGTTGCAGGGAGACAGTGGCCACAGCAGGCGTTTGGAACATGGCCTTTGCACGTGGTGAAGTGGGGGCGGGAGGAGGCTCAGCAGCGCCCCGCCAGCTTAGTCCTCCCGCTTGCTTCCTCCGCACCGTGACACGTGGCCTCACATCCAAGCTTGTACGCTTGCCCCAGGCAGCTGCCCCTTGTCCGCCCCTCTGACCTGTATACCCTGCTAGCTTGCTCACTTCCCGCCCCGGGGAAGCTGGGTCTACAGAAGAGCTTCTGGCTAGGCACACTCGCACAGTTTTGTAGCTAGGGAGCCCAGAAAGGGGGCTGGGGGCTCCAGTGGACTTTCCTTTCAGTCCCAAGGACACCTTCCTTCGTGGAGTGAGGCATATCTGAGGCTGGCCAGAGTTGGTGGGGGAGGTCCTTCTAAAACTCAGGGCCAAAGCAAGGTGGGACCCTAGCTGGTGAACCTGGGAAGCAGCCAGCCTGTTGGCGGGCAGACCAGTTGCCCCTTTCTTTCCTTTTTGTTTTTTTCAATTTAATTTATTTATTTGCAAGCAGAGAGATAGTTAGAGGAGATAGAAAGAGAATGGGTGCGCCAGGGCCTCCAGCCACTGCAAACAAACTCCAGATGCATGTGCCCCCTTGTACATCTGGCTTATGTGGGTAAGGGAGAATCGAACCTGGGTTCTCTGGCCTTGCAGGCAAGCACCTTAACCTCTAAGCCATCCCTCCAGCCCTCCCTTCTTTCCTTTTGCATGTAGGTTCCAGCTGAGAGAGAGGGCATGGATGGGGCAAGGGGAGAACACAGTGGTGAGGTGACAGAGGCTGTCCTATGTCATTGCTACACCTGGCCTCCCTCCTCCGTCCTTTCCCAGGTCCTTGCCTGTCTATTCATTATTCCTGAACACACACACACACACACACACACACACACACACACACACACACACGTGTACACACACAAGAAAGGTGATAATTAAAGCCTTCACTCTCTCCTTCCCCAAGGCTCAGTAGAGCCAAGGAAGGGGCATTTGACACCCTTAGGTGAACCATCATTAGTGCAGGGTCCTGCCACATTAATAAAACAAGTTTCTGAGCTGGAGAGATGGCTGAGTGGTTAAGGGGCTTGCCTGTGAAGCCTAAGACCCAGGTTCGATTCCCTAGTACCCACATAAGCCAGGTGCACAAGGTGGCACATGGGTTTGGAGTTTGTTTACAGTGGCTAGAAGCCTTGGTGTGCCCATTCTCTCCCTCTCCCTCCCTCTCCCTCTCTCTCTTTCTCTCTCTCTCAAATAAGTAAATAAAATATGAAAACAAAACAATCAACAAAAATTAAACAAGTTTCAGCGGCCACAGTTTGAGCCACCTCCACAGGGCCACTGTGCTAAGCCTGCCACAGCCTATCAGTGACGCCATCAGCCCCGTGTGAGGTAGATCAACGTCATCTCCGTTTTACAGATGAGAAAACTGAGGCACAGAGAGGCAAGTATTGCTCAGCCAATAAGAATGATGCCCAAACTTGAACTTGGGTGTAGCTTTCAAGGACCAGAAGGTGCTCTAGATGGACACACTGTGTTCAAGGCTCAGACCGCCTGGACCGTGGCACCCTCCTGTGATCCCACTGATTCCAAGTTCAAGGCCTACTTGGGCTACATAGCAAGTTCTATGCCCATCCTGGACAACTTAGAAAGACCCTGTCTCAAAACGAATACTGGGGGAGGGCTGGAGAGATGGCTCAATGTTTCAGACACTTGCCTGCAAAGCTTAATGACCCCAGTTCGATTTCCCAGTACCCACCTAAAGCCAGATGCACAAAGTGGCCCATGCATCTAGAGTCCGTTTGCAGTGGCTAGAGGCTCCGGTGCATCCATTCTCTACCGGGAGTGGTGGCACACGCCTTTAATCCCAGCACTCTGGAGCCAGAGGTAGGAGGATTTCTGTGAGTTTGAGGCCATTCTGAGACTAGGTAGTGAATTCCAGGTCAGCTTGGGCTAGAGTGAGACCCTACCTTGAAAAAACAAACCAACCATCAAACCAACAAACCAGGGAATGCTGGAGATTCAACTCAGTGTTTTAGTGCTTGTCTAGCATGTATAAGGCCCTGGGTTTAATTCCCAATAAAGCCAAAAAATAAACCCCAGAATTCCTCAGATCAGTTCCTGGCCCAGAGGAAGCTGACAACCATCAGCTCCTGTTAGTGTGCCTTACTGTGACACAGGTAGTCCCATCGTTTCCTTGGAGATCCTGAGCCAGAGACCCCAGTTCTGTGCTTCCCTGTCCCCATCTGTAAAATGGGAAGGGGTGACTAACCACGTCACACTGTTGTGAGGAGTAAGCAAGATCATCTGTGCCAGGGCTGGGGGGGGGGCATGTGGGGGTTGTTTGGGGCCTGTGTGTGGAGACCCTCACTGCTGTCCCCTCCTCTTGCAGTACGCTACTTCCTCAGGAACAAGGTCAGCCCCGATTTGTGCAATGAAGATGGACTCACAGCCCTGCACCAGGTAAGCTGGGCACACTGGGGTTCCCCTGGCTCCCTGCCCCCTGCCTGCACGCGTGCCCAGAATCCCTGCCCCAAATCCTCAGGGAAGGGGAGACAGCATGTGTGGCCCAGCTAGCTAAAAGGCTCTTGTCCTTTGGAGATGCATGTGTCTGTCACAGACAGGCTCAGAGAGGCCCCAGGGTGCGTACACACCCAGGCACGTGCGCCTGTGCAGTAACAGGCCGCGCACAGGGGACCTTTTGTGCCTTGCATCCCCGTGGCCAGCAGTGCACATTTGTTTGGAACTTGAGAGTTGACAATGCGCATTCACAGCCACCAGGACATCCCACCCACCCTGAGGACAAAGCTGACTGACGCGCACTGTGCTGTCTAAGGTCACAGGGCCAACAACTACAGCCACGAGGCACGTGCTATCATAACACATATCCTTTCCAAGCCCTCCCTGCCTCCAGGCAGTCTGCATTGGCTGTCACCTCCACAGGGAAGCTTTGTTCTCCTCTGCAGCCTCCTTATTGGCTCCCAGCATTCAGTTGGGTCCCGCCTTAATTCTTTCTTTTTTTAAAAAAAATTTTTTTTATTTGTATTTATTTATTTGAGAGTGATACAGAAATAAGCAGGTAGAGAGAGAGTACAGGAGACATGTTAGCAATGACTCAAAGTTGTCATGTGACCGCTTCCCTGAGAAGCCCTTGGCTTCTGTATTGTATTCTCATCCTCACCAATGAAGACCCTCTGAAATATTGTTATCCCCATTTTATGACTCTGGAGACTGAGGCTCGGGGTCAGCCTTGTTCTGCAGAACGTTCCACAGTGGCGGGAATGAAGGCTGCATGTGTCCGTATGGACCAGTACAGTAGCCTCCAGTTGCATGGGGCTGCAGAGCTCTCGCAGTGTGGCTTACGTGGCAGGAGCTGGGTCCTGACTCTCATTTAATTTTAATGGATTTATATACAGAGTGGCTGCCACGTCAGAAAGTGCAGCTCGGGACATGAACTCTCTGAATTCAAGGTCAAATTTCAAATCACCGCTGAGCCAGATTGAAGTCTGTGGTCTTGGACACTGTGGCTAGCAGAGCCCATGGCTCTCGAGGTGATGTCCTTTCCTCCATCAACCCCTGGGGTTTGGGGTTCCTGCCTCTACTTCCTTCTTGTTGCTTACATGGCTTTCCCAGGTCCAGTTCCCTCTGGGGGGGCCTCTGAGAACACACTGTTAGGGAGGAGAGAACTCAGCAGGCTCTGAGATTAGCTACAGACAATTTGCCCCAATCCCACCTCCGCCATTACTCGTACCTTGGGTCCCTCAGGAGGCCTCCATCCCCACCATCCTACGGGCTCCCATTCATTTGTTCAACAAACCCTTATTGTGCACCTGCTCGGTGCCAGATGTCTTCTGGGGACAGGGCCATAGAAAGGGATCACACAGCTTCCGGGCTTGCTGAGTGCGTGGTGTGATGAGACCACAGGCTTTACACAGAGAAAGCAGAGGGCTCCATGCAGCTCAAAGACGGGTGCTAGTGAGCTGCCTCAAAGGGGAACAGAGGGCTGGAGAGATGGCTTAGCGGTGTAGGCACTTGCCTGCAAAGCTTAAGGACCCAAGGTTCAACTTCCCAGAAACTACATAAGCCAGATGCACAAGGTCACACATGCACACAAGGTGGCATACACATCTGGAGTTCGATTGTAGTGGCTAAGGCCCTGGTGCACGAACTCTCTGTCTCTCTCTCTGTCTCTCATAAAATAAAATAAATATTTTAAAAGGGGGGAACTGAGATGGGCTTCTAAGAGGAAGGACAGCCGAGCTGGATCCTAAAAGATGAATAAAGAGTTTGCCAAGTAGGGAAGGAAGAACATTCGTAGCAGAAGAAACAGCGAATGCAGAAATATGAAAAAGGGACTTGGCCTCTCGAGTTTGAGTCCAAGGGGATCGTTGGAATGCCAGGAAGCTCAGGGAGATGGTGGGAGGCAAGACTGCGAGGGCTGGAGAGAGAGAGAGAGAGAGCACCCTTCCAGTCAGTCGGCCTGGATCTTAATCTAGCTCTGTAGATGGGTTTTGTTGTGTGGGCGTCTTGTTTTGTTTTGTTTTGAGACAGCATCTCACTGTGTAACCCAGGCTGGCCTCAAACTCGCTGTCTTCCTCCCCCTGCCTCCCAAGTGCCGGGTTCGCGGGAGGCTGAAGATGGGTTGTAATCTTGACTTGATGGAGTTTTCGCTATGTGACCTTATGTACCTGGGCCTCTTTGGGCCAGTGGGGATGAGAGGACTCACGGGCCTGTCTTAAGAGTAAAATGTGGCAGAGGTAGGAGGATCACCATGAGTTCGAGGTCACCCTGAGACTACATAATGAAATCCAGGTCAGCCCTGAGCTAGAGTAAGATCTTATCTCAGAAAACAAAAAGCAAGCAAGCAAGCAAACAAACAAACAAAAGAGTAACATGTAACAACAAATAGCCAAAGCTTAGTCACCTGGTCGGCTTCTAGTAAGTCCTCCAAAGGCATTGGCTATTTTTATGGCTGCGATGGGACATGACATGTTGTTAGCTGTTGTTGTCGTTAGTGTCCCTACTGCCTGCCGGGGTACAACAGAGGAAGCCGGGGCATACACGGAGCCTCCCTAGGCCTGGCCGAGAAGTGTAGGTTTGCTGTTTTTGGCAGTGGGGAGCCTCCCGAGGTTTGCAGATGGAGAGAGGCGCGACTGGATAAGAAGAAGCAAGGGGAGAGAGGGAGGAGAGAGAGGGTGTCGCCTCGCCCAGGACAGCAAGGATGGGACATCGATTTAGGAGACCCAGTGTGCAGCCGGTCATAGATGAGATGTGGGAGGCGAGGAGGTGGGACGAGTCAGCCCGCCGCTGGGTGCCATTGCCCACGTGATGATTGCAGGGCCTGCCCACCCTCTGTGTACCAGCTCCGTGTGCACCCTACTCACCACCCATGCAGACTTGGCCAGCCCCAGGATCCCACTCACGAGGCTCAGCTGTTCTGGGCGTGTGTTCCTCTCCCATTTCAACCTGTTACTTTGAACCCTCATCCCTCCCCCACCCCCCGCTTTTATTTCCACAGTCTCTGAGGTCGGGAGAATCCTCCTACCTATGTCTGCCTCCAGTGCGTTTAGCGCCCTCTGTAGGCCATGTTATGTTACCGCATGCTTCTCCTGATCACCTCGCACAGTCCCTGTCCCACGGGGACCATATCTTTCCCCGCCTGTCTAGAGAGGTACCCCGAGATCCAGCTACCTCAGACCGGCTGGTACCGAGAGAACTGGGTCTCTGGCACCATCTGCTGGCTCTGAGTTCTGGATGGGGTCGGGGCTGTGGTGCCACCCAGCTTCACACCCACCTGGAGCCATAGGCCCCCTGCTCCTTCAGCTGGCCTCCAAGCTCTTTTTTCCATTTCTCTAGTTGCTTCTGTAGGCTAGGGCCACCATCATCCTTTAACTGGGTGACTTTAACATAGCTTTTCACTGTCCCTTCCCAATGTGGGAGAAAAACGCGCGTGCACGTGCGCGCGCGCGCACACACACACAAACACGCACACTGTTCTCCACATAGAATCCAGAGAGTGATCTTTTTTAAAGTCTGATTGTGGTACTTTTGTGGATATAGCAAACCCATGTCTCCTGACCCACAGAGGACCCAAATCTCTACCTGGATGGTGAGGCTGAGCGGGGATTCCCTGGCTGCGCCCCCTGCTGGCCTCTCCAGAAATCACATCTAGAAAAGCCTGAGCTCTTCAAAGTGGTCAAGTGGCCACTGACATTCTGCTGTCCTCCCTGGCTGGCGCCTCTCTGTTCCTTAGGGAGTCTTTCACCTACTGTCCCTGGTGTCTAGGGGACTTGTTGAGTCTGTGTTCTTTCAGGTGAGCTGTATCCTCAGTCCTCCCCCTTCTCTGGGGCTCACACGCATAATGCTGCATCCTCCAGGTAGGAGTGCAAACACACCCTCACATTACAGCGACTGTGTCAGGGCCTCTTACAACCTACACATGGGGCTGGATTCTTGGGAAGGGTCTTGGTTGTTTGGGGCTTCTCCGAGGTCTGAACTTGTAGTTATGTAATCCTTTTTAAAACAGGTTTTGAGGGCTGGAGAGATGGCTTAGCGGTTAAGCGCTTGCCTGTGAAGCCTAAGGACCCCGGTTCGAGGCTCGACTCCCCAGGACCCACGTTAGCCAGATGCACAAGGGGGCGCACGCGTCTGGAGTTCGTTTGCAGTGGCTGGAGGCCCTGGCGCGCCCATTCTCTCTCTCTCTCCCTCTCTCTATCTGCCTCTTTCTCTCTCTGTCTGTCGCTCTCAAATAAATAAATAAAAATAATAAAAAAAATACTGAAAAAAACCTTTAAAAGTATATTTAAAAAATAACAAAATAAAACAGTTTTTGAGGGCTGGAGAAGATGGCTTAGCAGTTAAGGCTTTTGCCTGCAAAGCCAAAGGACCCCGGTTCAATTCCCCAGGACCCATATAAGCCAAATGCACAAGGAGGCGCATGCGTCTGGAGTTCATTTGCAGTGGCTGGAGACCCTGGCACGCCCATTCTGTCTCTCTCACTCCTCTCTGTACTTCTTGCTCTCTCTCAAATAAATAAAATATATTTAAAAAACAATTTTTTAATTTTTATGTTTGGTTTTGTGTGTGTAGTATGTATGTGTTGTACACATGTGTGTGCAAATATAGGTGCCCTGTGCACACTAGGCAGAGATCATAGGAAGGAGATAGAAGGTGTCCTCCCCTATCACTCTTCCGTCTTGTTTCCTAGAGACAGTCTTACACTGAACCTAGAATGTCCTGTTTTTCACTTATACTGGCTGTCCAGCGAGCCCCAGTGATCCCCCTGTCTCTGCCCTACTCAGTGCAGGGATTACAAGCATGTGTGGGCATGTATGGCTTTTCACATGGGTGGTGGGGATTGAACTCAGGTCCTCGTGTTTGCACAACGAGTGCTGTTACCTACTGAGCTGTCTCCCCAGAAGTTCTTAGGTCAGAAGTTTCAAGAGCTACTGCTCCAAAGGAACATAGACGGGGGACCCTCCCCCAACACACAGCCCTGTTTCCCCCTGAACCGTCTTGCTTGAATTTAATCACTTTCTAGTAGTTCCCCCACACAGTGGTGTTCGGAGGAAGCCTTCCGGGATTTTAAAATCGTATGCCATTCTGCTAGCACTTACAAAAACACTTTGTAGCTGACGGAGGTTGTTTACTGAGGTTATTTTTATCTTACACATTATTAACTTCATCTTTACTCACAAGAGGACAGGCCCGAAGCAGTAAAGCGCTTGGCTCAAGGTCATTGGCAATATGTACTGCCTGGAGGTATCGGGACTGAAATCAAGCGCGGGCAGTCAGCTTGTGGGGAAGGTGGCTTGTGTCCCCCCCCCCGCGCCCCCAGGTGCTCACTGTGCCTCTGTATCCCTTCCAGTGCTGCATCGACAATTTTGAGGAAATAGTCAAGCTTCTCCTATCCCACGGCGCCAACGTGAACGCCCAGGACAACGAGCTGTGGACACCCCTGCATGCCGCGGCCACCTGCGGTCACATCAACCTGGTGAAAATCCTCGTTCAGTAGTACGTGTCCTCCGCCTCCCGGGGTCGCTGTCCCTCCTCCTCCTCCTCCTCCTCTTCTCCCCTCCCTGTTCCCTCCCCCTCTTCTCTTCCTTCTCTGTTTCATGGTTCTTTCTCCTCCCAACTGTCTCCATGCGTCTCGCCTTTTTCTCTCAGTCTCTTTCTCTACTTATTCTCAATCTCTTGGTCTCTTTCACTCTTTGTTTCCTTTCATTCATTTTCCTCCCTTCTTTTGGTGGGAAAACACCAATAGTATAAAGTTTTACCGTCTTAACTTTTTTTTAATTTTTTTAATTTTTTAATTTTTTGGTTTTTCAAGGTAGGGTCTCACTCTAGCTCAGGCTGACCTGGAACTCACTATGTAGTCTCAGGGTGGCTTCGAACTCACGGTGATCCTCCTACCTCTGCCTCCCAAGTGCTGGGATTAAAGGCGTGCGCCACCACGCCCGGCTTCCGTCTTAACTTTTGAAGTGTACAATTCAGGGCCGGAAGTGTTGTCTGCATTGCTGGGCACCCGGCCCCACCATCCATCCCCAGAACTCGTCTTCATCTTGCAAAACTGACACTCTTGCACCTGCTAGATGAGCACTGTTCCCATTCCTCATCTGCTTCCCAAGCCCTGAGACCACCATTCTATCCTTCTGTCCTTACAGATGCACTCTCAGCCCCTCCTTTAAGTGGAGTCGTAGGTGATTTGGCTTTTAGCGATTTTCTCATTCCATTTGCATAAAGTCCTCAAGGTTCTTTCATGTTGTAGCATGGATCAAAATTTTCTTCCTTTTTTTTTTTTTTTTTTTTTTTTTTGGTTTTTCGAGGTAGGGTCTCACTCTAGCCCAGGCTGACCTGGAATTCACTATGGAGTCTCAGGGTGGCCTCGAACTCACAGCGATCCTCCTACCTCTGCCTCCCGAGTGCTGGGATTAAAGGCGTGCGCCACCACACCCGGCCTTTTTTTTTTTTTTTTTTTAAAGGTGAGGGGTACTCCTCTGTCTGTTACAGTTGGTTTATATAGCTGCCCACTGATAAGTTGCTTCCACCTTTTGGCTGTTGTGAATAACGCTGCAGAACATGGGTGTCCAACTATCTCTGCAAGTCTCTTCTTGCCATTCTTTTGGGGACTATGCCCGGAAGTGTAATTGCTAGGTCATCTGGCCTCGAACTCACAATGATCCTCCTATACCTCTGCCTCCCAAGGGCTGGGATTTAAGGCGTGCACCACCATGCCTGACCCTATTATTTATTTATTTATTTTTAATTTATTCATTTTGGTTTTTTGAGGTAGGGTCTCACTCTAGCTCAGTCTGACCTGGAATTCACTATGTAGTCTCAGGGTGGCCTCGAACTCATAGCAATCCTCCTACCTCTGCCTCCCGAGTGCTGGGATTAAAGGTGTGTGCCACCATGCCCAGCTAAATATTTTATTCATTTATTTATTTACTAGAGAGAGAGAGAGAGAGAGAATGGGTGTGCCAGGGCCTTTAGCCACTGCAAATAAACTCTAGATGCATGTGCCACCTTGTGCATCTGGTTTACTTGGCTCTTGGGGAATCAAACCTGGGTCCTTTGGCTTTGTAGTCAAGCACCTTAACTGCTAGGCCATCTCTCCAGCCCCTGTTTTAATTTATTATTGTTTTGTTTTGTTTTGTTTTTCGAGGTAGGGTCTCACTCTGGCCCAGGCTGACCTAGAATTAACTATGTAGTTTCAGGGTGGCCTCGAACTCATGGTGATCCTCCTACCTCTGCCTCCCAAGTGCTGGGACTAAAGGCGTGTGCCACCACGCTCGGCTCCCTGTTTTAATTTTTGTTTGTCTGTTTTTCTGATGAGTAGCAATATTGAGCTTTTTTTTTTTTTTTGCTGGGTGTGGTGGGGTGGGATATGGACATGTGCGCATGTGCACGTGGTCTGTGGTGCCCGTGCGCTCACCCGTGGTGTCCAGAGTGGAATGTCAGCTCTGCTGCTCTCCTGCCTGGTCTTGTTTGAGCCAGAAGAACCTCTTATTAATCCAGAAGATTGTCTTTTTAAAAATTTCTTCCTTCTTTTTGTGTGAGCTCTGGTGATTTTTGGGTCTCTGCTCCCCTGTGGGCCTGGAGTTATAGACATGCATAGCCACACCCAGCTGTTTCTGTACGTGGCTCTGAAGAGGTGAACTTGGCCACTTTCAGGCCCTCATGCATGCGTAGGAAGCACACCGAACTACTGAGCCGTCTCCCATCCTGTCTTGAGCATTTTTTCACATGTATTTCCTTTCTTAAACATTTTTAAATATTTTATTTTTATTTATTCATTTGCGATAGAGAAATAGGGAGAGAGAGAGAGAGAATGGGCATGCCAGGGCCTCCAGCCACTGCAAACAAACTCCAGATGCATGTGCCACTGTGTGCATCTGGCTTACGGGGGTCCTGGGGAATCAAACCTGAGTCCTTAGGCTTCACAGGCAAGTGCCTTAACTCCTAAGCCATCTCTTCAGCCCCATTTTGTCTATTTCTATAAAATCCTTGACAAAATGCATATTTGCTCCTTTTCTAATCAGTTTTTTTTTGGGGGGGGAGAGGAGAGTTGCTATTGAGTTTCAGGAGTTTTATTTCTTTTTTTTTTTTTTTTTGGTTTTTCTTTTTTTCTTTTTTATTTTTTTAGTTTTTCGAGGTAGGGTCTCACTCTAGCCCAGGCTGACCCGGAATTCACTATGGAGTCTCAGGGTGGCCTCGAACTCACGGTGATCCTCCTACCTCTGCTTCCTGAGTGCTGGGATTAAAGGCGTGCGCCACCACGCCCGGCGTAGGAGTTTTATTTCTATATTCTAGATATTAAGTCCCTAGGTAGGTGTTTACAGATCAGATTTGCAAATATTCTCATTCATTCTCTGGGCTCTATTTGGATAATGCCCTTTGATGCATAAAATCTAAAAATTTTTCAAAAAGTCCAACTTGTGGGCTGGAGGGATGGCTTAGCAGTTAAGGTGCTTGCTGTGAAGCCTAAGGACCCCAGTTCAATTCCCCAAGATCCACATAAGCCAGATGCTCATGGTGGCACATGTGTCTTGAGTTCATTTTCAGTGGCTGGAGGCCCTGACACACCTATTTTTTTTCTCTCTCTCCTCTTTCTCATAAATAAATAAATAAAAATTTAGAAGAGAAATATATTTTTCAAAGTCCAATTTGTGATCGTTTTCCCCTTTTCTTGGTGTCCTCTGCTGTCATACCTGAGAAGCCATTGCCAGATGCAGCGTCCTGAGGGTTCTGTTCTGTTTCCTTGCAAGAGTTGTGGGTCCTACAGTTGGGTCATACGTCTATTAGGAGTTAAATCTTGCCTGTTGCCAGATAAAGGTCTGATGCCCTTCTTTTCCATGGGAATATCCAGTTTCTTTGGGACTTTCATTGTGAAGGTCATCCTTTCTCCAGTGACTGGTCTTAGCGCCCATCAAGCATCGTTTAAGAGATCTGGGCATGGTAGTACGCATCTGTAGTCCTGCCACTCAGGAGGCTAAGACGGGAGGGTTGCCAAGTTCAAGTCCAAGGCTAGGAAGGGTCTGTTTATTTTCTGGATTATATTCTATTCCATTGATGTATAGGACTGTCTTCATGCCAGTATCATGCTAGTTTCTGTTTGTCTGTTTGCTTTGTTTTTGAGGTAGGGTCTCACTGTGTAGCCCAGGCTAGCCTCAAATTTGTAATACTTCTATCTTAGTCTCCTGAATACTGGGATTGTAGGTATGAACCTGGCTAACACATTGTTTTTTTTTTTAATTTTTTTACATAGGTTATAATTGTACATTCCTCTCTCCCCAGTCTCCATTTCCCTGAGGGCCCTCCTCAGTAGAGTTATTGGTGTTCACTGTGTAGTAATCAGTCTCTGTCAGTCTCTGGGTGGGGGCAGGGCTGTGCCTCAGGATATTTCTACACACCCAATGGCTCTTACAATCTTCCCACCCCCTCTTCCAAAATAATCCCTGAGCCTTGGTGGTTGTGTTAGCAGTTGCACACATTGTTTTGATCACTGTAGGTTTGTAAGTTTTGAGATTAGAAAATGTGAGTTCTCTAGCTTTGTTTTTCTTTGTCATGTGTGTGCATGTGCATGCGTGCACCCCACGTGTGTGCATGCATGTGCACATGTGTGCGTGTTCATGTGAGGAGGTATACATGCATGTGTGTGCCTGTAGAAGCCAGAGGACAACCTCGCATGTTATCCTCAGGAGTAGCATCCACTTCGTTTTTTAGAATGATTTTCCTGATATTTAATTTAAAAAATATTTTATTTTTATTTATTTATTTGAGAGAGATATTTGAGAGACAGAGAGAGAAAGAGGCAGAGAGAGAAATAGAATGGGCACGCCAGGGCCTCCAATCACTGCAAACAAACTCCAGATGCATGTGCCACCTTGTGCATCTGGCTTTATATGGGTCCTGGGGAATCGAACCTAGGTTCTTTGGCTTTTCAGGTAAGAGCCTTAAGCAGTAAGCCATCTCTCCAACCCTATATTTTATTTTTATTTTTAATTTTATTTTTAATTTTATTTTAGAGAGAGAAAGAGACAGAGAGTGAGAGAACTGGCATGCTGGGGCCTCAGCCACTGCAATCAAATGCCAGTCACTTGCGCCACCTAGTGGGCATGCACAACCTTGCACTTGCCTCACCTTTGTGTGTCTGACTTACATGGGATCTGGAGAGACAAACATGGGTCCTTAGGCCTTAGCTGCTAAGCCATTTCTCCAGGCACCCCCCCCCCCCCCGCACACACACACTTTGTTTTAAAGACAGAGTTCTCACTGGCCTGGAGCTCACCAAGCAGGCTAGACTAGCTGGCCAGTAAGCTCCAGAGATTCTCCTGTCTTTGCCTCCCCAGCTCTGGAGTTTCAGGCCCACGCCTCTACTGCACCAAATGAGATGATAACGTGGAGTTTTACCCCTCCATTTTGTTCATCCTTTCCTCCTTTGCACGTAACTTATTCTTCCTTTCTTCCTCCCTCCCCTTTCTTTCTCTCTCTCTCTCCCTCCCTCTTTCCTTCTTTTTGGGTCTAACTCAAGCCCAGACTGGCTTGGAGCTATGTAGCCAGACTGGCCTCATTAGGAATCTTGATCTTTCTTTTTAAAATTATTTATTTTATATTTTAATTTTACATGTGCACATGTGTAGTATGTGTGTGTATGCATCTGTATATGGAAGCCAGGAGTTAATATTGAGCCATGCCTAGGCTTTTTTTTTTCAACATGGGTGCTGGTTATCCATACTTAGGTTCTCATGCTTGGAAGGCAAATACTTTACCAACTGAATTATTTCCCTAGCCCTGGATCTTCCCATTTTTTTTTAATGCATATGTGTATATATGTTCAAGTGAACACACACATGTGTGCACCTGCCAGTGGAAGCCAGAGAACAACCTTGGATGTCATCCTCAGCAATGCCATATGCATGTACATTTTATGTGTGGGGGTGCCCATGTGCATGTAGGTGCATATGTGTGGATGTGGGTGTATGCGGGTACTCGTGCAAATGTGTGCATGTGTGTGGCTGGAGGACAACCTCAGGGATCATTTCTCACCTTGTTTTTTTTTTTTTTTTTTTTCCCAAAGTAGGGTCTCACTCTAGCCCAGGCTGACCTGGAATTCACTATGTAGTCTCAGGGTAGCCTTGAACTCATGACAATCCTCCTACCTCTGCCTCCGAGTGCTGGGATTAAAGGCGTGCACCACCACGCCCGGCTTTCACCTTGTTTTGAGACAGTGTCTCTCAGTGTCCTAGAACTTGCCAGTTAGACTAGAGTGGCTGGCTGGTGTGCCCCAGGGTCCTAACTGTCTCTACCTCCCCAGTGCTGGGATTACTGGCTTACACCATCACACCCAGCTTTTTGGGGGATCTGGGGATCCAACTCTGGTCCTCATGCTGAAAGGACTGGCACTGGACATACTGAATGAGCCATCTCCCTAGCTCTTGTTTGCATTGTTCTCATTACTGCTCTGGTGGGGAGGGGTGCTTTGTCATCTGTCCTGAAGTGTCCACGTGCCGAGTCAACAGGTCTTCTGGGACCTTGGTCCCTTCTGCCGGGTCCCTGGGATACTGAAGCCTTTGTGATCCTGGGCTGTGTGAGAGGCAGGAATGAGTGTCACTGTGATGGGGCGTACCTCCGTGGGTCGTGGCTTCCAGGGTGTGTCATGAGGCAGCGGGTGAGGGGCCAGGTGGCAGAGGCAGCCGAACCAGCCCCGGGCACACCCGCTTCGCCCTCACCGTGACCCTTTCTCTGCAGCGGGGCTGACTTGCTTGCCGTCAACTCTGATGGGAACATGCCGTATGACCTCTGTGAGGATGAGCCCACCCTGGATGTCATCGAGACCTGCATGGCGTACCAGGGTAAGGGAGGGTAGCGTGTCATCAAGCGGGGCGCAGCGTGGTGTCACACTAAGCGTGGCTTAGACGAATGTGAACAAACACGGTGGTGAGCTGTGTGCCCGCCTGCCTCGTGCTCAGCACTCAGTAAATGAGACAGGTCCTCATTATGGCTGTCATCTGTGTGATTAACAAGATAGGGACATGAAAGGACCCTGCAAAACGGGGCTGTGCAGAAGGGAGGTATTGTTCTCATCCCTGTCGCCCACACACGCAGGCGGTCTCAGCTGGCCTCGTCTCTTCGTCAGCTGTGACAGTTCAGTTCGGTAAACATTCACCATGAAGACGTGTCCTCATTTGGGAAAATGGTAAAAAAGTCAAGAACATTTGCGGGTGCTGCTCTGTGCCAGGCACCACGCTGACTGCCAGGGGCCCTGATAAACACGACGTGGGCTGTTCTGAGCCCACGGTGAGGTTCAGAGGGGAGCGCATGCAGCAGTGACAAACACCTGTCTGCCTTTGCCCGCCGCCTACGTGCCTGCATCGCACCTCTACGTAGGGTCTTGGACACAGACCCACGGCTGTGGCCTGAGGTCCCGCTTCACACTGCCCTCGCGTGCCCAGGTCACTGCTGTTTTGGCCTCCTTGTTTCCTAACGCCTGTGCGTTTCCCGCTCACCTCTTGCAGAGGATCTTAACGACTCTTGTGCCAGTCTAGTGAAACCGTGTACCCCTTCCCTTCTTTGTGGGGTTATAAAATCATGGGAGTATAAAGGAAGCCAAATTATATGCAAATGTAGCTGTCAGAACATTTTAAAATCTGTTACATAGAAAATTTGTTAGCTCATTGAACAGCAAGATGATGAGATATTATGGGCTGGGGAGATAGCTCCGTGGTTAAAGGCACTTGCTTGCAAAGCCTGCTAGCCCTGGTTTGATTCTCCAGCACCCACGTAAATCCAGATGTACAAAGTGGTGCATGCATCTGGAGTTTGTTTACAGGGACAAGAGACCCTGGAACACTCATTCTCATTCTCTCTCTCTCTCTCTCTCTCTCTCCCCAAATAACTAAAAAATATTTTTTAAAGGAGATAAGATATGAAAGCAGAATTTCCCATGGTGATGCACTCACACACTGCTGACTGTCTTGCTTACATTCTAATGGCAGGAAACACCTTATAAGGCCCATTTAAAGGGCCTTTAAATTTTTCAAAACAAATGGAATCTTTGTCTCCTTTCAAGTTTTCAGATGCTCCTGAATTCTACTTAAAGGTGCTTGACTTAGTGGGTCTTTTAATAGAACGTGGGGTCATCTCCTTAAATGAGTAGTTACCATTACACTTATTTTAGCCAGGGATTCAGGCTATAAAATATCTTTCTGGACCCAGGCATGGTATCTTACGCTTATAATCCCAGCATTCTGGAAGCTGAGACAGGAGCATTGCTCCAAGTTTGAGGCCAGCCTGGGTTACATAGTAGATTCCAGGTGAGTTTAAGCTATCAGGTGACATCCTCTCTCAAAAATAAAACAAACAGGGGTGGAGAGATGGCTCAGTGGTTAAAGGTGCTTGCTTGTATGCAAAGCCTGATGGCCTGGGTTCAATCTCCCACAAAGTACTACACATGTCTATCTGGAGTCCATTTACAGCAGTAAGAGCCCTGGCATGCCAGTTTTCTCTCTCTCTCTCTTCTCTTTCTCCTCACAAAAATATGTAACATTAAAAATAAAACAAACATTGGGGCAGGAGAAGTGGCTTAGAGGTTAAAGCTCTTGTCTGCAATGCCTAAGGATCCAGGCTAGATTCCCTGGTATCCACGTAAACCAGATGCATAAGGTAGTACATGCGTCTGGAGTGACTGGAGGCCTTGCTATGCCTATTCTCTCTCTCCAATAAACAAATTAATGAATTAATATTAAAATTAAAAAGCCAGCAGCAACAATAACAAAACCATCCCAACCAAACAAATAGAAACTGTTTCTAGGCTCTTCTGTATCTCCTCTGCCTTCAACTCTCCACTCAAAAGGAATATATTTGGGCTTGAGAGATGGCTCAAGAGACAACCTGGGTTTGGTTCCCTAGTACCCATGCACAAGGTGGAACATGCCCCTGGAGTTTGCTTATAGCAGAAGGAGGTCCTGGTGGTTCCATTGCACCCCCCTCTCTCCCCTTCTTCTCACAGATAAATGAGTATTTTTAAAATTTTTTTACTCATTTATTTATTTGAGAAAGAGAGAGAATGGGCACGCCAGGGTCTCCAGCCACTACAAACAAACTCCAGACGCGTGCGCCCCCTTGTGCATCTGGCTTGTGTGGGTCCTGGAGCGTCGAATGGGGATCCTTTGGCTTTGCAGGCAAATGCCCTAACCGCTAAGCCATCCCTCCAGCCCCAAGTAACTATTTTTGAAACATGAAAATCATATGTTCAGTAATTCGGTCATTCTGACAACAATAGTACATCAAGCGTTGTTCGTGGTGCTGTGAACTCAGTTGTGTACGAGACAAAGGAAAGTGACAGGGCCCCGGTCAGATAGGGTGGCCCGTGGATGTGAGCTGGAGAGGTGCTGCAGGTCAGACCTAAAGAACGAGTCACAGCAGTCAGTGGTGCGGCTGGAGGTGGTTAGGTGGGTGCTTGGGACAACAGGTAGGAGAACAACATGTGGGGCATGTTAATAAGGACCAAGCAATACTAGGTACCAAGCAGGACAGTGGCCCTCCCCCAGTGGGACAATCCACGGTGTTTGTGTTCAGGAGGCTTGAGGACAGTGATCTGTGGGCCCTGTGATGGGCAGACCTGGGAACAGGAGCCATGCCTGCACCATCCACCCTTTCCTTCCCTCTTGGAAACCAGGTCTGAAAGTGCTCAATCAACCCTCTCTCTCCCCACAGGCATCACCCAGGAGAAAATCAATGAGATGCGGGCAGCTCCAGAGCAGCAGATGATTTCAGACATTCACTGCATGATTGCAGCGGGCCAGGATCTGGACTGGGTAGATGCCCAGGGTGCCACGCTGGTGAGAAGATGGGCTAGGTTGGTCTGGGGTGGGGGCAAGAATCCAGACAAGCTTGGTCTGATTGGGGGTGGGCTCCTGGTGTGGATCTGTACACATGGGATCTGGTTGTGACCTCGAACTTCCTCTGGGTCCACGGCTACTCCTAGCAAAGCTGAATTTAGTTTCTTTGGGATTCTGGACACTCCTGCTGTAGCTGGGAGTAAGGGGCTCAGGACGGCAGGCTTGGCTCTGCTGTCCATCTGTTTTGTCCCCAAGATCTTGTCTTGAACTTGTTATTTTCCCCTCCTCCAGTGACATCCTCCACTTAAGGACCATCATTCACTCATTCATGCCATTCTACTTTTAAAATTTTTTTTATTTATTTATAAGCCAGGTGGAGGGAGCAGAGAACGGGAAGGCCAGGGCCTCCAGCCACTGCGAATGAGCTCCAGATGCATGTGCCACTGTGCATCTGGCTTTACATGGGTACTGGGGAATTGAAGCTGGGTCATTAGGCTTTGCAGGCAAGCACCTTAGCTGCTGAGCCATCTCTCCAGCCTCTAACATAGTATTATTTGTTTATTTTTCAAATAGGATCTCACTCCAGCCCAGTCTGTCCTGGAACTCACTCTGTAGTCCCAGTCTGACCTCAAAGTCAGTGATTCTCCTACCACTGACTCCCAAGTGCTGGGAATAAGGCATGTGCCACCACGCCCAGCCCGTTTTGCTTTTTAATCACCTATTCCCTTGCCTAGTGTTCCTCTCCCACCCCACCTCACCGTTCTGCTGGTTTCTCTCTCCCTAACAGTGCTGCCACAGCCTCTCCTCCAGGTTCCCTGATTTCATTCTGGGCACTCCAGTCATCCATCCATTCATTGGCCATTGTCCGATCCATCCGTCAGTCCAGTCATCTGTCCATCCTCCATTTATTCATTCACCCTTCATCCATTCATCCTTCATCCATTCGTCCTTCATCCATCCATCCATCCATCCATCAGTCCATCCCTCCCGTCACATAGGGTTATTAGCACCTCTTCTGTGCCACACGGCTCACTACCTTGAAGAGATGGAACAGTGGAGCCCTTCGACTCTTGCCTAGTCACTTCCACCCGTCCCTGCAGTCCAGTTACCAGTGACGTGGAGACATGCCCTTAGCCCCTCCTCTAGACCCCATAGCGGCATCTCAGATGGGCCAGGTCTGCTTCTGCACTGGCTAAACGGAAAGTCAGAGCCTGGCCTCAAAGCCCACTCCCCAGGGGATGAGCACTGTCCCAGGCTTGGGCTCCTTGCTGGCCATGGGTGTCCAGGAGTCCCAGGGTCTCATGCTTGTCCATCAGGACTCAGTAGTAGCACACTCCCCTCCCCTTGCTGCACGCAGGGCTGACCTGGTTCCCGGGTCGGGTCGCTGGGCTTCCCTCACTCAGCCGCTGACCTCTGACCTCCGCTTCTTGCCTGTGTTAGCTCACTCCCTTCACAGGTCTCCCGCGCAGCCCAGCACTGAGGAACAGGGTTAGATAGTGAGAATGAATGCTGCTGGTCTTAGGGCAGCACCTCCCATCTGAGCTGGGCTCGGAAGTCTGCCAAGTAGACTGGAGATGATAGTGTCTTCCTCACGGGCAGCTGGGAGTATCAGATGAGATTCTGCAGTGGGCATTCAACACCGTCTGAACACTCAGTAGATGTTAGCAGTGGTCATTCATTCATTTGTGGTGCTGGGTATTGAACCTAGCATCTCGTGCATGTCTGGCAAGTGGTCTGTCACTGAGCTATAGTCCCAATCCATGTTTATTTTCTGAGACAAAACCTTACTATGTAGCTCAGGCTCACTTTAAACTCACAATCCTCCTGCCTCTGCTTCCCAAGTGCTAGGGCTATAGGAATGTGCCACCATCTCAGCTCTAACAGTGACCACCACCATCATCATCATCAACAGTATCCCTATACTACTCATACCTTTTATTCCCAGCCAAGTACTTACTGAGAACCTGGCCAATGGGCTGTCATTCTCCACAACTAGAAAACATCAGACATCTAGAAATCAGACAGTTATACTAATTTTTCTGGTGCTCCTGTATCACATCATACCCTGGATATATTTTGAAAAGTAAAATAAATAAATAAATAAATAAATAGGCCAGATAGTGGTGCACACCTTTAATCTCAGCACTTAGGAAGCAGAGGTAGCAGGATCACTGTGAGTTTGAGGCCACCCTGAGACTACATAGTGAATTCTAGGTCAGCCTGCACTAGAGAAAGAACCTATCTTGAAAAGAGAGAGAAGGCTGGAGAGATGGCTTAGCAGTTAAGGCACTTGCCTGTGACGCCTAAGGACTCATGTTCGACTCTCCAGATCCCACATAAGCCAGACACACAAAGGTGAGGCAAGTGCAAGGTCGTGCATGCCCACTAGGTGGTGCAAGCATCTGGGGTTCGATTGCAGTGGCTGAAGCCCTGGCACGCCAATTCTCTCTCTTTCTAAAATAAAAAAGTCAGGCATGGTAGTGCACACCTTTAATCCCAGCACTTGGGAGGCAGAGGTAGGAGGATCGCTGTGAGTTCAAGGCCACCCTGAAACTACAGTGAATTCTAGGTGAGCCTGGGCTAAAGTGAGACCCTACCTTGAAAAATAATCGGAAAGAGAGAGAGAGAGAGAAAAAAAAAATCTGCCATTGTTGGAACCTTACAGGCACCTTCTCTCAGAATGAGGAAGCAGGCAGTCATGAGGGCTGTGTCCTGACAGTCACCTCCTGAGGCCGTGCCTTATCTGTCCCACTGACTGCTGTCCCATACCTCAACCCCCCGATTGGCTGGCTTCCCCTGCCAACGGGTGTTCAGCTGGCAGCTGTGGACTGTCACTCTGCCTGCCTCCAGGGGAACGCTCGCTTCTCTCCTCTCTTCCAGTTGCACATAGCCGGAGCCAATGGATACCTGCGGGCAGCCGAGCTCCTCCTGGACCATGGAGTACGTGTGGATGTGAAAGACTGGGATGGCTGGGAGCCGTTGCACGCAGCTGCCTTCTGGGGACAGGTAATTCTCACCCATAGGGCTGTGGGGGAGGCCAGCACAGGGTCCACCCCCCTGTCACCAAGGGCTGACATTTTGTTCAAAAGAACTTAAGACCTACTAAGGCTTGGTTGTGGTGAGTGTGTGCGTTAGGTAAAAGTCTCGGTGGATGGGAGCAGGGGAGGTTTGCAAATGTGTTTGACCATTTGAATGCCAGGAAGATGATAATCAAATGTGCCAAATTAGAAATTTTCCAGGATTTCTACCTGGTGTGATTTCTCTGTCTGTTGCCCAGGTATGATGGCTGCTTATGGAGTCCCTCATTAGACCTCTGACTCCTCCTCTTCCTTCTTCATTCTCTTCCTCCTCCTTCCCCGTCCTCCTCTTTCTCCTTCTCATCCCTTTCCTCCTTCTCCTCAATGTGAGTCGGGCATGTTGGAGGAGTAGCAGCAGGACCGTTGCACCTTCTAGGATTTTCCTCATGGCTCCAGGTGCAGGACCTTCTCTGAAAATTTTGTGCCCCTACTTTTTGGGTCACATTCTAAGAGTCACGGGCACTGTCTCCTCCTCCTAGCCTTCCTGAGCCCTGGACAGGGAGACCACGAACTTCTTCCTGTGTTTCAGATGCCGATGGCAGAGCTATTGGTGTCCCATGGGGCTAGTCTCAGTGCCAGGACATCCATGGATGAGATGCCAATAGGTAAGTCCAACACAGTACTTTGTACACACCTAGGTGCTTACCGACTTTTTGGTGGGTGAATGGATAAATGGTTGAATGTTAGTGATGGATTGGTCTGTTGGCAGGTAGATAAATAGAAGGAAGATAGATGATACATAGATGATAGACAGTTAAGTGATAGATAGTGGATGGATGGATGGGTAGAATAGATATGCAGATGTAAATGTGGGGTGTGATGATGGATGGATAGATGGATGGGTGGGTGTGTAGTACAGACAGGTATATATGATGTAGGATGTGAGAAGATGAAGGAATGAATAGTACGGACAGCTATATGTGATGTGGGATATGAAGAAGTACGGATGGCTGGATGAATGGGTAAGTGGATGGGTGGGCTTAAGATGAGCCTACGGGGCCAGGCGTGGTGGCTCACGCCTTTAATCCCAGCACTCAGAAGACAGAGGTAGGAGGATCACCATGAGTTCTAGGCCACCCTGAGACTACATAGTGAGTTCCAGGTCAGCCTGAGTTAGAGTGAAACCCTACCTCGAAAAAAAATTATAAATGAAAAAGAAAAAGATGAGCCTATGGCTAGATGAGCAGGTGAACAAACAGATGGACAGTAGATTAGGGATTCAGGGAATTGACTGGTGGATTGTGAGGGGTTCTCAGTGACTTCACCTCACTTCCTGCCTGAGGCACCCACTTGTTTCTCTCAGTGCCTCTCCTATCAGTAGGGTCTTGATTTTCCCAGAGACCGAAGAGAACCATGAATCCCCCAGTCCTAGCTTGGACCCTTGGGAGTTGTGGCCATATGCGGGAGCTGGGTCTTCCATTCTCACACTCCTCTAAGGAAAGAAAGCGAGCATTGCTTTTCTGCCCTTTGTGCCTATCCAAAATATTGTTAAGAGCTCTTAGTGGGTTTCAATGGTGGCCCCCCCGGCATACCTCCCACAACTGACTCTTGTTCCCCTTCAGATCTGTGTGAGGAGGAGGAGTTCAAGGTCCTGCTGCTGGAGCTCAAACACAAGCACGATGTGATCATGAAATCCCAGCTGAGGCACAAGTCATCCCTGAGTCGGCGGACATCCAGTGCAGGGAGCCGCGGGTGAGTGGAACAGGGTAGCCGAGGGCAGCTCTACGTGCCTGCCTGTGGCCCTTGGGCACTGCTTCCCAGCACCCACTCTGTCCCCTCAGGAAGGTGGTACGTCGAGCTAGCCTGTCAGACAGAACCAACCTGTACCGGAAGGAGTATGAGGGAGAGGCCATCTTGTGGCAGCAGCGGAGCGCAGCTGAGGACCAGCGCACGTCCACCTACAACGGGGACATTCGGGAGACCAGGACAGACCAGGAGAATAAGGACCCAGTAAGTTTCCTCCTGCCTTGCCCCAGTGTCGGCCACTGGTCCTGCCTCCTCATCTGAGAACCATAAAAGGGGGCTAACTGGGCAGTGCCCTTAAGAAATTGGATCCTGGGCTAGAGAGATGGCTTAGCGGTTAAAGCACTTGAAGCCTAAGGACCCAGGTTCGATTCCCCAGGACCCACATGAGCCAGATGAACAAGGTGGCGCATGTGTCTGGAGTTCATCTGCAGTGGCTGGAGGCTCTGGCGCGCCCATCTTCTCTCTCTCTCCCTCTGCCTCTTTCTCTCTCTGTCTCTCTCAAATAAATAAATAAATAAAAATAACGTATTAATAACAAAGAAATTGGATCCCATCTGATGGTGGTAGTTTGTGTCAGGAATGAGGTGACCCTCACTCAGTGTGTTAGTCAGAGCTGGGACCTTTGCACATAGGGGGACCTCGTCACTTGCCAGGGAGAGGTACCTGCTGTGGGTCTGCTTGTCCCCTAGCACATCTGGTTCTGGATTCCTCAGTAGCAAAGTGGTCACCCCAGGGGTGATGGCCAAAAAAAACCTTTCTGTGGGTGGGGACATAACAATATGTTGAGAATGGTGTTTATCAAGAGGCATCTGGTTGGAAGAAATGTTTTTAAAAATTGAACAGGGGACTGGGAGATGGCTCGGTAGTGAAGAGCACTTGCCATGTAAGCATGTAGGCCTCTTGGTGTAGAGACCACCAAGTTCCACTCCCTAGAACCCCACATAAAAAGCTAGGCAATCCAGACGTGGTGGCAAATACCTTTAATCCCAGCACTCAGGATGCAGAGGTAGGAGGATTGCTGTGAGTTTGAGGGCACCCTGAGACTACATAGTGAATTCCAGGTCAGCCTGAGCTATAGCAAGACCCTACTTCAAAAAACAAAACAAAAGGCTAGGCATGGGGACTGGAGAGATGGCTTAGTGGTTAAGGCGCTTGCCTACAAAACCCAAGGATCCCACTTCAATTCCCCAGTACCCACACAAATCCAGGTGCACAAGGAAGCACATGTGTCTGGAGTTCATTTGCAGTGGCTAGAGGCCCTGGCACCCCCATTCTTTCTGTCTCTCTTCTCTTTATCTCTCTCTGCTTGCAAATAAATTTAAAAATTTATTTTTAGCCGGGCGTGGTGGTGCGCGCCTTTAATCCCAGCACTTGGGAGGCAGAGGTAGGGGAGGATCGCTGTGAGTTCGAGGCCACCCTGAGACTACGTAGTGAATTCCAGGTCAGCCTGAGCTAGAGTGAGACCCTACCTCGAAAAAACAAAAATAAATAAATAAAAAATAAATATTAAAGAAAAAGAAATAAATTTATTAAAATCAAAAAAGCCGGGCATAGGCATGCATGTCTGTAACTTCAGTCTGGGGGTATTGAGGGTGGCGGGGTGGGGAAGGGATGGAAATGGGAGAATCACAAGGGCCCACAGACAGACAGACAGACAGATAGCGGCTTCAGATTGAGAGAAAGACTATCTCAAGGAAAGAAATATGAAGATGAGCAATAAGAGGACGTGTCCAACATTCTCCTGTGACCTCCACACTCATGTACATGGGGTGTGTACATGTGCACATACATGTAAATATACCACCCGCCACCCCTCCACACACACATGCAACTCCAGACGCATGTGCCACCATGTGCATCTGGCCTACGTGGGACCTGGAGAATCGAACCTGGGTCCTTAGGCTGCACAGGCGTGTACCTTAACCACTAAGCCATCTCTCCAGCCCCTTCTTCCTCCTTTTAATATCTTTATTTTTGTTTATTTATTTGAGAGAGAGAAAGAAAAAGGCAGAATGAACACATGGAGGTTATGCTTCCAAGGGACTCAGCAGTAACATGAAAAGAGCCCTTGTCTTTTTTTTTTTATTTAAATTTTTTTTTTATTTATTAGAGACAGAGAGGGAGGGAGAGAGATATTGAGAGAGAGAGAGAGAGAGAATGGGCACACCAGGACTTCTAGCCACTGCAAATGAACTCCAGATGCATTTCCTGCCTTGTGTATCTGACTTATGTGGGGCCTGGAGAATTGAACCTGGGTCCTTAGGCTTCATAGGCAAGCACCTTAACCAGTAAGCCATCTCTCCAGCCCAAGCTCTTATCTTTCTTTAAAAAAAATATGTGTGTGTGTGTATATATATATATATATATATATATAGAGAGAGAGAGAGAGAGAGAGAGAGAGAGCAAGCGCCAGGGCCTCCAGCCACTGCAAACGAACTCCAGATGCTATGCCACCTGTGCTTATGTGGGTCCTGGGGAATCAAACCTGGGTCCTTTGGCTTTGCAGGCAAGTACTTTAACCGCTATGCCATCCCTCCATCCCTAAATAATTTTTTTAAGTGGGCATGGTGGCATAAGCCTTTAATCCCAGCACTTGGAAGGCTGAAGTAGGATGATAACCATGAGTTCAAGGCCAGCCTGAGCTACAGAGTAAGTTTTGGGTTAGTTTGAGTTAGAGTGAGACCCTGCCTCAAAAGTGGGGTGGGGAGCTGGAGAGATAACTCAGCAGTTAAGGTGTTTGCTTGCAAAGCCTTAGGACCCAGGTTCGATTCCTCAGTATCCAATAAAGCCAGATGCACAAGGCGATGCATGTATCTGGAGTTCATTTGCAGTAGTTAGCAACACTTGTTCTCTCTGTATGTCTCAAATAAAGAAATAAATAGTTTTTTTTTTTAAAAAAAAAGGAAAACAAATAAAAAGTGAGCAGAAAGTGCAGACAGTTCCTGTATCCTTCCTCAACGTGTCACTGGGATGTTCCTTTACTAACATCATGCATTAATGTCCTCTATACACTATCACTAATGAGCTAGTACTGATGCATTACTATTAAGTAAAACATATAGTTTATGTGAGGGTTCGCTGTGTTGTACATTCTGAGGGTTTTGACAAAAGCTTGGTGTCATATCCACCATTATAGAGCCCTGCGGGATGTTTGCACTGCATCTCACCTGTTCATCCTCCCTAAGCCCTGTACTCACTGATCTTGTGCCCGCAGAGTTTCTGAATGTCTTGTAATTGGAATCATACAGTACATAGTCTTTTCAAATTGGTATTGTATACAGTTGTTACTCCATAGCCACGAGGGATTAGTTTCAAGACTAAGACAACCTAAGATACCAAACTCTGCACATGTTCAAGTCCCTTGTGTAAAATGATGCAGGACTTGTATATAACCTGTACATATCCTCCCAATTACTTAGATGTCTTCTAATACCTGTTACAACGCGAACACCATGTAAGTAGTTGTTATGCTGTGTTGATTACCTAGTTAGTAATGGGAGGGTGGGGAAGAGTCTGTAAAGGTTCAATACAGAAATTGGTTTTTTTTTTGTTTTTTGTGTGTGAATATTCTCTTCCTGGCTCTTCCTGGCTTTGTGTGTGTGTGTGTGTGTGGTGTGCATTCAGCGGACAACCTCAGTGGCAGTCCTATCTCCTATCTCTGCCACTAAAGGAAGGCTAGGATTATAGACTCTCACTGTGTCTGGTTTTTATGTGGACTGTAGGACCTGAACTCAGGCCCTCACACTTGCGTGGTAAGCACTTGACCCACCGAGCCATCTCCTCTGTAGCCCAGGCTGGTCTCAAATCCATGGTCCTCCTGCCACGCTTTCCTGGGTGTTGGGCTTACAGATGCGTGCCACCATGTCTAACAGAAGTGTGAAGATTTGTTGGATCTGCAGATGGATGCGGAGTTCCAAGTGTAGAAGTATTCTTAACTCTCCAGACATCCCTAGTGTAGATGCAAAACACAGTGTCTCAGATCCTGCTGTGCAGAGCACCAGCAGGAACCTGTTAGAAATGCAGAATTCCAGGTCTCAGTCCAGACCTATCGAATCAGAATATACATTTTAACAAGACCCCCCAGTGATTCCTAGGCATGTTAGGTTTTGAGGAGCACCAATTTAGACCATCAAAATATGCTCCTGGGGATGGGGTGTGGCTCAGTGGCAGAACTCTGTCTAATGTGCTTAAATTCCATACCAGTATCTCTGTCTCTGTTCCCCTCCCCCAATACACAAATCTGTCACCCTATAATGATTGGTCTTCCCGCACAGTTCAAAAGGAGCCATTAAAAAAAGGGCTGGAGGGCCGGGCGTGGTGGCATACTCCATTAATCCCAGCACCCAGGAAGCAGAGGTAGGAGAGTCGCCATGAGTTTGAGGCCACCCTGAGACTACATAGTTAATTCCAGGACAGCCTGGACTAGAGTGAGACCCTACCTCGAACCCCCCCCCCCAAAAAAAAGGGCTGCAGAGATGGCTTCATGGTGCCTGTGAAGACTAAGAACCCAAGTTCCACTCCCCAGAACCCACATAAGCCAGATGCACAAGGTGACACATGTGCACGGGGTGGCACACACATCTGGATTGGATTGCAGTGGCTAGAGGCCCTGGTGTGCTAATTCTCTCTCCTTCTCTCTCTCATAAAAAAGAAAATAATAATAAAAAAAAAAGAAATAAAGAAGAAGAAGCCAGGCATAGTGGCACACGCCTTTCATTCTGGCAGAGGTAGGAGGATCACTGTGAGTCTCTGTGAGTTCAAGGCCATCCTGGGACAGAGTGAGTTCCATATGTCAAAGCAACAACAATAGCAACAATAACTGCCATGAGTTCGAGGCCAGCCTGAGACTGCATAGTGAATTCCAGGTCAGCCTGGGCTAGAGAGAGACCCTACCTCGAAAAACAAAACAAAAACAAAAAGATTCACAGACGTAAATGGGAGCTGACTATACAAGTAACCCTCTCAGCACTGTATTTTGATCTTTTTATCCTTCCGGGCTGACTGTGGAAAGTTCCTTCATTTTTTAAAAACCAGCCAAGACCATTGTATGATAAGTACTGGCCATAATTTATTTGTCCAATGATGACCCTCAGATCTTGTACCCATGAGTCCTTATGACCACTGAGGCATGTACCAGAAATGGGCTTGCTGGTATGAAGTATATATTCCTCTTTAAAAACAAACAGGGCTGGACAGATGGCTTAGCAGCTAAGGCATTTGTCTGCAAAGCCAAAGGACACAGGTTCAATTACCCAGGACACACATAAGCCAGATGCATAGGGTGGCTCATGTGTTTGGAGTTCATTTGCAGTGGCTGGAGGCCCTGGCGCACCCATTCTCTCAGTCTGTCTGTCTGTCTTTCTCTACCTGCCTCTTTCAGTCTCTCTCTCAAATAAATAAAATTAAATTAAAACAAATTGGGAAGCCAGGGAGAGGGGTCGGTGGTTAAGAGCACTTGCCACTTTGCAGCAGTTACCTGGTTACTGGGACAAAACACCCAACCAGAAGGAGCTGTAAGAGGAAAGGTTCATTCCAGGCTTACAGGTTGGAGGGGCGCTCCATCATGGCGGAGGAAGCTGGCTCACTTCATCACACATCAGCAGCAGAGAGAGAAGAGCCAGCACCAGCAGGCTCAGAGCACACACAATAAGGCTGGGCTCCTCAACCCCAAGGTCTGCACCCCGAACAAGTACACCTTCTAAAGCAAAACTCCACCTCACGGGGCTCCACCAGCCAGGGACTAAGTAGGAAAATAATCAAAACTACCTGAGGCTATAGGGGACATTGTTATTCAAACCACTATAACGCTTCAGGATGAGGCCCTGGGAAGGCCTAGACTGGCTGAGTTGGACTCCCCAGAACTCTTATAAAAAAGATGGCATTGAGGGCTGGAGAGATGGCTTAGCGGTTACAGGCACTTGCCTGCAAAGCCAAAAGGATCCTGGTTCGACTCTTCTAGGACCCACGTGAGCCAAATGCACAAGGGGGTACATGCATCTAGAGTTCGTTTGCAGTGGCCGGAGGCCCTGGCATGCCCATTCTCTCTCCCTCTCTCTCTCTCTTAATCTCTCTCTCCCTCCCTCCCTCTTTCTTCCCAAATAAATAAATTAAATATATATTTTTATGAAAGCTGGCATTGGGTTGGAGAGATTACTTAGTGGTTAAGGTGCTTCCCTGCAAAGCCAGAAGGACCCAGGTTCAGTTCCCCAGGACCCACACAAAGCCAGATGTACAAGGTGGCGCATGTGTCTGGAGTTTGTTTGCAGTGGCTAGAGGCTCTGACATGTCCATTCTCTCTCTTTATCTGCTTCTCTCTCTCAAATAAATAAAATATATATTTTTTAAGCTGGGCATGGCATGCGCTTCTGTAACCCCAATTTGCAGAGGGTGGATCATTGGGCCCTGTTGACCAAAATGCTCTGGGTTGAGGGAGAGACCCTCAAGGAAGTATATGGATGAGCAATGGGGAAGGGCACCCGGAGCTGTCCTCTGACCTCTGCATGCATGCACACACAACTGCACAAGCATGTGCGCATACGTGCACACACACACACAATAATCTTTTTGGAAGGTTGCATGATGCCATTGTCCCTTAAAGGGGTTGTGACAGTTTATATTCTTACTTATTTCTTCACATTCTTGTCAACATCAAATAAGAATGAACTTTTAAGATATTTGTCAATGTGATAGGCAAAAGTTACATTCTCGGGCTGGAGAGATGGCTTAGCGGTTAAGCACTTGCCTGTGAAGCCTAAGGACCCCGGTTTGAGGCTAGATTCCCCAGGACCCATGTTAGCCAGATGTACAAGGTGGCGCACGTGTCTGGAATTCGTTTGCAGTGGCTGGAGGCCCTGGTGCACCCATTCCCCCCGCCCCCCATCTCTCTCTGCCTCTTTCTCTCTCTGTCTGTCACTCTCAAATAAATAAATAAATAAACAAAAAAGTTACATTCTTTGTTTTGATTTTTCTATATCATTAATTGTTAATGAGGTTGGGTATTTTTTTTTTCCACATCCAAATACCATTTTTTCTCTTTTTCTTTTTTTCCCCGGAGGTAGAGTCTCCCTCTAGCTCAAGCTGACTTGGAATTCACTATGTAGTCTCAGGCTGGCCTTGAACTCACAGACTTCCTCCTACCTCTGCCTCCAGAGTGCTGGGATTGAAGGTGCGCACCACCACGCCTGACTCAAATACTATGCATATATATATATCTCAAGCTGTCTTTTTCTATCTTTTTTCTCTGTTGGGTAATTTGGCTTTTTGAAATTGGCTGTTAACAGCTCCTGTCATGTCTGTTGCAAACGGCTTTTCAAGTTTTTTTCTTAATGTGTCTTGGCTTTGTTTGTGGTGATTTTTTTTTTCTATACTTTACGTGTGTGTTACTATCAGATGTATTTACCTCTTGGTGTAGTTTCTGGGCACTAGCTACTTTTTTCAGCTCTCACTGTCCAAGAATGATTGGGTCTACAGGATCCCTGAATGAGAATCTGTTTGGTGACATAGCGATATTTTGGAAGTAGGAAGGAAGAATTAAAAGTGACCTAAATGTGCAACAAAAATAAGCTTACATGCAAAAGAAATTTATTGACCCACATAACTGAAAATGTCTGGGCTCCACAGGAAGAAGAGGGTCCAAATTCGCCATGAGGCCAGTCTCTGTCTGGTCTTCTTTGAAGTCAGTTTCTTTTTTTATTATTAATTTTTAATTTTGTTATGTTTATTTATTTTGAGAGGGGGTCACAGAAAGATGGGGGGGGAGAGAATGGGCATGCCAGGGCCTCCAGCCACTGCAAATGAACTTTAGATGATGGGCCACCTTGTGCAGCTGGCTTACATGGGTCCTGAGAAATCGAACCTGGATCCTTTGGCTTTGTAGGCAAGCGCCTTAACTGCTAAGCCATCTTCTCCAGACCTGATATCAGTTTCTCTCACAAACAGAGGAAGCACATTTGATGTGGTGTCTCCTCAATCCAGAGCTTACAAAATCTTTATCACCTGTAGTTCCTACAGCAACTTCTTCCCAGTGATTGTAGCAAAAAGCTCAGGATGGCCAGGCGTGGTGGCGCATGCCTTTAATCCCAGCACTCTGGAGGCAGAGGTAGGAGGATCACCGTGAGTTCGAGGCCACCCTGAGACTACATAGTGAATTCCAGGTCAGCCTGAACTAGAGTGAGACCCTACCTCAAAAAAAAAAAAAAAATCAATAAAGCCCAGGATTGAGTTTCAGTGGACCCATTTCAGTGAAGAGCTCATTTCTGAACATTGCCCACTAGCCAAGCCTGGGGTCACGTGCCATCCCTGAAGCAGGGGTGGGGAGCGGTCATCTCTACCAGAACACACAGACTGGAGGTGTCCCCAAGCAACACGGAGGAAGAGAACAGTGGAGGATGGGCCTCATCTTCACCCACGCCCCTCAGCAGAGGCTTAGACAGATGGAAGGTATAGATCTTCCGGCTAGGAAGTGACAGTGGTGTTGTCTATTCTACCTCCACAGAACCCCAGGCTGGAGAAACCTGTGCTGCTGTCAGAATTCTCTACCAAGATCTCACGGGGCGAGCTGGATGGGCCTGTGGAGAATGGCCTCCGGGCCCCTGTCAGCGCCTACCAGTACGCACTGTCTAACGGGGACGTGTGGAAGATGCACGAGATGCCTGACTATAGTGTGGCCTACAGCAACCCTGGCATGGCCGACATCCCCCCGCCCTGGAGCGGCTTCAAGGAGCAGAGCCCGCAGACGCTGCTGGAGCTGAAGCGACAGCGAGCAGCGGCCAAGCTGCTCAGCCACCCGTTCCTGAGCACCCACCTGGGCAGCAGCATGTCCAGGACGGGGGAGAGCAGCAGTGAAGGCAAGGCCCCCCTGATCGGAGGCAGAACTTCACCGTACAGCGGCAACGGGAACTCGGTGTACTACACGGTCACCAGCGGAGATCCCCCGCTGCTGAAGTTCAAGGCCCCCATAGAGGAGATGGAAGAGAAAGTCCACGGCTGCTGCCGCATCTCCTAGACTCCGCGGGTGGGGAGAGGGAGCTGCCTCGGGGAGGGGCTTTCCTGGAATCCAGGCTAGCCCAGCGGCCCTGGCTGGGGAGGTATCAGAGGGCAGCTGGGGAGGGGTGGGCTCTGCTTTCCGGACGAACGCTGACCCCACTTGGTGCCCGGCTGCTCCATAGCGTCCCCCTCCCGTGTGTGCTGCTTTCTGCTGCCTTGTCTCTCACCTGAAGCGTAGGGGGGCCCCCAACTCACTCTGCGGCGTGATGTGAGGGGGGCGGGTGTGGGATCCCAGTTCCATACTTGGTAAAGGCTTCTCTGGACCAGGACACATGTGCGCGCGTGCCACACACACACATACAAACACACACACACACATCAATTTCATGTATAAGAATGGCCCACCTGAGCTCTTGGGAAGTAGAAGGGGGCTGAGGATCTGGGGTACTCCAAGAAACTGAGTTAAAGACCATCTCTGCACCACTGTCAATGTGACTCAGAGAGGGGCCCGGCTTAGCCGAGACCCCCTCTTCCCCCACAGTGCTTCTCAGAGTCACGCCAGGGGCTAGGCCATCAACCACACCCTACAGGGACAGGAAACCCTCCACGTTCAGGGGAGCCAGGAATTCACGCGGGTTAGACGCAGTGGGCCCAGGCCTGCTCCCATAGCCTTCCTGAGATCCCTCCTCCTGCTCTCACGTCACTAGGCAGCTATGGGCCAAGCTGAAAACTCCAGAGGAAACCAACTCATGTCTTGCTCTTCCGTGGAAGTATGGGGGTGGAGTGAGGTGCAGCCAAGCCAAGGTTTTGTTTCCAAAACCGCATTTGGTGGACTCATTCTCCTAGGCTGTGAAACTCCAGATGGGAGGTAACTGAACTCTCCTTCTCCCAAGATGGTGTCACTATTGGGTTTTACTGTAATGTAGCCTCGGAAGAAGAAAGCTCAGGGAGGAGCTTCGGTGGGAGGCCCTTCCCAGGGAGAGAGTGAGGTCATTTCCGAGAGCATCTCTGGTTAGTAGTGACTCCGGCTCATTCCCCCCTGGCTGGTCTTTGTGATGTTCAGGCTGTTCTCATCCAGCCCATCTCAGCCAGCCCTGCCCAGTCTGAGCCATCACCACGAGCAGCCCGAGCTGCGTGCACCCCACCCGCCCACCTCACTTGCCATCAGTCACGTACAGTGGAAGCTAAGGACCGCTTTGCCTTTTCCTGCAATGTTCGGTGAGAGAGAGGAGTTCGCCAGCTGGCCCTCGTGAGTCCCTGCCATGCCCCCCGGGGTTCCCAGCCTGCCCCTGCTGGAATGGTGACACCCCTGGCTGCAGGTCCAAGGTGCCCATGGTCACCATTGTGTATTACATTCAAGGGGGCCAGGACTGGAGTCGACACTCACCCTAGCTGCGTAACTCTGTAGCCCCAGCCTTCCTGATACCAGGGAGGGAAGACCACACCACTTCACCACTACGGGACTCTCCCACCCCACCACCCCTTTGATATTGTGCTCTGGCGACGTCCACTGACTCAGCCATAATCTTTCGGTGTGCTTAAAAAGCTGCGGGGTTGTTCCTGCTCTGTGCGCCTTTTATTTGTCCTAAACTACCTCCTTAGAGCTCGGAAAGGGGCCCTACGTCCAGATTCTGATATGGGGTACAGGCCTGGGTAACCCTTTAACCTGCTTTTTTTTTTTTTTCCCTCCCCTGAACGTGTGGGAAATTCTCCCTGAAGGGCACCCGGGTCTAGAGGCCTAGGGCTGGAGGCTTCCCTTTTGCGCTGCAACCCTGGTAATGGGGTCTGCTGTTTGTTACTCTCAGTTTGCTCCTGTGGCCCTGGGGTCTCTGTAGTGTAGAGAAGGAGCAGGTCCTGATGGAGACTGGATGATGCTTTTATTGGGAGCGGGGCAGTGGGTCAGAGAGCTGGATGCAGAGGAGGGTGGCTCTCAGCATTAGGCTGTCCCATCCTAATTCCAAGACAGATGTCTAGGGTGGAGGGATGGCACAGGAGACTGACCGTTCTATGGTGCTTCCTGCATCTCTGGAGGCCTCGGCTGGGCTCTCAATCTTAGCCTGTGTCAAAGGTCACCATACACATTTGGCTCTGACAGGCACCTCGAAGCCTCTGGAGTGCTGGGGGCAGGGGCAGCAACACACCCCTTGGAGACAGCTGTGCAGGGCTTCTGATTGCTTTGCTCAAGGGCCAGAGAGAAAAGACATTTATTTGCTCTCGCTGAGCCTTCCAGGTTGTTCCCTCTGTTTCCCTTCTTTCTGCCTCTTGGATCATTTCTCGTCACCTGAGGGTTGTGAGAATCCCAACTGCCTCTCTCGGTGGATCTGGTCTTCGGCAGCGAGGACTCTTGGGGTTTTGCTCATATTTTCTGCCTGGGATAAGCAAACGTTCCCTGTTGGGGCTCCAAGTCCCCAGGGCACTTTCCCTGTGACTCTCTGGAGTGTTGAGGGCCAAGTGGAGGAATCACCTCCAATGCTCAAGCCAGGGCCACCGGCTTGTTCACTCACGTAGCTCATACTGAGTGGCTGAGGCATAACAGGCGCGGTTGATGACAGAGGAGGAAGCAGACAGCAAGAGCTTTCGCTCTCGGGGTGGACCATGGGCATCCACAGCCACGTTCAGTTCACCTGAACAGAGGACCTGCATCCAGGTCCAGTGCCCTGTGCTTTTCAGCTCCTGGAGTCCTTCAAGTGTGAATCCCTTGAGCTGGGAAATAGCTTCGTAGCCACCCCATTTAACATTTGCTGCTAAGTGCAGATCTTGGGTCCCAGGCAGACGCCATCCCAGGTCCATCTGGAAGCTTTGGAGGTAGCTAGCAGCCTTCAGGCCGTCACCCCTGGAGAATGACAGAACAGTTTGCTCTCAGTGTCTAGGAGAAAGAAGAGTCTACAGTTTGCTGCCAAGTGCATCATTGGCCCTTAAAGTCACTGTCTCTTGCTCACTTCTGCTCGTGTAACCTATACTCACCCTACCACTGGATATTGGGCGGGAGAGCAAACAGCTCCTTTAATGGCAAGCCTTTCCCATAAGTCAGCTTCTGTTCCTGGTAGATGTGGATTGAGGGCCTGGGAGAAAAGCTGGCAAGGTTGAGCAGATGCCCAGATGCTATGTAGACCCAGGTCTGGTGGCCATTCGTGGCAGATTAAAGGCGGGCACTTTCATAATAGGTGCCCTGTAGTCCCCTGTCAGCTCTGGCCCTTACTCTCACGCCCCTAAATAATTAGAAATTGGTAGCTGTCACCAGATCGTGAGTTTCTGGCCATGTAGCTCAGGGAATCTGAATGAATCCACGCCCAAGTCTAGTAATGACATTGAGATCTTATTCTCCACCAGATAGGGTTAGGATCTGCTCTGCACTGATTAATCTCTAAGAGGCTTGGTATGGTCACACACACACACACCCCCCCCCCGCCCCGGCCCACCACAGTTTGCTAGCTTTGTAACAACATGAAGCTCTGGGTTCTTATTGTCACGCACCCTTTGATCCCAAGCTCCCTCCTGCTTGTTCTCCCAGAGCAGGATACTGGGGAACTTTCCAGAAGGAACCCCCCCCCCTTACAAAATGCCCAGAAAGACTGTGTGTAACTCTTGCTCTTTATAGCCTGGGAATTGCTTCTTTTCCCAGGTCACAGAAAAGCAAAGGGTCCCATGGCCAGTGGACAACTCCACAGAAGTGACCCAAAAGCCCTAGCCCTCCCCTCCACAGGAGGCCCTTTTGACCAGACAGTCTGCTTCCCATGGGCACTACAAAGTGTCACCGTGCGGGGCCTGGCTCTGCACACCCAGAAGTCTGCAGACACCCAGCCCTCCGCAATAATTCACCAGACCAGAAGCCACTGATGTACAGAGAACACTTAAGAAAAAAAAAATGTATTTTATGTGAAAAACAAGTTAAAACTCTGTATACTGTATCAGCAGCTTTGTGTAAAAAATGGCAATCAAAAGAGTCTAATATATTTAAAACTTTTTTAAAAAAAAAAACAACAGTCTCATGGATCTTTGATATTGTATCGAAGTAAATTCCAGGTAGCTTCACGCCCTGTGGCTGTGACGGGCCTTGCCTCCCAGACCAAGTCTGTCCACATCCCGGAGGGCTGCATACCCCTGGAGTTGCTTCCAGCTGCCAAGGCCTGTGACGGAATTCGCTGTTAAGAATTTTTAATTAAGTTTATTAAATTCCTTTTAATAACACCTGTTGGTGTGACTGTGGTTATTGTTGTGAGCTCACCTGGGTCAAGCTGACTTGCATTCTCAAGGAGATAGTGCTGGGGAGGATCCCAGCCTCTGTCCCCACCACTCTCCCTGGGGTGTCTGAAACAGGGAGGTCTGGGAGATAGGTGGAACAGGAGGGTTTCTAGATTGGGAGACGGTGAAAACTCAGAAATTCAAGAACAGATAAGAGGTTGGGAATGGACTCCATTTTGTCAACTATCCCTTTGGAAAATATGTGATGCCCTATAGCAGCATATGTTGATTTGTAGCGTTTTCTGTTTTTAATATTTTTATTTATTTGCAGGCAGGGTGGGGGAGGGGAGAATAGGTGTGCCAGGGCCTCTAGCCACTACAAACAAACTCCAGACACATGTATTCCCATAATGCATCTGGCTTTATGTGGGTCCTGGGGAATCGAACAAGGGTCCTTAGGCTTTGCAGGCAAGCACCTTAATGGCTGAACCATCTCTCCAGCCTTCTAACATTTTCAATACGTTGGTGGCCTATTTGTATGTTAACAAAGGTGCCTCTTACTCTCTTCTGTTTTTTTTTCCTTTAAACTTATTTTAAAAATCTTTATTTTAGAGAGAGAGAGAGAGGGAATAGGCGTGCCAGGGTCTCAGCCACTGAAATTGAACTCCACATGTTTGTGCCACCTAGTGGGCATGGGCGACCTTATGCTTGCCTCACCTTTGTGCATCTGTTTTACGTGGGATCTGGTGAGTTGAACCTGGGTCCTTAGGCTTCGCAGGCAAGCTCCTTAACCACTAAGCCATCTCTCCAGCCCCTCTCTTCCATTCTTGTACTTGTCCTGTCACACATCCTTGCTTCTCAATGGCCTTTCTTGCTTAGTCAATATTGGGGAAGTTTAATACAGCACCGTCTTATTACAACAAGATAGCAGTCTAAGGTTATTATCACTTTTTAACCTCATACAGTGGAGGCAAAGACCAGCTACAAGCTTGCATAGCCCCAGGCCTTGGCATTTGTCCTTGTCTTAACGCAAGAGTTAGTTGGTGTCTTCAAAGAGGATAGAAAGGTTGCACTCATGGCTTTCTGGACACTAGTTGATAGCGTGGGTCACATGGAACTCCCTGTACTTTGGGGTGGGGGAAATGGCAGAGAGGGGGGGGAGTCCTAGCACCAGCAGGCATTCAGCTACTTTAGGGTCATTAGCTGCTCACTCACCTGGCAGGTGGGGCCAGGAGAATCTGAAAGTCAAGGTACCTACAGTGTAAGATCAACCTAGGCTCTGTGATGTGATGTCTCAAAAGACAAGACTTTTAAAAAAATTATTTATTTATTTATTTAATGGGGGTGGGAGAGCAGAAACAGAGAGCTAGTATGGGCATGCCGGGGCTTCCTGCCTCTGCAAATGAATTCCAGATGCATGTGCCATTTAGTGCATCTGGATTTACATAGGTACTAGGGAATTGAAGTCTGGTCCTTAGTCTTACCACTGAGCCATCTCTCCAGCCCCAAGACTTTTTTCTTTTTGGTCTTTCAAGGTAGGGTCTTGCTCTAGCTCAGGCTGACCTGGAATTCACTCTGTAGTCTCAGAGTGGCCTCAAACTCATGATGATCCTTCTATCTCTGCCTCCCAATTGCTGCGATTAAAGGCATGCACCACCATGCCCAGCCCAAGACTTAAGAAAAAAATCTATTTATTTGTAAGGAGAGAGAGTGTGAGAAATGAACACACCAGGACCTCTAGCCACTGCACGAACTTCAGATGCATGCACTACTTTGTGCAACTGGTTTTATGTGAGTACTGGGAATCGAAGTCGTTAGGCTTTGCTGGCAAGTACCTTAACCATTGAGCCATCTCTCCAGCCCCCAACACTTATTTTAAACCCTCCAGTCCTGTATGGTTGTCTGAATGCGGATGGAAAATGGGGTTTAAACAGAATTGTGTGTTGCTAGGCAACACCACCCCCCAAAAAAAGCCAAGAGTGAGAGGAGAGAAATAGAAGGATGTTGAAGGAGTGGTTATCACGATAAACAAATATATATACCTTTATGTACACTTACCCTGTGTAGCCCAGCCAGGGGTTGAATTCACTATGCAGTCTACCCTGGCCTTGAATTCACCCTCTCCTGCCTCAACCTCCTAGGGCCACTCCTCCCATCTTTGCACTAGTATTTTTTGAATAGATAGATGGGTGATGGATGACTAGATTCAAGCAGAATGGCAATAGGGGTGGCCACACCCAAGCTTGAGAACCTGGGAACACAGTCAGTGCTCCCAACAGGAAGCGCAATTCTCCCTCCTTATCTAGCGCTAACAGTCTCAGGCCTCTGAGCGCCAGACTGTGGGGCTGCCGGCAGGGGGCGCGCTGGAATGGCCGGTTCCGGCTCTCCGGACTCAGAGGGAGCTCGGCGGCCCCGCCCCACTCCACCCCGGGCTGTGCTGCGGGTCAAGCAGAGCAGCTACCACAGTGCTCAGGGTCGAGCAGAGACCGGGGTTAAGGCGGAGCCAGGCCACGATAGCCAAATTTAAATTCCGCTCAGCAATCCCGCTGTAAGACCCAGGGGGCTGGGCGTTGCCAGCAGCCAATGAGGTGCGCGGGGTGGGGCATGGCCGTATCAGCCAATAGAAACCAGGGGGTGGGGACTCTGGAGGGAACTCACCCAATGAGAGAGCGGGGGCGGGGCAGCAAGCCAATGGCGCGGGCTGGTTTGATTCAAAGGTGCCTATAAAAGGGGCGGGCAGGCCGGCGGAGCTTCAGCGTCGTCGCCATGGCCCTGCAGTGTGATTTCTTTGACGAGCTACCCGCGGCTTGTCTGTCGCCGTGCGGGCCGCCCAACCCCGCCGAGCTGTTCAGCGAGGCGCATCGCCTGGCCGTGGAGCAGCTGGTGGCCGGCGGCCCCGACGCCTTCTCGGCCTTCCTGCGGCGCGAGCGCCTGGGCCGTTTTCTGAACCCCGACGAGGTGCGCGCCATCCTGGGCGCCGCCGAGCACCCGGGAGTGGAGGGCGCGGCGCTGGCCGAGGACTCGTTCGGCTCCTCGCACGACTGCTCGTCGGGCACCTACTTTCCCGAGCAGTCGGACGTGGAGCCGCCGCCGCTGGAGCTCGGCTGGCCGGCTTTCTACCAGGGCGCCTACCGCGGGGCCACGCGGGTCGAGGCGCACTTCCAGCCCCGCGGCGCGGGCGCCGGCGGCCCCTACGGCTGCAAGGACGCTCTGCGGCAGCAGCTCCGCTCCGCGCGAGAGGTGAGCGCCGCTGCCTGCCGGGTCCCTGCCGGGGGGCGGGGTCCCCCTCGATCCCCGGGTCGCACGGTAATGAGAAATCAAGGGCTGCAGAAAGCGCGCGCCGAGCCACTGTCCCCTCTTCCTCTGCTTCCTAACCCGATGGTCCTGGGATCCTTGACGGTGCCCCACTCTGCGAGTGCACGTCGGATCCCAGATCTTCCGGGCAGCTCCTTCTGGCATGGCCAAATACAGGGAGGAGCTTAAGTCTCCCCCCTCCTCCACGCCCCAAAAGATGTGAATCGTTAGTTCTAACTCCTAATATGCTTAGCACAGGGACCAGAAATACTTCCCGTTCCAAAATGCCAGTTTAAAACCAAAGTGGATTCCAGAACTTCCAGGCTGTTAGCCCGCGCTAGACCCCACTTTCTGGAACTGACTAGAACATGTATTACAAAAAATGTCACTTAAAAGATGGTCCCCCCATTGGGAATTCCCCGTGTCTTATGTCTTAGACAGCAGATAAATGCAAACCCCTTTCCTTTGTCTTCGGGCCCCTTCTGTCTGTGAGTGAATGGGGTAGGATTTGCGTTTTATTGGCTGGGCCGTGTTCCAGGTAGCACTGGCTGACCTAAAATGCAAATACTTTTGCATTAGATCAAGCCTCTATTCACTGTATTCACAGTGCGTCGTCCCCCCCCCCCCCAGGTAGGGTTTCATTCTAGTCCAGGCTGACCAGGAGTTCACTATGTAGTCTCAGGGTGGCCTCGAACTCGATGATCCTCCTACCTCTGCCTCCCAAGCGCTGGGATTAAAGCCGTGTGCCACCACGCCCGACACACAGGTTTTTGTGTTAGCGTGGTGGAGTTGTAGAGTACAAGGAGTCCTACCTGCCCGGATGAAATCGCAGCAGAGGGATTAGGGATTCTGCCTGCCCTAGGAGGGTGTGGCAACAAGCCATGGTCTGCTTCCTTGATGGTGGTGGGCACTGCCTTCTGTCTGTGCCAGGGACATGCAGGCAAACCCTCCGGCCGTGGTGAGATTTGGAAGGCCCTAGTATGATTGAGGGTGAAGATTCCTGTGCAGCAAGTGTGGTTGAAACAGCTGAGTCCAGGAGCAAGCCTGTGCTCTGTTCTTTTTTTCTGAGATAGTCTCTGTAGCCCAGGGGCTGCCCCAGGCTAATCTTGAACTCATAGGGAACTTCGTGAAGCTGGTGTTCCCATGTCTGGTGGGGCTGTGGTGATGGAGCACAGGGGAGCTAGGAGTTCACTTTTGGGGGAGGAGTGTGGTTGCGGCTACATTTGTGTCACCCTGAGGGTCTCTGGGTGGGCTGAGGGTCTGTTGAAGGTATAGACATTTTACTTGTGGAGCAGAATTGTAGGGTGAGTGTGCGTGCCCAGATTCACCTCTTGTGGGGAATTTGAGCACTTGGTATTAAAAATAGATGCTTTAACTGGGCATGGTGGTGCACACCATTAATCCCAGCGCTTGGGAGGCAGAGGTAAGAGGATTGCTGTGTGTTCGAGGCCACTCTGAGACTACATAGTGAATTCCAGGTCAGCCTGAGCTACAGGGAGACCTTACCTCGAAAAAAAAAAAAAAAAAAAAGTCATCACTTTCAGAAGCCTCTGTTGTCCAGGGACCACCACAGCCCAGGCAGGAAACTCAAAGCCACCTGAGTTAAGGCCTTGGGTTCTATCTAAGAGCAAGGCAGCAAGAGAACATGTCCTCCTTTCACACCTTGAAGACTAGAGAAATTTATCTCTCACCCCCATTACCTCCATGACTTCTGTAGTCTGTGCCCAGTAACTCATAAAAAGAACCACCTCAGAAAAACAAAACAAAAAGGGTGGGAAGATGGCTCAGCAGTTAAAAGGCTCTTGCTTGTAAAGCCTGCCAGCCTGAGTTGGTTCCAGATTCAGTTTCCCAGCAAAGCTAGATGCACAAAGTGACACATTCATCTGGAGTTCATTTGCAGCAGCAAGAGGTCCTAGCAGACCCGTTCATTCTCTGCCCCCTCCCTCCATGTCACATTCTCTCTCTCTCCTTGCAAATAAATAAAACATATAAAAAAAAAAACTCACTATTTCAGATTTCTGCTCCCGCCCTGTGGCTTCAGACTTCACTCTGCCACTTTGGCACAGTGCTTCCTACTCTCCTGACAAAGCTTTTAATTCTAAAGGGGCATTTTGTCTCCACTCCTCTCTCGGACCAGGCTGCTCCCCCTCACACTGCTTTCTATCACTTGGGGCTTTTGAAAAAAGAAAGGTCTCCATGAAGGACACATGTGCAGGTTGCCCTGACCTTTTGTCCAGCTTGGATAGGAGAGTGCTGGAGCTAGATACCAAGGGAAGATTGCACACTCGTGTGCTGGCCTCAGAAGAGAGCCGGCTGCTGCTGAGACATCCCCCCCGTCTTGCAGGCGCTCTTCTCCATTCCTGGGCACAGCCTCCTGAATGGCCCTGTGCCCTCGTTCCTTGACGTGCTCTCGCAGATTCTGTGTTTGGAACATGAGCAATGCACCCCTGGAAAGGTAGTATGTTACTTTCAACCCAGCGACCGTTTTAGTGTGTATGCCAGATGGCTTGTTACTCAGAGCCTCCTGTTACCACATTGCCAGGGCTGGAGCCTCAGGGGAAGAAGGCATGACTCTTGTCTGCTCCAGAGGCTGGCAGGGAGGGGTAAGGGGATTGCTTTAAGCAGCGAGGAAGGGATTGGAAGAAACTCAAGTGTGAGGTGATTCAGCTGGCTCCGGGAGGATGGGTGAGCTATACTTGGAGACTATAGGGGCAGCCCAGAGACAGCAAGGATGTGGTAGCCAGGTTCCCCACAGCAAAGCCACATGATCAGTGGTAGGACAGGAGGCTAGAGGGGAAGATTGGAGCCAGCCCAGAAAGCTTTGCATGTACAAAAGGAGCAATGGGGAGTCACTGAAGGTTTAGAGTGAGAGTCAGGAGCCCTGAGGAGTGTTGAGACTGGAGTCCCGAGCAGTGTCTGGGATGAAGGAGCATGGGTTTGCGAGGGCTGAGGCTGCCAGGAAGAGGCAGTGAGGAGAGGGCTTGTACTAAGGAACAGCAGGTTGGAAAATTGACAGGATTTGGTGATGACAAGGGAGGAGGCAGGAGTGGAAGGTCTGGGAAGGAGCGAGGAGGATTGACAGCTAGGGGTGTAGCTCAGTGGTAGAGTGCCTGCCTCCATGCTTGCAGACCCTGAGTTCAATCCCCAGCACCACACACACACACACACACAATGTGTTGAGGGGAGGAGGTTGACATTTTTTTTGTTTATTTTTATTTATTCATTTGAGATATCATTTGAGAGCGACATACAGACACAGAAAGAGGCAGAGAGAGAGAATGGGCGCACCAGGGCCTCCAGCCACTGCAAACGAACTCCAGATGTATGCACCCCCTTGTGCATCTGGCTAACGTGGGTCCTGGGGAATCGAACCTCGAACTGGGTCCTTAGGCTTCACAGGCAAGTGCTTAACCGCCAAGCCATCTCTCCAGCCCCGAGGTTGACATTTTTGATACCTGGGGTAGGCAGTAAAATCAAGGAAGGAGAATAAGACTGAAGGTAAGTGATGTGAATTAACTTAGATTTAATTTGAGACATGCTGAATTTCAAGTCCCAGAGACCATTTCTTGCTAAAAAATTAATCAATAAAAATTGCTGTTCTTTGCTGGGCGTGGTGGTGCACGCCTTTAATCCCAGCACTTGGGAAGCAGAAGTAGGAGGATTGCTGTGAGTTTGAGGCCACCCTGAGACTACATAGTGAATTCCAGGTCAGCCTGGGCTAGAGTGAGACCCTACCGCAAACAAACAAACAAAAATGAAAGAAAATTGCTCTTTGCCGGATGATATTCCAAGCAATCCCCCAATAGTTGCAGTTATGCCCATTTTGTAGATAATAGAAGTGAGGCATAGAAGCTAGGTTGACCCTAGGGTGTGATGGAGCCAAGGCTCCGTCCAAGGCAGGCTCTCTGGACCCCTGTTAGCCACCATGCTCTCTGCCTGTGCCCTGTGGAGAGAAGGAGCCGCCTTGTCACCAGGTGTCACAGCCTGTGGCTGCAGGGATGGATGGAGTAGAGGCTGCTCTGGACCTGAGTGCTGCCACCTGGAAAGACCCGCACTGTGTGTGTGTGTGGGGGGGGCTGTGAGCCGCGGGGTCTCTTGGGCCATGTCCGTTCCTGTAACATTCAGCTAGGACCGTGAAGGGTCAGGTGTTCTCATATGTTGGCATCTGCGTGCTGATGGCCCGCATAGTCATGGTGCTGTGGCCGAGCTGTGAATGGGTCATGTCCTTGCTAAGCCCTTTCCCTGGGTTACGGTGCTTAAGAGCAGCCCAGTCACAGCGAGGGTAGGTTGTCTATCCAAACACTGCGCTCAAGTCCAAGGGTCCCTGTCTCCAGTACTCACAGCGCTTGCATGGGTGTTTTGTTTTCGGTTTTTGAGACCATCTGCATAGGCCAAGGCTGGCCTTGAATTCTCCATCCTCTTGTCTCAACCTCAGGAGGGCTGGATTTTATAGACATGTGCTGTTCAGTCTCTACTCCTCAAAGTCTCCATGCTGCAGAGGATTGATATTTGATAATTTTCAATGGAATGAAAGTTTTTCAACAGTTTCTTAAAAACTTGGGGTAAATTTCATGCATGTCTTATAAACAGGAAAATGATGACAGCAAGATCTGCCTTATTTTATTTTATTATTTGAGAGAGAGAGAGAGAGAGGAGAGAATGGGCACACCAGGGCTTTCAGCTGCTGTAAACCAACTCCAGATGCATGTGCCACCTGTGCATCTGGTTTACGTGGGTCCTGGGGAATTGAATGTGGGTCCTGTGGCTTTGCGGGCAAATGCCTTAACTGCTAAGCCATTCCTCCAGCCCCTAAGCTCTGCCTTTTTAGAGTACTGAGGCTCTGTTTTTAGGAGGAGGAAGCATTCAGGTAGCCATTAAGGGGGGTGGGGGTCAAGTAGATATTTCTGACAGCTGAGGCAGAGGTGTAGATGGGAATATTCTGGTGAGCAAATGAGGGCATTTTGAATTCCACAGGGAGGGTCCCACATAATGAGCCTAGAGGTGGGGCCAGGCTGCGCTGGAGCAGGGTCAGGCCTAGCTGTTTGTTCTCTGAAGTGTATTTTCCCTCATGGAAGAGGAAGCTAGAGCCATTTGAAGTGGCAGAACCTATCATGACATTGTGCCTAAATAGATAGTTCTGCCTTAGGTTTTTCCCAGCAGCTCTCTGACCATATAGAATCAATCACCTAGTGCATCTGACACACAGTAGGTGCTCAGTGGATTCCTTGGAGGCCTGTCATGCCCCTTCGTTCATGCTTTTGAGGGACGAGGGAGAAGGGAGAGGCATGTAGGAAAGAAAACTAAAGTCAGGTGATTCTCTGTATCTTTCCACTCAGCTAGTATTTAATCCTCCGTAGGTGCAGCGGGCGGTGATTGACCTCTGTTGGCCGCTCCATGTCTGCGCAGCTTCCAAAGTGTGGCCATCACTGGTGGGGCAGTTTCTGTCAACAGGGCTTGAGCTGAACTGAGTGTCACCAAAACTACAGGAACCACTGCATTGAACTTGATTGCTTCTTAGGGGAATTTTAGATTCTGCCCTACATGTGATCTCCTTACACGTTTGCTTTATAATATACCCCACCTACTCTAGCTGTTGAAGTCACTCCGTTCTTTGTGCCTGGTGTCACGGGTCAAGTGCTGCTGATACAGTTGTCTGGCTGTTTTCTGCTGCTGCTGTTCCTGCTCCTCCTAGTCCTCTTCTTCTTCCTCCCTCTCTCACTGTGTGTCTATCTCAACAGGGTCTCTCTGCATACTCACCTTAGCCTCCCAAGTAGCTGGGGTTACAGTCATGTGCTGTGGTGCCCGTCTTCTAGATGGTAGTCCACAGGTCACACGTACCCTACCACACTTCTCATAGCTGACGTGCTTACCAGCTGCCATTCCTTTTGTGTTTTTGTTTCAAAGAGGCCACTTCTGCCGTGACCATACCTTTGGTATTTTTTTGATGACCGGCCATTAGTGGTGGCAGTCCTCACATCGCGGAAGAGTCCCGTCAGAAGGAATAGCAGCTGAGGAATCTGTCGGAGGCCTCAGCAGTTAGGGATGTTCTGAAGTACTGACTGCAGGCTCTCCTGATCTTGCTCAACCCTCCTCTGCATTATGATAGAACCTGTGCTGTGTGATCAGTTCCTGTTCCGGATGCCCGGATCAACCTGACGAGGTTTCTCAACCTCACTCCTTGTCCTGGGGAGCTGTCCCTGCATTGTGAGTTGTTGAGCCTCTCTGACCCAACTCACTGGAGACCAGTAGCACCTCTCTGCCGTAATTATAAAAACCTGGCTGCAGATGGGACAGTGGGGACCTGTTTCTTAGTGGTCAGAGTTGCTGCTTTGCTGATGAAAATATTTTGGAGACAGAGTGATGATTGTACCACATTGGGAATGTACTAAATGATACCATTAATATAACTCCCTTTTCCTCCTTTTTTTCTGCCCCCCCCCCCCCCCCCCCCCGCCAACCAGCATTCTTCTACTTTGTGTCTGCCATGTTACTGCTTTCCCCAGGTGTCCTTCAACAGAGAGGAAGCTGCAGGATTATTCTCACTCCTTTATGGATACAGGATCAGTTCTCTCAGAAAAACATGAAAGTGAACAAAACAGAGTATGGTGGATATATTGGGTTTCTTATTTGTTTTGTTTTTCAAGCTAGGGTCTCACTCTAGCCCAGGTTGACCTGGAATTCACTATGTAGTGTTAGGGTGGCTCCGAACTGACGGAGATCCTTCTACCTCTGCCCCCCCCCCATGTGCTGGGATTAAAGGTATGTACCACCATGCCTGACCAAGTATACTGGTTTTTAAAGCATCTTGATATCCTAGGTATGATGGTGTGTGCCTATTATCCTAGCATTTGAGGGACTGAGGCAGGAGTACCCAGGGTTTGAGGCCAGTCTGGATTATATACAGTGAGACACTCAAGAAACCAAAATTTTGGTATAAATGATATAACCTCTACAGGGAATCTGGTCACATTCATCAAAATTTCCATTGTATTACTATTGACTTTATTGTTACACTTCGGTGTACCTGTCTCAAAAAAATACAGGCAAAAATATAAGTAGAAGGGCTGGAGAGATGGCTTAGTGGGTTAAGGGACTTTCTTGCAAGCCTGCTGGCCTGAGTTCGATTCCCTAATACCCACATGAAAGTGTGTATGATCCCAATGTGTCTATGGCAATTGGAGGCAGGGCCAGGAGAATCCAGAAGTTCTTGGGCAAGCTAGACTGGAGCATACAAAAGGGCAAAAATAAAACAATGACAAGGGAGACCAAAGTGTATGGAGAGGACAAACATCCCGATATTGTCCTCCGGCCTCCCTCATGTACTGTGGCACACACATGACCATACACACACGTAGTAATTTTTAAAAACAAGTACACCTGGGCTGGAGAGATGGCTTAGTGGTTAAGGTGCTTGCCTGAGAAACCCAAAGGACCCAGATTTAATGCTCCAATGCCCATGAAAGGCAGATGCGCAAGGCAGTGCTCGTGTCTGGAGTTGGTTTGCAGTGGCTGGAAGCCCTGGTGCACCCATTCCCTCTCTCTATCTGCCTCTTTCTCTCAAATAAATAATAACATTAAAGAATATTTTGTAAAAATGAGTAGGCCTATTGGGTAATGTGGTACAGCATTCATTATCCCAGAAGCCTAGAAAGAACTCACACGTCCACAATAGAGGACTGGTGAATAGTGTGGCTATATTGTGGGGGACTCTGGCTTTGAAGACACGAGGACCAGCTCTGTTCTGATTGAAGTGTTCAGAGCTGCACAGAGTAATGCAGGTGTCATTAGCCACATGTGGTCCCTTAAGTTTATAGCAATTAAAACTTCTTGTCAACTCAGGAGGTTCTGATGGACCACACTAGTCCAGAACAGTATGTTTCATTGCACTACCTTTTATCTATAGAAGGACATAGATTGTTATACCTTTGTATACCTACACGCACTTATTCATACTTAAAAAGTGGAAGAATAAACCAGAAATCAGTACTTGAGAATATTGCCTTCCTGGAGAGGGAAGGAAAGAAAAAAAAATAAGAGGGCAAGGATGGAAACTAGGTATCTGAATTGTTCTGTAGTTTGCATTTTGGGACAGCCAATGTTTTACGTAACTATAAGAAAAGTCAAAATCCCAAGTCTTTCTCTCCTCCCCTGCAAAAAAAAAAACAACACAAACAAACGAAAACTACCATGATGCCTTTCCCACTTTGGCTCGGGAGGAGACAGACCTGCACTTAAGTATGTCACTTTGAATGAGTTACCTGCCTTCTCCAAGCTTTACTCTGTAAACTGAGGATCACAGGTAGTGGGGCTCTGGAATCTCTAGCTGTCTCTGAGCTCTTGGGACAGCGGTAGGTGGCAGAGATTCCAGTTCTACGTGGTGAGTCGTGTAAGTGGCTTCCCGAACTTGACCTTCGCTCTTCAAACGTGGGACCCTGAGTCTCCTGGTGCCAGTCAACAGGGGATTAGTTTGAGAGACGAGATGCGGCTCCACATCTCCCACAGGACTGGGGAAGTGCAGGCTGAGTGTAAGGTCTGGGCAGCAGTCCCCAACCCCCAGCTTCTGACCGGCTCTTGGCTCCCTGGCTGTCATGCAAATGGGGGTGTGACCCTTGAACAGACTCAGAAATCACCACTCATGCAACTTTCTAGCCCTGGGTTTGGGGGGGGCCATGCTCCATGCAGTGCAGGGAGAGGGCGGTGCCCAGGTGGTTGGGGGCCTTTGGTGGGTGTGGCCTGGCCGCCCCCCTCAGGGAGCAGGTGCGTTGGTGGATGTCCACACTGTCATTCTAGTCTTGGTGGAACTCGGCAGTCTGCGGCACGAGCACTTGTGTCAAGGGGATGTATCTACCCAAAGTGGAACTTGGCTGGTGAAAATGAGGCCAGGTCCGTGCAGGCTCTCTGAAGAGACTGTGCCTAGAAAGGAGGGCGTGCCGAGTGCCCGTGCCAGGGAGCCAGGAGAAGGAAGAACCTCCATTCCCTCCCCTGGACACCCCAAGGGGGACAGGACCAGCCTTCGAATCCAGCCCGTGGGAAAAGCTGGAACTTTAAAACCAAATGATGAACCAAAGAGCAAATTAGTTACCCGATAGCAAAGTTGCTGATTGTACATCTGTTTTGTTAATTGGTGAAGCAGAGTGTTTGGCAGGCCCCTGTGCTCTGGGCCCCATTCCCGTTCTGCCTGCAGCAGCCCTCTCTAAGCCTGCCAGCTGGGTGAGGTTCCTGTTCCCTGTTTCGGGAGCCCCCAGGGCGTGCGCACTGCACCCATCACATTGCCTCATCCCTGGCTCTCCTTTCTCGTTGGACTGGGTTCTCTCGCAGGGACTGACCCACATCCCCAGAGCCTGGCTCAAGGCCTTCGCCAAGCATCTGATCCTGAGTGGAGCCTCAGAGAGGCGAGCAGATCTCTCTGCTTTCCTCCAGGGAGCTGCACTGATTCCTTTATGAAGATTGTGTTCAACAGGTCTCTCCCCAGGCTCTGTGTGTTTCTGCAGACCTTGTGGCCTGAGCTGCGGTGGCCTCTTGCCTGCTCCGTTCCCTCCTCCAGCTCCCATGCTTTCTGCCTGGCTGTGGTCAGAACCGTCCCCCTGAACATTTGCTGGAGTCTCTTAGCCTAAAAGGTCCGCACACAGGTGCATGGCCTTGTGCCAGAGGAAGTAGATCCAGGTACCCACTCCACATCACTGTCTCCCTGACATCTGTACTCCTTCCTGCAGTAGGCAGTATGGGTCAGGAGGACTGACTGGCATTCAAGGTCTACCATCTTGTATGCCCTCCCTCTTTCCCAGTCATGTCCTGTGGCTCCCTTTCCTGCATACTGTACATTCCAGCCAAGCTGGTACGCACCCCATTATTCCCAACCTGTACCCCTGCTGTCTGTCACATGGCTTCCTGACAGAAGGCCCTTCACTTGTCCTTGTAGCCACAGCTTTTTGTGTGTGTGCGTGTGCGTGTGCAGGCACACACGCCATGGCAAACATGTGGAGGGCAGAGGGCAAACTCTGGTGTTGGTCCTTGTCTTCCCCCCCTTTGCTATGGGGTGTCTGTGAGATTGTTTCCACCTCCCATCTTGACTTAGAAGTGCTGGGTTAAGCCGGGCGTGGCGGTGGAGGCAGAGGTAGGAGTTTGAGGCCACCCTGAGACTACATAGTGAATTCCAGGTCAGTCTGGGCTAGAGTGAAACCCTACCTCGAAAAACAAAAACACAACAGAAGTGCTGGGTTAATAGAAGCTCACACTCTGCATCCAGTTTTTGGGGCTACTGGGGGTCAGAACTCAGGTACTAATGCTTGCACTGCAAGCATTTTATCCAGTGAGCTGAGCCGTCTCCCCTGCGTGTGTGTGCACGCGCGTGCATGCGTGTTTGTGTGTGTGTGTGTGCGCGCGCGCCCATGCTGGGGATTGCACCAAAGGCCTTACTCATGGTGGGCAAGCACTCTCTACCACTGAGCTTCTTTTGACTTTATTCCTTTGAGACAGTCTTACCAGGCTGCTCAGACTGGCTTTAGACTCATTCTAACACTGGTAGGCCTTGAACTTGTGACCCTCCTGCCTCAGCCTCCTGAGAGTCTGGGATAACCGGTTGGCACCACCAGCCTGGGCTCCAAATCTTTCTCTTATTTGTAATTCCACTCAGTTGCCATCACCTCCAAGAAGCCTTCCTGCCCTTCCTGAGTAAACACTTGAGGGCCCACATTCATCCCAGCAAGGGGGATGACTCACTGCCTCCTGCCTCGATCCCCTCTCTCACTGGCCTCTTACAGTATGCATCATTTTCTTCTCTCTCCACAGGCCTTGTCAGATCTGTGCAGCATCTCTGAGCCCAGTGCAAGGTCTGCCCGCCTGCAGTGGACTCGGGAACGCTGCCTCATTGAGCGCCTGCCGCACGCCAACCCTGGGCTAGGCCTCTCTAGGCTTCACCTCAGGGCACCCTGAGCAGGTGGTGGTGGTGTCCATCTTTTACAGAGAGTCAGGCTGAGAGAGATTAAGCACCAGAGTGACACAGTTAGCAGGTGGCCCAGCTGGGCTCTGTGTCTGGGCTTTTCTGCCTTTGGACTACTATGTTAAGGACCGCAACTGCAAGGGATGGATGCATTCTCGAACAGGACATGCATAAGCATTGGGGGCTGTGACCTTTGCTGCCGCCGCCTCTTTGAGGCAGTATCTCCCTCAGCCTCACTAGTGCTGGGACTACAGACTTGTGCCACCATACCAGCTTTTGTGTTTCTTCTTCTTCTTTTTTTTTTTTTTTTGGTTTTTCGAGGTAGGGTCTCACTCTAGCCCAGGCTGACCTGGAATTCACTATGGAGTCTCAGGGTGGCCTCGAACTCACGGCGATCCTCCTACCTCTGCCTCCCGAGTACAGGGATTAAAGGCATGCGCCACCACGCCTGGCTTTGTGTTTCTTCTTAATCCCACAAGTATTTAAGGAGTATTATCCTGAGTCCTCCATCAGAGAAATAAATCCAAGGATCTCTGCCACAGTAGAAAGGGTGAGATTTGGAAATAATTCAGAAAAAAAGATTGGTTTAACATGATGCCAAGAAACAGGGATCTCACTGTTGGCGTTGGGAGGAGGGAAGGTGCTGACAGCTCTGTATTGCGAAATTCCTGAACCCTGGCTTCCTAGTTCACGCCCCTAACTCCTGACTTTGTAGGGACTTGTTTGCAAGCCGAAGTGTTTTGACAGCCCCACCACCCTGCCAGTTCCTGAGGGCCCTCAAGGCTGGTGGTTCTAGGCTGTGCTGCAGCGGCAGCCTCTGTAAACGAGGGCGGCGAGGAGCTGCCGGGGTCACCCTGAGAGGGACTGTCTGGTACCTGCAGCCCTCCACTAATATGGATGCCTAAGCACAGAGGGTCTTTGGACCCCACACCTGCTTTGCAGCTAAGGAAACAGGCATCCAGAACAGTGGTATTTTGCCCAGGATGGGGTGCAGGCTGAGAATTAGTGCTTCTCTGTGGTCTGGTGCTGGGTATGGAAAATCCACACCAGTGGAGCCTTGTTAAAAGGACAGCGCTGGGGATAGGGCAGAACCCTTAGGAACTGTTCCCGTGTAAGCGCTGCAGAGGCCACCTGTTACGGAGGAGAGGCCGCTTGCTTAGCTAAGTCCTGGCTGGTGAGGGAAGATGTGGCTGTAGGGAGCAGAAGATGATGGGCAGATCTGTGTGTCTCATAGAGTCATGTCAAGTCATGAGTTGGTGGACGGAGTCTTTCCCAATCATAGCAGAAACAGTGGTCATGATCCCAAAGCAGGCAAGTTCAAAACTATGGACTTAAAGAGCAGTATACCGAGAAGGGGCCCCAGAACCTAAGGTTCTATTACTTGTGTATACACTTAGAAAAGTCTGGTGGGAGAGAACGCATGCTTTAGATGACAGTGTGTTGGCCAAGAAGTAGACTGCTTGCTGGCCCAAAGTGAGCCTGGAAGGTAGGGTTTAAGAAAGGCACAGAGTTGAGTGAGAAGGTTACCAGCACGGAGGAGGGTAGCTGGAAGGCAGTGGGGAGTGTTAGCTGGGCCAAGCCCAGACTTGAGGAGAGGATTCCTGGGTGTGTTTGGAGAGGGGAAAGAATGTATGGCGAGAGGAAACCCACCTGCCGAGGGAAGCGGCATTGTGATCTCCCAGCTGGGAGGCAGGGCTTGGAGTTCAGACGGGGGCTGTGGGTTTGGGTTCTTGGAGCTGACCGCTTCCTTTCCCTCTGCCCCGCCCCGCCCCGTAGGTGATTGCCGTGGTGATGGATGTTTTCTCCGACATGGACATCTTCAGAGACCTGCAGGAAATGTGTAGGGAGCGGGGAGTGGCTGTGTACATCCTTCTGGACCAGGCTCTGCTCTCCCACTTCTTGGACATGTGCATGGATCTGAAAGTGCATCCTGAACAGGAAAAGGTGTGTGACACATATTTCCAGTTTCCCCACTATCAGCAAATGTGATGTTACCTGTGACCTACAGTGTGACAAGCGAGGAAGCCATCTAAGTCGTTTGCCTAAAGCCTCACAGAAACTGAATACTGCCCAAGGGTCTCACGAGGCCCTACCCTCCCTGCCGAGTTACTGGCAGTTACTGGTTGTTGGGGTGGGGTAAGATACTCGCTTTAGCAGTGAAGCCACTGGTAAGTTACTGCTGCTCCGGCAAATAACTGCCTCCCCATGCTCCTGCAAGCAACCCCAGTCAAACTCAGTGGGTCACAGAAAAACAAAAACAAAAACAAAAACAAAACCCAGCATGCTAGAAGTGGACTAGCTGGGGAAAAGTTCTGTGAGAAGAGGAGCAGGACAAGAGAAGAAGATGAAGGATGGCCATACATTTTATACGTGCATAACAGTTTTCAAAAAGTGAGCAGGGTGTGGTGGTGCACGCCTTTAATCCCAGCACTCGGGAGGCAGAGGTAGGAGGATCACTGTGAGTTCGAGGCCACCCTGAGACTACATAGTGAATTCCAGGTCAGTGTGGGCTAGAGTGAGACCCTACCTCAAAAAAAAAAAAAAAAAAATTACAAAAAGTATGTAAGAGAAACACAGGGAATTGAACACCACTTATGACATAACAGTTTTGTTCCTAGATATGTGCCCCCAAAAAATTGAAGACACATATTCGTAGGTGCTGGAAATAATCCAGGTGCCTATCAAAGCTGTTAAAACCCTATGTTGTCTCTGCATACAATAGAATGTTTTTTGGCTATCAAAGAAATGGAGTTTTTTTTTTTTTTTAATAGTTTTACTTATTTGCAAGCAGAGAAAGAGAAGACAGACAGAAAGAATGGGCACAGCTTACTGCAAATGAACTCCAGGTGCATGTGCCACCTTGTACATCTGGATTTACATGGGTACTGGGGGATTGAACCTGTGTCCTTAGGCTTTGCAGGCAAGTGCCTTAACCACTGAGCCATCTCTCCAGCCCAGAAATGGAGTTTTTAATTTATTTATTTGAGAGGGGAGTGGGAAGAGAGAGAGTGAGCACACCAGGGCCTCTAGCCACTGCAAACAAACTCCACACACATGTGCCATCTTGTGTATCTGGCTTATGTGGGTACTGGGGAATTGAACCTATGCCCTTAGGCTTTGCAGGCAAGCGCCTTAACCGCTAAGCCACCTCTCCATCCCAGAACGGAGTTTTGACGCATAGTGCAACATGGTTGAACCTGAATACATTCAACGGAAAGAAGCAGTACATAGAAGAACACATTCTGTGTGATGCCAGTGCATATGAAAGGCCAGATTAGGGCAGTCTGTAGAGACAGAAGATAGGCTAGCATCAGGATTTAGGGGAAGAGGGATGAAGGGATGAAGGGGTTGCTAGCTAAGGGGTACAGGCGCTCGCTTTTTGAGGTGATGAGAATGTTCTACCAATGTGGTCATGGTTGTATACATCCTTGGAAACCACAGACTTATACTTGAAGCAGGTAAATCACACCTTGATTTGGCCACTGGGCAGAAAAGAAGCAGCATGGCAGTTGAGCTCCAGAAGGTTGGCCGGACCTCTGCTGTCTCCTAACAGCGAGCACATGCTGCCCAGCTGCCATCTGGGCTCCTAACAGCGGCCATTTGAGGAGCTCCTGCTCTGCCCTGGGCACACTCGGTGTTCATGACAGAGTGGCTCTAACCTCACAGTGGCCCTGTCATGTTAGCAGTGCTACCCTGATGTTCTAGGTCAAGGAAACACTGATGCAGAGAGCACAAGTGTCCACAGCTACAACGGGGACACAGTCACTGTCACCCACTCCGCCGATGCTCCCTTCTCCTAACAAATCAGACTTTGTCCTTGTCTTTGGTATTTCAACAGAAGGCCACATCATTTAGCTGGCTTGTCTCTTTGATGGAAGGAGCCAATAGAAATAGATTTATTATACAATTCATTTATAAAAATATTTTTATTGCTAGCCAGGCATGGTGGCACACACACCTTTAATCCAAGCACTTGGGAGGCAGAGGTAGGAGGATCAAGAGAGTTCAAGGCTACCCTGAGGCTACATAGTGAATTCTAGATCAGCCTGGGCTAGAGTGAGACCCTATCTTGGAAGGAAAAGTAGCCTAAATATTTTTATTGCTGGGTGTGGTGGTGCACACCTTAAATTCTAGCACCTGGGAGGCCGAGGTAGGAGGATTGTGATTTTTGAGGCCAGTCTGAGACTGCATAGTAAATTCCAGGTCAGCCTGGACTAGACCAAGACCCTACCTAAAAAAAATATATAAATATATATTTATTTAGTTGCAGGCAGAAAGAGGGAGTATGGACACAACCAAGGCCTCTTGTTGCTGCAAACAGACCCCAGATGCATGTGCCACTTTTGTATGTTTAGCTTGATGTGGAAGAAATTGAACCTGGGCAGGAAGGCTTTGCAAGTAGTTGCCTTTAACTGCTGAGCCATCTTCCCAGCCCTGGTTTTTTTTTTTTTTTTTTTTTTTTAAAGTAAGCAACATGAGCATTTTAGTAGCTAATTTGCTCACCACGTATTGGAGCACCTACTGTGTGCCTAGCATTGTTCAAGGTACTAGAAATCAAATATTCAGCAAAGCAAAGAATTTGTTTTGGGTTTTTTGTTTTGTTTTGTTTTTTTGTTTTTCAAGGTAGGGTCTCAGGCTGGTCCAGGCTGACCTGGAATTCACTATGTAGTCTCAGGGTGGCCTCGAACTCACAGTGATCCTCCTACCCCTGCCTCCTGAGTGCTGGGATTAAAGGCGTGCGCCACCATGCCCGGTAAAGCAAAGAATTTGGACTTTGGTATCACAGGTTTCTGTGTGGGAGACCCTAACTGTCCACCTTACTGTCAAGCAGTTTGATGTACAAAATTCCATCTATTTAACATCTCCCTTAGAGTTCCTGCTGGCTGCTTTTTCTAGTGAGAAAACAGAACATTGGATTTAATTATATGGTTACTAACTTGTTATTTGTGCCACAAGGCAAATTCATGACCAAGGTAGGCTTGGGACTTAAAGACTAAATGAAACAACACAGAATGTAACCCAGCAGTCAATTTAAAAATGAGACCAGCGGGACCCAAGGAAAATACCAGTCAGGCATGGAAAAAAGTGCTGTCATCTAACCAGATATTTAGGCCACCACTGCTCTCATGAAGAGCCAGGAGAAATGGGAGGTGTTGGTATGTAATTTCAAGGCACTCTCTGTAATTAAGTCTCAGTAGCAGAAAACGCGCAGAACCATTCTAGCTACGGCTATTATGCAGCAATTGGCTCTGCTTCATAGACAAGGTAGAAATCCAGGAGTGTTGACTGAGTCACTCACACTGTTGTCCACTGCCGTCATGGTGGTCCCAGGCCTCTGCAGGAGATGCCTATGCCTCTGACTGCCCAGTCTTTGTGGTAGGTTATCTCCTTCCTTGGGAGGCACCACTTTCCGTCTCAGGCACGTCTGTATGGTGGGCCTATGCCCTCCCAGAAGAGTCCCCTGCCTGGGGTGGTGTAGTTGAGTCAGAATGTTGGGTTTCCCTGTCGGCAGGAACTTGGCCACACAGTCATGGCCTGGTGGTCGAAGTGCCATGGCCACAATCACAGGCCTGTACAGCCTTCAGATGTGTGTTAAAGAGAAGACCACGTAGAGCCATGCCCAGACCAGCCCACAGTGGAATTCTTATGCTGCTTAGCATATGTTGAGTTGGCTTTCCTCCTCTAGGAAGCCCTCTTCTGGCCAATCCCTTGTATTCCATGAAATAGTGAAGTGTTTTTTTTTTTTTTTTTTTTTTTTTAATATTTATTTAAGAGAGGTAGGAAGCATGTCACGGCTTCTAGCCACTACAAACAAACTCCAGACATATGTGCCACTTTTGTGAATGAATCTGGCTTTACATGGGTCCTGGGGAATCAAACCCGGGTGATTTTATTTTATGAGAGAGAGAGAAATGGTGCACTAGGGCCTTAGCCACTGCAGTGGAACTCCAGATGTGTGTTCCACCTTGTGTGCATGCATCACCTTGTGCATCTGGCTTACGTGGGTTCTGGGGAGTTGAACCTGGGTCCTTAGCTTTGAGGCAAACACCTTAACTGCTAAGCCATCTCTCTAGCTCAGGTCTTAGTTTTTTAAAGAAATATTTTACCTTGGAATAATTGAAGATTTAGAGGCTGGGAAGATGGCTCAGCTGTAAAAGGTGCTTGCTTGTAAAGCTTGCCAGCCCAGGTTCAGTTTCCAAGCCACCCACATAAACCAGATGCAAAAAAAAAAGTGGTACAAGCATCTGGATATGTTTGCTACAGTTGGCCCTGGTGTGCCCCCCTCCACATTTATATACATTCACACACATACATGCGTAAAAAAGTTACAAAGATTAAGGAATTCTTTTTCCAGATTTTCTTTCTTTCTTTTTTTTTTGGGGGGGGGGGTTTCAAGGTAGGGTCTCACTCTGGTCCAGGCTGACCTGGAATTAACTATGTAGTCTCAGGTGGCCTCGAACTCACGGTGATTCTCCTACCTCTGCCTCCCGAGTGCTGGGATTAAAGGCGTGTGCCACAGTGCCCAGCCCAAATTTTCTATATGTTAGTGTTGTATGAATTTGAGTTCATATGACAAAATCAGGAAGTAGGGTTAGTATAGTACCGTCTAATCTGTAAATTGTATGACTCTCACCAGTCACTTGACTACTGCCCTTTATCCAGGTCCAGTCCAGGATGGCACCTTGCACTTCCTGTGAAGTCTCTCTGGCTCCTTTAGTCCGGAGCCGTCCCTTCATCTGTGTGGCCCAGCGTCTAATGCTGTAGAAGAGTACCAGCCAGTGCTCAGTTCACTGCGTTTTCATAACAGTACCAAAGAAATGGTCATGTGTCCAGTTACAGACTTCATTTTCTTACTTTTTATTTTGCCATAATGATTCAGTTTTCTCCATAATGGTAAAAAATGTAGGGCTGGAGAAGATGGCGTAGCCATTAAGGCATTTGCCTGCAAAGCCAAAGGATCCCAGTTTGATTCTCTAGAACCCACATAAACCAGATGCACAGGGGGGCGCATGCATCTGGAGTTTGCTTGCAGTGGCTGGAAGCCCTGGCCCACCCATTCTCTCTCTCTCCCTCCCCCCCGTCCCTCTTTCTCTCTCTCAAATAAATAAATAAAATATAAAGTCAAAAATGTAGAGTTTTGTCAGGCGTGGTGGCGCACGCCTTTAATCCCAGCACTTGGGAGGCAGAGGTGGGAGGATTGCTGTGAGTTCAAGGCCACCCTGAGACTACATAGTGAATTCCAGGTCAGCCTGGACCAGAGTGAAACCCTACCTTGGAAAAAAAAAATGTAGATTTTTACTTATCTGCTGCGTGTTATGTCTTGCCGTGGGTTTTTCATCACTCAGTTACTTTTCTCTTTCCTCTTTCCTCTCTTCCTTGAGGCAAAAAGTCTGCCTTTTATCTGTCTCAGATTCAGAGTTGCAAACACAGTACAGAGACGTTCCATGTGTCCCTCACTCACTCCCCTGCAGTTGTATCTCAAGTGACTGATAGTCCGCTATGGGAGGCTGGAAGCTCACTGTAGTGTGTTCTACGCCCTCTGTCACCTGCCTGTCAAGACCCAGAACTATGCTGCCACTGCTTCACCTCGGGGGTCACATCGCTTGACTCTGTCCCCCACCACCTTAAACCCCTGACAACCACTACCGCTTCTTTCTTACATAATGGAATCGTGAGCATGTGTCCCTGTGCACGATGCCCTTGAGACCCATGTAAGCTGCTGTATGTCTCAGTAGGTTTTCTTTCTTTCTTTCTTTCTTTCTTTCTTTCTTTCTTTCTTTCTTTCTTTCTTTCTTTTTTTTGTGTGTGTGCTGGCACATGGTGTACTTGTGCCATAGAAACTCTTCACCCATGAAAGGACAATAAAAATAATGTTACTCATGTTGATTATTTCACCCCCATATTTTGTTTCAAAATTATGCCTCCGTTCTTTACTCTTCACGAACAGGTGAGTCTTCTGGGGAGATGGCTCAGTTTGCTTACAATCGCGAGGACCCGAGTTCAATGTCCAGCACCCATGTAAAAAGCAGGGCATAATTGCATGTCTGTAACCCAGTACTGAGGGAGGCAGACAGGAGGGTCGCTGTGGCTCCCTGGTCCAACAGGTGGACCAAAAGGCAGGGAGCTCCGGGTTCAGTGAGTGACTCTTGTCTCGGAATTAAGGTGGACGAGTGATAGAGGGGACACCAATGTGACCCGAGTGCATCTACACACGTGCATACACCACACACATATACCAAAAACAAGCTTTTTTTTTTTTTTTAAGATGAGTCATCTCTTAGAGCACATGTGCACATGAACTGAGGGTCTCAAAAGAAAGAGTAAGGTCAGGAGTGGTGGTGCAGGCTGCAGTCCTAGCACTCTGGAGCTGAGGTTTGAGGATCACAAAGTTAAGGCCAGCCTGGGCTACAGAAATGAGATACTCTTCCTGTTTCCCTCCCCTTCTCTGCAAAAAAGTAAATATAAGAAAAGAACATGTGGGTGGGAAGACGGCTCAGTGGGTTAAGTGCTCGCTCTGCAAACATGGACTTGAGTTGGTCCCTCGCGCCACATAAAGCTAGATAATATAGCAGTGTATATCTGACAACGCAGTGCTCCTACGGTTAGATGGGAAACCCAGGAGAGTCCTGGCAGCTCACACGCCAGCCCAGCTGCACCGTGGCGAACAACTGGAGAGCCCACCTCCAAGTGGAAGGTGAGGACCAACACTCAGGTACACACATACACGCACGCACGCACACACACACACACGGACATGTAAAGGATGGACTAAACTCAGAAGCAACTTTGCTTATGTAATGTCCAGCTAGCACACCAGGCATGTTGTCACTAAGTGATAACCTGAAGCTATGAGGTGCCAGCAAGTTTGTTTGGGATCGGAAGCCCTTTGGTCTTCCACGCTTGCTCACTGGATGAGTGTCACTGAGGTGTTCCTTGATTTTTCTCCCACTCCCTCGCCAACAGCTGATGACGGTGCGGACCATAACAGGAAATATCTACTATGCAAGGTCAGGGACAAAAATTGTTGGGAAGGTTCACGAGAAGTTCACGCTGATTGATGGCATTCGAGTGGCAACAGGCTCCTACAGGTACGCTTCTAGCAGGTACCTCGCATGTTAATCTGACACACGTGTGTCAGAACAAGGTCAAAGCTTGTTCCTGTCAACGGGAGCCTTTGTGATTGAGCGTCGTGTGTGTGTGTGTACACCTATGTGTGTGCATTGGTTCATCAGTCTCCTGGTGGGATGGTAGGCATTTCCCCTTCCCTGTGGTCCATACAGGCTCAACTAGGCTTGAGACCGTACAGTGAGTGAATCCTGTATTCAAGCCTTGGCGCAGGCCTTTGAGGGAGACTAACGGGTTAACCACCTCACACCCTGTCATTCGGGGATTTGGACCCCCACCTGCAAACTGCAGGCATTAGCGTGTGTGTGGAAGGCTGCTCCTTTACACTTGGCTCTGCTCTGCTGCAAGCCATGTCATTTACTGCTTTAGTCTAGAAAGTACCACTGTGGGAGTCCCACTTTGACAATAATGTGTTCGTGTGGAGAGCAGGAGGGTAAGCAGAGGTGGAGATGATGAATGGTTCACATGGATCTTTGGAAGCTGTTGTCATTGCTATGCTTGGCTGCCTCTCCATCACTGTCAGTGGTGCGTGTAGGGTATGTCTGAAGTTTAGAAAAGATAACCTCAGTTTTGTAGAAGCAAGGTTGGGGCAGGTCAGGCAGGCAGGTAAGCAATTCTTGGGGCCTTCGTATCACACAATCACTGCTCAGAACAGAAGCATAGAGCCCTGTCGAGATTTGCCACACACTCGCAAACACCAGGGAGAATTAGACTTTTACCCAAGGTAGGTTTATCTGAACCAGAGAATCTTAACTCTGAATGACTTTTGTCTATTCTAAAATCTAAAAATTTAAAACAAAACTACTCTCTGTAAATGTGCTGTGTCACTACTGATACTCCTGGGTGTTTGTTTCCATGTGTTAATATGCTTGACTGCCCTGGGGTTGGGGAAACCCACCGAGGGTTTTGTAAAGAATCTTCCATCTTGGGATTGAAGTAGTTCTGAGGTAACAGATCTAGGTCACAGGAGGCAGAGCTGACACTGGGCTTCAAGATCTCATTAAAGCAGCCTGCTTCTGGTACAGCTCTGTCAGTGGGATGATTGCCCATGTCAGGAAGCTAACTCAGACCACGCAGAATGAAGCGTAGCAGCTCAGAGAACATGGACATGTAGAAAGTGCAGTTGACCTCAGCTCCTCTGGACCTGGGTGCAGGGTGTTTATCAGAACCTATCTTCCGTTTCTGCTCTGCTCTGGCTGATCTTTATTCTCAGACGGCCTCTCCCATTGATGGCAAAGACTCCAACTTACTTACACAGCCCTTAGTAGCTCTCTCCCAGCAGTGGGACAAATCTCTGAGAACTCATTTGGCCCTGGTGGGTTCTATGCCCACTGTTGCAGTCAGGTTCGCATTGCTTGTAGAAATCACCCAACCAAGAGCAGCTTGTGAGAAAAAAGATGTTTATTTTGGTTTACAGGCTCGAGAGAAGCTCCATGATGGCAGGGAAAATGATGGCATGTCATACATCACCTTAGTCCAAGATCTTTCAACTGAGCCCTAGTACACAAAAACAGCCTCAGAAAACCCATAATGGCACAGAATAAACATTCACACTGCAAAAGATGGCATTGGCTTAGCGGTTAAGGCATTTGCCTGCAAAGCCAAAGGACCCGTGTTTGATTTCCCCAGGCCCCATGTTAGCTAGATGGACAAGGGGGCACATGCATCTGGAGTTCATTTGCAGTGGCTAGAGGCCCTGGTATGCCCATTCTCTCTCTCTCTCTCCCTCCCTCTTTTTTCTGTCAAATAAATAAATAAAAATAAAATATTTTAAAAAACGATGGCATTGGGCATAGCAAAGAAATACTCAAGCAATACATGATTTAAACAGGGCAAATACCAGACTCTATAGCTCTAAGTCCAACAACTCTAGCCAGTGACAAGTCTTGAAATCTGATAGTTCTAACCAGCAACAAGTCTTTGGAGTTCCAATTCCGCCCCTCCAGCTAGGCTACTCACAGTCGTGGAAAACTTCATCCAGGGTCAGCAGCTCTCCTTGGTAGGCATCTCGTGGTCCCAGCATCTCCATTGGGTCTCCACTGCAATCCATGGTTCATCCTCATGGCTCCACGGGGTATTCATGCAGGCATCCAGCAAACCTGCTTCACACTGCCCATGGCTGTTTCCAAAACACAAGACCGTGTTGCAAACTCAATGACCCCCTCTTTCCTGGATTTCTTATACTCCACAATACCAGGTAGGGTGCCAATTTGTTAATCCAGGGGGGTTAAAGCAGGCTTTGAAGAACAGGACACTTCTTGAGCACTCAGGCCCCTCCAAAAGAGTCTACATTCTTCGTGTTGACCCAGTGCAGGTCAGCTGGCCCAATCTCAAAGGTTGTAATCTCAATTGAGCTGAACAGGCAATAGTTCACCCAAAGATTTCTCTTTTCTGTGCCATATCCCTCTGCTCACACCAGTTCATTTCTGTGCAAAGCAACCCTGCACAACTTCTCAGGATATGGGCATAACAGCAAGCTTCTCACACAAACTGCTAGCCCAGTCCAAGCAAAGCTCTTTCTCACCCTCATAAACCAAACCTCTCAGTCCATAGTTCTGCTGCATTCAGGTCTTTCAACTCTGACCAAAATAGTCCACCAAGCTGTACTTACAGCACTGCAAGGCATCTCTTAGGCCAAGGTTTCAAATCCTTCCACATTCCTTTGAAAATCAGCTCCAAAAGGCCAAAACCACACAGTCAGGTGTCTAGCAGCAATCCCACTCCTCGGTACCACTTTACTGTTGCAGTCAGGTTCACATTGCTGGTAGAAATCACCCAACCAAGAGCAGCTTATGAGAAATAAGAGGTTTATTTTGGTTTACAGGCTTGAGGGGGAAGCTCCATGATGGCAGGGAAAATGATGGCATGAGCAGAGGGTGGACCCTCTGGCCAACATAAGGTGTAATATAGCAACAGGAGAGTGTGCCAAACACTGGCATGGGGAGACTGGCTATAACACCCATAAGCCCGCCCCCAACAATACACTCCCTTCAGGAGGTATTAATTCCCAAATCTCCATCACCTGGGAACCTAGCATTCAGAACTTTATGGGGGACACCTGAATCAAACCACCACACCCACTCTGGATGAACCCCTGCTTCCCAGGGGATTGGACACTGGCTAGCCTGGGCCATGTGCCTCCCAGTCCTGTTGAGACTGGAGAGGGCACAGGTATGAAAGCCTTCTTGGGCAGGGGCATGTTATATGTGGGTTCTGTTACCAGAGAAAGAGAAAGAGATGCCTGACAGGCCTGGTGGTCAGCTCTAAGTGTGCCTTCGTCATTGGCATCACTGCAGGAGGAGAAAGCCATTCATGAAGATGGAAGAGGTAGTGAGAAACGCACCACTAGCATTAGTAAAGATGAGCATAAGGTGGGATCTGCCACTTGGTCCCCTCTGTGGCCTTTCTAACTTGTTCCTTCATGTCTAACATGAGGTTTGCTGGCCTAAACATTCCAGTCCTTTGATATCATTGATACATTTTTAAAAACTCAGAGATGGAGGACTATATAGCTTTTAGTGTGTGAATTAAACAACTAGCCTTCTTTGTTATTGACGCATGTATTTGCTCTCTCTCTCTGTGTGTGTGTGTGTGTATGTTAGGGCTATTTGAATTTACACTAGAATGTGTGTTATCACCAAAGCTGTCCATCTTACATGGCACCTTTATCATTCAGATTGATAATAAGTAAACTGAAGTTCCTTATCCTTACCAGCTTCCATTTGTTTTTAATCCTTTAGTTTTACATGGACTGATGGGAAATTAAATAGCAGTAACTTGGTAATTCTATCTGGCCAAGTGGTTGAACATTTTGATCTGGAGTTCCGGATCCTGTACGCCCAGTCAAAGCCCATCAGCTCCAAACTCCTGTCTGACTTCCGGATCAGCGGCAAGTTTGACCATCTAGCTGACCGAAGACCACAGTCCAAGGAGCTCACGCTGGGCAACCTGCTGCGCTGGCGGCTGGCCAGACTCTCGAGTACACCCAAGAAACCCAACGTGGGCCTGGAGGTGCCAACCGAGGACAAGACTGAGACCAAGCGCCGTGACTCCGTGACTTCTACCATCAGTGATGAAGACTATTTCCACAGCCACAAGGACCAACTGGAGGACAGCAGGGTGGTTGACACTGCCACCCAAACAGAGCCAGGAGAGGAGGCGGCTGCAGTGAGCGTGAGTGAGGTGGGAACCCAGACCAGCTCCAGCACGGCCTGTGCGGGAACCCAAGCCACAGTCAGCACGAGGGCCGCGAGCGCCCAGGCCACTGTGTGGTCCACGTCCACCAGCACGCAGACGGACGCCCATGAGAGCGGTCTCGCTCAGGGCGCCACGTCTAAGGAAGGGTCCCCTGTATCCAAGATGTCTGTGTCCAGGTCTTCTAGCCTGAGGTCGTCGTCCTCTTTGTCTTCCCAAGGCTCGGTGGCAAGCTCCGTCAGCTCCCACGCTTCCCTGAGAGCCACTGAGCTCCACACTCCCGGGTACCCCACATACCTGGGCACTCCCCACCTGGATCTGTGCCTGAGGGACTCGTTCAGAAACTTGAGTAAAGAACGGCAGGTTCACTTCACCGGCATCAGGTCCCGGCTCAACCACATGCTGACCTTGCTTTCGAGGAGAACGGTCTTCACGGAAAACTACCTCAGCTTCAGCCCCGGAAACTTCACCAGAGCCTCCGTGAACGTGGTGGCTGTCAGAGATATCTCACTTTATCCTTCCTATCCGTGACTGCTGGGGCAGCCCACCTGAGTCTCCTGCTGTGATGAGTGGCCCTCTGTCACCTGACATCCAGTCACCTTTAAATTCTATTTTGCACATTGTTTTGTATGCTTTTATTTTCGTCCTGAAGAAAACAGGTGCTGGTTTTATGGTTTAAACACTATGAAGAGTTTTTTAATTTAAGGGTTGAATTTGGCTTACAGTTTGAAGGGATAAAGTCCTTGGTAAACCTAGTGTGAAAACTGTTCATATTCTATGGGAGGCTCTTTTGCTAAGACATGGGTGCAGTTTATTTTACTAAACACTAAACAGTTGTTTTGTTGTTTGTTTTTGCTAAACACTAAGGGTACAGCTTTTTGTTTGTTTTTGGTTTTTTGCACAAATCTTAATTTTCTCTGCTTAAGGCAATATTTTGGTGTTCTAAGATTAATTCAGTAAAAGATAAAATATTTTCTTTTGGCCAGGTGTGGTGGTGCACGCCTTTAATCTCAGCACTTGGGAGACAGAGGTAGGCAGATCACCATGAGTTCAAGGCCACCCTGAGACTACATAGTGAATTCCAGGTCAGCCTGGGCTAGAGTGAGACTCTACCTTGAAAAAGAAAAAAAAAAAAGTTTTTTGTATGTGTATGTTCTTCCATCTTAGAAGTTTCAAGATCAGAATTATATTTAGAAAAACAAAACTTTCTTAACTGTCCTTTCTAGAATGTCTGTATTAAATGGACTTTTGTTGCTTGAACACTTTATTTTCTGACATTTTTCTCATCTTTAGGAGTATGTCATAAATAAATGCACTACATGGGTATTTATCTGATTTATTTAAAAGAATTGTTCTGGAGCTGGGGGGATGGCTCAGATATTAAAACCACTTGGCTTGCAAAGCCTCCTGACCTGGGTTTGATTCTCCAGTACCCACGTACATCCAGATGTACAAAGTGGCACACATGTCTGGAGTTTGTTTGCAGTGACAGGAGGCCGTGATGTATCCATACTCTCTCTTAAATAAATAAATAAAATATTTTAAAAATAGTGTGGGAAGTGGTCTAAATTGGAAAAGGGAAAATATATCCATTTAAAGGATTTCTTAGAAGAAAGGCAAGTGTGGTGGCACACCCCTGTGATCCTATGACCTGGGAGGCTGAGGTAAGAGGATCAGGAGTTTGAGGCCAGCCTAGGCTACATAGTAAGATCTTGTCTCAAAAACAAATAAGTAGACAAAAAAAAAAGAAAGAAAGAAAAAAGAAAAGAAAAGAAAAAAAAAGAATAAAGTAAGCAAACAACATTCAGCCACTACTGGGGTCATACCATCCCAGGCATTGTGAAAATTGGTATTGCTCTGCATTTGAGGAATTGTGCCAGCCTGGCAGGCCTTCTCTCTCATGTGCTGCTGGCATTCATATTTTCAAAGACAAAGCTCAAGCTGTCTCAGTGAGGCTCTTGGTTTTCTGCCAAAGCAGTCCTGGGCGTGCATTCGCGGATTCACACCTGACATCAGCTCAAGCGGCCCCATGGGCCCAATTTCATCAGATGGGTGTATTGACAGTGATGTGGCAATCTCCTATCCCACAGCAGGGGCAAGAGAGGACACTGACAATTATCCCAGATTCCTGGTACTGGTTCCTGCATCTTGCTAATCAGCATTGGTATGGCTGTGGAATCCTGTTTCTGTCAGGTCTCATTCAGATGGACAGACAGAACGGAAGAGAGTTAAACCGTGGCTTCCTCCTGGCTTTGCTAGCCCAGGGTGGTGTCTGCTGGGTAGAGTAGGGTGCTGATGGTGCACGTGGGTCAGGAGCATTCCTGCAGGTTTTCATGCACGTTCCAGGACTCTCCCGTGATCAAGTTGTCAAGGATAAGTGCTAGTCTCGGGGTAAGCACCTGTCAGGAGACTGGTTCTTCCTCCCTGGCTGTGAACAACTCTAGGCTTAAAGCCTTGAATATCCAGATTGGTACTTGAAGCTGGTTGGCAGATGTTCTCGATAGCCTCACGACAGTCTAGATGGCTGGTGTCCCATTTTCGGGTGAAGAAACTGAGGCTGGGCTGAAATGGCATATTCAAGGTCATGGCTGGTAAATGGCATAAGAATATAACAGCTGGTTTTCAGATACTAGGTTTTCTGTTGTGTGTTTCTCTACTGTGGCATGGAGGCCTTGGGGGATGGCAGTTAGCACAGTGGGCAGTGGAGAGCAGAAACAGCCTCGTGAGCAAATGTACACACAAAGTTTTGGGCCGGGAGTAGCGGCGCACGCCTAGAATCCCAGCACTCGGGAGGCAGAGGTAGGAGGATCGCCATGAGTTCGAGGCCACCCTGAGACTACAGAGTGAATTCCAGGTCAGCCTGAGCTAGAGTGAGACCCTACCTCAAAAAAAAGAAAAGGAAAAAGTTGATTTTGATCATTCCTTTAACCTCCATTTCAAATTATAACTTGATGTATTATGGAACATTAATAGTATTGCATTTAAAAAGTTAAATGTGGGGCTGGACAGATGGCTTAGTGGTTAAGCAGTTGCCTGTGAAGCCTAAGGACCCCAGTTTGAGGCTCAATTCCCCAGGACCCACGTAAGCCAGATGCATAAGGTTGCACGTGCATCTGGAGTTCATTTGCAGCCCTGGCGTGCCCATTCTCTATCTCTTTCTGCCCCTTTCTCTCCCTGTCACTCTCAAATAAATAAATAAAAATAAACAACAAAGTAAAATAAAAAGTTAAATGTCAGCCAGGCGTACGCCTTTAATCCCAGCACTCAGGAGGCAGAAGTAGGAGGATTGCTGTGAGTTCGAGGGTACCCTGAGACTACATAGTGTATTTCAGGTCAGCCTGGGCTAGAGCGAGACCCTGCTTTGAAAAACCAAAAAACAAACAAAAAAAAGGTTGGGAAAAGTTGAAGCAAATAACTTAAGCAAGGTCCCTCCCGCACACATACGCTTGGTGCATATCTACATATAAACAAATGTGTGCCACCATTTGGATGTGGAGATCAGAGGATAACCAGGAGCGTCAGTTCTTACCTTCCCCAAGAGGCAAGGTTTCTTGTTCTTGTTCCTACAGGCTTCCAGGATTCTCCTGTCTCCACCTCCCATCTCACCAGAGAAGGATGGTGTTTAGTGTTGGCTACCGTGTCTACTTTACATGGGTTCTGTGGATCCAAGCACAAGTTACCGTGTTTGCACAGCAGGCTCTTTACTGACAACCATGTGCTGAAGCAAGGTTCTCTACGCACTCGTGAGGGGGGAGGGGTCAGTGACACTCTACAAGACACATACTTGGCTTGGCACACACATAACCTGGTCACACTATTCTCTGTGAGATGGACTAAAATCACTGTTCTCAGAAAGTGCTATTGACAGTTAGAAATAAGAGCAAGATGCACAGAATCTGAGGGCTGGGGAGATGGCTCAGTCAGTACAGCGCTTGCAGTGTAAGCATAAGGACCTGGGTTCAAATCCCCTAGCACCCACGTAAAAGCTGGAAGCCAGGCACAGCTGCACAACCCTGTCACTGCAGTGCAGGAGAGGTGAAGGCAGGATTCCTGGGGCTTCCTATCAATGTCAACATCAGGCCTCCACGTGTACGTGCACACACACGAATACACATGTATGCATGAACATACAAAAGAAATGTGGAAGCCGGGCGTGGTGGCGCACGCCTTTAATCCCAGCCCTCGGGAGGCAGAGGTAGGAGGATCACCGAAAGTTCGAGGCCACCCTGAGACTACAGAGTGAATTCCAGGTCAGCCTGAGCTAGAGTGAGACCCCAACTCGAAAAAAAAAAAAAAAAAGAAATGTGGAATCCTGACGAAATAGTCCGTCAGAATGGACAAAGTTTTTCTGAAGCCTGGGAAGTCATTAGGACTTTTTCTCCAAGTAAGATCAGAGGACCACCTGCATTGGAGACCCAACATGCCACTCAGTGGTAGAGCTCAGCCTGTATGAGGTCCTAGGTTTAATGTCTAGCATGCCACCCTACCCAAGTTGATTATTGGCTCCAATCCCAGAGCAGGATGAGAGATGTCAGACCTGGCCACTATGGACTTGGCTGTAAATATTTCAGGTTATATCTGTCCCTTTTTTTCCCCCAGTGCTCGGGCTCAAACTATTACCTCACATATGCCAGGCAAATGCTCTGCCACTGAGGTATACTCTCATCCAGTCTCTAAAAGATAACTTACTTAAATAAAAAAAAAAAAAAGAAAGAAAAGAAAAAACAGGGCTGGAGAGATGGCTTAGTAATTAAGGCGCTTGCCTGCCAAGCCAAAGGACCCAGATTTGATTCCCCAGGACCCATGTTAGCCAGCTGCACAAGGTGGTGCATGCTCCTGGAGTTCATTGGCAGTGGTTGGAGGCCCTGGCACGCCCATGTTCTCCCTCCCTTTCTCTCTCTCTCTCGATAGATAGATAGATAGATAGATAGATAGATAGATACACAATGTCAAAACCTCTGGCCTGTACACATATGTGTATGAGCACTTATACAGGTGCCCACACGCATGTGAACACGTGCACATACACACACAAATGTGTATAAAAATGCTTTGTGTGTGTCGCCGGGCATGGTGGCGCACGCCTTTAATCCCAGCACTCGGGAGGCAGAGGTAGGAGGATCGCCGTGAGTTCGAGGCCACCCTGAGACTCCATAGTGAATTCCAGGTCAGCCTGGGCTAGAGTGAGACCCTACCTCGAAAAACCAAAAAAAAAAAAAAAAAAAGCTTTGTGTGGGTTAGAGAGGTGGCTTAGCAGTTAAGGCATTTGCCTGCAGAGCCAAAGGACCCAGGTTCGATTCCCCAGGACCCATGTAAGCCACATGCACAAGGTGGCACATGCGTCTAGAGTTCATTTGCAGTGGCTGGAGGTTCTGGCGTGCTCATTCTCTCTGCCTCTCTCAAATAATGTTTTTAAAATATTTCATTTTTATTTATTTGACAGAGAAAGAGAGAGAGAGAATGGGCGTGCCAGGGCCTCCAGCCACTGCAAACAAACTCCAGATGCGTGTGCCCCCTTGTGCATGTGGCTTACATGGGTCCTGGGGAATCGAACCTGGGTCCTTAGGCTCTGCAGGCAAATGCCTTAACTGCTAAGCCATCCCTCCAGCCCTCAAATAATAATTTTTTAAAAAATGCTTTGTGTTTTCAGGTTGGCATTCTCTTGTTAAAACAGGGACTCCACTAAATGGTCATCCTACCTCCATGGGCAGTGGGTCTGGGAAGTATTTCTCTTTAAGGGACTTAAAATGACTTACAAGGAGACCCAAAGTACAAGCTTGTGTTAACGAAAAGTTGCATGAAGGAAACCCACAGACAAAGGATGTAAAATGGAACCATACATGGAGCGAAAAGTGCAGGCTGTGATATACACGCTTCATGTAGGCTAACATGTCACTTTGCTTAACCACTAAGCCATCTCCCCACTTTAACAACTTTCCGGTAACCAAGACAGAGCAACTTGGTCAGAAACTCCACTCACCATGTCCACAAGGTGGAAGTAAATCCAGGTACGGGGTGAATAATTACTCCTGGTTCTAAGAGAATGGAAGAATTTCTTACAAGGATTTCCTCACTAAAATGTTACTATGGAGCACTCTGAAAATCACGTCCTGGTAAAAAACAGTAACAGGTGTCCTGAACTCCAAAAGTGGTGTTTGAAGCCACGAAATGACTACATTGAGAAGGGTTCTGTGAACATAAGTTCCTTACGCAAAACACACACACACACACACACACAAAATAAGTTCCTTACACTGAGTGTGTTCAGGTAGGCTTTGTTTCACAGGGACTGTACACCTGCATAGGTGTCCCAGTTTACCTAGCACTGTTCCAGTTTGTTCCTTATCTCCAGGTCCTATCTCTAACACTCCCTTTCATTCTCAGAAGTGTCCCAGTTTTGAGACTATCCAGAAAGCCCCTGCAGATCTGAGGGCTTTCCAATCCATCCAGCGCCACAGAAGGGCAGGCTTGTACAGGGTCTTACAGTTGGTGGCTGAACGTCTTCCCAGGGGACCTCTGAAACTCTGCACTCAGACCCCCGAGATTAGCTGAACACGCTTGCTTATGCTAATAATACACATACGAACGAACGCAATCACCGGCGTGCAAGCCAAGAGAGCAGGCACGTTTACATATGTTTCGGCAGTTGCAGAGGGAACCACGCCTTAGACTCGGCAGAAAATCCTGTGTAGCACAGGTCCACACAGCAATTCTATAGGGGTTATCTTTTTTAATCGGTGGGACGGCTGTCCAGTTTGGCTTCTTATGAAGCCAACAGTTGTAGCATGTGAATACATGACTGGCGATAATGGACACAGGTTAGTTTTGCTTCATTCATTCACCCTCTGATAATCTCATCCGCAGATTTCTCTTGAGGAACCAACTCTCGGTCCGTGTGGTTCTAAATGAGGCTGACCACATTTGCCCCTAGGGTGTGGTCTAAATTTAGGTCAACGACTGTCATATTCACCGTCCCCAGGGATAGATAAAGGAGCCAGCTAGACATACTTTTGCCAGAGATTTTTTTTTTTTTTCGAAAGGTATTTGATGCTTAAAAGGATGTGGCAGCTGGAAGTTGACATGGTCTTTTTTACCACATTACATGCGAGTAAAAGCAGCAGAATGTGACCAGTCTTGGCAGCACTGTCATATGTGTCCTGAAGAAGCTGCGTCTCTAACTCAGACTCTTCTTGGGCTTTTAAAAATATATATGATGGGCTGGAGGGATGGCTTAGCAATTAAAGTGTTTGCCTGCAAAGCCAAAGGACCCAGGTTCGATTACCCAGGACCCATGTAAGCCAGATGCACAAGGGGACGCATGCGTCTGGAGTTCATCTGCAGTGGCTGGAGGCCCTGGTGTGCCCATTCTCTTTCTCTCTGTTTCTCTCCCTCTTTCTCTGTCAAATAAATAAATAAATATAAATAAAATATTAAAAAAAATAAAAAAATATATATGAACCATTCACATTTTTTCTTCTTTCTGTTTCTGAGACAGGGTTTCACTCTTTAGCCCAAGGTGGTCTTGAACTCCTGGTGATCCTCTTGCCTCAACCTTCCAAGTGCTGAGTTTATGGGTGTGATACAGCCATCATACCTGCTATATGAACCGCTTTTGTTTAAGTGAGGTTGAGGTGAGTTTTCCATCACTTGCACCCATAAAAGCCTTCACTGCTACAAAGATGAAACCTGCCGGGTATGGTGGCACATGCCTTTAATCATAGCATTCAGAAGGCAGAGGTAGGAGGACTGCCATGAGTTCGAGGCCACCCTGAGACTACACAGTGAATTCCATGTCAGCCTGTGCAAGTGTGAGACCTTATCTCCTTAAAAAAAAAAAAAAAGGGCGGAGAGATAGCTCAGCAGTTAAAGTGCTTATTTTTGAAGCCACAGGTTCAATTCCCCAGTACCCACATAAGCCAGATGCACAAGGTGGTGCATGCGTGTGGAGTTTGTTTTCAGTGGCTGGAGGCCCTTGTGTGTCCATTCGCTCTCTGTGTCTCTTTCAAAATAAATATATTAAAAAACCTTAAAAAATAAAAATAAACAAACAAACAGACAAAAAAGATGAAAACCCCCAAATCCTATGCTTCCTAATCATGGTCAGCACAGAAATATTGATCTGGAAATCTTTTCAAGCAGAGCACCAGTTACTATAGGCACAGAAAAACTATCATGTGTGCCCATTTTCTATCTGCTTCTTTCTCTCTCTCAAATAACATTATCTTTTTGGCAAATCTGTCACCTGTAAGTTACAAAATATACCTTCATATAACAAAATGATCAAATTTTTGTAGAATTGTGGCAATGATAAATTCTGGATGTCATGATGCTATCTTAGTTGTTTTAGTCAGGCATGATGGTGCACACTTATAATCCCGGCCTTTCAGTTCAGGCAGGAAGGTTATGAGTTCCAGGCCAGCCTGGGTTATACAGTGTGATCTCATCTTAAAAAAGAGGTGGTATGAAAGGAGGGCATGGTGGCACACTCCTTTAATCCCAGCACTTGGGAGGCAGAGGTATGAGGATCAATGTAAGTTCAAGGCCACCCTGAGACTACATAGTGAATTCCAGGTCAGCCTGAGCTAGACTGAGACCCTACCTTGAAAAACAAACAAACAAAAAAAACCCACCACCACCAACAACAAAAACCAAGAGACAGAGAGATAGCATACTGGTTAAGGAGATTGCTTGCAAAGCCAAAGGATCTAGGGTCAGTTCCCCAGGACCCATGTAAGCCAGATTCACAACGTGGCACATGTGTCTGGAGTTCATTTGCAGTGATTGGAGGCCCTGGTGTGCCCATTTTCTATCTGCTTCTTTCTCTCTCTCAAATAATAAATAAATAAATAAATATATTTTAAAAAAGAGGTGGTGTGGGCTGGAGAGATGGCGCAGCGGTTAAGGCACTTCCCTACAAAGCCTAATGACACAGGTTTGATTCTCCAGTACCCACATAAAGCCAGATGCACAAAGTGTTGCATGTATCTGGAGTTCATTTGTAGTGGCTAGAGGCCCTGGTTTACCCATTCTTTCTCTCTCCTTCTCTCTCTGTCTGAGACCACCCAAGTTTGAATCTCCAAAGCCCATGTAAATAGCTGGGGGCAGACATGCACATCTGTAACACCCGTCCTGTGGAGGGGGGCAGAGACCTAAAATCACTGGGGTTCAGGAACAGCAAGCACCAGAAACAAAGATTACATCATGAAGAAAAAACGGGCAGGTGAGTGATGGAGGGGGACACATGACGTTCTCTCCTGGCTGCTGCAGGGGAGTGCACAGGGTGCTGCGTCCGCACATACATGTGCACACATTATGCACCCACCACACCATGCCTACTATGAACATGCAAAATAAATTTTACAAATGTAAGCCAGAGGAACCCATAGCTCGAACTGGGAAGCAAGTCAGAGTCATATCCAAATAATGTTTGCTCCCCAATATCAAGCTCCCACCAATCTTGGTCTACAAGAGGGCCTCCACCTATTAAATCATCTCTAAACTAACAATGGTTAACCCATTTAACCAGTGTTGACTTCACTCTCAATTGGAGAATCTGCTTCTCTTTTTCAGATGGACGCAGAACCTGAGGAGAGAATCAGCCCATCACACTTCACCAGCTGAAATCATAGAGTAATCGGGGAAATGAGCAAGAATGCTGCTTTCTTGGTGAACCTGATATCAGCACAAGGATGAAGGAGATAGACACAGAGAACACTTAACTCCTACCAAATCAGAAACCCAGAGACACAGAGGCTCCCAAGAGCCCATTACTGAAGTAGACCTAAAACCAACCCAACTTGGCTCAGGGAAATTCGCCGAAGAGGGGGTAGAAAGATTGTTAGAGAGTCACAAGTTGGGACATTACACACAGAGACATTGCCTCTACCCCATAACTGATGGCTACCCCCAGAATGAACGACCCACAATCCCCATGGGGATAACCAGCATCTCCAATGAGGAGGGTCCCTTCGGAGAGGGGGACAGGGATGAGGGTAAGGATGGTACCACTATGTGATGTTTACACACTGACTATGTCCATAACTAGTAATAATAAGAAAAAAAAGTAAGCTGGGCCCAGTGGTGCACATCTTTAATTCCAGAACTCAGGAGGCAGAGGTAGGAGAAGAGTTGTGAGTTCGAGGCCAGCCTGGGACTACAGAGTGAGTTCTGAGTCACCCTGGGCTAGAGTGAGATCCTACCTCAGAAAAACCAAAAAACAAAAACAAAAGTTTAAATTTTATAGTAGGTATTTTAAGCCATTTCTAAAAAAAAAAAAATAGTTAATTAGGAAGACTAACTTTTTAGAGACTAACCCTAACTTCTAGTAATAAAGTCACAACACCAACACAGGTTATTACTGAGAAATTGTCTTTTACAGAAGTCTGTAGGCAAAACAACTCATTTGGGGCAGTTGGACTGAGAACATTCTGAGGCAGATAAACTAATTCACATCTAGGAGACTTAGCACTAGTGGGTTAAAAAAATTGTTTTTAATAAGTGATGGAATACATTGGTGAGGCCTTTGGTGTTTCTCTTGTTAGGTTTTTGTTTGTTGAGGTAGGGTCTCACTTTAGCACAGGCTGACCTGGAATTCAGTACGTAGTCTCAGGCTGGCCTTGACCTCCTGCCTCCAGAGTGTTGGGACTAAAGGCACGGGCCACCACGCCCGGCTCTTAGTTCTATTTTTTATTTGAGGGAGAGAGAGGGTGAGAGAATGGGCGCACCAGGGCATCCAGCCACTGCAAACGAATTCCAGATGCATGTGCCACCTTTGTGCATCTGGCTTACGTGGGTCCTGGAGAATCAAACTGGGATCCTTTGGCTTTGCAGGCAAACACCTTTAACCACTAAGCCATCTCTCCAGCCCTCTTCTTAGTTTTTTAAAAGATTTTTTTTTTTTAAATAAGGAGTGGTAAAGCTGGAATGGCCTGTAACATCCTCACTGTCTCTCGGCTCATCCTGGAGCCACAGCTGAAGCACACATCGTGGGCTTCAAAAAGTCTCCTGCTAACCCCATCTTTCAAAGCCAAAGCCCGCTCTTCAGCTCGCTGCAGCGTCACACCACCTTCCTAGAAGGTCGGGACGCCCACCACCGGCCTCGCAGAGCAACAGAGAAAGGCGCCCGAGGCTCCAATATGGCCGGGTGGGGTCACGTGGCCTCGGGGCGGGGCCGGAGGCGGTCCGAGCGGGCCGTGAGACACGTGGTCCGCGATGGGCGTGGCCCCAGGGGGGCGTGGCCGTCACGCCGGATCGGCCGAGGCTGCTCGCGGGCCACGCCCACTGGGCCCTGCGGGGCTCGCGCGCATCCGGGGGGCGGAGCCTTCTTCACGACCTTTCACCCCAGCATGGCTGCGCCCGTGGGACCCGTGAAGTTCTGGAAACCCGGTAAGGCCCGGGACGGAACCCCAGGGCAGGTGCAGCGGCCAGCGCCCTGGGGCCTGCAGAGCCGTTCGCGGGGTGACCTTTGGGGACCCGCCGCCTCCGCTCTGCCTCCCGCGGTGGTCCCCCGGGATTCGAGTCCTTCTCCATCGCGGGCAGGAGCTCTCTAAGTGACCTTGCTCGGGGCTGTCAGGCTTCCTTTTCCTCCTTAAGGAGCCTTGTCCTGCCCACCTCGCGACGTGGGGAGTCGTAAAGCGCCCACGCGTGCTTTGCTACCTGCCCTGGGGCTGCATCCGGGCCTTGGGGGCAGCTCAAGGGCTCAAGTTGTGAAGTTAGACTGCCCAGGTTCAAATCTTCATCTCTGCCTTGCAGGTAGTACATGACCTTGGGGAATTCACATAGTCCCTGTGGTCATTGGTCCCCTCATCTGTGAAGTGGGCAAAATAACCCTTTTCCTGTGGCCTTGGAGTCACCCGCACCACACAGACTGACTGTAGTGCTTATCAAATGGGAAAGTCGATTACATGCATAGTCTTTTAGGGTGCTACTTGTCCACTCTGAATGTCTACCAGAAAGTCAGCTTCGACGTTTCTGCTGCCTGTCACCCAGTTCGTCTTTTGCAGAGCAACAGAAATCGCTCTCACCAAATGCTTTCTTCTTTTGGTCATTTTCTCAACAATGAAGTTCTCACTGATGTATATACACTAGACCATGCTGCGTGCATTGCACCTCCTCTTAGTTTATCCTTTTCTTGTAACAGAAAAACAAACCCAAGTTTCTCAATAGGTCCCGCCATCACCCCCGCTTGGACCCCTGCAAGTCTGGCTGTACAAAGTGTACTGTAAAAACAAATGATACAGAAAAGTAATATAAAGAAAGCTTTTAAACAATGTTTTAGAGTGGTTCCCTGAAATTCTGACCATGGACATAAGTGATACATATATATATATATATATATATATATATATGCACAAATCCAGCAAGGACGTGGTATGTAATGTCTATAGCTTGTCTCTTAGTGGCAGTTTTATGATTTAGCATTTCATGACATCTGCCAATGTTCATCCTGAGATTTTATTTGCAACAAAAGCTAAGATTCCATTAAACACCGAATCACTTTTTATTTATTCAAGTATTTAGAAACAGATCAAAGTGTAAGTGTGACAAAGTCCCGAATGAACTGTTAAAAATCATACCAGGGTACGATTTTGGTTAAAGAACATGGAATTATTCCAAGAGTCCATTCCATTACTTAGTTCATTGGAAGTACACTTACTGCACCTTAATCCTGTGATCAGGAGACAAACAACAGATGACCAGGGCTCTGCTCTCAAGGTGTGCTCTCTTGGTTGAATACAAGTCAGATGTTCACTAGAAGAGATTGGAGTCAAGGGCAGAAAGGGGGTAAAGAAGATGGACCCAAGAGCCGGGCTTCAGTGCCTTCACTGACTGCCACTTACTGACTAGGTGACTTTTGGAGTCACCTAAGTACAGAATGTCTGTTACCCTATTTGTAATTTGTCATAAGTGGATTGTTATGAGGATTAAGTGAGAATAATACATGAAAAGCTCTTGGCATTTGGTACATAGTTTTTGTAATTATATAGAAGTATAAAAGAGGAGGGAAAGTCGAATGTGTGAAGAATTCACTGCTTAATAGAGACACTAGTGTTTCTGGAGTGGACTCTGAGGGATGGATAAGGTTTTCTTTCAGGGTGAGGTAGGGAATGGGATTCCAGGCAAGGGTGCAGCGCGAACAAAGGCAGATGGGATTCGTATATTAAGAACGTCCAGAAAGTCATAATAACTGAGTAGTGTGATGGTGGTATGTGGTTGCATGTATTTTGGAGTGTGGCAGGAGAGGAAGCTGGGAAGGTCTCAGTGGCAAGTTAAAGACTTTGGACCTCAGTGTTTTTAAGCAGAGTAATTACACAGGTTTACTTTCAAAAGAAGACCCTAGCAGTGGTGTACAGAGTACAGTTCATTAGAGGATGCTGCTAAAACCCACGATGCATGTTGAAAACCTCCTTTCTAGCCAGGGAGCTGAAAGCCGCGGCCTTTTGCATATTTTATTTATTGATTTATTTTTATTTTTTTGGTTTTTCGAGGTAAGGTCTCACTCTAGCCCAGGCTGACCTGGGATTCACTGTGGAGTCTCAGGGTGGCCTTGAACTCATGGCGATCCTCCTACCTCTGCCTCCTGAGTGCTGGGATTAAAGGTGTGCGCCACCATGCCTGGCTCCCTTTTGCATATTTTAGAGGCAGATGTGGGAGAAGGGTAGTCAGTGATAACTCAGACCTCTGGGCTGGATGACTGCCTTGGTAGGAGGTTCTCAAATTTTGCTATACAATTGAATCATCTGGGAAATTAACAAAAAACCCTGGTGTCATTTTGTACCCATTGGCAGTAAGTCAAGAGCCAGTCAGCAGTATATTTTAAACTTTTGGGCATGGGGGCGGGGGTGGAGGAGAAGTTTTAGTATGGATCAAAGTTTGGGAACCACTGGGCTAGGTAAACTGCTGTCATTAGCTGATACTTGAATAGCCTCAGTAAGTACTTATTTGGTCCATGGCTAATCAGTTTCACTTAGGGCATTGTGGTGGTTTGATTCAGGCATCTCCCATAAACTTAGGTTTTCTGAATGCTAGGTTCCCAGCTGATGGAGATTTGGGAATTATTGCCTCCTGGAGGTGGTGTATTGTTGGGGGGCGGGCTTATGGGTGTTATAGCCAGTTTCCCCTTGCCAGTGTTTGGCACCCTCTCCTGTTGGTATTGTCCATCTGATGTTGGCCAGGGGCGATGTCCACCCTCTGCTCATGCCTTAGTTTCCCCCTGCCATCATGGAGCTTCCCCTCGAGTCTGTAAGCCAAAAATAAACCTTCCCCCCACTCAAGCTGTTCTTGGTCGGGTGATTTCTGCCAACAATGCGACCCTGACTGCAATAGGCATCTTAACAAAGAGTCATTCTAGCTCTGTGATGAGTTAAAAACTCTTACAAATGAGTAAAGTCAAGTTCAGATGAGAAATGGGTTGTGGGAAATGTAGTTCAAGGCAGTGGCTGAAGCTATGTCTTGGAACCATAGGCTCAGATCCCTGCAGTGTAAATGAGGGAAGCTGCTTCATGGACTAACCGTGGTGGTTACCGTGGGCGTGCCCAGTGTAGATGTCCTGTAGAGAGATACTGGAGCTTCTCTGTGCTGTTCCAGATCCACCTGGTTTTATGGATGGGCTAAGAGTTGCCAGGATTTTCTTTTCTCTTCCCCTCTTAAAAAAAAAAAAGTATTTTATTTATTTATTTGAGAGTGTGAGAGAGAAAGAGGCAGATAGAGAAACAGATGGGTGTGCCAGCGCCTCTAGCCACTGCAAATGAACTCCATCCAGATGCATGTGCCACTTTAAAGGTACATCTGGCTTTATGTGGGTATTGGGGAATTGAGCTCCGGTCTTTAGGCTTTGCAGGCAAGTGCCTAAAACACTGAGCCATCTCCAGCCCTCTCCTCCTCTCCCCTCTTATACTCTTTTCTCTCTCTTTCCCCTTCCCTTCTTTTCTTACTTAAAAAAAAAATGTTTTTTTTTTTTCAGGCTGTCTAGTGCCCAGGCTGGCTTTGAATTTGTGATCCTTATGCTTCAGCCTCCTGAATAGCTGGGATTACTGGTCTGCACCCAGGCCTGATTTTCAAGTGGGAAATTTTGGAGTTATTAAAAAAAAAATATATATATGTATATATAATTTATTTGAGTGAGAGACAGAAAGAGTGATTATGGGTGTACCAGGGCCTTCTGCTACTGGAAATGAACTCCAGACTCATGCACCACTTTGTACTTCTGGCTTTATGTGGGGGTACTGGGGAATTGAACCAGGGTCCTTGTGATTTGTAAGCAAACACCTTTAGCTGCTGAGCCATCTCACTGGGCTGGAGTGGTATTTTAAATGAACTGTTTGCCGGGCATGGTGATGCTTGTGTGCAATCCCAGAACTTGGGAGACGAAGGCAGGGGGATTGATATTTTGAGGCTGCTCCATAGGGAGTTCCTGCCTAGCCTGAACTACATATCCAGACTCTGTTCAGAAACAAAACAACAAAAAACAAACAAACAAAAATAGCTATGTCAAACATGTTGTTGATGGCCTGTCTGGGACCTTTAGGCATTAGCTTGTGGTTTCTATCTTGGTAGTGCATGTACTGACCTTGTGACCTGCCCGAGATTCTTGTAGAGGAAGTGTTCATATTTGCTGGTACACATGGGTCAGAAGGCCTGTCCATTCTTTAGCTCCCTCAGCTATTCAATGGTTACTGACCTAGTGCTGTGAGGAAACTTTTTAGACCAGCTTTGAAGCTTTTTTTTTTTTGGTTTTACGAGGTAGGGTTTCACTCTAGCTCAGGCTGACCTGGAATTCACTATGTAGTCTCAGGGTGTTCTTGAACTCACAGTGATCCTCCTACCTCTGCCTCCTGAGTGCTGGGATTAAAGGCGGGCGCCACCACGCCTGGCTCTTTGAAGCTTTTTTTGACTAACTCATTCAAAGAAGTATGTTGTGTACATGTAGGAACTGGAAAAAAGAAAAAACTGCTTTCTGGAATATGCTATCTTATTTTCCATTAATATTTCTTTTTTCTCCCTGTCCCTCTCTTTTGATGGCGCTGAGGGTTGAGCCCAGGACATTTACATATGTGCATCTATTGAGCTGTGCCCTCAGCACCTAGTTCCTTCTTAAAAGTGCTGCTGTGGGCATGTTAAGGTGCTTGCCTGCGAAGCTTAAGGACCCAGGTTCAGTTCCCCAGTACCCATGTAAGCCAGTTGCACGTGGTGGCACATGCATCTGGAGTCCATTTGCAGTGGCTGGAGGCCCTGACATGCCCGTTCTCTCTCTGTCTCTCTGTCTTTCTCAAATAAATAAAAAGTGTTGGTGTGACCCACAACATTGATTACATATCCATTAGCAGCCTACTACAAAAAATTTGAAAAGCTAGTTTGTAGGGAATCTTGGATTGGTGCTATTATCAGTTCTGTTTTATAGATGGAGAAATGAAGGTGTTAATAGTTTGCAGTAATTACAAAGATGTTACTTCCTTAAGCATATTGGATACTCCCAGTAAAAAACAATCATAAAAAAGGTGGGCTGTGGGTGTGTACCGAGGGGAAGCTGCTCTGGTATTCTGGTTGGCTAAATGAAGTCTTTTGTAAGGAGCAAAAAAGCTCTGTATTGATTCACAACAGCTGTTCTTGTAAAAGAGCTCATGACAGGATATTTTGAGGTGGACTAGGGTGTAGGTTAGACACCAGGGAGGGGATAGGGCTCTGAGGAGAAGCCCTAATGTGGGAGGAAGTATGAGACCTTACAGTGTTATAGAATTCCAGAAATAATGGCATGGCTTGAAATGTTTTGTTTATTTTTATTTTTTTATTTATTTGAGAGAGGTAGAGAGAGAGAATGGGTGTGCCAGTGGCCTCCAGCCACTGCAAACAAACTCCAGACGCATGCGCCCCCGCCCCCTTGTGCATCTGGCTAACGTGGGTCCTGGGGAATCGAGCCTCGAACCAGGGTCCTTAGGCTTCACAGGCAAGCGCTTAACCACTAAGCCATCTCTCCAGCCCAGCAGGATGGCATTTCCTTTTGTTCTGACTGTGTGGCTCTTTAGGGAAGATTTTTTTGTGTGTGTTCTGACAAGCTCTTTTGTTGTTTTCAAAGCTTTTTTTTTGTTTTTTGGTTTTTCAAGGTAGGGTCTCTCGTTCTAGCCCAAGCTTGTTTTTAAGCTTTTTGAAATTTGAAGTTTATTGTTATTGTTTACTGTTTATTAGCATAAGAGGGGGCATTGTTTCTTTTGTGTATCTGTGTCTTTGAAAATGTGTAACCTTCACAAACTTTTCCATTTACCACACCACCATCTGAAAAAACATTTCTGCTTCAGGTACTGAAGGGCCAGGTGTTGGCATCTCTGAAGAGAGACAAAGCGTCACTGAGAATTCTGGGACGACCGTCATTTACAATCCCTACGTTGCTCTGTCCATAGAGCAGCAGAGGCAGAAGCTGCCTGTGTTCAAGGTAAGGCGAGTCTGCGGGCTGCATCCTGCGGGCCCTGACGAGACAGGGGCTTGTCACTGGTTCTAGAGTACACAGTAAGCCCCATTCTTAGGGAGCTCTTTTCAAGGTAGGTAGGTGGGGGTGGGGTGGGGTTGTGTGTTACAATCAGGTTCGCTCTGCTGGCAGAAAACATCTGACTAAGAGCAGCTTGTGGGAAAAAGGGTTTATTTTGGCCTACAGACTCGAGGGGAAGCTCCATGATGGCAGGGGAAAATGATGGCATGAGCAGAGGGTGGACATCACCCCCTCACCAACATAAGGTGGACAACATCAGCAGGAGAGTGTGCTCCACAGTGGTAAGGGGAAGCTAGCTATAATACCCATAAGCCCGCCTCCAACAATATACCACCCCCAGGAGGCTGTAATTCCCAAATCTCCATCAGCTGGGAACATAGCATTCAGAACCCCTAAGTTTATGGGGGACACCTGAATGTGCGGGTGTTAATTGTATAAAGCTGGAAAGTCCTTAAGAATTTTCTGCTAGGTCTTACATATTAGAAAATTGGAAGAACTGGAATGGCGTTGTTTTCTTCCTTTACTGTTTGCAGTTACAGGCGATTTCACATGTACAGAAAATAGAGTAACACAGTGAACTTCTACATACCCAGTGTCAACATGTTACCGACACAGGGATGGTTTTTCCTTTTTTTTTTTTTTAGGCACTTAACTAAGACTAGTTGGGAATTTGAGGTTCTTTCATTTGAAGAGGTCAGTAAGTGCTCTCCACTCTGACAGACAGTGCTGGGACTTTGGTGTGCTTACCTCACACTTGACTTAAGTGCAGATGAAATGTATGCACGCTCAGCTGCAAAAGACCAGTGTGTAAAGCAGAATGCCTTCAGAGTCTGTTCGTTTGCAGTGGCCTGATTTTTCTTTAGTGCCAGTGAACACAGTTGGTGGACATGCTTAGTACAAGGCCCCTTGTACCAAGATAAGTGGGATGTACTTGGAGAACAGTGATTTCATGCAGCCTCTGCTGCTGTGAGGTAATGAATGCCGCCTGCCTAACATGGTGCCTAAGGAATGCCCTCTGTTGGTATGGCCAACAGCACCCGTGCCTGGCTTTCTACTGGGCAGACAGCTGGGTGAGAGATGCTAGGCTAAGTGTTCTTCTGGTGTGTTGAGATTGAACCTAGGATATCACATGCCAAGCAAGTGTTCAACCACGGAGATGTCTCATCAGTCCTTGTGTTTATTTTTTACTTTGAGACTGGGTCTTGCTAAGTTGCCCAGACTAACGTTGAATTTACTCGGTAGTCCAAGTAGGCCTTGAGCTTGTGATCCTCCTGTCTCAGCCTCCTAAGTAGCTGGGATTATAGGCCTGTGCCATGAGGTGCCACTAAGACACTTAAGTTGCTACACTAAGGGAGTCCCTTGGTTTCAGCTGTGCTAGTAATTTCTCTTCTGTTAGCATGTTTTTTTCTCTCAGGGGATATGAAGCCCCAGCCTTCTTAATTTAGCTGAGCTGCCTTGGCTGGAGTTTTAGATGACCCTAAACATCTTGGCAACTTGGGACCTGACAGTGTCAGGGTTTATTCCTCAGGTGACCAGTGTTGCTACTCATTACATGTGAATGTTAATGAGTGTGACCCTCAGGAGACGAGATGATGGTTTGGCCGAGGGGCACTGTTTTGGAGCCATGAGGAAGTCTGTGGACTCTGGAGAAGGCTTCAGGTTTCTACCCCAAGCTTCACGTGCTGTGGGACCTTGGTTCATCACACTAAGCCTCCATTTCCTTATCTGTGTTACAGCACCTGCCCTGTAGGATTGCTATGAGGCCCCGATGAGGTAATCCATCGGGTGTTTAGTAAGATACCTGACACGTAGTAAATGCACAAGGAGATCATTGTTTACTGAGTATTTAAATTTTGACCTTTTCTTGACTGTTTGTCATTTTCTGCCATATAAGTTAAATGCAACAATGGCTGAAATTAAGTTGAGATATATTGATAGAATCAAAATGAAAAGAACAAGAGTATAAATTATTGATTTAAAGTAAAGCAGAGTTTAAACATTGCTGAGATCATATAGGTCATTAAAGATAAGTAAAAGAGGAAATGAATAAAAATTTACCCCTTACCTTCTCTCCAATCTAGACTAGAAGTGAAAGTAGCTTTAAAAACAGAGGTTGGTGGTAGAGCACTTGCCTAGCACTGTGGGATCCTGGGTTTGATCCCAGCACTGCAGCGACAGCAACAGTAAACAGAACTTGGGGCTGAAGTCGTAGCCCGTCTCCCAAGATCGCCCCTTTCCCCCGGATCATCTACATGGCAGCATCCCTTTGGCTTCCTGTCGGCAGTGTTTCTGTCATTTCTCTTGAATGCCACGCATCGGTCTTCACATGTGCAGTGCTTCTGACACTCATTCGCCCTGTAGTACACACGCTTGCACTGTGGCCTTCAGTCTCTTCCTGTCCTCATCGGTCCTGTGTGCTCCTTGAGGTGCTGAGATCACAGGAGTGTGCCACCATGTCTGGATTCGTGGGTTCTGCATAGCCCCTTCCAATAGATTGTGTGCATAGCTTATTTCCATCTTGTTTTCTTTTCTTACTTGTGCTTTCTAGAATGCCTCATCTGTTTCTCTGTCTCTCTTCAATTGTCTTTCACCCATCCATTCATTTGTTCATCCAGTGGGTTTGCCATATGCAAAATGACTGCCAGGAACTTCCTCCTGCACCCAGCATAGAAAGAAACATGAGTGCCAGCAGTGAGAGGAAGCTCCGGGCTGGTTGTTAGATGACCGCTGTAAATTCAGGTTCTTGGGCTGGAGAGATGGCTTAGCGGTTAAGGCGCTTGCCTGCAAAGCTAAAGGACCTCGGTTCGATTCTTCAGGACCCACGTTAGCCAGATGCACAGGGGGTCGCACGCGTCTGGAGTTTGTTTGCCGTGGCTGGAAGCCCTGGCGTGCCCATTCTCTCTCTCGATCTGCCTCTTTCCCTCTTTCAAATAAATAAATAAAATAAAATAAAAAAATTCAGGTTCTTGGGCCCCACCTGAGCCTCCTGATTGGAAATGCTAAAGGCAGGGCTGGGAATCTTTATTTTAAGCAGGTGACTCCAGAAGATTTGCATCCTAAAGCCCGAGGACTGCATATCTAGATGCAGATATACCAGACTCAGAAGCAGTACTGGGTAGAACCTGGCTGCGTCCCAGGCCTTCCCATCTTCCCCAAACCCTTGGTGGTGCGGCAGCAGGTGAGCTGAGAGCTGAGAGGGAATGCCAGGGATTTATGGAATAGCGCCACTACCTGCCAGACTGTCAGATGTGTCTGTGATCAGCCGCGAGTACAGAAATGCCTCTGAAGCTAAGGCGGTAAGATGTGGGGATTCTCCCCAGCTAAGCCAGAGTTTCTGCTCACTGCATGGTCAAGGAGGCTCAGCTGAGACACTGTCCCTGTGGGTGCTCTGTCTGAGCATGGATTTAGAGTAGAGGTGAAAGCAAGCCCCTCTCCTTGGGGCTTTTTATACGTTAATTAAAATAAAAACTTTTGGGCTGGAGAGATGGCTTAGTGGCTAATGCACTTGCTTGCAAAGCCAAGGGACCTTGGTTTGATTCCCCAGGACCCATGTAAGCCAGATGCACAAGGTGGCGCATGCATCTGGAGTTCATTTGCAATGGCTGGAGGCTCTAGCTTGACCATTCTCTCTCTCTGCCGCTTTCTCTCTCTCAAATAAATAATTAAAAATAAAATATAAAAAACATATTACCTTAAAAAAAAAACCTTTTAAGCCGGGTGTGGTGGTGCATGCCTTTAATCCCAGCACTCGGGAGGCAGAGGTAGGAGGATCGCCGTGAGTTCGAGGCCACCCTGAGACTACAAGTGAATTCCAGGTCAGCCTGAGCTAGAGCTAGAGCGAGACCCTGCCTCAAAAAAACCAAAGAACAAACAATCAAACAAAACCAAAAAACCTTTTAAGTTAGGCAGTGCATGAGTACATGTACAGAATCCAAAGTTCTTCACATCTGTTTCCCGCCCTTTCCCCCTCCTTGGATGCAGTACCATTTACAGTTTCTTGTTTGATTTTTATCTCAAGATAGTCGACATATAAACAAATATGTATGTGCTCTTTCTTTAAAAATAAAAATACTAGCAGTGGGCGTGGTGGTGCATGCCTTTAATCCCAGCACTTGGGAGGCAGAGGTAGGAGGATTGTTGTGAGTTCAAAGCCACCCTGAGATTCCATAGTGAATTCCAGGTCAGTCTGGACTACAGTAAGACACTACATCAAAACATAAAATAAAATACAAATACAAATACTAGCACGTCTTTCACACTGCTCTGTACCTTGCTGTCCTTCGTTAACATAGTTGATCATTCTACAATAATGCAAATGGACATTTGTTCTCTAAACAACTGTGAAGTATTCCGTTAGTGGAGTGTTTCGTAACTGGCTTGACCATACACCTGCTCATGAACACTTGGGCTGTTTAAATGTTTGGCTATAATAAGCAATTCTGTAGTGACAGTATTTTCTAGGCTCCTTGTTTTATCTTATCTTATTTGACTTTATTTTTAAATTTATTTTGGCTTTTTCATACATAACTCATACTGGCCTGGACCTCCCTATGTAGCTGAGAATAACCTTGAGCAAGTGATTCTCCTGCCTCCACTTCCCATTGTGGGGGTTACAGGTTAGCACCACCATGCTCAGTTTTTCGTATACGTGGTTTTGTGTCCGTATATTAGTATAGCTGTATAATATCCCATGAGTGAAAGTCTTGAAACAAAGAGTTGGGATATTCTGTATTTTTATTTATTTATTTATTTTTGTTTTTTTTGAGGTAGGGTTTTACTCTAGCTCAGGCTGACCTGGAATTCCCTATGTTGTCTCAGGGTGGCCTCAAATTCATGGAGACCCTCCTACCTCTGCCTCCAAGTGCTGGAATTAAAGGCATGCGCCACCATGCCCGGCTTGGGCATTCTGTCTTTTGATAAGTATTTCACTTGTAGCTGGATTGGTTCAATTTGATAGTTTAGTTTTTAAATTTTATTTTCTTTTGGAAATGGCTGATGGTGTAACTTATTAAGTGTTTTGTGACAAAATATGACTATTTATAATGTCTAATTGTTCTTTTCCAGCTAAGGAATCATATTTTATACTTGATAGAAAACTATCAGACAGTGGTGATTGTTGGAGAAACAGGATGTGGGAAAAGCACGCAGATTCCTCAGGTGAGTGCTGCATACTTGACATGTGTCCTTACGTGTAGATTTAGTTGGAAAGACTTTGTAACCTGGGAATACTTTAATATCATTTGCATTACTAAAGTTTTCTCTTATTCATCTCAGATTTTTTTTTTTTAGTAAACCTTTAGGATTTATAGTTTTTTTGATTAGTACTAAAGCTAATAGTTTTGTTACAGTTCCACAATCATAATGGGTTAGCCATTCTTTGGAAGGCACAATGAGGACTCATTGACAAATGTCTGCTACACAGCTTTGTCCCCAAGTAATACAGCTGGATACTGCTGTAGTGCTAAGTACAAATCGGCTACTAGAGGGTTGTTCAGTGCTGTGGGAGAGACTTGTCTTACAGGGAAAAAAAATATCTGGAGTGAAAAGAAAGATGAAGAAAGGAAATAGCATTTGAAACAGACATTCACTGATTGGTGGGGACCGTGTGGGGAGATACTCTAGCCCAGTGAATGTTGTTGTCATGGACACTAGTGTGGAGAAGTGCTGAAGAGGCCAATGTGTGTCTCAAGAGCCCTGGCATGGCCAGGGAGGAGTAAACATTAAGTGACCAGGGATTGAGAGTCATTGCAGGTTTTTTTTTTTTTTAAGTCAGTCTGTATTAAAATATATAATACATGTTGGCAAGTGTGTATATCGCAGTTGTACAACTTTATGTTTTATAAGGTAATGCACTTATGGTACTGGCACCCAGGTGCAGACACAGAAACAGTAGCAGAATGTCAGAAGCCCTCTTCTGTCCTCTTGCAGTCTTTATCTCCTCTCACAAGCAAGCACACGAGGGTAACTCTTACTCTGGCTCGACACCATTGACTAGTAATTATACTGTTATGTAGCATCTTAGATGGTATATGCTCTGCTTCTGTTGTAGACAGTTTCACACTGCTGGGATGAACACCCAAACCACTTTATAGGAGGTAGGAGTTTATTTCAGCTCACAGACCCGCGGGGAGCTCCATCTATGGTAGGAGAGGCTGACTCCCATTCAAAAATCCAAGCAGAGAGGAAGTACGGCAAGCAAACGCCAGCTCCAGCACACAGCAAAAAGCAGCAAGCAGGAATGGGCAGCAGGCAGCAGGGATTGTGCTGGAGCTCAGACTGCTCTGCATACCTTTAGGCTGTAAATTGGATCCACCCCAAAACAGACCTTGGGGCTTCACCCCAGGATCCGCCCCCAGTGACACCTCCTCCAGCCAGGCAGCTGGAGATCCAAGTTACAAGCTTTAATAAAAACCACCTGAAGCTGGGCGTGGTGGTTTATGCCTTTAATCCCAGCACTTGGGAGGATCACCATGAGGCCACTCTGACACTACATAATGAATTCCAGGTCAGCCTGGACCAGAGTGAGTGAGACCCTACCTTGAAAAACCACCTGAGTCTATGGGGGACATACATTCAAACTACCACAATAAGCAAGTGCTTTATAAGCATTTGTGTGTTTAGTCCTCACTGACCCTGTGAGGTGGGAACTGTTACTGTCCTTTTAAGGTGAAGATGCTGTAGAGCATAGAGAGAATAGGCCACCTGAGAGCCAGTGATCTTAGTGTTTTGGAATTGGTCTGTATGGCTATTTAGTCAGCTTAGGATAAACTGTTATGTAATGAAGAGCCTTAAAAATAATGGGTTATAGCTCTCTGATCTTGGCTTCATGCTTCTGATATCATTGCTGGAATCTAGACTGATGCCACAGCTCTTACTGGGACTTGATCTTGTGACACAGGGCACCGTCATTAGCTGACTCTGAAAACCTCTGACCAGAAGTGGCCCTTTGGCTCACAGTTCATTGATCAAAACAAGTTACATAGACAGCAACAGGGTGGCAAGCTATAGAATCTTCCCATGGGATTGGGGGGGGGGGAGGTGCAGATATTTGGAAGAATACAGTAGTATATCCTGACGGTCTGGCCATCCCCCCTGCTGAGCAATACTTAGCTGTCAGGGAACTGGGAGCGCTGCCAAGAGGGGCAGCCCTGAGCCCAGGGAGAGAATGCTAGAAGGAGATGGAGGGATAGGGGCTAAGGATCCACATCCAGGCTGGGAAATGTGACAGAAAAATTGTAGTCATTAAAAAAAACTTGACTGATTTTAGACCAAGAGTAAAGTTAAGCACTAGTACAATCCCTTATTCTTATTCTTTTCACTTCTAGCATTATAATCAAAAACAAAGCAGAAACTAGACTTGTAACTAGGCTATAGGTTTTACTTAAATCAGTCACTTTTCCACTAATTTTCTTCCTTAGTTTCAGGGTCCTGCATTGTGTTCAGTTGTCAATCCTCTAGTCTCTTCCTCTCTGGGTGCTGCACTTGTGTCATCTTTCAGAACCTTGACACTTTTAAAGAATATTCGTCTTTATTTGTTTATTTATCAGAGAGAGAGAGAGGGGGGTGGGGAAGAGGCAGCGAGAGAATGGGCATGCCAGGGCCTCCAGCCACTGCAAACAAATTCCAGACACATGTGCCACCTTGTGCATCTGCTTAAGTAGGTCCTGGGGAATCGAACCTGGGTCCTTTAGGCTTCATAGGGAAATGCCTTAACCACTAAGCCATCTCTACAGCCCCCCCCCCCCCCTTTTCAAAGCACATCTCTCAGTTTGGGCTTCTGTGTGTTTTCTAATGATTAGAAGGTGCTTTTGCACAAATACTGCTGAAATGACACTTCGTCTCTGTGCTTCACATCCACAGATTTGTGATCTTGTAACTGGCAATGACAACCTCTGTCACTTGGTTAAGGTGCCAGGTTTCACCTGTAATGCTATTGTCTTTCCCTTAAAAATTTTTTTTATTTTTATTTGTTTATTTGAGAGAGAGAGAGAGAGCGAGAGCGAGAGAGAGAGAGAATGGGCATACCAGGGCCTCCAGCCACTGCAAACTGACTCCAAATGCATTTGCCCCCTTGTGCATCTGGCTTACGGGGTCCTGGGGAATTGAACCTGGGTCCTTTGGCTTTGCAGGCAAATACCTTAACCACTAAGCCATCTCTCCAGCCCAGTCTTTCCCTTTTGTAGTTAATAAATATCTTGGGGGAGATAATTTCAGATGGTAAATATTCTGATTCTTTTTAAACCTTCACCTTCGTGTTCATTCCTCAGGGGGCCTCTTTCCTCTGCCTCTATGAAAGGGAATCTTATGTAAGAGATCCCTCCGTTCCTCCCTCCATTCCTCCCTCCCTCCCTCCCTCCCTCTTTCTCTCTCTCTCTCTCTCTGCCCCCACCACTCACTCGTAGGAGTACTTGTGTAGATTACTGTGGATAGAAGGCTGTGGTTTTACTAGTAGTCTATTTCTCTGCTCAAATCGCTCCATTTTTGACTATAAGGACTTGCTTCAGCTTGCCTCCATTTTCTTTCTAGAAGGCTCTTCTCTTTTCTCACCCATACCTTCCTTCCTGGAAGATGTACAAGATGTGGCTCATCTTCCATTTCCTATGTGGGAGTCAGATACACAAGGGGGCGCATGCGTCTGGTGTTCATTTGCAGTGGCTGGAGGCTCTGGCACACCCATTCTCTCTCTCTCTCTCTCTCAAATTAAAAAAAAAAAAAAGAAAAAATATATATGTATTTGTATGTATATATATTAAAAAATGAAAATAAATGACTTTTCTGTATTAGATTTTTAGTGCTTATCAAATAAATACACAAATAACATAATACATTTAATCAAATTATATATGCTAATATAATCTGGTGACATATTTGTAGTTGTGAATAATTACTTTTACTTGGCTGAGGTGCATTGCATGATTGGCACTCTGGTGAGCTGTGTGTTCTGTAGGCTTACGCTGTATGTGGAAGTTCTGCAGAACCGGAGAGTCTGAATGCCACGTCGGTGTCTTAGCTCTCCTATCAGCTTTGGTGCGCACTCAGATTGTCTTCCATGAAATCATTTCTCAAGCTCTGCTAAACTGCGAACCGCGTCACTTCCTTTCTTGGTGACCGCAGTGCTGTCAGTTGTGGACTTGGTTTGCTTCTCCCTGCAGTACCTGGCAGAAGCTGGCTGGACAGCCGAAGGAAGGGTGGTCGGTGTGACCCAGCCTCGGAGGGTGGCGGCTGTGACCGTGAGTTTCTTTCTGCATTGCACGTTTTCCCTCTGTCTTCTGTCTCCCTGACTTGTTTTTTTTTCTCTCTCTCTTTTTATTTCTTAAAAACTGTAAATGAATAGAAGTTGCTCCTTAAGAATTTAGGTTAAAAGAACTATGATTTGAATTTTTTTTATTTGAATTTTTGTAGAATTGATGTGTGTGCATTAAGAATGTTCTAGTCACAAAGTACTTAGGAAGTAAAAACAAACAAATATTAAAAAGCATGAAGCACATCTCCCAGCAGCACTGTGAACATTTGTGAACTTCATCCAAGCTTCTCTCCAAGATAAGGATGAGAAGTGACACAGAGCTTGGCTGTGGGTACAGATAGATAGTTTTATAAACATGAGATTATGACCATGTTTTACATGTGTTGGATTTAACAGAAGAGGAAACTGAAATAAGGTAGTGAAGTAGGAGTAGCTCATGTTTCTTTTTTTAAAAATGTTTTTATTTATTTATTTGTAAGCTGAGACAGAGGGAAGAGAGAGTGGGAGGAGGGAGAGAATAGGCACGCCAGGGCCTCTAACCACTCAAACTGACTCCAGATACACACACTACCTTGTGCATCTGGCTTTAAGTCGACACTGGGGAATCAGACCTGCGTTGTTCCGCTTTGCAGGTAAGTGCCTTAACTAATGAGCCATTTCTCCAGCCCATAAGTACATGTTTCTAACAACAAAATAATTTATTAAAGCTTGAAAAAGAAAAAGCTTACAAAATTAATTTATATTTTTCTTTTCCTTCCCTCCATCCTTTCCTTTCTCTTTTCTTTTTTTAAAAAATTTTATTGACTTTTTAATTTATTTTTAGTTTTATTTATTTGCAATCAGAGAGAGAGAAAGAAAGAGAAAGGGAGGAAGGGAGGGGTGAGAGACATAGAATGAGCGTGCCAAGGCCTCCAGCCACTGCAAACAAACTCCAAATGCATGTACCACCTTGTGCATTTGGCTTTTACATGGGTACTGGGGAATGGAACTCGCGTTGTTAGGCTCTGCAGGCAAATACCTTAGCCACTGAGCCATCTCTCCAGCCCCTTATTTTTCTTTTTAATTTTTTTTTTTTTTTTTTGAGATAGGGTCTCGCTGTGTATCACAGGCTGGCTTCAAACTCTTAGCAATCCTCCTGCCTCAGTTTCCTGAGTGCTGAAGTTGCAACACTTGGTCTGTTTTACGAACTTTGTGTTATAGTTTTCTGTTATGAAAGAAGAGAAGATTAACACATACTCATCTGGGATTAAAAACGTCACCACCACTGGGGCTGGTGCATTTGTTTATCATTATTTTCTGTGGGTTGTTTTCAATCCTAATTTGCTCATTTTGCTTTGTTTCTTGATTTGATGAATTTTATCAATCAGTAATTTTTTTCACATGTTGAGAATATTTAAGTTTGCTTGCCATATAATGTTTTTTTTGTTTGTTTGTTTCTATGCTGAGGGTAGAACACAGGGACTGCTAGGCAAACACTCTTATCACTAAGTTATACCTCTTACACCCAACAAAATTCTGTGGTGAGTGTGTAGTAGGTGGTGTGGTGTGTATATGTATAGTGTATGTATATGTGTGAAGGCGCATTGGGGTTGGTGCATGTGTGTGGAGGCCAGGGGAGAACATCAAATGTGTTCCTCTGTTGCTCCTCCACATTGTTTCCTTCAGATGGAATCTCTCACTGAACCCAGAACTGTGCCTTTTTGGGCCACACTGGCTGACCAGCAAGATCCTCCGGTCTCCACTGCTCACAGGATTGGGGTTACAGTCATGCGTGGCCATGCCCAAGTTTATTTTATTTTATTTTATTTTTTTATGGAGAACACCAATGCTGTTTTTGTCTTTTTGAGACAAATTCTCATATAGCCCTGGCTGGCTTTGAACTCCTGATACTCTTGCTTCTACTTCCCAGGCAGTGGGATTACGGGTGTTTGCTCCTGGGCCTGGTGTGCACTGAGGTTTTGCTCTTGCTCTGTCCTTGCTTGGTCCTGAACTTGTGCTGAGTACCCAGCTTTGCTTGTGAGGCTGTGCTGGTCAGGACAAGGCCTGGCCTCACCTGGATATTCTCTTGCTTCGCTGGGTGGGGATGAGGGTATGGATCTGGTGATGCCTTCCTTGGGGCTTTGAGAAGTCTTGTGGCTCAGGATGACATTCTTAGGGCTCTGTGGTTTGGAATTTGTCACTTGTGTGCTGCCTACCTTCTTCGCCTGATTCTGTCATTCTTTCCTGTGAATGTGGACCTCCACTGTCAGGTTTCCTTTGTCCCCTGGGCTTGAACATGGCCACTTCTGAGGTTTGCTTTTTTTTTTGGTTTTTCAAGATATGGTTTCATTCTAGCCCAGGCTGACCTGTGTAGTCTCAGAGTGGCCTTGAACTCACCATGATCCTCCTACCTCTGCCTCCCAGTGCTGGGATTAAAGGCGTGCGCCACCACGCCCGGCCACTTCTGAGTTTTTAAATGTTGGGTTGCTGTGCTTCTGGTTTGGGTTGGGCCTGGGGCTGTCTCCCCTCACTGAGGTGGAGGTTTCTGTTCTTAGTGTTCTTGTGCAGCTTTGGGAGAAGGAAGTGGGGACACTCATGCCTTCATTTTATTATCTTTACCTAGACAAATTAGTTCTGTTTCCCCAAGCTGTTTGTGCTCTGTACAACATTTGAATTAATAGTTATTTTCCTCCCCCAAGTCCATTTTTTTTTTTTGTTTTGTTTTTTTGTTTTTCGAGGTAGGGTCTCACTCTAGCTCAGGCTGACCTGGAATTCACTATGTAGTCTCAGGGTGGCCTTGAACTCATGGCGATCCTCCTACCTCTGCCTCCCTAGTGCTGGGATTAAAGGCATGCGCCACCATGCCCGGCCCAAGTCCATTTTTAAAGGTCTTCAAAATAGACATTATCAATGTTTATCTTACAAGGGATGTATTTGTATGTGTGTGTGAGAAAATGAGATATATCTGGCCACTGCACTGACAGAGTTAACTTTCTATGTCACTGAAAGACCATTTAGTTAGTTAAAAAATTAGAGCAGTTTCCCCTGGGTGTGGCTCGGAATCCCAGCTTTTAATCAGTTTGCATTTTAGCTCCAAAGTGGTAGGCATGGATAACATCCATACATCCGCAAGCTTTCCCTTGAAAGAACAAAGAGTGTGTAAATTCACCGTGTAGTGACAGAACTGTCACATGTGGAACGGCATGTCTCAGAACGTACTTTATGTGCAAACTGAAACCTGAAGTCTCAGAGCCTGAGAACAGATTGCATAGGTGGTGCTTGGTCGCTGTGAGAAGTCGTTAGCAATGAGTGCACTCACTAGCCTCCTAGGTGCAAGTTTGACTTCCAGACCAGGCCTACCTCCACCTGAGATCCCGAGCAAGCTGCGAGCCTAAGCTCCGTGGAAGCCCAGCTGTTGGTCTGTCTTGTAGTAGGTGTGCAGTGACGGGGTCTGCTCGGGAATAGGTGTGCAGTGACGGGGTCTGTCAAGGGGAAGGTAATTTGTCCAGTCCAGTTGATGAAGTTATGGGAGCACAGTGTAAAAGTAGAGGGAAAAATCTATTATGAAGCCAGCAGGATATAACCCTGTGTGATTATAGATGATGAAATAAAAAAGTTTGAAAATAAACTTATTTTTTTTTTATTTGGAGATGAGGTCTTACAACCCAGACACTCCTCAAACTTGCAGTCCTCCAGCCTCAGTCTCCCAGGTGCTGGGATTATAGATGTGTGTCATCCATACTCAGCTAAAAACATCTTTTTTTTTTTAACCCAAATGTGCTCAAGTAGTGAAGTAGCAAGCATAGTTTGGCTCTATTTTTATGAAGAAGATTGGCTCATTTATTCTCACTCTTGCAAGCCTCCTTTCCCTACAGGCTCTCAGTATCTGTGCACACCCTGTGCCATTTTCTAAGTGTAGGGTTAGCACGAAACAAGGATAACAGTGTGTCCTAGGGAGACACTGGGCCTGGGGAACACACTGTCCAGAGGCAGAGCCCGGTACAGAGGAATTTCTGGTTTCATAAGATGTTTTGAAAGATTGTGTGGTGTAGACCAGCCACTTGATGATTGAATCTGTTTTGTTCTGCCCGATCTGTAATTCCAAGTCGCTAGGCAGTACCACTTCTGACCCACACCTGCTTTTCGGTTTCTTACACAGCGATGGGCAGATCATGCCAGGGTGTGCTGAGCTGTGAGGGCTGAGTGCAGGCAGTCTGTGCTCCGCTGCCGGGACTCAGAGGCCTTGTGGATAACTTCTGCCTCAGGATCCCCTACTGGGGCAGCCGTATTTCAAATGAGGGCTCAGTGACTCTTGGGGGACTAGAGCAGCTTGGCCTGTGCAGGGTTGTCACAGAATGCCTGCCTTCTCTGGCTCAGTGTGCTGGGCTCCTAGGGGCCTCTGTTCATGTGCTTCTCTTGGCTCTTTTTAAAGGATCGTTTAGACTGTGAATATGAAACTCAGGGTTTTTTTTTTGGTAAGGTTTCACTCTAGCCCAGGCTGACCTGGAATTCATTATGTAGTCTCAGGGTGGCCTTGAACTCACAGCGCTCCTCCTAACTATGCTACCCAAGTGCTGGGATTAAAGGCATGTGCCACCATGCCCAGCTTTGAAACTCGGTTTTTAAAAATTAACTAATAAACGGTGTTGCCCTTTCACATTTATCTGTTTGTTTGAGATGGGAGATGTCTTGCTAAGTTGCCTATGCTGGCCTTGAACTTTCAGTCCTCTCCTCTTGTTTCATCTCGTCTCCAGGTAGCTAAGATTGCAGGCATGAGCAACTGTGCCTGGCTTTTGTTCATTCATTATTTCAAGTATTTCCTATTGGTAAACTTTGAATGACCATAGTTTCTGGTCTTCATGCTATATTATTTTCTCTTCTGCTTTTACTTTATTATGTTCATTGGATCTTCTTTTCTTTTTCACTGGATCTTTTATTAGTTTTTTTATCCACTTGCTTGCCCTTTTTATTTTATTTTATTTTATTTTTTGTTTTTTTGAGGTCGAGTCTCACTCTAGTCCAGGCTGACCTGGAACTCACTGTGTAGTCTTAGGGTGGCCTTGAACTCATGGCGATCCTCCTACCTCTGCCTCCTGAGTGCTGGGATTAAAGGCGTGTGCCACCACGCCCAGCTTTGCTTGCCTTTTAAAGCCACTGTTCTTATCTTGATTTTCCCTTCAGGAGTTTCGCCAACTGGGACGCTGTTGAGAACTGTGTTAGTTATCTGGCTCCTGAAATTTCCTTTTGCATTCAGAGAGAAAATAGACTTGACTGCCCCTGTTCTCCTATCTCCCTAGTCTAGTAGAATGTGCTTTATTTTAAGGCATGTGAACAAGAAAAATTGCCCATGATTTGTGTGCTTTTTTGCATGTATATGTGCGTGGTATATGTGCTTGTATGTTTTGTGTATGTATGTGTGTATGAGAGCATGTGGGGGGGTACACCTGCATGTGTGTTTGGAAGGCCTCTAACTGTACACCTCTGAGAAAATGGTGCAGTGTGTGCACAGATACTGGGAGCCTCTAGCTTCTGCAGTTGAACTCCAGACACGTGCACCACCTTGTGTGCATGCGTCACTTATGTGCATCTGGCTTATGTGGGTTCTGGGGACTCAAACCTGGGTCCTTAGGCTTCACGGGCAAGCACCTTAACTGCTAAGCCATCTCTCCAGCCCTGTGATTTCATTTTTATTAAATTGTCCCAAGACCATGGTAGAATGAAGAAAGAGATACCAGTTGACAAATAACGGTAGCTTTCACTTTTCTCCAGCGCCCTGCCCCTTCTCATTTCCCCCATGTTCATATGCTCTTTACTGTGACCTATAGATACTCCTTAGTGTGTGTTCTGTGCAGTAATTGCTATGTCTCTATTTTCAGCATGATCTTTCTTCCCAAAGGTCGCAGGGAGAGTGGCCGAGGAGAGGGGTGCAGTGCTGGGCCATGAGGTAGGCTACTGCATCCGCTTTGATGACTGCACGGACCCACGGGCCACCAGAATTAAGGTGAGGTGCTCAAGTTACTTCTTCCTACTGTGAATGAGGAAGATTATTTTTGGGGGGGGGGTTAAAAGCATGCTGCCATTGTAGGTGTGTAGGACATTGAGTCTAGGGCAGAAAGTATAGAACATCATCCTAACCTTTGGGGACTTCAGTCTGCAGAGTACAGTACAGTGCTCTTGAAAAGACCCCTTGAATCTTAGCCCTAAATGTAGAAACTGACCTGTTACAGACTAAACAAACACATGAATGAACTCTAGTGTAAAGGATACAGTATAGTTTTTACATCATGGATTTTATCTCTGTGTTATTTGACCTAGTTGCGAATATTAAAATGATTAGTACCAGTAGTAATCAGTGTACGGTCAGCTCATCAGTCTGCTGTTTACCACTGTGCTAGAATCAAGGTCTAATCGAATAGAGTAAGAAAACAGGGAATAAAAAGCTCCAAGAAATGAAGACTGAGAATTAGAATCTCAGTTACCTTCCAGTTTTTAACAAGAAAATTAAAAATAATCTGATAAGCTTGATGAACAATGTAGTGTCTTTGAGTATTGACCTTGTTTTCTAAATTTCTATATTTTGTTTCCTTTGACATGCATTTTTTCCAGAGGAAGGGAATATTTGTTTATTCTGTTAATTACCTCTAGCCCAAATAGTAAGTAGGTTACATAACCAAATGAGTTCTTCATGAGAAGCTTTGGGTTCCAAAGTGCCCCGGCCAGTGGGGAGCTAAACAAGGACCCGAGGGGAAATTAACCTGGATGAGAGACAAGACAGACACAAAGGAGGAGACCAAGTCTAGAGTCTGATCAAGGTCTCTAATTTATTCAGGCAAGCACAAGCTTATACACAGAAATAAAACTTTCTTGACAATGCCTACGTGCCTAAAGTCTGCTCTACCAAGGCCGTCAGTGCCTCTGTGTCTGAAGTCTGTATTACCAAGGCCGTACGATAAGGCGTCTGTGCCCGGAGATCCAAGACCAGCTGCAGTTCCCACGGTCAAAGAGCAGCTACAGCTCCCATCACCAAAGCACTTCATTCTTGGATGTGGCTTGTCACTGGTAGCAAGTTCTCCCTTTCACTCCTGTATTACGCGTGGCAGCTGGTACCGCGCCAAGCAAACTATGCTGGAAACACGTCCTGCTCTTAAATCACAGCACGAAAACTAAAGACCCCAAGACACGGCTCACAAAAGAGATGTTTAGCTTTGCCAATGTACTTGTATGTGTTTGTTTTGGGGTGAGAGTAACAATTACTGCATTTTTGGGAAGTATTTTACAAGCATTCATTAATCTTAAATAGTGGACATTCCTTGAATGTGATGTCTTTTGGGTTCTGTGCTAAACCCTGTATATGTACTGTCTTTCTGAGTTTTCACCATAGCCCTGTAAAATACATAGTTTTATTGTCTTATACAAATAAGAAACTGGGCTTAAAGATATAGAACTTGCCTGAGGTACTTAACAGCAAGTTAGAGCTAGAGGCAGGATCTGAACTCCCAGCAGTCTGACTGCATAGCTTATGTTTTTGTTTTTTAATTAATTAATTTATTTGCAAGCAGAGTGAGAGATAGTTGGTTGTGTATGGGCCTACCAGGGCTTCTTGCCACTGTAAATGAACTCCAAAAGCATATACCACTTTGTGCATCTGCTCTTATGTGGGTTCTGGGGACTTGAACTCTTGTCTGGTAGTCTTTGCAAGTAAGCTCTTTTAACTGTTGAGCCATCTCCTCAGCCCTTGCTTGTGTTCTTAACCTTAACTCTAAATAATATCAATGGGAGGTGAGGCTATCAACCTTCAGAGCTTCAATGTAGTTATTGGGCTATTGTAAGGAACTCTAGAACTGATCCCTGAAAGTATAGTCTTTGGGCTATTGTAAGAACGGTCATCTCCGACTTGCAGTGTTTGCTGGATAGACAGGCACAGGGTTGTTTTCATTGCCCACTCACCAGCAGTACAAGCGCTACAGCCCCAAGGAAAGGGGCATCACCAGTGTTCACATCAGCAGTGCAGGTGGAATCCTGCCAAGAGCTGTGCAGTACAGTAAACATCCCATGTTTGAAATCATTTTTATTTTTTATATATCTATTTATTTGCAAGCAGACACACACACACACACACAGAGAGAGAGAGAGAGAGAGAGAGAATATGAATGAATATGAATGAATGAGAATGGGCACACCAGGGCCTCTAGCCACTGCTTATGAATTCTAGATGCATGCACCACTTAGTGCATCTGGCTTTATGTTGGTACTGCGGAATCAAACCAAGGTTGTTAGGCTTTGCAGGCAAGTGCCTTAATCGCTAAGCCATCTCTCCAGCTCTGAAATCATTTTTGTTGTTATTGCTGCTAACAATTCCATTGCTTGGTAGAAATTTTGGGGCATGGGCTGGAGAGATGGCTTAGCAGTTAAGGCACTTGCCTGCAATGCCAAAGGACCCAGGTTCGATTTCCCCAGGACCCATGTAAGCGAGATGCACTAGGTGGAGCATGCATCTGGAGTTAGTTTGCAGCGGCTGGAGGCCCTGTGTGCACATACACACTCTCTCTCTCTTTCAAATAAGTAAAAAATAAAACAAATAATTAAAAAAAAGTTTGGGCATTTCCTCATAGATCCTTGTGGGAATTGTTTTTCCCCCATGTGTTGTACATTCACTGGTGAAGAGACTGGACATGAACTTAAAAAACTCATTAATATACAGTGAAAAAACATTTCTAAAACTTTGTATTTTTATTTTTAGTTTCTTACTGATGGAATGCTGGTCAGGGAAATGATGGTCGATCCATTGTTAACAAAATACAGGTAAATGTGTTTTTTGTATAAAACTTCCCTCAGGTCTCTGAACTACACTTACAGTTTGAGAAACAATTGTGTTAAAAGCTGAGGTCATGCCTTTTCAGCTGCTCAGCAACTTTCTCTTGACAGTGGCTATTTTGTCCCTTGCTGTCTTTCTCAGAATTTAGATGAGCCTTTTTACAGGCAGCCAACAGTGGGCACATAAAACAGACGAACAGCAGCTAAGTGATGTGGAAATCTGTCATCAGTCTGTTAGCCTTTGTGTCTTGCCTTTGCTACACCCCAGGGTTGATAGTGACTTAAGTCCCAGCCCAGCAGAGGACTAGCTGGCCAGCGTTTTTCCCCATCCCCCCTTTTCATTGTGTGGTGCTAGGATAGAGTGGGACTTCATATCCTCTCAGCAAGCACTGGGCCCCTGCCCTGTGAAAAGTGTCTGTTGAAGGCAGTCCCCAGAGTCCAGATACTTGTCACTCTCTTCTACTGTGTGTCTCTTTATTCATCACAGGTAGCTGTAGGGTGGTCCCCGTTAAAGAGCCTATGTTTGAAGTCTCTGTGGTATTCTGAGAGACAGTGTACCAGTTAATTTCCTGGTACATGTGTGTCACAGCTGTGATCACCTCCCTCTTTGACTATTGTCATAGCTTAACAGTCTTAAGGTGATTAGGCTTTGTTCTTTTTGTTTGTTCTGTAGGGTTATAGATTTTGCATGCTATTTGCAATTAGATATCAAATTCTGTTGTAATCAGTGTGGGAAGCAAAGCTCTTTAAAGACAACAGTGCACCATTCTTTTCTTCGTAAACATGCATTGAGTCACCATCCTGCTGGTCTGAGAAGAGTGGCTTAGGATGCATCTTGATTGGAGGCGACGACTTGAGGGCTGAGTGGTCTGGATGGGGTTATTGTGTTGTTTCTTGCTCACCAAGAGCCGTTCTGATTCCTAGTGCCATCATGCTGGATGAAGCCCATGAGAGGACTTTGTATACTGACATTGCCATTGGCTTGCTGAAGAAGGTATGACTTCACTGCCAGCATTTTGTTGTCCATGTTCCGTAGAAGTGCATGATTAGAAAGTCATTATGTCAGCTTGGCAAATTCAGTAAAATGCTAAGGAAACAATGAAACTGTCATTCCACCAATCAGAGAAAGTCACTGGTAGAATGTTGGTGTTGTTTTTTTTCTCTTGTCTGTGTGTATGTGTGTGTGCATGTGCACATCTGTTTTGACTACAGTGGGGGTTGGAATGTGGTTTGTGCTAACCTGTAGGTCTTCATATTTCCCTTAACATTACAAAAATATAATTTCTGTGTACTGTTAAATATTTCTTGAAGATATTGTTTGGAATAGCTGCATAATTGCCTGTGCCTACCATAAGGTATTTAATTCTTCCCTACTGTTAGCATGTGCTTGAATTTCAGATTTTCAGTATTCCAAACACTTCACAGTGGGAATTTCTGTTTCATTTCTTTTATTGTGAAGAATTCAGACATGCCTAGAGCAGGTGGCAGGTATAATGACCACTGTGTGTTCATTATCTGGCTTCAGCAATTATAGCTCATGGTCAATCTTACTTATTTATTTATTTTCTCTGAGGTAGGATCTTGCTGTATCCCAGGTTGACCTGGAATTCACTGTGTAGTTTCAGGCTGGCCTTGAACTTGAAGCATCCTTTAACCTCTGCCTCACGAATGCTGGGATTAAAGGCATGCACCACCATACCTGGCTTCATGATGAATCTTGTCTTCTCTCCCCTCTCTTCTCTCTATCCCCCCTCCTTTTTTTTTTTTTTTTTTTGAGTTAGGGTCTTCCTCTAGCCTAGGTTGACCTAGAATTCACTATTAGCCTTGAACTCATGACAGTCCTACCTGTAGGCCTCCTGAGTGCTGGGATTAAAGGTGTATGCCGTCACACCCGGCCAGCCCCAGCCCCTATTTTTTGTTTGTTTTCTCTGGACAGATTCCCAGTGATAGGAGTCTAGAAAGATGTAGTAGGTCAGTGTGACTAAGAATGTGCCCGGGGAAGACTGCCTGGGTTTAAGTTCTGACTCTGCCAAATTTACCCATCTCTGAAATGGTATAATGGCATCTCTGTATAAGTGTGGGTTCACTTTCCTAGACTGTAGCTGCTAGTCTCTTGTGGCTGTACAAAATGGAATCAAGTAAGTTTGGTTTCTCCATCATGGTAGCTTTATTTCAAGGGCTCCGCACAGCCACATGTGGTAAGCAAGTGCTGCAACTGGGCACTGCGGACAAGGGCCCGCAGACAGGAAACTGCATCACAGCTTGTTAGGAGGCTTCAGTAGGAACGAAACTCTCTTAAGGCGGCGTCAGACCTTGTAAGGCTGCCCCTCCGTGAGGATGTCTTCAGCGAAGTGAGGTGAAGATTCTCCTTCCTGCCTCATCCAGGCCTCTTGTGTAGTGTGCACACCGTGTGACCACGCCGCAGCACATGACTGGGGGTGTGTGGGCTGCTCTGCTACTGTTCTGTACATTAGTTTGTTCCTTGGCTAATGATCAGACCTCTAGCAGTGAGAGGGATTTTCTCACCAGTCTGTTAACCTTCTCAGGAGCCGTTGTAGTAAGAGGGCCAGTTTCTCGAGTCTGCCTATGCCTTACAAAATCAGTCCTTGCAGTGTTGTTGATAAACAGCAGAGCCTTGTCGTTGTTACATACTTTGCTGAAGTTTACTCAGTCCTTTCTTCTGTGCCTGTTGATCACGTTCCTTTGAGTAACTGTTAATACCAGTGTCTCTCTTGGTGCCAGAATGAGTTATTTCTTTGTTGTACTTTTTCATACATCTCACTGTGTATACATGGATTCAGACTATCTCATGAGGGGGAAAATGGGTTTATTTTCAGGGATTTCAAGTTAAGGTCTTAAAGCCACTTTATATAAAAAATTTCTTAGCTTCATATTTTAGAAAATTCCATACATTTGCAAAGTTAGAAAGAATGATAGAATTATATATCCTGCTTTAAAAATATTTATTTATTTGAGAAGAGAGTAAGAGGCACGGGAGGGGGAGAGAGAGAGAGAGAATGGGTGCACCAGTGCCACCAGCCACTGCAAATGAACTCCAGATGCATGCCCCACCTTGTGCATCTGGCTTTACATGGGTCCTGGGGAATCAAATTTGGGTACTTAGGCTCTGCAGGCAAGAACCTTAACCACTGAGCTGTCTCTCCAGCCCATACGTCCTGCTTTTTACTCATGACTTTTACATTTAGCAATTTGTAACCATTCTGTTTTCACTAGAAAGTTCCTGTTCCTTCTAAAAATACACTGTTGGGATTTATAGGCATGTGCTATCCATCATGCCTAGCTGGGATTTTTTTCTCATATTGGTTTATTTTGAAGTAAATGTCAGTTATTAAACTACTATAATTAGTATTCCTTGATGCTGTCTGTTTTAGATCCAGAAAAAGCGAGGAGATCTTCGACTCATCGTGGCTTCAGCCACTATGGATGCTGAGGTAGGCCCATCTCTCCATCTCTTCCCCGCAAACACTGGGCTTATCTTCAGGATATACCTCTAGCCAGAGCTGGTCTTTGGCAGAACAAGCTGCCTTCTTTCCGGTGTCCTTGATTCTACGTGATGCTCCTTTTCAGCTGGTGGCTGGACACAGCCTATCATCAAGGCGCTTATGATTTCCTCCTCGTCTGGCTCCTCTACCTGCCGTCTTGGACTTCACATGGACAGTTTCTACTGACTACTCTCAGTATGAGGCTGCGTTTCTGGAAAAAAATTTTTTTTTCTGAGGTTGGGTCCGCTGTAGCCCAGGCTGACCTGGAATTCACTATGTATTCTCAGGCTGGCCTCAGACTCACGGCAGTCCTCCTACCTCTGCCTCCCAAGTGCTGGGATTAAAGGCGTGTGCCATCATGCCTGGCTTACTTATTTATTTAAAAAAAATTTTTTTTTTAATGAGAGAAAGCAAGAGAGAAAATTGGTGTGCCAGGGCCTCCAGCTACTGTAATCAAACTCCAGGCATGTGTGCCACCTTGTGCACATGTGTGACCTTGTGCTTGTGTGACCTTGTGCGTCTGGCTTATGTGGGACCTGGGGAGTTGAACATAGGTTCTTGGGCTTTGCAGGCAAGCACCTTTATTGCTAAGCCATCTCTCAAGCCCCTGATATTCTATTTTAAACAGCATTTTAGTTCAACTTGTACTTTTTAAAAATTTATTTTATTTATTTGAGAAAGAAAGCGGCAGATAGAGAAAAATGGGCACGCCAGGGCCTCTAGCCATTGCAGATGAACTGCAGATGCATGCACCACTTTGTGAATCTGTCTTACTTGAGTACTAGGGAATCAAACCTGGGTCCTTAGACTTTGCAGGCAAGTGCCTTAGTCACTAAGCCATCTCTCCAGCCCCTGAACATATACTTTTGACCTCTCCGTCCTTTTTTCCCTCCTTCCTGTCCCTCCCTCCCTTCTCTTATCTCATTCTCTGTCTCTACTAGTTGTAGTTAACCATGTGCTTCCTGGGTCTGGAGAAGGAGACACATAAATTGTTATTCACTGTTCAGTGTTGTCAAGGGTGCTGAGCTACCTTCCCAGCTGGGGGGTGTCCAGAAATTGTCAGCAAGGAGGTGACATCTCAGCAGGGCTTGAAAGATGCATGGCAGTTTCCTGACAGGCTATTGCATAGGGGCCACAAGGAACCAAGAGTTCAGAAAGCTCCAAGCCTCACCTTGTCTGCCAGGCCCTACAAAGGCGATCCAACCCCCAGCCTGGCTTCATCTCCTTCCGTCCTCCCCGTGTGCTCTGTGCTTCAGCCATGCTGGTCTCCTTCCTTTTCCTCCAAAAGAAGGCAGCATACTTCTGCTTGAGATGGGAGAAGAGCTCTTTCTAGTCCATTCTTCCCCAGATGTTCTTGTGGTCTCCAGTGCTTCATTCCAGTCCTGATCAGACCTTCCCTCCTCAGAGAAGCCTCTCCTCGAATACCATGTTCTGCTGCTGTGTCCTTGTGCTGATTCATGTGTGTGTTTCATGTCCACTATCTTCTTTTGTATGCACAGACAAGAGTTTGCTTAATGCATGTCTCCTGGCATTGAAATTGTAAGCTCTGTGATTCTGTCCCTGCACCTGATAGGTGTCTGGCACAGAGGAGGTGTCTGGGTTGAATACATCTTAATGGAAAGGGGGGGCGGTTCTTAGGTGAAATACACCTTAGTGGGGTCTGGAATCTTGAAGCTGTGCACTTACACCATGGCTGCTGGCTCAGCTGACACCTCGTGCTGGTGACCTGTTTGACTCTGTCCTGTGTGCCCGCCTTAGCTGTCCAGGGGCTTTGTGATGTGCTCTTTGTGTTCTGTCATCCCCTTTCTCACAGTGATGGTCATTTCAGCCCAAGACTTCCATGGCTTTGGGAATTTTCTGCCAATGACTAAGAGGCGGCTAGCTGCATGCTTCTCCCCAGCATGTGTGTACACATGCATACCCTTGCCTAACACTGGGCACATGGTAAATTCTGCTTTTTTAAAATTTTTTTCTTTACTTTTATTTATTTATTTGAGAGTGACAGAAAGAGAGAAAGAGGCAGATAGAGAGAATGGGCGTACCAGGGCCTCCAGCCACTGCAAACGAACTCCAGACGCATGCGCCCCCTTGTTCATCTGGCTAATGTGGGTCCTGGTGAATCGAGCCTCGAACTGGGGTCCTTAGGCTTCACAGGCAAGTGCTTAAACGCTAAGCCATCTCTTCAGCCCTCTTTTTTTTTTTAAATATATATTTTATCTTTATTCTCTGAGCCCTTTTAATAGTTGTCTGGATTAGTCCACTTGCCTCTAATTTATTTTTCCTACTGCCAGTCTTCCAAATGGGGATCCAGAACACAGGTCTGACGATCACACCCATCCTCACTGCTTTGGGTTTGCCATCAAATACAGTGCAGCACAGCATAGCATGTGGTCCCTGTCAGAGTGACAACTATGATCACTTACTGAGGACCATTCTTGACAAGCCCTGTGCCACTGGCTGTCACACCCACTTGGCAGTAGGTAGCAGTTAGTCTGTCTTATAGGTAGAATAGCCCAGATATGAGAGACCTGCCCTAGAACATGACCTCTCCTCTCTCAGGGCTTCTTTCCACTTACACCACACTTGGAATTGTCTTGGAGAATGATATCTCTTCCCCTTCCCAGCCTACAGGGATCCTCTTCATCCTTTAAGGGTCAGTCAGGGGACAGTGCCACCTCCAGGAATCCTCTCCTTCAAGTGAGCAATCACTGATTTTCATCCGCGTCCATGGTAATCACGGAGGCATTCATCTTGCATTCAGTTTGTGCTGTGTTCTTGCGCGTGTCTTCCCTGCACTGTTCATTCTTCAGTGCTGGGCTTGTTCCTGCCGGTGTGTGTCTGTGCATGTGTACCCTAGGGGCTTGGTAGGGCTGAAGTGACTTGAGGGAAGTCTTCCAAAAGGAAATGGGAGGGCCATGCCGTGTGGATTCTTTGTAGTACATAGAGTCCCTGTGTTGGCAGGAGGCACTCTTCTCTCTATGCTTCCTTGTGCCAAGCGCCAGGCTGAGGTTAGTGCATCACATCATCATGTATTGCCAAATTCAGTGAACTCTTAGAAGTTTCTTTCAAGCCTGCTCACTTTGTGTCTGCTGCTGCTCACTCCTGTGGCTTCTGGACTTGAGTTGCTAGGGGCAGGGATGAGGTGTTTTTTAAAAATACAAGATATAGAGGCTGGGGAGATGGCCCAGTAGTTAAAGGCACTTCCTTGAAAAGCCTGCTGGCCTAGGTTCATGTTCCTTAGCCACCCACAGAAAGCCAGAAAGGCACTTGTTTGTAGTGGCAAGAGACCCTAGCACACCTACACACACACACACACACACACACACACACACTCTCTCTCTCTCTCTCTCTCTCATTCTCTCTCTCTAAATACATACATATATATGTACATATATACATACATGAGACATGGGGAAAAACCAAGAAAACAGACCTCAGGGAAACAAACATAGTCGGAATGGGAAGGTCATTCCGAATCAAATGTTGGAGCACCCAGCACATCTGATGTCTGCTCCCTCAGCAGCTGGTGTGCTCAGCAGTCACTTAGCTCTCATTTTCAGCTTCTCCATATTCTTACAGACCCAGGACCTGTGGTAGGTCTCCGTGTGCTGTCATGACTAGAGCTCACAGGCCAGGCCTCCTTCTGGGCCATAAGTTTGACTATTCGGTGCCATTGAGCAGGATATGGTCACTGATTGGGAGAAGCTGCTGAGCGTCACTTCTTCCTTGTGGGTCCTGTGGGACCACGAGAGAGATCTATCGTTAGTAATCTTCCCCTAACTGAACACTATAAAACTCATACAAGGCCCATTCTCTCTCAAATCAGTAAACAAAATATAAAAAAATCAAAACAAAAATTATTTTGTGGGCTGAGGATATGGCTCAGGTTAAAAAATGCTTGCCTTGCAAAGCCTGTAGGCCTGAGTTCAGTTCCCCAGTCACATAAAGCCAGACCAACAAAGTGGTGCATGCATATGAAGTTAGTTTGCAGTGGCAAAAGGAACTGATATGCCCATTCTTCCCCCTTCTCTTTCTGCTTGCAAATAAATAAATAAAAATACTGAGCCAGGCGTGGTGGCGCACGCCTTTAATCCCAGCACTGGGGAGGCAGAGGTAGGAGGGTCTCTGTGAGTTCGAGGCCACCCTGAGACTAGCAAGTGATTCCCAGGTCAGCCTGGGCTAGAGCGAGACCCTACCTCGAAAAACCAAAAAAAAAAAAAAAAAAAAAAAAAATACTGAAAACATTTCTTGGCAATTATTTTATTTGTATCTAATCTCTCCCATCCAGTTATCCTCTGCCAATTCTATCCATCCTTCCCTCCTTCCTTCCTTCCTTCTTTCCTTCCTTTCTTTATCTATCTATCTATCTATCTATCTATCTATCTATCTATCTATCTGTATTTATTTATTTGCAAGCAGAGAGAGTGAGAGAGAGAATGGGTGTGCCAGGGCTTCCAGACATTGCAAATGAACTCCAGATGCATGTGGCACTTGGGGCATCGGGCTTTATGTGGGTACTGGGGAATTGAACCCACTTCATTAGGCTTTGCAAGCAAGTGCCTTAACTTCTGAGCCATCTCTCCAGCTTCTATATTGCCTATGAATTACTATGAACCTCTTTTCTCTTCTCTCTCTTCTCTTCTCTTCTCTTCTCTTCTCTTCTCTTCTCTTCTCTTCTCGACAGAATGGATGCACATGAACCACCATGTGCATATGGTTTAAATGGGTATTGGGGAATTGAACCTGAGTTCATAGGCTTTGGAGGCAATTGTCTTAACTGCTAAGCCATCTCTCCAGCCCCCATTTTTTTTAAGGGAGAAATGCTTAATTTATTTACATTTTTACTTTTTAGAAATTTCGGGATTTCTTTAATCAGAATGAAACCAGTGACCCAACCAGGGATACATGTGTGATCCTCACAGTGGAAGGACGAACATTTCCAGTGGATATCTTTTATCTACAAAGGTTTGGTGATGCTTGATTTTTGGAGATAGTGATTAGGCTGGTTTGGCATGGTGGTGCACACCTTTAATCCCAGCGCTCGGGAGGCAGAAGTAGGAGGATCACTGAGTTTGAGGCCACCCTGAGTCTGCATACCGAATTCCAGGTCAGCCTGGGCTACAGGGAGACCCTACCTCAAAAACAAACACAAAAGAGAAACCTGGGCCTGCCGTGTGGAATGCCAGAAGATTTTAGGTTTTGTTTTACCTTTTGCTAAGAGACTGAACCCAGGACCTTGTTCATGCCAAGCAAGAGTTGTAGCACTGAGATGCACACCCAGCCCTTGAATGCTGCACTGAAAAAAAAAAAGAATGTATATTTATTTTATTTATCTGTGTACTAATTACCTGCTGGGCAGGTCCAAACTAATTTTCATGAGGTTTTTGTTGGCAGATTATCAGGGTAATTGATCTACAATTAATGAGTGTATTCTGGTGATGAATTTTTCTTAGACTTTTTTTTTTTTCCCAGTCCTGTTCCAGATTATATCAAATCAACTGTGGACACTGTAGTGAAAATTCACCAGACAGAGGGAGATGGAGACATTCTTGCTTTCCTTACTGGTCAGGTAATTCCACTGGGCCTCTCTATGTAGACATGTAAAGGCCGTGCCAGAATTAATATAGAACCCTATTACTTAGCCTTGTATTTCATGTTTATTTGCATTTGTAGTTACTAAATTGCATAAAGACTTGTTGGGTTTGATGTCATTCATCTACTAATTGGACTATCAGGGAGTCATTGGCTCCTGTTCTTTCTGTAGAGCTAACTGTGTACCAGTATTGGATGGTGCACTAGGTATATATGACTGTGTGGATGTTGGTGCCACCTGTCCCTTTTCCTAGGGACACCTTTCCAGCTCATTTCTGCAGGTGGTCAGTGGCCACATAGCGGAAAAGCACCACTGAACAAGCCGAAGTTCTCATTCTAGGCCGGAACACTGTTCAGAACTTCCCTCCAGCTATCTTTTCCATAGCCAAACATTTTCCACTGTTAATGGTCTTTTCTGGGGAAAGCTTCTAGTGATTTTTACAGGCCACAACTTGTCCATGTGCATTAAATGCTTTGCCCCAGCTCATAAAATACCAGTAAAATAGCCAGTGCTGGGATGAAGGGCGTGTACCACCATACATAGCTTAGCCATTGTTTTTATTCATTAAAAACTCATCTGTTAACTACAGGTGGCTTAACTTTGGTCATTACTGTTGCAGTTGCAAATGTTTGCCCCTTAGGTACTGTTGTTCAGTCGCATTTGATTAAATATCGTCCCAGCGTGGCATGCGGCAGCACCTGAATTCATGAATGTGACCCAAATTAAAGCCCTGGTCCCAGCCTTCATTGTCCTTCAGTGTGGGCATGTGACGTGCTCCAGAGTCACGCCAGCTGCTCTGGTTCCGGTTCCATGTTTAGGAAGAAGTGGAGGCAGTTGTGTCTATGCTGGTGGAGCAGGCCCGTGCGCTGGCCCGCGCCGGGATGAAAAAGCACCTCCGGGTTCTCCCCATGTTCGCAGGCCTGCCCTCCTTTGAACAGATGAGAGTGTTTGAAAGGGTGTCGCGCAGCGTCAGGAAGGTGAGTCTGTCTTTGTGGCCAAGCAGCCATCTGTAATCGTGTTGGTGTCCACTTGCCGTGTATTGCAAAGTTGTTATTTTGAAATAGAAGTGAAATTTGCTATATAGGACCATTTCTTTCAGAATTTTAGGTCCATGTGTCTGCACAGCAGGCCTAAAAGTATATCCTTTTGAAAATTTATGAACCTGCTTGGACAAGGGCCAGGCTATGACAGTAATTATCAGGGCAAGTGACCTCTTTGCTTCTTTTCTTTGTCTGCCTAATTTTTCTTCTCTTTTCTTTTTTTTTCTTTTTTTTTTTTTTTTGAGTCAAGCCCACCAGACTGGTCCCCCCCTTTTTTAATACAAGAGAGAGAGAGGGAGAGAGAGAGAGAGAATGAATGAATTTTCATGCCAGGGCCTCCAGCCACTGTAATCGAACTCCAGACGTGTGCACCTTGTGCACATGTGTAATCTTGCACACTTGTGTCATGTTGTGCATCTGGTTTACATGGGATCTGGAGAGTTGAACACGGCTCCTTAGGCTTTGCAGGCAAGCACCTTAACCACTGAGCTAGCTCTCCAGCCCTGCCCAATATTTCTCATGATATGGTACCACCTTGGCCTACAAGACTGTCGTGGTGGATTGTGTTCAGTCAGCAACTACAAGTAAGGTTACTGCCGCTGTGTTTCTAAAATCCATTTGTTTTGAGTATCAGTTTGCCTTTAGAGTCAAGTTTAAATCACTTAAGTCAATTGTGGCTTAAAAACCTTTAGCCTTGAAATTAGAGTGATATGGTAGGGTGTGGTGGGAAGAAGCATTGTTAGAAAAAGCTGGGCGTCAGACTCCTGTCCTCAACCCCCTTACTTCCTTCTCTCCCACTCGATGAGGAGTGCATAGTAGGTACTCCAGAATAAAGTGGGTGAGGGGTGGTCCGAGGACCCATACCAACTTCAGGCCACTTGGGAAAGTGTACCCAGTCTCTTGGCCATTGGAATGGAGCAACGTGAACCTGCCCAGTCTGACATGGACCGCAGCAGCCGGATAGCCAGGATTCCACTGCTGAGTTGCTGTGGCCCCTGGGAAAGTTACTTATCTTCAAGGCTCCGTTTTCTTAACTGTAAAGCATGAGTCGTAACTTGGGTGGAAGGTTTTATAGTATAAAATCCTACTCTATTATATAAAAATAAGAAGATTAAATAAAGATTTTATAAACGGTACAGTGCCTGAATAGAATGCTGAGTTCTAGGTATGCCGGTTCCCTGCTGCCTACACACCTCCAGGGGCAGCTTCTCATGTTCTTGGAATACGGTGTCAGACACTCCCAGTAGCCCAGAGCCTGCTCTTGAGATGGCCCTGCCTGGAGCTGCTTGTTCTTTGTGTTACAGCCTCTGCTTGGGTCTCTGTAGGGTGGCCTCTTCCTGTTACTAGTTCTCAGTGCACATTCGTCTCTCAGAGAGGCTTTTCCCTGGTCATCCAGTATGGGGCCACATATGCCATTGTTATATAATACAGATATTACCTACTACATCATATTATATTACTGGGTTGTATTTTCTTTCTGTTATTTGTCCCTCTCTGAAGTTATCTACTTGTCATATTCACCATGTTTTTACCCCAAACATACGCACACATTAGAATGTAAACGCTGGGAAAGTGGGGCCTTTTCTTTCCCATTGTCCCTTGTACCTTGAAACAGCACCTTGCCAAGTGCAGAGCCTTAGAATACAGTTATATAAACAGATAGATTAATATACCTGTGTAAGAGGGCTGTTTATTTTGGTTGGCAAAAGCAGAATTTGGGCTGGAGAGATGGCTTAGCGGTTAAGCGCTTGCCTGTGAAGCCTAAGGACCCCGGTTCAAGGCTCGATTCCCCAGGACCCACATTAGCCAGATGCACAAGGGGGCACACGCGTCAGGAGTTCATTTGCAGTGGCTGGAAGCCCTGGCGCGCCCATTCTCTCTCTCTGTCTACTTCTTTCTCTCTCTCTTTCTGTCACTCTCAAATAAATAAATAAAAGTGAAGAAAAAATTTTTTAAAAAAGCAGAATTTACCATATGCCCAGTGTTAGGTTCCAATCACTTTATGTACAGATCTTATTTACTCCTCAACCACCGGGGGGGAGGTGGTGATGAGGAAAGTGCTCAGGTTGTTAAGGAAGCTGTGCAGGGTCACGAGGTTGGAGCATTGCCTCCCAGGGCACCAGCCTTGGAAACTCCTTTTTCTAGATGTTTGATTGTCTCATAGTCCATGAGGACTGAAATATCGATACACATTTTTAGGATATTTAGCAGTTTGCTTAAAGAACCCAATAACTCTTCTACTCTTTCTTTTCTGTGGGGAATACAGGTGATCGTGGCCACTAATGTGGCAGAAACTTCCATCACAATCAGTGGCATCGTGTATGTGATTGACTGTGGCTTTATGAAGTTGCGGGCATACAACCCCAGGACAGCCATTGAATGCTTGGTGGTAGTGCCAGTGTCCCAGGCATCTGCCAACCAGCGGGCAGGACGTGGTGGGCGCAACCGCTCGGGAAAGTGTTACCGCCTTTATACAGGTACGTGTGACTTTCCTTGGTGGCATTTGATGTCCCAGTGTCAGATCATACGGCAAACATTTATCCTCCCGGCAGCACTTAGGTAACATCCATCCCTCCCGGTGTGACTCTTTCCCCACCACCTTCCTCCCTGTGAACACAGTGCGCCTTTGCTAGTGCTCCCCAGTGGTCACCGCCTGTCTGCCATCCGCATTCTAACCTAGTACCTGGCCATAGCCCTTGGGGTCTGTCTTTCTTTCTCTTAGTTCAGTGGGACCCCTGAGTTATGTGGCTCCTCATGTTGGGTTCTCCTTCATCTTTGCTGGGCTAAGATGAAGGATTTTATTTATATATTTTTCTTAACTTTTTTTTTTTTTTTTTAAAGCCTTGTTTTCACAAGGCCTCAAAAAATTGGGTTTAGATTCAGAGTTGCTCCTCTCCATGGAAATCTTTAGTAAAAGGTAAAATATTTATAAGATCTGAAGAGAAACCAGGGTATTTATTTTTTTTTAAACTTATTTTTTCAATATTTTATTTTTATTTATTTATGTGACAGGAAGAGGGAGAAAGAGAGGGAGAGAGAGAATGGGCACACCAGGGCTCTAGCCATTGCAAACGAACTCCAGACGTGTGCACCCCCTTGTGTATCTGGCTTATGTGCGTCCTGGGGAATCAAACCAGGGTCCTTTGGCTTTGCAGGCAAACACCTTAACCGCTAATCCATCCCACCAGTCCGAAACCAGGGTGTTTTTTAAAGATGCTTTTTTAGAGGGGGGCGGGAGGGAGGGAGGGGGGAGGGAGGGAAAGAGGCAGATAGAGAAATGGGCACGTCAGGGTCTCTACCCAATGTAAACTAACTATAGACATATGTGCTGCCTTGTGCATCTGGCTTATGTGCATACTGGGGAGTTAAACCCGGGTCCTTAGGCTTTGCAGGTAAGCACCTTAACCACTAAGCCATCTCTCCAGCCTAAGGACATACTTTGAGATTCATTTATAGACAGATGTTTGGTTGGTTATGTGTCATGTACCGTCTTGGGCTCTGAGGGAGCAGCTTAATTCTGGGAAAGGCAGGATCAGCCATTAGGGGTTCTTCCCAGCCTGAAGACAGCTTTAACCAGCAGGTGCTGTGCCTGGAGCTGCTCTTAGTCTGTACTTCTCTTCTCCTGGGAACAGTATGAGATTGTCCCCCTTCCCCACACCCAATGTGCAGACTTAGTTTCCAAGCCCGCGTTAATTCCCTTCACAGCCCCCTGTCCAGCTGTAGCTGCTTATGAGGTCTGGGCTCTTAGCTGTGCACGAACTTCTTTTCCTTTCTGCTTATCATCACTCTTTTATAGTCTTTGATATCATGTCTTTCTTTTTTCTCTGTGGGGTATGGAATCCAGGGCCTCATACTTGCTAGGCAAGCACTCTTCGCCTGAGCTACAATACCCAGCCCTCATTGTTTCTTTTAGAAAGTGGTTTTAGACTACCATTACAATCCAGCCATGGTGCTGGAGCTTGGGGACCTAGAGCTATTTAAAAGTTACCTTTTTTGTTGTTGTTGTTTATTTTGTTTTTGGTTTTTGAGGTAGGGGGTCACTACAGCTCAGGCTGACCTGGAATTCACTATGTAGTCTCAGGGTGGCCTCGAACTCACACTGATGCTTCTGCCTCTGCTTCCCAAGTGCTGGGATCAAAGGTATGTGCCACCATGCCCAGCTACAAGTTACTTTTAATGACGAAATGAACAGCAACATCTCATGGTAAAATCTGATGTGATGGGACATGGACTAACATGAGGCAGGTGAATATGAGTGAAAGGTCACTGAGTCCCCTAGCAGCTCAGTTTTCGTGGATGTGGGCTTGAGAAGGGCCAGGAAGCAGCAATGAGTTCTTCGGTGCGCGACCTTCACATTCCAGATGAGCTCTCCGAGGGTGCAGCTCTGGCCAGACTGCTGCCTGCTCAGATCACTTCTAGTTTTCAGGAACCTTCCAGGACTGTTCTCAGCTCATCTCTCATTAACCGTTTACGCGTACCTTATACTGCTTCTCAGCTGCACTGTGTTCTTCTTGGACATCTTTTTGTCCCTCTGCTTCCCAAGTGTGTCACTCATACCTGTGAAGCGTGAGGCAGACCCTCCTGGTCATGGGGGCTCCTTGGGCGGCCACGTTAGAGTTGTCTTCCCACAGCTGCCCCAGTCTCCTGCCTCCTTGTCGCCGCGGCTTGTGGCCTTTGTTCAGGCCCTTCCTCTCTGATGCTCCTGGAGGGGATTCCCTGTGCTTCTGCAGCTCTTGGCCTAGGCCCCAGGCTCTAGAGGCCTCTGCAGTCTGAGAGCCGTGAACTCTGAGCATCTTCATCTCTGAGCGCTGCACACCTGCTTTCCTGAGCGGCTGCTCCGCGGAGTTAGCTCATCTCCTGACTTTGTTTCTGTCTTCTCTTGCCAAACAAGCTGCACGCAAGATCTCTTGAAACTAAAGACAGTATCCATCTGGAAATTCCTCTGTCTGTCATCCAGAACCTTCCAGCTAGAGCCATGCTTTTGCCAGTTTATGCCGCAGAGTCCAGAATGTTCTTGGTTGTCTGTTTTCTCAAAGAAACCATTGTAAGTTCTTCATTGATAGTGGCATTGCCTCATGGTACTTCTAAGTGTGCTTTATTTTTTCTGTAGTTAGCTAAAACTTTATGATCCAGATGGGGGATAGGCCACCCTGGTGTTTGAGAAGGGTGTGCATCTGTGAAAGTGGTGACTGATGTGGGAGGATTTGGTACATAAACTCCATATGCTTTCTAAACATACACAGAAGTGATCTCAGCTCTCCTTTCCTCTTTCCTCTCCACTCTTTGGACTAGCTTTTATAAAAGAGCTCTTACCCCTTCCCTGCCCCTCCTCTCTGTGTTTCCTCCTGTTTGAAGTCCTTTTATTCTTGGCAGGGCGTGCACGATTGGATTCTGGGCATGACATTACATGCGGCTCGCTGATTTAAAAGTTAGGTTTGTGCAGCGTTCGGTCCTCTGCTGTATTCCGGTTGCGGTCGGGGTGATTTATGAGGAGTTGCTCTTCGCGGCTCTCACTTCCCTGGTGTGCTGTACCCCGGGCAGAGCAGCAGCATTGGACACCACTTCACTGAATACTTCAGACTTTGATTTAGTGTGTTGTTGATGACAAGCAGCAATCTGAAGTAAAAGAGCAAACTTTCATTATTTATTTGAGAGAGAGAAAAGGAGTCAGATAGAGAGAGAATGGGCACACCAGGGCCTCTAGCCACTACAAATGAACTCCAGGTGCATGTGCCACCTTGTGCATCAGGCTTATGTATGTCCTGGAAAATCGAACCTAGGTCCTTTGGCTTTACAGGCAAGCGCTAAGCCATCTCTCCAGTCTGATACATGTGTTTTAAGTAGATGGTCTTTCCTAAACAGAAAAGCAAGTTTGTGTCACAATGCCACATTCATCTGGTCCCAGAGTTCTGTAGCCTCTTGCTCAAGGGACAGAATGAAGACAGTGGTGTAGGATTGCATTTGAATATCACATTTAATCCCAAACAATTCTATTTCCTATCCTCAGAGGAAGCATTTGACAGTTTACCTCAGTCCACCGTGCCCGAGATGCAGCGCAGCAATTTGGCCCCCGTCATCCTGCAGCTGAAGGCCCTAGGCATTGACAACGTGCTCCGCTTCCACTTCATGTCGGTAAGCCTGCCTTCCGCCTGGGGAGCCCACAGCGGGTGGGTGTGGGACTTTGTGGTAGGAGCGTATGCCGTCCTCCTTCCTTCCCTTCCCAGCTAGGTGCTGTGTGCCTTCTTGGGCCTGTGTAGGTTGTGGGGACAACCAGTCAGACAAAGCAGCCACAGTTCCCAATGTTCCTAAGTCCTGTCCTTTCTGTTGGGGGATAGAAACAAGTCGTGAGATACAGGGCCGCGTGCTCAGCGCTCTGAGAGGCAAAGGAAGTGGTCCCCTGACACCAGTGTTAGTCTACGGGGTGGCAAGTTTAGATGTTTGGATAATAAACGTTTTCTCCTCCTGTGTGAGAGGAAACCTAACACTCAAGTGGAATTTCACAGGGTCAAGAGGGTAGAGTCAGTACAGTGTCTGTGTATGCGAGAGCCAAGGTAGCGGGGCTCTGAGGGCTTTGGTGGAGCCGAAGGGCCCTCTATGGCTAGTTGCGTTTGGAATGACTTCCTTAGGCAGGAAGGCAGTGTAGGAATGCGGTTATTGGGCCCAGGGACTGTTCTCCTGTAGGCTCCTGTGGCGTGGCCGGGAGGCTTTACTGGCATCTGCTTCAGCAGCACGTGAAGGCCTGGCCCCTGATGCCCTGTCATCGTGCCCTGTCATTCTCTTGGTTTTACAAATGTGATGGTGGGTTAGGGTTGAGGGGATATTACTTGTACCTTTTTTGTTGTTTCTCATAGGGTGATTAAAAAAAAAAAAAGTTTATGGGCTGGGGAGATGGCTCAGTTGTTAAGAGCACTTGAGGCTAAAGGGTGAGGGCCTCTCAGGCCAGAAACCACCAAGTTTGACTCCCCAGAACCCACGTGAAAAGCCAAGCCGCACATGTCTAGAACCCTAGTACGTGAGAGATGGAGACTTGGTTCATTCTCAGAAGACCACTCTTGGTTGAGGGGAGACTTCGCCTCCATAACCAGATGAACGTGATCAGTGAGACGTTCTCCTCTGGCTTCCACGTGCGAAAGCATGGGTCGTGTGCATCCGTGCACACACACACACACACACACACACACATACACATACGGAATGTACCACACATTGTACACTCACCACACACACGCCACAAGGAAAGGAAAGGTTACTGGTGTATTCGTTACTTTCTCAGTGTTGTGGCCAGATATCGACAGGGTTTCTTGTGGCCTACGTGGCGGGGAAGGCATGGTGGTAGGGGCTTGAGGCAGCTGATACCTCCAGTGCCTGGTGAGGAAGCAGAGAGCCATGAATTGTGCAGCTCAGCTTATTTTCTCCTTTTTAGTCTGTCTGGGACCCCAGCCCATGGAATGGTGCCACCCCGCAGGTCCTCCCACCTCAGTTGAAGTCTGGCTGTACTCTAATGTAATACTTCTTAACAAATGTTTTTCTGTTTTCTGTGTTTTGCTGAGTCTTTGCTTGTTGTTCATGTGCCTACGCTCTAAACATTGTGAGAATCTTTACCTGCACAATTTCAAAGTTACTCTTAGGCTTAGGAAGCATCTCTCATCTAGATTGGTTAGTTCATGTTCACTTGTGTTTTCTTCTAGAACCTTATGGTTTGAAGATTTACATGTTAGGTGTTTGTTTTATCTCAACTGTATTAGGATACTGTGTGACCAGTTTAGCTGTTTGGATAGTAAAGTCCTTGTCACATGTTATGGAAGCCAGGAAGGTTATAGAACGTAGAGATACCAGCCCTCAAAGAGAACATGATGTGCTCACTGTGCGTATAGAGGCCCCCCTGACTGTGGCTCTAAGGAAAAGACACCATAAGAAAGATAAATGGGTATGTAAATTAAAAAGCTTATGAGAAGTCCCATATATATGATTAAAAGAAAATGTGACAAAATGACCCATCCCTATCTTAAAAACTACAAAAAGTTGAAAGAAAAAAATATGGAGGCATATGTCATTTAGAGTGAATATCTACTTCAAGAAAAAGCTACAAACTGTAAGCTAACTTTTGGGCTGCAGAGATGGTTTAGTGCTTAAGGTATTTGCCTGTGAAGCCAAAGGACCTAGGTTCAATCCCCCAGGACCCATGTAAGCCAGATGCACAAGGGGCACATGCGTTTGGAGTTCATTTGCAGTGGCTGGAGGCCCTGGCATGCCCATTCTCTGTCTGTCTGTCTCTCTTCTCTCTATCTCTCTGCTTGCAAATAAATAAATGAAAGTTATAAAACAAAAACAAAACAAAAAAACCCTGTAAGCCAACTTTAGGACACATTCTAGTTCTCCAGAGAAGAGAGGAGGCAAACTAACTGGCTGTGCAGTCTCACCCAACTCTGACTAAGTGATTGGATAGTAAGAAGAATGATGCGGTCCCAAGCCAACAGCTGGGGAAGTAACACCCTGTGTGTTGCTGGTGCCTTTGCTTCGTTCTGATCCCCCTACGGGCTTGGGACCAGGCTTTATGAGCCATAGAAATGCCTGCTGTTTGTGTCATAAAAATTTCTCCTTAAAAAATTGTTCAGAAGACAAAAAGAGCTTACATAGATCATAATGCTTATATTAAATAAAATATAAACAATTATAATAAATATTTTAGACAATGGAAAACTGAAGAAAAGAAAACCAAGCTTATGTTCATCTCTTTTTCTGGTTATTTACCCAAAATTGTTTTTTTTAATAATTGAAATCTTAGGGTACATATAATTTTCTACATTTGGAAATGTTGAAATGTTACTTAGTTACTAGGAATGAAAGTGTGCGTGTGCCTGTTTTGTTTTTTTTTGAGGTAGGGTCAAACTAGCCTAGGCTGACCTGAAATTCACTATATAGTCTAAGGCTGGCCAAGAATTCATAGCGATCCTTCTACCTCTGCCTTCCCAGTGCTGGGGTTAAAGGCGTGTGCCACCACGCCCAGCAGGAATGAAAATCTTGAAGCAACCCATCTGTCCAGTTGTAGGAAAGTAGTCTTCTTTAAGCAGAGTATGATCATGGAGGCATATTATAAGTGTAGGTAATTACTTTGGAATTTCAGTGTGTAAAAGAAATAGTGGAAATAGGGCATGAAGCAAGGAAAACATAGTAATTCTATGTCCATTAAAGCAGTGCCTGCTTATGATCCCATATCAGCTGTGGCCTGAGAAACGGGGGTGAAAGTGAAAGTACTGTGGATGGGATTTTTGAGGGGGTATTTTTGCTTGATGATGACTGAATGAAATATGACCAGGATGAAAAGGGGTCAAGAAGGACCTCCTTGGCAGAAGCTGCTGCCCTGAAGTGGTGTGTGTCTTGCATCTCTCTGAAGAAAGATGTCAGGTTTGAGGAGAGGCTGCTGGGCTGCTGTGATTCCACAGCGTGGCTTGTTGGCTGCCCTGTGTGTAGTGGATCAGTTAGGTCTCGTTCCCACTCTTGTAAGCAGTCGCTGCAGCTCATAAAGGTTTGGCCTTGTTCTTTGACAATAAAATGGGTGATGTAGAGTGAAAAAGAAGGCCTTGTCTTAGCCTCTGATCCTGCCACCAAATGCCTATGTAATGGCCTTGTTCAAGTGTCTTTTATATATTGTTCCTTCCTCATCTGTAAAATTGAGTGAAAAACCATCTGATGCTCCAAATACATTTGTTATATGCATGTGATTAGAGACAAGGTGAACACTTTGAAAAAGCACTAGAATTTTCTTACCTGGTTTATTAGAAACTAAGTAACTTAGAAGGAAATAATGATGCTTGGCACCTAGCAGGTGCTCAGTGAAGGTTTGCAGAGGCAGGGAGGGAGGGAAGAAAGGAAGGAAGGGAACGAGGGAGGGAAGGAAGGAAAGAAAGAAGGCTTGAGAGAGTCTCTGAAGGGCGTGATAGGAGCTTTGCTTCACTTTGCAGTGTCGTGTATTCTCTGTCATTTTCAGAAAGTCAAATGTAATACAGTATTAGCTCACCATTAGGCAGGACTCTGGGCAATACTGAGGTAAACCAGCCACCTGAGGCTGTGCATGCAGCATCCAGTTCCCAGCTGCGTGGAGGCTGGGAGGAGGGCCACTGTGGGAGGGAGGGAGAGTGGATGTGAGCTAGTCCTTTTGTCTTGTTCCTTGCCCAAAGAAAAGTAATTTAGGAGGACTTTTGTGTGTCTTGCAGCCCCCTCCAGCACAGTCGATGGTTCAAGCTTTGGAGTTACTCTATGCTCTGGGAGGTATGCCTGTTTCTCTATTACTGTGTGTTCCTCTATGTAATATGTGGTGGTTGGGTTCACAATAGGGCTCTTAGTATCTTCTTTTAAAGAATATTTTAATTAATGTATTTGAGAGAGAGAAGGAGGCCGGGGGGTGGGGAGGGAGAAGAGACTGGGCACACCAGGGCTTTCAGCTGCTGCAGACAAACTCCAGACGCATGTTCCACCTTGTGCATCTGGCTTACATGGGCCCTGGAGAATCAAACCTGGGTCCTTTGGCTTTGCAGGCAAATACCTTAGCCGCTCAGCCATCTCTTCAGCCCATCTTAGTATCTTTAGGAATGGGATTAGTCCTCCCCTTGTGTATAATCTTCTTAGTGACATTTGCTATATTGAAGCAGAAGTTAGATAAAGTTCCTCATGGCCAGTCATGACAGTTTCAACTATGGTAGTGTATCAGAAGCTGTGGATAGCCATCCCCAGGACCCCACTCCTGGAGACACCCAAAGACCAGCAGTTCTCTATGAACTTGAATTTACTTCCTTGGACCATTGTCTCTGTCCCTCATCTCTTCTGACATCTGTGGCCAGATCCCTTCATTCCATCTCTGCAGTTCACTGTGGGGAAGTTGGCAGATTGCTCACCTGTGGTACTGCTTGAGCAAAGAGCCGCCATGCTGAGGAGAAGCCTCTTGGCTGTTTTGAAAACATGGTATGTGATTATGGCTATGCCGCTGCAAGCGTGCCGATCTCATCTGAAAACATGGCATGTATTGTAATAGAGACAACGGTGCCTGGAACTGACCTGTTGAGGAAGTTCCGTCACTTCTGTGGACAGCGCCCAGTGAGTGGAGGTCCAGTTGGAAGAAAGTTTTAGTGGAGGTTTTGTCCTGAGACTTATTTGAGCATAAATGTTTTGAAACAGCTTTATTGAGGCATGTTTCACATGATGTATAATTCACTGTAACGTAGGATTCAGTGGCTTCTGGTGTCGCCACAGGGTTGTGCAGTCTTCTTCCCAGAAAGATCCTGTACTCATTACCACTCACTGTCCTTCCCATTCCCCTAACCCTAGGCACCTGCTAACATGGTCCTGTCTGTGCAGATTTGCCAGTTCCAAACATTTCCTCTCAGTGGAGTTTTATATGGCTTTTGTGACTGACTTCTCTTACTTTGCGTCCTTCAAGATTCATCCATGTCACACTTGTAGCCTGTATTCCTGCACCATTCCTTCTTATTGCTGAGAAATATGCCAGTGTGTGGGTGTACCACACGTTATTGTTCTCTGTTCATTAGGTAGAGGACATTTGTTTCTTTTGTTTTTTTTCTAAGATATTTTTATTTATTTACTTGAGAGAGAGAGGGAGATGGAGATAGAGAGAAAATGGGCACTCCAGGGCCTCTAGCCACTGCAAACAACCTCCAGATGTGTGCACCACCATGTGCATCTGGAGTAGTGGGGAAGCGGTGGTCAGCTGTCAGATGCTCCTGGGGGCTGACAGGAGGATGGCCTTCACGTCTCTGGTGCTACCTGGGTTTCACCCTGTGCAGAGAAGGGTGCACTGTCTGTGGTGCAACTGGAATGGAGGGACTCCCGTGGACAGGGCCACAGTGGGGCTAGAAGAGTGTTGTGGGCTGTTGCCTTATAATGAATAAAAGCCGTTAGAAGTGTCAGTTTTTCAGTTTGGGTGTTCAGAAGCCCAGTGGAGAGCTCTTCTGCCTTTAATGGAATGGCCTTCTGGTGTTTGGTGTGCATGAGTTGACTTTGAGTGCCTTTTTTTTTTTTTTTAAGCAGACATCATCTTTTAATCTCTCAACAGCTGTTCCTCCTCCAACAAAGCGGTGCAGGCCTTCTGATTTCTTTTGTTCTTCTCCCGACAGGTCTGGACAAAGACTGCCGCCTCACTGAGCCGCTCGGCATGAGAATTGCAGAGTTTCCTTTGAATCCCATGTTCGCCAAGATGCTGCTCGAGTCAGGTGGGCAGAACAGGCAGCTCCCTTACTTGTCAGAGGCCTTGCTTCCTTCAGCCCTGCGCACCCTGCGGAATGGGGATCAGCTGTGGCTCAAAAGCGACCACAACAACAAAGCATTTGGTTTTGACAGCTAATAACTGTGTATTTACAGGACACAGTGTGATTCTTTGACACATGCATGTGGTTGTAGGAAGAGTCAGGGAAGCTAATTAGCATATCTGTTATCTTACCAACTTACTTTTCTGTCCTGATAATGTTAATAAAAATCTATTCTTGTAGCAGTTTTGAACTGTATACCATAATACGGTCACTGTAGTATCATAGATTTGTAAACTTACTTTACACTGAAACTTTGCATTCTTGGAGGGGCATCTCCCTGTCCCAGCCCTCCTCCTTCCCCCAGCCTCTGGTGGCCACATTTCTCCTCTGTCTCTAGAAGATTGATAGTGTGTCATTCTATGTCTGACATATTTCATTTAGCCTAACATACTCCACTTCACTCCACGTAGTCTTGAACAAGAGAGTTAAGACGCACTGTATTCCGTTGTGTGTGTCATGCTCTCTCCAGTCCTCTGCCCACGGACATTTGCTCCACATGTTGACCGCAGTGAGCATGAGAGCGCAGAATTCCCTTCCACACCGAGTTGGTTCTGGGGTATACCAGAAGTAGGATTGCTGGATCATGTAACCATTCTGTTTGTGGGTTTCTGAGGAGCATCCATCTGAGTTTAAGTTTCTTAGAAATCATCACACTGTTTCCCACATTTGTTGTACTGTGCTGCATTCCTGTGCAATTCTCAGAGGTTCTTATTTCTCTGACACCTTCACATTTTTGTGAGGACACAAGACCTAGGACAAATGTCTCTAAGCTGGAGATATCCTCACTTAGAAATCAAAATGATCTTGACAGTCTAGGTTTCCCCCTAGGAAAGGTAAGGCTAACATTTTCTTGCTTTTATATCAAGCAACGGTTTATGAAGGTGTTCTTCAGAACCAGTATGGGGACAGTTCACTATAATTACGTTTTGGGGAAAATCAGATGGCTTAGCCTTACCCTGAGAAACAGATGCTAAGCGTGGAGCTGTTGAACCCACCACGCACCAGGCAAGGAGCCATGGGAACTGGGCGAGTGCAGTTGGCTTCGTCCAGTGCCTTGAGGCTGGGCTGCAGCAGATCCTGTTCCCAAGAGCAAGCAGCAGAGCCCGAGGGCTGCTCTGGTCTCACTGTGCCTTGAGCTTCCCGGTGAGAGGAACACTTGGGAGAGGCAGGCCCATCCCATAGGCCAGGAGCAGAGGAACAGCAGGAGGCACAGAGCCCTGCACACTCTGTCTGTCTCTTTTCCTCTGAGACTTATGCCAGGATTCCTGCTGTCCACACAGAGGGCAGGGGCAGACATGCAGCTGACCTGCCCATGTGACAAGCCAGTCTGGACCTCACTAGGCTGGCAGCGAGAGCTCCCAGCCTTCGAGCCGTGCCGTGGAATTTCTTGGTCCTTCATGGCTGGGCTACACATGAGACCTTCTACTTGGCACAGTGTACTAGAAATTTGAAAAAAGAAGCTGTATAACATATGATTTTCCTTTACAGTATAGCACAAAAGATTAGAAAATGTCTTTTATTCCTTGTATGTATTCCGTTGCATGTTTGCAAACGTGCCTTTTATTTTATAGGAAACTTCGGCTGTTCTCAGGAAATCCTGAGCATTGCAGCCATGATGCAGATCCAGAATGTCTTTGTGGTCCCTTCCACCCAGAAGTCTCAGGCAGTAAGTCCAGCTCTGTCCATGTTGCTCTCTTTCACTTCTGGCATTCTTTTCTCTTTAATTTAAATTTTTTTATTGATAACTTCCATAATTATAAACAATATTCCATGGTAATTCCCTCCCTGCCCCACTTTCCCTTTGAAACTCCACTCTCTTCATATCCCCTCCCCCTCTCAATTAGTCTCTCTTTTATTTTATTTTATTTTTATTTTATTTATTTTTTTGGGGGGGTTTTCGAGGTAGGGTCTCACTCTAGCCCAGGCTGACCTGGAATTCACTATGGAGTCTCAGGGTGGCCTCGAACTCACGGCGATCCTACCTCTGCCTCCCGAGTGCTGGGATTAAAGGCGTGCGCCACCACGCCCGGCTACTCTCTTTTATTTTGATGTCACCTGCTTTTCCTCCTGTTATGATGGTCTTGTGTAGGTAGTGTCAGGCACCGTGAGGTCATGGATATCCAGGCCATTTTGTGTCTGGAGGAGCACATTGTAGAGTCCTACCCTTCCTTTGGCTCTTACATTCTTTCCACCATTTCTTCTGCAATGGACCCTGAGCCTTGGAAGGTGTGATAGAGATATTTCAGTGCTGAGCACTCCTGTCACTTCTTTCCAGCACCATGATGCCTTCTGAGTCATCCCAAGGTCACTGCCATCTGAAAAGAGAAGCTTCTGTACCAAAAGTGAGAGTAGCATTAATATATATAAGTATGAACATTAAGAGAAGTGTTTACTGGGCAGTTTGGTGAGCGTAGTATATACATTTAGCCAGACACCAGCAGATGTTATAATCCTAGGGCTCATGACTACCCCTGTTATAGGTTTTCAGTATCAGGGATGTATTCACTCCCATGGAGTGGGCCTCAGTCCAATTATGGTTTTCCCCATAACAGACATGCCACTATTGCACCTGTTGGCTCATTTGGCCTGGCTAGCCAAATTTAAGGCTTGTAGTATCCACTGTTGAGTATCTTCATTGGTGATTTCTCTCTCTCCCATTGAATTGCATGCAGTGTGGCTTTTTCCAGCTTTCTGTCAGCTGGTCTACATGGAGGAGGTTTTCAGCTCAGCTCCAGCAGGATTTCTCAGTGGCCTTACAGCCCAAGTATGTGGAGTCTTCAGCAGCGGGGTCCTACCATCTGTTACTGGTGGGAAACCAAGGGCCTTGGCAGTGGCCTGTAATGTTTGGGGGGTATCAAGGACCTCCCTGGCCAACAACTCACTGGAGGTATCCCATCCCTGGCACTGAAAATTTTCTAGTAACAATCTATGGCTTCTGAGTGTTCCACTGTCCAAAAAAGTAGGCTCCCATGACTTATTTATATCCTCTTAGATTTGGACTAGCTCTCCCTCCACCTTTCCTTTACTCAATCTCTTCCCCTGACCTGACTTAGGCCTTTTCACCCCCATTAATCTGTTCTTCTACTTACATATATGCAATACCATCCTATTAAGTTCCCCCTCCCTCCCTTCTATTCTGTTTATATCTCCTTTCTAGCTTACTGGCCTCTGCTACTGAGTTTTATTCCTACTCACATAGAAGTCCAATCATTTGTAGCTAGGATTCACATATGAGAGAGAACATGTGACGTTTGGCTTTCTGGGCCTGGGCCTGGGTTACCTCACTAAGTACTAAGTATAATCCTTTCCAGATCCATCCATTTTCCTGCAAATTTCATAACTTCATTTTTCTTTACCACTGAGTCCACTCCATTGTAGGGCTGGAGAGATGGCTTAGCCATTAAGCGCTTGCCTGTGAAGCCTAAGGACCCTGGTTCAAGGCTTGATTCCCCAGGACACACATTAGCCAGATGCACAGGGGGCCGCACACGTCTGGAGTTTGTTTGCAGTGGCTGGAGGCCCTGGTGCGCCCATTCTCTCTCTGTCTGCCTTTCTCTGTCTGTCACTTTCAAATAAATAAATAAAAATAAACAAAAAAAATTTTAAAAAAGAACTCCATTGTATAAGTGTGCCACATCTTCATTATCCACTCATCAGTTGAGGGACAGCTAGGCTGGTTCCATTTCCTAGCTAATGTGAATACAGCAACAATAAACATGGTTGAGCAAGTATCTCTAAGGCAGTGAGACGAGTCCTTAGGATATATGTCTAGGAGTGGTATAGCTGGGTTATATGGTAAATCTGTTTTTAGCTGTCTCAGGAACCTCCGCACTGATTTCCACAATGGGTAGAGCAGATTGCATTCCCAACAGTGTTGAAGGGTTCCTCTTTTTCCACATCTTCACCAGCATTTATGGTCATTTATTTTCATGATGATAGCCAATGTGACAGGAGTGAAATGGAATGTTACCATAGTTTTAATGTCCATTTCCCCGATGACTAGGGATGTAGAACATTTTTTTAGATGTTTATATGGCCTTCTGACATTCTTATTAAAGCTCGCTCAGAAACTGCTGGGGACAGCCACGCATGGACGGTGCTCATAGTTACATTGTGCTAGGCATTTTCCATGAATCGTTTTGTTTTCTTTCTGCCCTAAACCATGGAGGTAGATACTGTTAACATAGTTTAAAGATGGATGTGGAGGGGAGATTGCTCAGTGGTTAAAGGTGCTTGCTTGTAAAGCCTGATGGTTTGGGTTAGATTCCCTAGTACCCATGTAAAGCCAGATGCACAAAGTGGTGCATTCATCTGGAGTTTATTTGTTGTGGCAAGAGTCCCTGGTGTGCCCTTACACACTCTCTCTCTTGCTCTGTTTGAAATAAAATTTATATATATAATAGATTTTATATATGTATATATACATATATATTAATTTTATTTATTTGCAAGCACAGAGAGAGAGAGATAGAAGATAGAGAATGGAATGGCCGCACCAGGGCCTCCAGCCGTTGCAAATGAACTCCAGATGCATGTGCCCCCTTGTACATCTGGCTTACGTGGGTCCTGGGGAATTGAATCTGAGTCCTTTGGCTTTGCAGGCAAGAGCCTTAACTGCTAAGCCAATCCCTCCAGCCCATATATAAAATATATATAATTTTTTTTAAGGTTGATGCAAAGAAAGATTAGGTACCTCATCCTGGCTTGCATAGCTGGAATCAGCAGCGAGAACTTTCCCAGCTCACAGTCTCCAACCTTCACTTCTGGAAACTACCAAGTTTCCCACATGGGAACTTGTCTCCCCTGCTGCTTCAGCAGGTACTTTGGTGGGTGCGTGAGTGGTAGAAGGGGATGGGTGTCTTGGCGGAGTAGGCTGATTCTTTGCACCGTACTGTATCATAGTAGTGTGTAAGTAGGACATTGTGAGTTAGAGCTGAGGTGCCAACCCTGCCTAGGGCATCAGTGTTGCGAGTGCTGAGTAGGAGAGCGAACACTGGAAAGACAGCAGGAGTGATGGAGGGGTGCAGGGGTGACTTGGGGCACACGGGAGGAGGAGTGCACTTTTCTCACAATTATCGCTGTTCTCTTCAGCAGTTGTGCGTCTGTAGATGACACGGTTTTCCTATTTCCATGCCCAGGTGGTTTTGTCTGCTGTCTCAGGGTTTTTGTTTGTCCATCCCTTCATTAGCCTTAACAGCTCTGCCTCATGCTGGCAAACTTAGATTAAACAAGTGAAACCTAGCTGGGCATGGTGGGGCACCCCTTTAATCCCAGCACTCAGGAGGCAGAGGTAGGAGGATCACCATGAGTTCAAGGCCAGCCTGAATCTACATAGTGAATTCCAGGTCAGCCTGGGCTAGAGAGAGACCCTCCCTCAACCCCCCCCCCCACCAAAAAAAAGTGAAACTTGAGGTTCTTCCATCTGTCTGAAATGGCAGTATTCCCTCATTTCCATGCATTCCCTGCTGAGGGTTTTTTTCCCCCTTAGTGCTTCTTCTCTCCTGGCACTCTATATATTTTGCCTATTTATTTTGCTATTCATTATTGTAGTCTAGAGGCTTAGAATACTGCCTAGTCTGTCATAGGTACTTGTTAAAAATCTATTATTGGGAGGGAAGAAGAGAGGAGGAGAGAGTTTGATTGGCTAATTGTAATATGTAGTTCAAAAAATTCTGATGTATAAACTGTTCCTCAACCCCATGGAAACAAACGACATTACTCAGTATCTTTGTTACAAGTAGAAGAATTTAGGGATGAAGTCTGAAGAGGACCGCGCCTAGGAAAAGAGGGAGACAGCTGTAGAACCCTGGGAGGGCGAGCTGTCAGATGTGCATCACACCTCCTAGTTGCCAGAGACTCATAGAAGTCAGCTTCTAATGCAACTTTATTCTTTCCAGATTCGAGTACACCGAAAATTTGCTGTGGAAGAGGGTGATCATCTCACCATGCTCAACGTGTATGAAGCGTTTATCAAAGTAAGCACAGCTAACACTCCGAGGCCTTTGAGCTAGGAGTAAGGCTGAAAGTTAGTTCAGCAGTGATGGGCCAAGAGCTCCCTCTGCCTTCTTCTCTTTTTGTGGGGGAGGGGAGTTGAGGTGGGGTCTCACTGTAGCCCAGGCTGACCCGGAATTCACTACATAGTCCAGGTTGGCCTTAAACTCACAGCGATCCTCCTAACTCTGTCACCTGAGTCCTGGGATTTAAAGGCAGGCACCACCCTGCCCTGCTGTCTCATCTCTGTACTTTCGGGCTTTTCCAAAGTAGGGTCTTGCTCTAGCCTAGGCTGACCTGAAATTCGTTATGTAGTCCCAGGCTGGCCTGGAACTCACAGTGATCCTCTTACCTCTGCCTCCTGAGTGCTGGGATTAAAGGCGTGCGCCACCACCCCTGATTTGTGTTTTCTTCTCTACTTCCAGTCTCCTACTGGAATCTCTAGTGTATTGCTGGAAAGAACTCAGAAATTGCTGCTTTTCCTTGCCTGGAGGTGTGGTACACTTGAGGCAGGCTGATAGCTTGACCTCCCAGTGTCCCACATCTACTGTACATTGGACAGAAAGATGATATTTGAATAGTTAAGTTCTGTAAGATGGGTCTGATAACTTATATAGTCTTGGGTTGTCTCTTCAAAGTTGTCCCAGCTTCTATTAGAATATGTTCAGGCAACAATCTTTGTGAACAACATACTTATATATGGTTGGCCATGGGCAGTACTGGTTTTCTTTCTTTTTTTTTTTCTTTTCTCAATTTTTATTTTTATTTTTATTTATTTATTTTTTTTGGTTTTTCGAGGTAGGGTCTTACTCTAGCCCAGGCTGACCTGGAACTCACTATGGAGTCTCAGGGTGGCCTCGAACTCACGGCGATCCTCCTACTTCTGCCTCCCGAGTGCTGGGATTAAAGGCGTGCGCCACCACGCCCGGCTCAATTTTTATTAACATTTTTCATGATTATAAAAAATATCCTATGGTACTACCCTCCCTCCCCCCACTTTCCCCTATGAAGTTCCATTCTCCATCATATTCCCTCCCCATCTCAGTCAGTCTCTCTTTTATTTTGATTTCATGATCTTTTCCTCCTCTTATGATGGTCTTGTGTAGGTAGTGTCAGTCACTGTGAGGTCATGGATATCCAGGCCATTTTATGTCTGGAGGGAGCACGTAGTAAGGAGTCCTACCCTTCCTTTGGCTCTTACATTCTTTCTGCCACCTCTTCCACATTAGACCCTGAGCCTTGGGAGGTGTGATCGAGGTGTTACTCAGTACTCCAGTCACTTCTTTCCAGCACTATGATACCTTCTGAGTCGTCCCAAGGTCACTGCCATCTTAAAAGAGAAGATTCTCTACCCAAAGTGAGAGTAACGTTAATACAAGGGTATAAATATTAAGAAAAGTGCTTATTGGGCAGTTTGATAAGCATAGTATATACATTTATCTAGACATCAGCAGATACTACACCCCTAGGGCTCATGACTACCCCTGTTTTAAGTTTTCAGTATCAGGGATGTATGCCCCCCCCCATGGAGTGGGCCTCCAGTCCAATTGGAGGGCAGTTGGTTTCCACCATGACAGACGTGCCACTATTGCACCCGTTGGCTCATTTGGCCTGGCTGGCCAATTATAAGGCTTGCAGAGTCCAGTGTTGAGTATCTTCACTGGTGGTATCTCTTTCTCCCATTGAACTGCATGCAGAATGGCTTCTTCCAGCTTTCTTTCAGCTGGTCTACATGGAGGAGGTTATCAGCTCAGTTCCAGCAGAATTTCTCAGTGGCTTTGCAGCCCAAGTATGTGGAGTCTTCAGCAACAGGGTCTTACCATCTATTCCTGGTGGGAAACCAAGAGCCTTGGCAATGGCCTATAATGTTTTGGGGGCATCAGGGACCTCCCTGGCCAACAACTCACTGGAGGTATCCCATCCCTGGCACTGAAAATTTTCTAACAACGATCTATGGATCCTGAGTGTTCCATTGTCCAAAACCAGAGGATTCCATATGATTTATTTGCATATTCTTAGATTTTGATTAGCCCTCCCTCCACCATTCCTTTACTCAATCTCTTCCTTTGACCTCACTTTGGGCCTTTTCACCCCTGCTAATCTATTCTTCTACTTACATATATACAATATCAACCTATTAAATACCCTTCTCCCTTCCTTTCTCTTCCCTTTATATCTCCTTTGTAACTTACTGGCCTCTGCTACTGAGTTTTTTCCTTCTCACACAGAAGTCCAATCATCTGTAGCTAGGATCCACATATGAGGGAAAACATGCGGCACTTGGCTTTCTAGGTCTGGGTTACCTCACTTAGTATAATCCTTTCCAGATCCATCCATTTTCCTGTAAATCTCAAAACTTCATTTTTCTTTACCACTGAGTAGAACTCCATTGTATAAATGTGCCACATCTTCCTTATTCACTCATCAGTTGAGGGACATCTAGGCTGGTTCCATTTCCCAGCTATTATGAATTGAGCCTGGTTTTCATTCTTAATGCTCTGTAAAATTAAGAGCAAATGGTAGAGGTAAATATTCTCACTAAAAGGGCTGGGGAGGCAGCTCAGTGGTAAAGCATGAGAACCAGTATCCATGTGAAAATGCTAGATGTGGTGGCATGTATCTGTAATTCCAGCACTGGGGAGGCAGAGACAGGAAGATCCCTGGGGCTCAATGGCCAGCCAGGCTAGCCTAATTGGTGAGCTCTAGATGTGAGGGACCTGGTCTCAAAAAAGCAGTGGATGGCATTTCTGAGAAGACACACTTGAGACTGCCCTCTGGGCTCCACATTGCATGTGCACACACTTACTTGTGTACCCACTTTAAAAAATTCTCACTAAAAATCATTAAAGGGCTGGAGAGATGGCTTAGCAGTTAAGGTACTTGCCTGCAAAGCCAAAGGACCTCGGTTCGATTCCCCAGAATCCATGTAAGCCCGATGCACAAGGTGGCACATGCATCTGGAGTTCGTTTGCAATGGCTAGAGGCCTTGGTGTGCCCATTCATTCTCATTCTCTCTCTCCCTCTTTTCCTCTCTCAAATAAATAAATAAAAATAAAATATTAAAAAATCATTAAAAAGGCTGATCTAGTACATGAAAAACCTCATATAAAGAAAAGAAATATTTCTTATTTTCAGTATTTATCTCTTAGAACACTTTTTTTTGTAAATTTTATTTATTTGAGAGTGACAGAGAAAGAGGCAGAGAGAGACAGTCAGAGACAGATTGGGTGCGCCAGGGCCTCCAGCCACTGCAAACAAATCCCAGACGCATGTGGGTCCTGGGGAATGGAGCCTCAAACCAGGGTCCTTAGGTTTCATAGGAAAGCGCTTAACCGCTAAGCCATCTCTCCGGCCCCCTTAGAACACTGTTTTAAAGAGAGAAGTATCAGTGTTTTGTTTTATCAGACATTTGAGGGAAGAATTTTAATGGTTTTCAGAAAAATAATTATCTTGTATTGAGACTTCTAGATTAAATCGGTTAAAATTCCTTGGTCTCGGTTTAATATACTGTCTTCAACCTAAAGCCTTTTCTAGCCTTAGGGTGCAGATATAGATCTACATTGTATTATTCTATAGTTGGTTTCTTAGGAAACCTATGATTTGCATTTCTAAAACTTTATTATGTTTTAAAAAAATACTAAATAAGCTTCTTCTCTGGCTTAAGGTGTAATTTCAGGGATATAGTTCCACAAGGAAACTTAATGTACAGCACATGGTCATACTTGAGAATACAGGAGAAAATAAAGCACTGTTGATAGAAATGACATGCATTAAAGGTAGATGATAATTTGCAAATCTTCCTGCATTAACACCTCATACCGCTTGCCTGCCGCGTATTAAAGTGATGACCGAAGCCTGCCGAGAGAAATGGATGTGGTTCTTGATAACAGTTCGTGGTCATGATGTGTACTGAGTAACGGTGGCTCTGCTTGTCCCTTGGGTCTCATTTGCTTGTAGTGTGGACAGTGAGGTCACCATGCAGGCAGGCAGATTGCTCAGTTGCCAACTCTGGTTCAGATGTGGGGCAAAACAACAAACAACAGGCCAGTTATGATCTGAAGATCTTGTCTCCTTGAACCTGCAAATGGGGGAAGACGATTTGCTTCACAGCGTTACTCTTGTAACTACCACTTCTGGCTTTCCTGATGTTTCTCTGTCTGGGTTTTCTGCAGCACAATAAGAATTCCCAGTGGTGTCAGGACCATTTCCTGAATTATAAGGGTCTTGTCAGAGCTGCAGCTGTGAGAGAACAGTTGAAAAAGCTGCTGGTGAAGTTTCAGGTTCCCAAGATGTCCAGCGAAGGTGAGATTGCCCCTGGCGCTGGCCTCCTTTGCCTTGCTCACGGTCTTAAGTCTGGGGCTGCGCTGATGCCGGGGGGGGGGGGGGGGGGGGGGCAGGGTGCTGTCCTTGTGCATGGCTTCACCTGAATTGCCTGGGCTGATGAAAAGCTGGCTAGAGTTGCCTGCTCCTTACAAAGAGGGCCATTTTTATTCCTGTGGGCTATTCTTTCAATTTTTTTTTCTAAAGCTTATGACAGTCTTGAACAGTTAACATTCAGCAGGGTGTGATGGTGCACACCTTTAATCCCAACACTCGGGTGGCAGAGATAGGATTGCCATGAGTTCAAGGCCAGCCTGGGACTGTAGAGTGAGTTCCAAGTCAGCCTGGGCTGGAGCGAGACCCTACCTTGAAAAATTAAAAAAAAAAAAAGTTAACATTCCCATTATTGTACCTCATATAATTAATGTAGTGGTGTGGTTATTGTAACAAAAATTACTTTTTGATGGAGGAATGGCTTAGCGGTTAGGATGCTTGCCTGCAAAGCCAAAGGACTGAGGTTCAGTTCCCCAGGACCCACATAAGCCAGATGCACAAGGTGGTGCATGCATCTGGGGTTTGTTTGCAGCCCCCAATAAAAATATTTTTAAAAACTACTTTCTTTTTTTCCCCCCGAGTTGGGTTTCACTCTAGCCCAGGCTGACCTGGAATTCACTATATAATCTCAGGGTGGCTTTGGGCTCTCAGTGATCCTCCTACCTCTGCCTGCCAAGTGCTGGGATTAAAGGCGTGCTCCACCATGCCCAGCTAAAAATTACTTTTAAGTGGATGAAATTCATGGCTACCACATAAAAACTGCTCTTCCTTTTCAGATGCAAGTGTTATTAAAGCATGCATTATATGTTAGCTGAGGCTGCTACAGAGGGTGAGGCAGGGCACCACTGTTTCGGATGGTCTGCCACAAGCAGTGGCTGTGATCGAGGCCACGGTGGGTTGCACCCTGGCAGGGCCACCCATATCCTCTCCCACTGTGTGACGTGCAGGTGGTGGCACTCTTAGTTTACCATGGGGCCCAAAGGACTTTCAGGACTGCACAGCTGGGAATCAGCAGAGCCTGAGGAAGTGACTCATCTCATTGAGTCAGCAGTCCTCAGAGCCTGCTGTGCACCGGTTACTCATCCCACGCCCAAGCCCACATGTACCTGGTAACATTTCCCCAGTGCTTCTAATAGGCCGGGCACTGTTCTGCCTGCCATGTGTTAATTCACTTAATGCTCACAACAACCCTGAAATGTGTGCTGATGTTAGTTGCATCTTATAGTACAAAAATAATGAGGAAAAAGGTAACTTGAGGTCACACAGTGAATGTGTGGTAGAATCAGAACCTTGGGAGTTTAATTTTAGAGCCTCATTTTACCTTTATAAGAAGGACAAGTGATTGGAAAGTGATGAGTACTTGTCTTTTCCTCTTTTTTTTTTTCCAAATATTTAATTAATTTATTTATTTGAGAGAGGGAAAGAGGGAGAGAGAGAGAGGAGAGAGAGAGAATGAGAATGGGTGTGCCAGGGCTTCCAGCCACTGCAAACGAACTCCAGATGCATGCGCTACCTTGTGCATCTGGCTTATGTGGGTCCTGGGGAACTGAACTGAGGTCCTTTGGCTTTGCATTCAAGTGCCTTAACTGCTAAGCCATCTCTCCAGTCCTGTTTCTTCCTCTTGAGGCCCTTGCAGTGTAGGGAAGGTTCCTAGAGGTAGACAGACCGCCAGGTCAGCTTGCCTGTCTTCTTAGAACGCAGGTGGTGACCCCTTTGGTAAGTGTAGAAGGCAGTGGCAGGTGTAGCAGGAGCACGGGGAGGAGCTTCTCAGGTCATGTTGGTGTCATAAACAGAAGCAGGAAGGTTATGAGAGTTGCTGGCTGGAGAGGAGCTGCTTAGATTCCTGCCCCCCGCAAGTCGTTGGTGGCCTCATTTCTGCATGTCTGTCTTAACCTGGTTTTCATTAGTGACCTGCTGCCTGCCCAGGAGAAAACATATCACATTAAAACTCTAAATTCTACCTAACAAGAGGAATGAAGTGCCAAAGACTGTTTTTTTTTTATTTTTTATTTATTTATTTTTTTTTTGTTGTTTTTGTTTTTTCAAGGTAGGGTCTCACTCTAGCTCATGCTGACCTGGAATTCACTATGTAGTCTCAGGGTGGTCTAGAACTCACTGCAGTCCTCCTGCCTCTGCCTCTGGAGTGCTGGGACTAAAGGTGTGTGCTACCACACCTGGCTCAAGAGTTTTCTTTTTCTTTGTTTGTATGTTTGTTTTTTTGAGGTAGCCCAGGCTGACCTAAATTCACTATGTAGTCTTAATGCTGGCCTCAAATTCACAGTGATCCTCCTACCTTTACCTCCTGGGTGCCGGGACTAAAGGCATGTGCCACCACACTTGGCAGAATTAAGGTTCTATAAAGGGGAGCTGAATCTTGAAGGTCACAAATTGTGACATGTGAGCTCTGCTCCCGACCTTCATCTCCAGTAGCATGCTCCATCCTTTAGCACGTGAGCTCAGCCAGAGAAGAAGGTATGTTGTACATGGGGATTTCTCTGGCTGGTTGCAGAGAAGGGGCTGAATGTGGGTGATATGAGGGGTAGAACAAAGGCTTGGGAGTTATCAGGTGTGTACTTAGGAACAGTAAAGAAAATCATGGTGGGGCTAGGCCTGGATCGTGTGCAAGCCCTTCCTGCAGGTCTCATCTGTCCCGTTGGTTGCCTTGTGTAGGGGATCCAGACCCAGTTCTGCGGTGCATCGTGTCGGGATTCTTTGCCAATGCAGCAAGGCTTCACTCCACTGGAGCTTACAGGTACCACGGTCTTTGCTGAAGTCATTTGGTAAAGCAGGGCTCTTTTTAAGTGACCTGACCCCCACAGGAAGCTGAAGGCGGAGAGTAGCAAAATGAGTGATTTTTAACTTGGATTGAGCCTTCTTTCAAAATGGAGTTGAAGTTAACTCTCCAGCTTTAACTCTGGGAGAATTCTAAACCCTCGGCACGTCCGTGGCTCTGCCACCCTGAACACACCCCGCTTAGTCTAAATACTCAGCACATCCACGTAGTCACGTGATGTGTGGTTTAGAAGGGGGACAGTGGCATGTCTGGAGGCTGATGATCTTAGTTCTAATAATGGAATAATAATAGGATGGTGCTTCCCAGAGAAGTCACTTTTCCCACGGCTCATTCATCATGTCTTCAGAGCTCTCAGGACTGAGGTCACTGGCATGCCATGGCTGTGTTTGGTATCTTTAGAGCATGGCAAGTATTTCCTCTTGGGTGCCTCTGCCTCTCACCAGTCTGCAGCCTTTCTTCCCTCCTTCCTTCCTTCCTTCCTTCCTTCCTTTCTTTTTAGGTAGAGTCTCACTCTAGCTCAGGCTGACCTGGAATTCACTCTGTAGTCTCAGGGTGGCCTCGAACTCACAGCGATCCTACCTCTGCCTCTTGAGTGCTGGGATTAAAGGTGTGTGTCACAACGCCTGGCGAGCCTTTTTTCCACCCAGATTTTCTGGGCCTATTAACTGAAGTTTTAATCTGCTTTTCCCAAAACTCATTCATTCCAAGTCTTTGAGTCGTTAAACGTCCTCCTCTTCTTCCATTCCTTGGCTTATTGTGGTCTTAAGACTTCATCATCACCACCCTTTCAAGTGTAGCTGTCATGTTCATGGCTTCCCTCCCCCTCCTCCACCACACCGAGGAGTGAACCTAAGGCCTCACACCTGGTAGGCAAATGCTCTACCACTGGGCTACCACCCCCAGCCTTTTCTTTGTACTGTTTGGAGACAGGCTGGCCAGGAACTTAAGATTCTTTTTTGTCCGTCAGCTCTCCACCATTTGGGGGACAACAGAGCCCAGGATGCTGGATTTAATGTAGTGCCAGTGATGAGCTTGACCCTGGTACTTCAAGCACTTGCCCTGATGAACACTCCCCTGGTCACTCCCACAGAGACACACTACACCTGTGTGGCAAGTGACATGCTAGTCTGGTCATGTTGCCTTGTGATTTCATTGTATAGTTGGTAGGTGCTCAGTGAATAGATTTTTAATTAAATAAAATCAAATCTGAGTTGGAATTGGAAATAACTTTCATAGAAATGAGTAACCCATACCAAGCCTGCTTTCCACACGGTTCTTAACTCCTTATTGTCTTTGGCCGTAGTGTTACTTTTGCATAGTAGGAAAGCTCATACAAAAATAATCACACACTCGATTTCTGTCCTGGAGGAAATTGAAAGAAAACTGCAGAGGAGCGACAAAAGTAGACAGAACCTTGTACATTTACATGTGTGTCCTGTTCTGAGTGTTCACCTCTCGCCTTTCTTCTTTCCTCCCTGCCCCCTTCCCCAGCTTTGAGGATTACATCAGGGCTTCACCTATGCTAGGCAATCACCAAGCCTTGGAGCTGCTCCCTGCCTCTTTCTATTTTGAGACATATCTTGCTAAGTTGTCCAGGTTGACCTCAAACTTGGAGCCCTCTGGTCTCAGCATCCCAAGTTTGTGTCTGGCTCTCTTCCCACTTTTGCATGGTTTATGGTCGACTCCTAAGGTGGCAGTGGTTGGAGGGACACAGAGAAGGTGGAGGGCTGTGTTGGTTCACACGAAGTTCAGTCTGTATGCACTGGTAACATAAACCACCTGTGGGGACATGTAACGTGTAAAGCATTACAAGAACTTGAAGTACTTATGTGTAAGTACTTAAAACAAATACCTCACGCAGAATTCTTCCCTCCCAAGGACTATCCGAGACGATCACGAGCTGCACATCCACCCGGGGTCAGTCCTCTATGCAGAGAAGCCGCCTCGCTGGTAAGTCCCTTTTGTTGCTGTGCCCAGCCTGTCTTCAGATCAAGGCCCCATGGTTCTTGGTCATGTCGGGGTCCCCGGGGCCTCCCATTGCTGTGGAATCCAGGTGCTCCTTAAACTTCATTGACTTGGATAGGCTGAGTTGTGTGTAGGATGTTTGTTTTGCAAAGAGCCCTTAAGGGAGTTCCCCTTAAAGCAGGCTGGACTCTAGTTACTGCCCCTTGGCAGTGGACTCAATAAAGTATTCATTTCTTTGTATGCATGTGGGCCCGTGTGTGTGCGTGTGGAGGCTAGGGGTTGGTGTGAGGTATTGTCCTCAATCTGCCCACCTTTGTTTATTGATTTTGAAACAGGGTCTATCACTGAATACAGAGCTATCTGGATTCAGTTCTTACCTCACTGATTGGCTGTGAGGCTGGCCAGCAAGCTCTGAGGGTCCTCCTGTCTCTGCCTCTCACCATTGCGATTACAGGCACCTGCCACCATGCCTGGCTTTTTACTTGGTGCTTGGCATCTGGCCTGTGGTCCTCAGGGTTGATGGCAAGTACTTTGCTGGTTGAATATCTCTCCGTCCCCTCAGTGGGCTATTCTGTATGTGCATGTGTGCACATGTATGAGCATGCGTGTGAATGCCAAAGCTTGACATCAGGTGTCTTCCGTGGTCACTGCCCAGTTTTAGATTCAGAGCTCACTGTTCAGTTAGTCTTAGCTGGCCATCTTGCCCCAGAGATACCATGTCTTCCTCTGAGTGCTGGGATTATAGGCAGGCCGCTATGACCTCTTAGCATTAATAAACTATTCTTCAAAAATAATCCCTTCTGGGTGTGGTGCTACACGCCTGTAATCCCAGCACTTGGGAGGCAAAGGAAGAAGGATCACCATGGGTTCAAGGCCATTCTGAGACTACATAGTGAATTCTAGGTCAGCCTGAGCTAGAGTGAGACCCTACCTTGGAAAACAAGAACAAAAACAAAACAAAACAAAAAATCCCTTAAGCAAGCTGCCGTGTGTCTCCTCACTCTTCCCCTCAGGAGTGCTCACTTTGACTAGCGGCCTGCTGCACTAGGCCCAACGTGCAGAGATGATGTGGAGTCCAGCCATAGTCGTCGTAGAAAGACAGGCCCAAGTAGTGTCCCGTACTGTATGAGAAGACGTATCGAGCCCAGTGCTTGGCACTGCAGGCACCAGATGTCAGGGCCAGCTTTGTGGAGGAGCTAATGCTGGCCTGGACCTGGTGACCAGGGCTTTCAGGATGGAAGGACTCGAAGGATATTCAGACCAAGGAAGGAAGGTGTTCACCATAAAGGAAGTGAGTGTCTTTGGAGAACGAGGAATCTTTGTTAGGGCTGACCAAGGCTCCCCAAAGGGTGGCTGCCTCTGCCTCCCAAGTGCTGGGATTAAAGGTGTGTGCCACCACACCCAGCTTGTTTGATATTTTTTTTCTGTCATTTTTTTTTAATTGACAACTTCCATAATTGTAAACAGTATCCCATGACAATTCCCTCCCTCACGCTACTTTCCCCTTTGAAATGCCACTCTCTATCATATCCCCTCCCCCCTCAATCAGTCTATTTTATTTTGCTGTCATGATCTTTTCCTCCTATTACGATGGTCTTGTGTAGATACTGTCAGGCACTGTGAGGTCATGGATATCCAGGCCATTTTGTGTCTGGAGGAGCACGTTGTAAGGAGTCCTACCCTTCCTTTGGCTCTTACATTCTTTTCTGCCACCTCTTCCGCAATGGACCCTGAGCCTTGGAAGGTGTGATAGAGATATTGCAGTGCTGAGCACTCTTGTTTGATTTTTTTATTTCTATAATGTTTACATTTCACAACTTAGTGTTACTGAGATGTGCTTCTTGGCTTTTTGGTTGTATAGTACCTCAGCCCCGTTTGACTTACGTACCATGATAGGTGAATTTTGACAAATATGTACTGTGTAATTTGTACTCCAAATAATATAGAAATGTTTTTGTCACTCTAGAGAATTTGTGTCTCTTCATAGTCATTTCCCCACCCAGAGCCAGGCAAGCCTTTGTGTCCACTTCTACATTTTAAAAACGTTTTGTAATTTTTAAGGCCAGGTGTGGTGGCACACGCCTTTAATCCCAGCACTCGGGAGGCAGAGGTAGGAGGATTACCGTGAGTTCGAGGCCATCCTGAGAATACAGAGTGAATTCCAGGTCAGCCTGGGCTAGAGTGAAACCTTACCTCAAAAAACCAAATAAATAAATAAATAAATAAATAAATAAATAAATAAATAAATAATTTAATTATTAAAATTATTATTTTTATTTATTTATTTGAGAGAGAGAAAGAAGGAGGGAGGGGAAAGAGAGAATCGGCATGTCAGGGCCTCCAGCTGCTGCAAATGAACTCCAGTTGCATGCACCACCCTGTACACCTGGCTTTATGTGGGTACTGGGGAATCAAACCTTGGTCCTTAGGCTTCTCAGGCAAGCGCCTTAACCGCTAAGCCATCCCTCCAGTGTCCCATTTCTACACTTTCAAATTAACGTTTTAAGTTCCATTCAGAACTCTAGATGCAGACCAAGGGTCCTGGAAGGGCCTTTGTGGGTAACTGAGGTGCCCTAGAAATCAAGTAGGGCACAGTCTTGTTTGTGAAACTCAGGGTGACTCACCACTGTGGTAGGAGGCTCAGTGAGCAGCCATAATACCTGTATGCAATGCTGGTCTCCTGCGGCTCAGGGCAGAGACGGCTCCTCTCTAACTGCCTTGACAGACACAGCCGTGTCTTTATGTTTCTGTCTTGTTCCAGGGTTATCTACAATGAAGTCATACAAACCTCCAAGTATTACATGAGAGACGTGACTGCCATAGAATCAGCTTGGCTGCTGGAGCTGGCGCCACACTTTTATCAACAAGGCACGGTAGGGATGAGCAGAGCCTGAACAACCCTTCGTGTTGTTAAATGCACATTTGTTCTCCAACCCAGTGCCCTAAATTTGCCCTCCCTCCATGGTGCATATGGAGGTAAGACCAATGCCATAGCCTCAAAATATTCTGGGTGGCAATTCTCAGTCATTTGCATCACAGGGAAGTGCAACTAAAAATAAGTCCCTCCCACTCCCCGAAGAAAGCCCGCGGTGGTTGAAAACCATTGTGCAGTCACGAGAGGGCCCTTCTCCCACAGCAGGGCCCCTGCCAGACCAGCAGGGCAGTGAGCCTTGTAGACCGATTGATGGTTTTCTTCATTTTTGCAAAAACTGCTTCATTTGTTGCCTCCCTTAAGATCACATCTTTTTTTAAACTAAACTTTTGCATGGGTGTGTGGTATATGTGCTTGCATATGCATGTCAGCACGTGTGTGTGCAGGTGAGCATGTGCCTGTGTGTTGGGGGGCAAAGGAGAACATTGGGCATTTTCTTTTTAAAAAAATTTTAAAATTATTTTAATTTTAGAGAGACCATGAGAGAGAGGGAGAGGGGAAGGGAGAGAGAGAGAGAATTGGCGCACCAGGGCCTCAGCCACTGTATTCAAACTCCAGGCACTTGGCGCCACCTAGTGGGCATGTGCGACCTTGCGCTTGCCTCACCTTTGTGCATCTGGCTTATGTGGGATCTGGAGTTGGACATGGGTCCTAAGCGCCTTAACCACTAAACCATCTCTCCAGCCCTGGATATTTTCTTGTTACTCATGTACATATTTCCCTGATGCTAGGTCTCAAACCAGAGCTGCTGTCTGTCAGCAAGCCCCAGCAATTCTGTAGTCTCCACCCTGCCTCTACTCGACTGGGGTTACAGACATGTGTGACCACACCCAGCTTTTTCTGTGGGTTCTGGGGAGCCCCTCATGCGTAAGTGGCCAGTGCCCTTAACTGCTGAGCCATCTTCCCAGCCCATATATCCAGCTTTCACCTGATAGGTTTTTCCTTTAGCCTAAAGAATCTCCCTTACCATATCATTTAGTGTGCGTGTGGTATTGAAATACGCTCTTGCATTCATGTATCTGAAAATGTCTTGCTTCATCTTCATTTTTGAAAAATGTATTTGCTCTGTAGAATTCTAGCTTGAAAGAGTTTGTGGTTTTTTTCTCTTTTTTTCAACGTTAGCACTTTGAAGAGTTTATTCTGTTGCCATCTGGTTTGAAGTTCTCTGGAAGCCAGCAGGCATTTCCTGGTTGTTCCTTTGCATGCAACATGTCTTTACCCCATGACTACTCTATTATTGTTGTTGTTGTTATTATTATTATTATTATTATTATTATATATTGACAACTTCCATAAACATAGACAATATGCCATGACCAGAGTCCCCAGAGCTCCGAGTCTCCAGCACCAGACACACTGCCAGTATCTGTACTTCCGCTTACACCCCCAGTCACTGGTCTCTGCCATTCTGATCACATCTTGCCCAGCGCATATGCGGCTTGCTGTTCAGCCAGACAGCAGGGTAACCCTGTATGGACTTCGGGAGTGTCTCTGTTTTGATCTCCCTTTGTGTGCATTTCAGCTCTCAGCAGCCCTGAAGCCTCCTTTCTTTGTATCAGTTGTGCCCTGAGTAGAATAGAGGCTTCGGTGGAAACCTAGGATGAACGTGACACGTTTCCTTTTTCAAGGATTCAAGCTGCCATTGGAGGGGCCGCTCAGTGCCAGAGCCGGTGTTTAACCTGTGCACAGTACTTTGCTTGATCCCTGGCACCTGAGAAGGAGGAGAAAGGAAGATGATATTCCTGTGCGGTCTGTTTCCCAGAGCCTGGACCAAGTTGCTTTAGACGCTTGGTCTAGATTTACTGCTCTTAGGGCTGAGGAGATGTCTGAAACCTGTTTCTCCATCAGCATGGGAAACTGCACCACAGTGTGTACAAACATACATTTGAACTGATTGTTATACTTAAAAGTTAGATTTGCTGGGCGTGGCGGTGCACGCCTTTAATCCCAGCACTTAGGAAACAGAGTTAGGGGGATCACTATGAGTGCAAGGCCAGCCTGAGACTACATAGTGAATTCCAGGTCAGCCTGGGATAGAGTGAGACCCTACCTCAAAACAAACAAGTCAGAAGATTTATTCCATTCTGTTGCTGTGCCCCTACAATCCTAGCTATTCGGACGGCTGAAGCAGGTGGATTGTTTGAGTCCAGGGGTTGGAGACCAGACTGCAACCTAGAGAGATCCTGCCTGGAATAAAGTAACAGAAGAAGGAGATGTTAACTCTTGTAACAGTGGCCTTAGTTTCTTTGTGGTGGTACTTGCAAATATGCCAAGACTTGCTCCACTCTGGAGACATTTGAGTGGAAGGGCTCTGCCATCCTCCTCCTTCACAGAGTGAAGGGAAAATGTCCTTTTGAAATTTTCTTAAATTATTTGAAAAATTCTTATTTCAACAAGTGAAAGGCAATTCAAACAGTTGTCATTCTTCATACATCCTAACAGACATTTCAGCCAGAAACCAGCCAGCTAATGAGGATGCACAGCGCTCAGTTCTGTGGGGTTATCAGTTAACTCGCAGTGACTGACATTTCCTTCCAAACCTCACTGGTAGAAGCAGCAGCTCGGGCCCAAGAGCCGTGGTCAGCGATGCCAGCTGCAGTGGAGAGGAGGGCTTGCTCAGTACCAGGCTGCAGGCCGATAGAGAAGCGTGTGTCTTGGAGGTATTTAGGTTCTTGGGGAATAGAACCTATAAGCTGAGTCATTTTCCTTTCTTAGTTCAAAATTAGTTTATTTAGGGCAAAAGTCAAAGACCACCCAGCCTCAGAATGTTGGAAAAATGTCTGCACTCTTCTCTCTCCCCCAGTGCCCATTTGTCGGCACACCACTTCCACCGTGATAGAGCGTTTGGAGAGTCGGGACCTTTGGAGACCATGAAGTACAGTACCTTGATGCACAAGGGTCCCCAAAGCCCCTTTCGGGGAACTTGGTCTCTGCTAACTATGCCGTCCAAAGCAGATCTACTTCCCCAGGGACCCTCAGTCCCCAGGGCTGCCCATGTTTGGCAGATGGGCTTCGGTGGCACAGAGCAGACTCATAGCAACCATGTACAGCCCACAGGCTGTCAGCACTGTTCCTGGCACCTCTGGTGACTTCCCATCGCTAATTTCTCCCCACTGAGGCCTGAAATGGTTCAGAGTCAGTTTTGTTTATACTCAGCCCCCATGCACCATGGGGTCTCCTGATGCTGCGCATGGCCAGCCTTTAGTTGCAGGGTCACGTCAGGTGAAGCATAGAGAGGTGAGAATTCAGAGAAACAGCAAGACCCACTGCTGGGCGGGAAACAGGTTGGCCTGCGGTTGTTTTCCTGCTCCTCAGCGAGACCTGTGCTGCACTGGGAGCACTTTTGGCTTGGCCTGTGCAAGGACCTGCCCCCCTCCTTTCCCTGGCATGAGTGGGTAGAGAGCCTGGATTCTTGCTGTGCCCTTACACCTGGGGCCTGACACTCAGGCCTGTCTTGCTGTCCTTGTCTCTGTCTTTTCACACTCTGTTCTTTCAGGGCTGGCAATTCTCTGGGGTGTTGAGAGGCTGTGGAAAGTGGGAACTTGCACTAGCGCTTGTGGGTGTGGAGGTCTTCTGGGTCCTAGGGTGGCTCTCCGCTGAATCTGCTTGTTTATGTTTTCGATGGGCTGACAGGAATCATAGCCTCACTCAGCTCTAAGTGGGTGTCCTTGATTAGATGCTTTTGTCTGCCTCAAATAGGTTTTGAGGAGTTCTAGGACTTTGGTCTTAATGTAAAGAATACTTTTATCCCTCAGTCCTATTAGCTAATGCCCACAATTGACATTAGTCAGCTTTCTATGTCACTTATACTGAGAGTGGTATTTCTGGGGAAAATAAGTGTCACTGGTGAGACTCCCTCTCCTGTCTGTCATGTACCCTGTGGTTAGGGCCGTGGCTTTGTCTGCTCCTTGAGCTCAGGAGCTGACATGTTGAGGTGCTTGGTAAACTGACTGACTTCCCTGTCCTCAGGAGAAGATACTTTTCCTGGACCACTGCCAGGACCTTCTGGAACCTGAAGTCATGCCGAGCTCAAGCCCAGTTCCCTGAGCACATGGGCGTGGCGGCCAGTTTCCCCAAAAAACTTTTCACTGCCAACACTGCCTAGCCCTATGTGGTAGCCCTATGTGGCTATGGAGGGTGCGCCCACCCGCCCACCATCTCTCGGGCCTGTTTGTTTTATGGTAACTTGAGCTTTTCTCCAACAACTCTTTGCTGAGGGGCACAACATTTCTTGCAAAGGCACAGACCAGAGGGAAGATTTGACTTGGTCATTCCTGTGGGAATTCTGCTCGAGTCGGGGACCTTTGTCTCACCATCCCCAACTGTGTTTTCTCTTGTCTTGCAGCACCTGTCTCTGAAAGCTAAACGAGCCAAGGTCCAGGACCCGTGAGCCAAGCTCAGTGCTGCTGCTGGGACTGCCCGATGGTCTCTCCTCGTGCCGATCCGGGTGCCCGCTCAGGTGGAGCGCACAGCCGCGCTGACGGGGCCGCAGCTGCTCGTCAGCCCTCTTCCTGCGCCGTCAGTGCCCGCAGAGGAGTGTGTGCGGGTCAGCATCCCCTGGGCTGCACCCAGGCCTGGGCTCGGGGGCTCACTTCTCACACTCACTGACCCGCACTGACCCACACCGCAGGCAGCCCTGGCCCAGTGCTGGGAGGACGGGGAGGGCCGTGAGGGATGGACAGAGCACTTGCTGGGCTGCCATTGTGACCACAGCTGTGTCAGCAGGGAAGTCCAGTGCAGGTTGTGCACAGTGTGTCACTATGAAGGACGGAGACCTCTTCTCTGCCAGGATCACCAAAGGTCGTCTGTCAGGAGCAGGACTCCTAAGTCAAGCAGCTTCTGCCTTTCCTCTGCCCACCTCCTCGCTCACCTGTGGCCGGGCTGCCTACTGGAGTGGGGCATTGGTGTCCGCAGAGGACTCACGAGCACTGTCTTTGTTAACCAGAGATTCTTCCTTCAAAAGTAGGCTTGGCTTTCTCTCAGCAGGATACTGAGTCTGATGCCCTGGCTGGACACCAGTGAAAGTTCATCAGCTCTGGCCTCGCAGCACTGCACATTAGCAGGAATTCACAGTTTAGATCCCTAAACTTCCGTAGCTCAGGAACATGACTTGTACACCTGTCTTTGTTTGTTTGCTTGTGTCTTGCAAGAGCACATGGGGTGGCTGACCCGGCAGGCACTGGTCACTGCTGCCCCAGGGCCACAGTGATGGCTGCATTTCTGCACATGCCGAGAGTCTACCCTTACTGTTTCAGTGACATTTGTTTGAAAGATGCATAGCTTAAAGGTTTATTTTTGTACTGATTTTAGTTTGGATGTGCCACTTTTGGCACCAAACTGTATGTCATTTTTATTTCCATTTTATAAACCTGTAAATAGTAGTGATAACTTGTTAATAATAGCAAACCTTTCTACCTGAAGTAAATGTACTTCCCTCCATCTGTGATCTGTGGTCTGCACTTTTAAGATGGTCCCATCAGAAGTTTGCGGGGAGGGCCTGAGATACTTGATGCCGTAGCATATAGCAGCTTTGGGGAATCACATAGGCACAGGAAGCCCTGTAAGACACAACTGTGTGCCTGGATATCCTTGGACTTTATTAGAGCAAAGCGTGAACTTTGTTTAAAGGACTGTCCACTAATGTGCTAACTTTTACCAGTCTGCAACTGTGGTGGAACCTTTCTATCTCTTCAGCTAATGTTGCAGGGGAGGGGGGAACATTAGGTGACCACACCCTCAGGGTTGATGCTACACATCCAAACAGGAGGCCAGGTGCTCTGGAGGGGAGCCAGTGGAAGCAGGCCCACCGTTACTTGCCACGTCTATCTTTGAGTGCCCGGTCCTAACTGTTCCCTCTACCTCTGCCTCTCAGACAGCTGAGGCCACCTTCCAAGTTCATGTCCTGTATTATATTCTAGTGCTTTGTGGGTGGAGGTGGATCCTTGTTGCCAGAAACTGGGACCTGGGCCCCCCTTCTCTTCTGTGCTTGTGGTCTGGATATTCCTCAGGCTCTTTCCACAGATGGGTTCAGTGTGGCTCGAAACCCCTGCTTCCGTCTGCTCTTGTGGGTCATTCTGTTCTGTCAAACAGTGTCGGCCAAGCCCTTGGGTGCACAGGGCAAGGATGGGAGTGAAGGTGGTGACCGGGAGGGAGAGTGGATGATGGAATCCCCAGTGGTGACCTTTGTAAAATGTTCTTGGGGCTGGAGAGATGGTTCAGTGGTTAAAGGCACTTGCTTGAAAGCCTCATGGCCAGGGTTCGTACCCACTTAAAGCCAGATGCCCAAAGTGGTGCATGTGCCTGCAGTTTGTTTGCAGTGGCAAGAGGCTCTGGTGCACCCATTCTCATTCTCTCTCTCTTTGCTTGCAAATAAATAAATAAATATTTTTTAGGGGCTGGAGAAATGGTTTAGCTGTTAAGGCACTTGCCAGCAAAGCCAAAGGACCCAGGTTCGCTTCCCCAGGACCCACGTAAAGCCAGATGCTCAAGGTATGGCACATGCATCTGAGAGTTCATTTACAGTGGCTAGAGGCCCTGCTCTGCCCATTCTCTATCTGCCTCTTTCTCTCTCAAATAAATAAAAATAAATATTAGGAAATGATTTTCTTGGGAAAAATGAAATGCCAACTATCCCCAACATCAACTACTCAATTAAAAATCATTTCAAAATACAAACAAAAACCCGTGGATGGAATCCCTGGGTGTGGCTGTGTGGATTGGGCCAGCTGGCAGAATCTGCACCAATCACTGTCACCGAATGCCATGCAGTTGTGTTCCTGTGTGCTTGGGCTTGGGGTGGGGGCGGGGGTGGGGCGCAGTGCTGGCTGTTTTAATCCTCACTGGAGAGGTTCAGGCTGGCCGGCCTTGGCTACCATATCATACCTCCTCCACCTCAACATCAGAGCAGATGTTTCCACTCCACTCACCTGGGTTTTCTCTCAGCCTTATAACTTGTGATGAAACAGGATGATGGCATCTGCAGTAGTCCATTGAATTTTCTTTAGTCATGAGAACTAGAAACTACACAATCATATCATTTGACAGACAGCTGGCTACCTTGGGGTGATGTGCAGACATCTGGGGTGAGTCATGGAGAAGTTATCTGTCATTCTGGGGTGGCATTGAGCTTGTTTAGGCCACTTGCCTCCTTGCCTGCTTAAATGGGACCAGAGGGAGATCCCCAGTGCAACACGTCCCCTGGGTCTTCTGCATATGTGGGCTGCACTCCCACTTGTGGGTTCTGCTGGAAATAAGCCAGGAGTCTGGGAAGTGGAGATTCACTGGCAGTTGGCCTGTGGGGATTGAGGAGATAGTGGCGAATGCCCCAGAAACTCCATAGCCAGGTGAAGGGCCAGCACTGGTTACTGCTAAGGCTTCTGAGGAGGCCTTGTCCACTGACCATGGCCCAACCAGTGCCTCTAATATGAAGGTCTTGGCTCTTTGATGGCCTCAGCCTGATGGGCAAATTAGTTCTTGATCTAGAGGTAACCCGGGCTTCTGACCCTCTTGGCCACCACTGTGGCCTCAGCACTGGGACCAGAAGGATCTTCAGAGCAGTATTGGCTGGCAGGAATTTACCAGCCAATCCTGTTTTAGCCTTTTTCTTGATGTCCCCTACTCCTCATTTTATTCTTAATTCTGTTCTAAACTACAGTCTTAGGTTTCTATATCTGCTGTCACTGTTTTTCTTGGTCCCTTGGCTTTTTTTGTTTTTGTTTGTGGCAGTATTTTACCTCTTTAATCTCTACCTCTCTGATGTCTGTCTCATTCCCGGCCCCCTCCAATGTATGGTGTGTGTGAGCACGCATGTGCAGGTGCAAGTGCATGCATGTGTTGAGGCCAGAGGTTGATGGGTGATTTCCTTGATCACCTCATGTACTGAGGCAGGGTCTCACGTGAACCCAGGGCTCACTGATGTCATTGGTCCAGCCTGCCTGCCCAACAGTCTCACCTCCCTGGGTGCTGGGATTACAGGTGGGCCACTGCACCCACCTGCCATTTACATGGGTTCTGGGGATGTGAACTCAGGTCTTCACACTTGCCTGCCAAGCACTTGATCCACTGAGCTGCCTCCCAAGTCCCAGATTTCCCTTTCCCATTAAGTTTTAAATAAAAAAATACAGATGTGAAGGCAAGCATGGTGGCACACGCCTTTAATCCCAGCACTCAGGAGGCAGAGGTAGGAGGATCTCCTTGAGTTACAGGTCAGCCTGGGCTAGAGCGAGACCATACCTTGAACCCCCCAACAAAAAGTACAGATATGATTTTCCTATTCATTTCAAAAGTATTTTTCCTTTGACATTTAGTTTATTGGTCTTTGGTCTTTTTTATTTATTTGACAGAGAAGGGGGGGAGAGAGAATGGGCGCCCCAGGGCTTCCAGCCACTGCAAATGAACTCCAGACGCGTGCGCCCCCTTGTGCATCTGGCTAACGTGGTTCCTGGGGAATCAAACCTGGGTCCTTTGGCTTTGTAGGCGAATGCCTTAACCGCTAAGCCATCCCCTCCAGCCCTGGGGCCTTTTGTCTTTTAAACAAATACTCTACTGGGCTAGGGAGATGGCTCAGCAGTTAAAGGGACTTGTTTGCAAAGCCTGCTAGCTCTAGGTTCAATCCCCAGTGCCTGCATCAAATGAGATGTATGAAGTAGCATATGTATGTGGAGTTCATCTGCAGTGGCAGGAGTCCCTGACCTGCACATGCATACACACGTGCACACACATTCTCGCACATAAATAAGATACTAAAAAAAACTTGTTCCTTTTATTTTGACCAGTTAACCACCAACACCTTTCATGCAGTTTTTAGATTATTATTTTTTAATATATTTATTTATTTGAGAGAGAGAAAAAAATGGGCGTGCCAGGGCCTCCAGCTACTGCAAACAAACTCCAGATACATGTGCCCCCTGGTGTATCTGGCTTACATGGGTCTTGGAGAGTTGAACCGGGATCCTTTGGCTTTGCAGGCGAACACCTTAACAGCTAAGCCATCTCTCCAGCCCTAGATTATTTTTATGATTCTGTAAATACTTTGTTGTATTTAATATATTGGTTTTGGGCTTACTTAACTTCTCTCCTGTTTTCTCTACCCTTCTCCTTACACTGAGTCTGCTCTAGTGAGAGAGGCCCTTCTGTAGGTGTGGAAGCTGGGAGATGGTATTGGCACTGGAAAACCAATCAGGTGTTAAATGTCACAAGCATACAAAGAGCTCCTATTAATTAATCACCAACTCAAAAACCACCCCAGTGGGGGAAAAAAAGAGCAACAGGGATGAACAGGTAGTTCATAGAAACAGACCTGAAAGTCACCAAAGCAGAGAAAGGATGCAAACTCAATCATCAGAGAAGCAACCACGTCCCTTTGCACTGCGATCAGCAAACCTGGAAAGGTGACTGTGGTGTGGGGACCTCTACCGGGCGGCTGCAGCTGCTCTGGAGACTAACGAGCAACTCGCCAGAGAAGCTTCCTCAGGAGCTATGGGCTCCTGCAGTGTGATGCGGGCCGGGGAGGGCAGGTGGGTTGGAAAGGTGGCTGGTGATGCCATGGTGGGTCTCACCACTTTCAAGCTGCATATAGTAACAGACCTTAGAAAATGGCTTCCTGAAAAAAAAAAAGTGAGAAACATGTGACAGGGTCATTTACATAAACTGAAAATACACGCACCCTGAGGACAGTCAAGAGAAAGCAGGCATACAGACTAGCAGATAGCCTGTGGGGGTGGAGTGGGGTGATGACAGGGAGGAGACTGTCAGCCTGAAAGACTGTAGGTTCTGGGGATCCAGGAAAGATGTGTGAACAAGCAGGAGCCCCATGTGCACATCTGGAAGAGACTTGCATTTGGGGACACGAGTCCCCTCTCATCCAAGCGTTTAAACATTTATCTGTCCTGTGGGCCCAGCGGTCATGGGATTGGCTTCAGTGGGCCAGTGCTGCCTCCCAGCTCAGCCTGGCAGGAGCCCATTGGGGAATGATCTGGAAAACAGGACATCAGTGTTCATCAGTCACAGCACACAGTTACTCAGCTACTGATCTGGTGATCTCAGCTCTGCGCACCCCAGGGTTGGGTTAGTTTCCCCCACAGACTGAAAACAATAGCAGCAGGGCTGGCACTGATTGGGGCTTGCTGGACTTCCCTTAAAATTTTTTTTTTGTTTATTTTTATTTATTTGAGACAGAAAGAGGCAGATAGAGAATGGGTGCACCAGGACCTCCAGCCACTGCAAGCGAGCTCCAGATGCGTGCACCATCTTGTGCATCTGGCTTACATGGGTCCTGGGGAATTGAGCCTCGAACTGAGGTCCTTAGGTTTCACAGGCAAGCACTTAACCACTAAGCCATCTCTCTAGCCCCCGGACTTCCCTTTGTAACGGAGTGGTAGGGATTCAAGAAAGTCCTTGAACCATAAACCCTAGGTCCGTGTCTGCTTTTAATTAAAGAACTTAATAAAATAAGACTGAGAAGGATAATTATTAAATTATAAATTTATTTAAGGAAGTGCAGAGCCAAGGAAAGACACCCACGTGGCCCACATGGAGAGTCTGGAAAAACTGAAAAGAATGGAGAAGCCGGACGTGGTGGCGCATGCCTTTAATCCCAGCACTCGGGAGGCAGAGGTAGGAGGATCACCATGAGTTCAAGGCTACCCTGAGACTACATAGTGAATTCCAGGTCAGCCTGACCTAGAGTGAGACCCTACCTCCAAAAATAAAATGAATAAATAAATAAATAAATAAATAAAAATTTAAAAAGACGGAAAAGAAAGTTCAAAGAGCTCCTGCCGTGTAGGGAGTTGGAGGGGGTAAAGAACCCATGTGGAGAGCAAGGGCTGGGGGCCTCCCTGCTTGGCTTAGTCTGGCTGGGCCTGGGCCAAGCTGAAGGGAAACTCACCAGCAACTAGAAGTTCCCAAGTGGTCAAGCAGCTCAGAGACCTTGTTCTCCCCTTGCAAACGTATTTATAACCGTATGGTGGTGGGCCCTACCTTCTGGTTCAGCTCACCCGAGAGACAGCTGATTGGTTTGGGTTAAGGGCTGTCTCAGGAAGAGCCTAGCCATGGTGCCAAGTTCTGGGACTAAACTTTGACCAACCACAGTGTTAGGGGTGGAGAGGTGGCTTAGTGGTTAAGGCACTTGCCTGCAAAAGCCAAAGGACCCAGGTTTGGTTCTCCAGGACCCGTGTAAGCACAAAGTGACACATGCATTTGGAGTTCATTTGCAGCAGCTGAAGACGCACCCATTCTCTCTCTTCTTCTGTCAAATAAATAAATAAATAAGTAAGTAAGTAAATAAATAAATAAATAAAATAAAACAAGGGCTTGAGAGATGACTTATTGGTTAAGGTACTTGCTTGTGAAACCTAAGGACCCAAGTTCAGTTCCCCAGTATGCACATAAGCCAGATGCACAAGGTGGTGCATGTGTCTGGAGTTAGTTTGCAGTGGCTGGAGGCCTTAGTGCACCCAACTCTATCTGCCCCCCTCATGTAAATAAAAAAACTTTTTAAGAAATGTAAATAAAAATAAATATTTAAGCAGATTCTTAAAAACTTATACAATTCTCATATAATAAACACTCATTTTTATTGGGTAGTTGCTAAGTTTTGACACATCAGTGTATTGCAATGGTTACAAGAATCAAATACAGAACATTTAAAGCAATTATTTTTAAAATTTATTTATTTGAAAGTGTCAGATACACACACAAAATGGGTGCCAGGGAGCTCCAGCCATTGCAAATGAACTCCAGATGCATGCACCACCTTGTGTATCTGGCTTACGTGGGTTTTGGGGAATTGAACATGGGTCCTTTGGCTTTGCAGGCAAGTGCCTTAACCGGTAAGCCATCCCTCCAACCCTTATTTATTTATTTTTTTTTCGAGATACAGTCTCACTCTAGGCTGACCTGGAACTCACTATGTAGTCTCAGGGTGGCCTCGAACTCATGGCAATCCTCCTACCTCTGTCTCCCAAGTGCTGGGTTTAAAAGCATGTGCCACCACGCCCAGCCAGAACATTTTTTTTTATTTAAGCAACATTTTTTTATTAGATATGGACGTATTTTGTATGTAAACAACACATGTTGGTACCATCCTTTCTCCCTGTCCGTTTTCTGAAGAGGCCTTCCTCATTGGGGATGCCTCTTCCGCAAAATTCCCTGAGCCATGCTGGGAGCATTTTAAGTCTACTTCAGTGATGGGCACTTCGAGCCTCTGGGTCTTTGGTTTGGTAGGTGTTGAGTGTCCTCAGTATCTATCTCCATCACCCTTGTGCTGATATCAGATTCACTAAGAAAGCAGCACTCTTGCTCATTTGCCCAATTCCTCTGTGGTTTCAGCTGGGGCAGGGGTGGAGTGCAATGGGTCATTTATCTCCTCAGGTCCAGTTCCCATTCTGCAAAAGAGAAGCAGATTCTCCAACGGAGAATGAAGTCAGCACTGGTTAAATGCGATAACCATTATTAATTTAGAGAGAATTAAAAGAGTGTAGACCCTCTTACAGTTTAAGGTTAGTGGAGGCTTAACAATGGAAAGCAGAATCATTACCTGGATACGATTCTGACTTGTTTCCCATTTCCAGATATGGGTTCCTTTCCACTGAGCAGGTCTGTTAGCCAATCCAAGAGCAGCTGGTTACCCACCATGGCTGTGTCCCACTATTGCCCTTGTGTGAGCATCACGTCAGGCTGTTTGCTTCTGAGTCGCTTAGATTTTGAGCTGCTTGGACAGATGTTGGCCACTTTCCCCGGGATCTCATGTAGCGCCTTCCAGTACTAGACGGCCAGAACATTTTTATCCAGAAGGTTCCATGTTATCTTTTGTATTCAGCCCCTCCCACTCTGCCAACATGGCCTCTGGCCTCAGGCATCACTGTTCTGCTTTTGGTCTCTGTCAATTAGCTTTACCTTTCCTGTAATTTCATAATTATTGTGCACCCTGACTTCAGCAGCTTGTGGGAGGACTTAAAAGACTCGAGGAGAAAATTCCGTGATAGCAGGGGAAAACTTGGCATGAGCAGGGGGCTGGACATCACCTCCCGGTCAACCTCAGGTACACAACAGTTAGCAGGAGAATGTGTCAAACACTGGCAAGGGGAAGCTGGCTATAACACCCATAAGCCAGCCCCCAAGAGGACATCCCATCCAAGAAGGCTCTAATTACCAAATTGCCACCAGCTGTAGACCTTGTATTCAAAACACAAGAGTTTATGGTCACACCCGACTCAGACCACGATCATAAAGGGATTTTCCTCTTTTATGATGGTTAATTTTGATTTTCAACTTGACTGGATTTAGGATCACCTGGGAGACATGCCTCTGACTGTGTCTGTGAGAGAGGTTTAACGAAAGGGAAGACTCATTCCATGGGATAGGGTCTTGGACTCTAAAAGGCAGAAAACCAGCTGCGCACCAGCGAGCATCTTCCCCTGCCTCCTCACCGAGGACGCGGTGTAACCAGCCGCCTCGTGCTCCTGCCCCCACACCTTTCCTGCCGTGAAATAAACCCTCCCTTTCTTAGTTGCCTTTGCCAGGTATTTTGTCACCACAAGAACAAGTGTCTCTAAAAGACCCGAGTTTAAGTCCCACTCCCAACAATTAGGTAGCTTGGTGACTCTTAGTAAAACACAATGTCTGTCTTTGGAACAGTCTTCTTATCTGTCAATAGATGGTAACAATAACTTGCATTGACCGTCATGTCCTCCTTCCCTCCCTGGCCACTGGTGACTGGAGTTAGCTTCAGAGAGGCTCTGGCCCTGAGGGATACTCACTAAGCAGGAGTCCCCTGCTAACTCTAAGTCTGACTGTGTCCCCCAAGACTCCCTTCTGCCCTTCCCTCCAGACCTAGCCCCGCTTCTCTGCTGCCAGGATCTGCAGGTCCCCACATCTGTTTGAAGGAGGGCTCCTTTAAATAACGGAGGTAGGAAGACATCACAGGAAAGGGCTGTCTGCAGTGACGACCCCTCAGAGAGGAGAGCCCAGAAGTGATGAGGGCTGAGTGGAGGGAGGAATATGTCTGGGAGGGATTCCTAGAAGCCTAGAGTGGGGTCTCCCTGGGTCTGGAGACTGGGACACCAGGTCTTTCATGGGAAGAGCTTGCATTTGGAACTGCTGGGCAGCGCAGGGCAAGTGGTAGCTTCCGGATAGACCCATGTGTGGATACAATAAGGAACCCCAGGAACAAGCCTGATGAATAGATAGCCTCAGACACACAGACATTTAATATACTTAGTATCACTTGTAGATTGGATACAATGTGTGCACACACTCATACACACAGGAGGCTCACCTTACCCTTCAAATAAAATGTATGGCATATTTCCTGTGACCAGGCCTTTAGAGCAGTGAACACGACATGGTCCCTACTGTCTCCCACCCCCGTTAACCCCGGTCCCATGCAAAATCAGGCTGCTGCCCATCCTTAGCCAGGTATGTGGCGGATCTAAGTCCCACTCAGCGATCAGTCCAGCCAGCCTGCCAGTCGACTCAGCTTCTGACGCCGCAGAACGGCGCTGTGCTGCCCTCTGCTGACCAATGGGGGCTATTACGCCCCATCTGCTGTCCCTTCTAGTTGAGGGTTGAGAAGAAGGGGACCACATAGCTGTGTTTTTGGTCCCTTGTTTCCCGCAACCAGGCAGAACAGATATTGGAGGGACCGAGGCAGTGTGAAGAATTCTTCCCCAGTAGCAGATTTCTCTGTTATTTCACGCCTGCTCCAATGCACCCCACCCCTTGACTGGAAGTGCCCGGATGTAAGAAGTGGGAGCTAGTCAAAATCATGTTGCTTACTCAGACCTCTCCGGCTGGATCTCTGTTTCCCCATTCTCACAGTACCCACAGCTGGTCCAGGGAATCCCTCCTCAGCCATCTTCCTATTTTTAGAAAATATTTTACTTATATGTGAGGAGAGAGGAGGGAGGGAGAGAATGAGAATATGGGCACGCGGGGGCCTCCTGCCACTGCAAATGAACTCCAGATGCACGTGCCACTTTGTACATCTGACTTTACATGGGTACCCGGGGAATCGAACCTGGGCCTTCAGGCGTTACACACAAGCACCTTTAATCACGTGGCCATCTCTCCGGTCCCCTCAGCCATCTTTCATCCCACAGTGATGAAGGAACAAATCCTAAATTCCAAGAGGGAATGCCAGAGTTTGGAGGCGGGAACTGGGAACGCTTTGTCTCGATGCCCGCATTCTCAGGCCACAGAGCGAGAGTGGAGGGCTGGGCCGGTGCCCATGTGTGTTGTGTCTTGAAGAACCCCATAGATACTTCTCTCATGAGTGAGTCTGGCTGCTCCTTGGATCGCGCAGGCTGACTGTTGTTTTGAGCACTGTGAAGCCGTGTGACTTGCAAGGCTGGGCCACAAAGGCCCATTGCAGCTTATGGCTAGCTTGCTGGGACACAGAGCTGCTCCCCCCCCCCCTGAGCTGGGTAGTGGCCAGAGACCAGAATGCTGGTGAGGCCATGGGTAGGTCCGGGCAACAGTCCCATAAGGATTCCAACCTCAGATATCTCGTGCCACTACAGGGGCTGGAGTGGCATTGCAAAAGTGGGTCCCATGCTAGCCCTCCTCACGGAACTCGGCTTTTTGATCTTCTCTTGGCCTCCACGGCCAAGGACAAAGTCATTCTGGCGGCGCTCTGTCCAAACTCCTAACCACCCACGAACATAAAATGGTGGTTGTTTCGCTCCTCCGAGCTCGGGAGTGGATTAGCAGCAATGCTCTGGGGAACATCAAGCCGGGGTAGGACGTCAGATGCTGCTGGAGGAGCCCGAGGCCTCCGAGAACGCTAGCCCCTCGGACTGAGCCGCGCCTGAATAAGCACCAGGGAGCCCGAGCCCAGGCTGTGACTGGGCCAGAAACACGTGTGGGACATAATCGAGGGCGAGGGGACAGTTACACTGCTGGTGAGGGAGGTCGAACCCCAACCCCGTTCATTCCCTGCCAAGGGGCACCTGAGGTCAGACGGCCCGGGACCGATGCTCTCCGAGGTGGGCGCGCCTGCGCAGGCTTGCTTCCCACACCCTGGGCAGGGCCAGACCCTTGTGGGATCGTCGTGATCCACCGGGTGGATTTAGCTCAGAGTCCGGGGCGAGTCTTCTGCACAGGCGGCTGGACGCCCCGAGGAGGCGCTGCGGAGGACCGCCAGCAGGGGGCGCTGACGCCCCGCGTTTGTGAGCCTGGGACAACCCGTGTAACTCCAGGTCCAGATGCAAGAATAGGGCCGGAGACCTGGTTCACTGCCCACTACATGGGCACATTCCCAGCTGCCCTGATCCCCGGCCCTGAACGTCTGGGAGCTCAAGGAGCTCTTCCCACACATTGTTCACCAACAAGCCCCCTTCTCTGTTCACTTTGCCCAAGGCCTGGGATTCACCTATGATATCCTTAATTAATCTTGACCACCTCCAACATGCATGCATCGCCCCATGTTAAAGGTCCAGTTCGTGATGCTACACTCCAAGAAAAAAAAAAAAAAAATCAAAGGAGGCCAGCAAGCCTTTACTGACTTCCTCGCTTCAGAGTAGAGTCTGGGCAAATGCTGGGCAGGCCTGAAGCTATCAGTCCTTGAAGACCCCAGGACTTGCAAAGAGGAGCAGTTGGGAAAAATTCATCTGAGGGACCAATGGGAGGTTCAGTCCACTCCTTGGATCGTTTACATCCACCGCAGCATTTCTTCTGCAGCCTCAAGGGGGCGGAGACTTGGAGAGTGGAACAAGGGGCCTGTCGCCCGCCCGCCCACCCAGGAGCACTGCCCCCTGGGGTGTCGGTCACACCTAGAGCCCGATCCCAGAGCTGTGCTCCTGTGTACCAAGGCCACAAACCCACAATCCCAGTCATTCAAGGAGTGACACCTTCCCATTCCAGTCTCTGGTTCGGTGGGTTTCCCATGGAGTAGCCCCAGATGTGGAAACAGCCCAGCAAGAGGAAGTGTGGCCTGTGAGCCACGGTGCCTTTATTCACGTCATGCTGTCACCACCTGGAAACCGTGTGGCCTTAGGTGTGATCCTTAGCTTCTGACTTATTTCCTCACCTTCAAATAAAGATTTTATATATATATATATATATATATATATATATATATATACATGTATATATATACGTATATATATATATATATACGTGTATATATATATACACGTATATATATATATATATATATATATATACACACAAAATCTGCATCAGGGCTGGAAGGATGGCTTAGCGGTTAAGGCATTTACCTGCAAAACCAAAGGACCCAGGTTCGATTCCCCAGGACCCATGTTAGTCAGATGTATAAGGAGGCCCACACATCTGGAGTTTGTTTGCAGTGGCTTGGAGGCCCTGGCGTGCCCATTCTCTCTATTTCTCTCCCTCTTTTTCTCTGTCAGATAAATAAATAAATAAAAATATTTAAAAAAATCCACATCAGTCTTTTTTTTTTTTTTTTTTTTGAGGTAGGGTTTCACTCTAGCTTAGGCTGACCTGGAATTCACTATGGAGTCTCAGGGTGGCCTCAAACTCATGGCGATCCTCCTACCTCTGCCTCCTGAGTGCTGGGATGAAAGGTGTGCGCCACCACACCCGGCTGCATCAGTCTTGTTTTGTTGTTGTGTTGTTTTAATTCTTTTTCAAAAAATTTTAAAGTTTATTTATTTGCAATCAGAGAGAGATAGAAAAAAGACAGACAGAGAGAGAATGGGCGTGCCAGGTCTTCCAGCCACTGCAAACGAACTCCAGATGTGTGCGCCCCCTTGTGTATCTGGGTAACGTGGGTCCTGGGGAATCGAGCCTTGAACCCTGGTCCTTAGGCTTCACAGGCAAGCGCTTAACCGCTAAGCCATCTCTCCAGCCCTGATGTGATTGTTTTGAGGCAGGGTCTCACTTTAGCCTGGGCTGACCTGGAACTCACTCATTAGGCCCAGCTAGTTTTAAACTCACTGCCATCCTCCTACCTCAGTTTCCTGAGTGCTGGGACTAAAGGTGCGCAGCACCACACCAGGCTTAAGCCTCGTCATTTTTTTTAAAATTTTTATTTATTTATTTGAGAGTGACAGACAGAGAGAGAAAGAGGCAGAGAGAGAGAGAGAGAGAGAGGGAGAACGGGCGTGCCAGGTCTTCCAGCCACTGCAAACGAACTCCAGATGCGTGCGCCCCCTTGTGTATCTGGGTAACGTGGGTCCTGGGGAATCGAGCCTTGAACCCTGGTCCTTAGGCTTCACAGGCAAGCGCTTAACCGCTAAGCCATCTCTCCAGCCCAAGCCTCGTCATTTTTGTATATATATATATACATATATATATATGTATATATGTATGTATATATTGGTACTTTGACATCAGGGGTCCTGTTATCCCGGGAGAGGACCGCTCCTCCCAAGTCTAGCTGAGTCCTACAGATAGCGAGCCCTTTGCTTGGAAGCATACCTTTCCTACACAAACTGGCCAACCCAAAACCCCATATCCCAACCACCTCCTTCATAACACACATGCGTTAAGCCAATTATTCCCCTTGCTCGATGATTGAAACTAGCTAGTGGCTTACCGTGCCACTCCTTCCCTGTGAGAAACACCATCCTAAAGAATTTCATTCAGCCAGGCGTGGTGGCGCATGGCTTTAATCCCAGCACTTGGGAGGCAGAGGTAGGAGGATCACCGTGAGTTCGAGGCCACCCTGAGACTCCATAGTGAATTCCAGGTCAGCCTGGGCTAGAGTGAGACCCTACCTCAAAGAAAACAAAAAAAAAAAAAAAAAAAAAAAAAAAAAAGAATTTCATCCACATTTCCCTGTCTTGTCTCCCGACTGACACTGTGCTGCCCCGTGCGTGGCCTGCGTGGCAGATCGAAGGCCGGGCGCCCATGGAGCAGGCCTCTTCCTGTTGGGAACTGTAAGTGGTAAATCCTTCTTTTGAGCCAGCTGTCTGTCATCTTGCCCTGGGTGCACTTGCAAACATCCTCCAAGGCAGATGCAGGATGCAATGGCTGAACAGTTTCCACTAAGCTCAGGCGTGTGCGGAACACTGTGCTGCTGAGGTGGGATCTGCTCCGCCCAGCACCTCCCTTGTTCGCACTGGCTGCCTCCCTCAGGGCACCTCTGAGCCATGTGCATCACCTGGAGCAGCCAGTGCCAGGTGCCTGGGCCAGGGCAGCCAGGTGTCCTGTCCCTCAGGGGTGGCGCTGACCTCTAGCTGATGAGAGCCAGGTGAGGAGGGCAGCCAGAAGCAGAGCAGGAATGGTCCTTGGAGCCCACAGAAGGAACCACACCCCCATCTTCGTGCCCTTTGGCCTCACAGACTAGATTTCTAACCAGGGACCACCCCGTCTCCACCCCAAGTGCCCCAGGCCACTCCCAGCTCCACTGGGACAATGGCAGCAACTCTCACGGATGGTTCCGTCTATGACTGCTAGTCATACAAGCACGCCGTGAGCCAGGCACTTGCTGGAGTCTCGTACTAGAAGTTCTCAAACTTGCCCCTCCCTCCCTCCCTTCCTTTCTTCTTTCCTTTCTTCCTCCTTCCTTCTTCCTCCTTCTTTCTTTCCTTCCTCCAATTCTCCCTTCCTTCCTCCTACCCTCCCTCCCTCCCTTCTTTCCTTCCTTCTTTCCATCATCTCTCCCTCCTGCCCTCCCTTCCTCCCTTTCTTTCAAAGAGATTCTTTCACGTTTTCATTCATTCATTCATTCATTCCTTCATTCTTATCCTTTCTTTCTTCTCTCTTTCTCCCCTTCCTTCCTTCCTTCCTTCCTTCCTTCCTTCCTCCATCCTTCTTTTCTTCCTCCTTCCTTATTTCCTTCCTCCAATTCTCCCTTCCTCCCATCTTCCCTACCCCCTTCTTTCCTTCCATCATCTCTCCCTCCTGCCCTCCCTTCCTCCTTTTCTTTCAAATAGATTCTTTCACCCTTCCTTCCTTCTTTTCTCTCTTCCTTTCTTTCTCTCTTTCTTCTCTCTTTCTCCCTTTCTTTCCTTCCTTCCTTGCTTCCTCTCTCTCTCTCTTTCTTTTTCTCTGTTTGACGCAGCCCAGGCTGGCCCCCAGTGGGCCTCCGTCTCCGGAGTGTTGAGGTTATAAGTCATGCTTCTACACCTAGAAATTCTCAAACTTTTTAGTTTCTGAAACTCTTTTTATGCTCTTAAAAGTGGACTTCTGTGAATGTAGTTTTGTGAACTATTTGCCACTTTAAGAGTCAAAACTGTGATATTTAAATGATCCTTGTTTATCATTTATTTAAAAGAGCAGTAATAAATATATGTTAGCATAAATAACATTCTTATAACTTCTATTTTCAACACATAAAATGCATGGAGAGGGAAGTATGGCAGTGTTTTACATTTCTGAAGATCTCTATAGTGTCAGGCTTAATGGAAGACAGCTGGATTTTTATGTCTGCTTCTGTATCCAAATTTTTGTGTTATCACATGCTCCTGGAATATTCCACTGAGGGTTCAAAACATTTTTTTTTTCATTGAGAGTAAAAAAAAAAAAAAAGACAACATCTTAGCATTATGAAACGATGACCATGGTTCTGACTTTTTCTAGGGACCTTCTGTAAGGTTCTCAGGAATACCCAGAGGCACCCAGAGCATGCATTTAGAAACTTCTGCCTCATATACACAATGGGTAGATTCTTATATTGTCTAGATTTACATACGATGATCCTGAAGTCCAAGGAGATGAAAGAACTTGTCCAAGGTCACACAGCTGGACTTCAAAGCCAGACAGCCTGGCGGAGTGGGAACAGTCACTAGAGAGGACCTTGATATGGGTGTCCATGGCCCAGGCTCAAAGCCCTGGGCGAGGAGGCAGGAAGCCGCTTCGAGCCAGAAGGGTAGGCCTGGCCAGTGCTGGGGAAGCCGGGCCTGCAGAGAGTGGTGGGGAGGGGCTGGGAGGGGCCGGGGGATCAGTTAGTCACCAAAGGGTTGCAGTGACAGGGCTGGGGACGGCAGCTGGTGGTGGAGGCAGCCTCGGGCTGGAAAAATCAATAGGTGATCAGCGGTCCAGGGGCACACTGTTCATCAGGTGTGGCGGGAGGCAGGGCAGGGCAGGGGGGCCCGGAGGAAATATCACTGACCCCCGGCAGGATTGATCAAACAGCCAGACATCCAAGGCCAAACTCACTAATAAAGTGAGACATTCAGTTCAGGCCAGCAGCGGCTGGCTGAAGGTCTTAAAAAAAAAAAAAAAAAAAAACCGCTTAGCTGAGGAGTTCTTGGTAAACTGTCTTTGTTTCTGGAGCAAATAGGGGGAAGCAGGAGGGAGGGCCAGCTGGGGGGACTCCTGGCTCCGTTCCCGCTGGCCCCTGAGCCTCTTGGTGTGACAGTCTTGGAACACAAACTTGGTGTGACACAGCCTTGGAACACAAACCATGGTACTCACAGGGCACAGGTGCTTATGGCTGTCTGCTCACACCGTAGCATGTACATGCGGCACATGCGCACATATATATGCATACATGACATCACGTGTGTGCGTGTGTATGAGAGAGAGAGAGAGAGATACGGCACATGATTTTTGCTCAGGGCACAAGTGCACACATGTGTATGCACACACACACGTGTGCACAGATGTGCCTGGTATGTTTGCCTGCTTGTGCGTGTGCCCCCATTTGCATTTGTGTTGGAGGGATGAGCATTGGTGCTCGGGGGATATGATCACTCTACTTCCCCTGCCCCTGATGCAACATAACATGTGTATGAGAGTCAGGATTTTTTAAAAAATATTATTTATTTACTTATTTATTCATTTGTGATAGGGAGAAAGAGGTAGAGAGAGACTGGGCGCACTAGGGCCTCTAGCCACTGCAAACGAACTCCAGATGCATATGCCACCTTGTGCATCTGGCTTATGTGGGTCCTAGGGAATCAAACCAGGGCTCTTTGGCTTTGCAGGCAAGTGCCTTAACTGAGAGTCATGAGTTTTATATATAGACAGAATGGGTGTTGGTGATACAGCTCAGAGGTAGAGTGCTTGCCTAGCATGTGTGAGACCCTAAGTTCAGGCCCCAGTACCATGCAGAAGAAAAATGCTTGGGGCAGAGGAGAGGGCCCTCTGAGTAAAGCGCTTACTGTATAGGCCTGAGGACCTGAGTTTGGATCCCCAGCGCCCATGTAAATTGTCAGGCCTGTGGCCTGCTCCTGCAATCACAGCACGCAGGAAGAGGAGACAGGAGGACCCCTAGAGCTTGCTGGCTAGCTAGTTTGGCTGAATTGGTGAGCTCTGGGTTCAGTAGGAGAATTTACCTTTAAAAATAATGTAGAGAAGGCTGGACAGATGGCTTAGTGATTAAGGCACTTGCCTGCAAAGCCTAAGGACCCAGGTTCCATTCCCCAGAACCCACATAGACCAGTTGCACACAGTGGCACATGTGTCTGGAGTTAGTCTGTGGTGGCCGGATACCCTGGTGTGCCCATTCTCTCTCTCTCACACACAAATAAATAAATGAATAAAAATTAAAAAACATATATATATTTAAAGATAATGTAGATAGTGACTGAGGAAGACACCAGCTTAAACCTCTATACACATGAACACTCATGAACAGACACATGTATGCCAAACACTTACACGTGCAAAAAAAAAAGGATGGGCAGACAACTGGGGACTAGAAAACTACACGTAAAATACCAAGCTGTTTCACAGAGAGAAAGAACATGGGTTTAGGAAGGAGAGCGAGGGAGGGAGAAGGACCTGTGTGTCAGGGGCCTCAGAGCAGAGTGAAGGAAGTGCGAATGAGACACTGAGGAGGAACGTGATGGGTGATGACATTGACATCTCCAGATCCTCAGAGGCATCTCTACAGAGAGCAGAGTCACTTCCATGAACTTTCTGATTGTCGGCTGCGTTTTGTCAAATGTGTCACCATGTCACGACAGTGGGCAGTTCCCGTTTATCTGGATTAGAGGATAGCATTATTTATACTGACAGTTGAATATTACGGAATGCGTGTGTGTGTGTGTGTGTGTGTGTGTGTGTGTGGATAAAGGATTTTACTAAGTTTTCTGTGTGTCATCTGCTAACTTCAAATGCGGGTATGACTTCCTTCTGGCTTTAGCATGCCGGTTCGAGCGCAGAGGTTTAATCACTTGCAAGGTGGGGTGGTTAACGAGAGGTGGGGGTAGGACGTAGGCCAGCCTTCTGGACGTGAGTGCCGTGTCGCTATGGTTGAGATTTCAGGACTGTGTCGATGTGGGGAGCAGGTAGTTAAACCATGCCTGCATCTGGGTGTGTGTGTGTGGGGGGTTTGTCTTTCCCATCCCAGAGTAGGAGCCTGGAGTGAAGACCCCAGGGAGCTGGATCACACAGCATTCAGATCCTTCACCCACCAGCAGCTACAGCCTGCCTGGCCCTGCCCTCATTCTTTTATTTTATTTATTTATTTACTTGTTTATTTTTCTCAATTTTTATTAACATTTTCCATGATTATAAAAAATATCCCATGGTAATACCCTCCCTTCCCCCACTTTCCCCTTTGAAATTCCATTCTCCATCATATCCCCTCCCCATCTCAATCAGTCTCTCTTTTATTTCGATGTCATGATCTTTTCCTCCTCTTATGATGGTCTTGTGTAGGTAGTGTCAGGCACTGTGAGGTCATGGATATCCAGGCCATTTTGTGTCTGGGGGGAGCACGTTGTAAGGAGTCCTACCCTTCCTTTGGCTCTTACATTCTTTCCGCCACCTCTTCTGCATTAAATGCTGAGCCTTGGAAGGTGTGTTCGAGATGCTACTCAGTACTTCAGTCACTTCTTTCCAGCACTATGATACCTTCTGAGTCATCCCAAGGTCACTGCCATCTGAAAAGAGAAGATTCTCTACCCAAAGTGAGAGTAGCATTGATATAAGGATATGGATATTAAGAGAAGTGCTTACTGGGCAGTTTGATAAGCATAGTATATACATTTATCTAGACATCAGCAGATGTTACACCCCTGGGGCTCATGACTACCCCTGTTTTAAGTTTTCAGCATCAGAGATGTATTCCTTCCCATAGAGTGGGCCTCCAGTCCAACTGGAGGGCAGTTGTTTTCCACCATGATAGACGTGCCACTATTACACCTGTTGGCTCATTTGGCCTGGCTGGCAAATTATAATTGCCCCTCATTCTTTAGCCCCTGGCTGGGCACTGTCTCTTGGACCACGTGTATACGTGGGAAGGGGCTAGGAGAGTCTGGCAGGCTCTGGTAGTTACTTTAGGACGTGCAGGTTTTGAATCCTAAAACCTTTGGGTTTGATAAAAGGATAGAACGGATTCATCGAGAATGCTTGAGAACCTAAACCATGGGAAGAACGTAAAACTGGTTTCTTACCATGTGGGCCTTGGGTCACGTGTGTTAGAGTTACCCGGAGACACACAAAATGCAGACTGATGGACCAGTCCTAGAGTAAAACCAGGCTCTTGGGAGAGTGGACCCAAGGAATCTACACTTAAAAAAAAATGTTCTGAGGGCTGGAGAGATGGCTTAGCGGTTAAGGCGTTTGCTTGCAAAGCCAAAGGATCCTGGTTCAATTCTTCAGGACCCACGTAAGCCAGATTCGCAAGGGGGCGCATGCATCTGGAGATCATTTACAGTGGCTGAAGGCCCTGGTGTGCCTATTCTCTCCCTCTCCCTTTCTTTCTCTCTATCAGATAAACAAATAAAATCTAAAAATGTGTTCTGGGAGCTGGGGAGATGGCTCCACGGTGAAGAGTGAAGAGTGCTTGTTGTGTAAGCCTGGTGGGAGTCCAGATCCTCAGAGCCCACATAAAGCACCATGCAAGCAGCACACGTGTCTGTAGTCCCGACAGCCCGACGACAGCGCAGACAGAGCTGGGAGAACCCCAAAGCTTCAGGCCATGGGGTTTGGAGGCAAACAACAGGAGTGACACTGTCTCAAACGAGGCAGAAGGTGAGGACGGGCGGCCTGAGGCTGTCCTCGACCTCCACCAGCATACCGTGGTCCACGCATGCTCATGCGTACACATGTGCACACGCTTGTATACGCGTATGCATGCACGCACCCACATACACAAAAACAAGGTGGGAGGTGACCACTGACACCCTGAGGCTGTCCTCTGACCTCCACAAGTACGCCGTGGCCTGCACACGCCCATGCATGCACGCACGCACGCACATACCTGTATGCACATATGCACGTACGAATGCACGCATAATGACCTGAGCCGTTCTTCCACGCATTCTGGTTGGATCAGCACATGCTGCCCGGTGGGTCTAGCATGTCCTCCCTGCACGTCTTTACTTGGCTCACACTGTCCTTCCTTTAGGTTTCTGCTCAGATGTCACTTCCTGCCACCTGACCTTAAACAGCACCTCTTCCACTCTTAGTCCTTTTGCTCCGGTCTAGGTGGCGTGTCTACTGCGTGAGTGCTACCTCTAGCATTAGATTCTGCACTGTATGTGATGCACACATAAGCAAGTGTGCAGCGTGCAATGTGACGTATGCGGTAGTCTGCATAAGCCGTACATGCCAGTGCGCTTCTTTGCTCCTTGAGGTCTGCTCTATGGCAGCACCGCTGTCTGGGGCGGAGCTAATCTGTCTTGTTTGCTGTGGTACCTCAGCGCAGGCGCACTTCTGGGAGAGGCTGGTGGGGGTGGACAGTGTGTGCAAAGTGCCCAGTGATTCATGCGTGTTCAATGTGGCATGAGAACACAACCATTCTCCACCCCTGGACCTGGAGAATAAAGGAGATTCATGAGGATGAGAGAGAAAGTGTGTTCTCCCCAGTCCCCACCTTTTATTTTTTATTTTTTGGGGGCAGGGTCTTGTTCTGGCCCAGACTGACATGGAGTTCACTATGTAGTCTCATGGTGGCCTTGAACTCACAGCGATCCTCCTACCTCTGCTTCGCTAGTGCTGGGATTAAAGGCGTGCGCCACCATGCCTGGCTCCCTTTTCTTTTCTTATATTATTGTTAAAAATATTTTCCCAGTCTCCCTCCCCCACTTTTTTTTTTTTTTTTTTTTTTTTTTTTGGCTTTTCAAGGTAGAGGCTGAGCTGGAATTCACTATGTAGTCTCAGAGTGGCCTGGAATTCACAGCGAATTCTCCTACCTCTCCCGGTCCCCTTTCAATTCTGCAGCAAGCAGACCATCTTTTACAGTTCCCTCACTTAGGATTGGAGGACTCAGAGCCCGTTTCTTTCTAGAAATAATTTATTTGCATGTATTTATTTGCACGTGTGGGCGTGTGGGCATGTGTGCCAGGGCCTCTTGCCACTGCAGAGGAACGCCAGATGCTCGCGCTACTTTTTGCATATGGCTTTAAGTAGGTGGCTTAGGAATTGAATCCCGGCCAGTAGACTTTTCAAGCGAGCATTTTTTTTTTTTTTTTTGTTGTTTTTTTGAGGTAGGGTCTCACTCTAGCTCAGGCTAACCTGGAATTCACTACGTAGTCTCAGGGTAGCCTTGAACTCATGGTGATCCTTTACCTCTGTCCCCCGAGTGCTGCGATTAAAGGCGTGCACCACGATGCCCGGCTTCAAACAAGCATTTTAAAGTGCTGAGCCATCTTCCTAGCCCCCTCCTTCTCTTGCAGCTTTCTTGGGATAAGTGGTTCCTTGTGCTTTTTTTTTTTGGCTGGTCTATGAGTACAAGCTAGCCTGGGCTCTACTTCCTCACCCAGTAACCCTAACATGACAGTAACTGTAGCCCAGAAAGGATCTGAGGGCCTGGAAAGGGCAGAGGCGGCTGATGGGAAGGAAATGAGGATTCTGTAAACTAGGAAGGACATCGTCAAGAAGGCTGAAGCTCAAGAGAAGCGAGAGACCAGCATGGAGCTCACGGCATAGATAGAAAAGTTGGGCTTGCTTATCCCTGTTTTTCAGACAAGGACACCGGGGCTTAGAGTGGCTCAGCACCGTGCTCCATTCAATGGTAGAGCTAAGTGAGCCTAACTCTAACTCGTGTGCTTTCCTTTCACGACATTGCTCCTCAGAGCCCAGGGAACGTTCAGCGAAGAGGGATTTGGAACTTCAGCTGTCACTCAGCAAATATCTGTAGGACGTTTTGGTGGAAAAGATTGAGCCGCACCCGCCGGCTGGATGGGCAATCAGGTGGGACACAGGAGCACCTGAGAGCAGAATAGATTTGACATTTTGCTGTCTGAGCCATGACTGTGGGAATGAGGGAGGCCACTCTGTCACCAGAACGCGAAATGTAAGGGTGTAGATTCGAAGCGCAGAGCTTGCAGCAGTTCCCTTCTCGTCGTCGAGACAAAACACCTGACCCAAAGCAGCGTGTTGAAGGAAAGACCCTGGAGGGGAAAAGCACGGTACAGTGTCACATCTTGTCACAGCAGCAGGGGAAGGAAGCAGCCAGCTCTGAACACCCTGTGGTGCTGGAGTAGAAACGTCAAAGGCCACGCCTCTTCCAGCAAGGCTCCGCCTCCCAAAGACTCCTCCTGGCTGTGCAGTTCCTAGGTACGTGTATGCGTGTGGACGCCAGAGGGTGTTGGGCGTCTAACGCAATAGCTCTGCACCTTATTCTTTGGGACAGGATCTCTTGCTGAACCTAAAACTCAATGATTCCGAGAGACTGGCCAGTGATCCCCGAGTGTTCCCTGTCTCACTGGTGTGACAGATGCTGTGCGGGGGGTTACACACGTGTACCACCACATCCGGTGGTTATGTGGGTGCTGGGAATAGAACTCAGGTCCCTCATGCTTGTATGGCAAATACTCGGCTCACTGAACTGTCTCACCAGCCCTAGCAAAAGACTTTCTGTGGCATGAGGATCAAAGGAGGTGGGCTGGGTCATCTGGGCAGGACTTAGCATCCGTCACTGATATGGCCATAGGGGAGTGTAAGCACGTTATGTACAAATGATCCCTTATTTATTTTTTTAAATTATTTTTTAAAAATTTTATTTTATTTATGAGAGAGAGAGAGAATTGGTGCAGCACCAGGGCCTCCAGCCACTGCAAAGGAACTCCAGACACATGCGCCACCTTGTGCATCTGGCTTACATGGGTCTTGGGGAATCGAACCTGGGTTCTTTGAATTTGCAGGCAAGCGCCTTCAACGCCTAAGCCATCCCTTCAGTCCCGTTCCCTGACTTATGATGGTTCGACTTAAGATTGTGCACATGTGGTACACTTTTAGAAGAAACTGCATTTTTAATTTTGGACTTGTGCATGCACTTGGGAAGCCTCAGCCACATGTCCGTGAGGCGAATGTCTGGGCCCGCGGTGGGCTGAGCCGCAGTGCATTTTTGAGGTGAGACATTCTCTGCTTATGGTGGGATAATCGGGGTATAACACCATAGCAAGAGAAGGAGCACCTGCAGTTGAACTTGACAACCCGTGAGGCCGTTCTCAGCCCTGAGTATCTATGCATTGGTGCGAAAAAAGAGGCAAAGGCCTAGAAAAATGACAAAGGATCTAGACTTGCTATCCAGGGTGGTGTCTGGAGAGACGGTGGTAGGGAGGGAAGTGGGCCTGGGGGCTACTGGGACTGATGGAGGGGCAGAGGGATTTCCTGGCTCTGGGAGCCCCAGTATTGGCAGTTTTGTATTGAAGGAGCCCTGAAGACCACCATGGTACCCTCTTTCTGCCTCCCCCTGATGAAGTTGTTTCTGTTTTGTTGGCTCAGACATGATGTTCACAACCCCGAGGGAACAACATCCCTCAATAAGCCACAATATTTTCCCAGCCAAGAACTTGTTCCAAATTCATTAAAATTGGTTTGATATTTTCTTCCCGTTTCTGTGCCAAGAGCTTGTGCGGACAGAATTCATAACACCATGGGGTGGTGAGGGTAGCTGATTGTTCAGTTGGAAAGGAGTGGATTGTGTTTCAAAGTGTACCTTTTCAGACTGGCAACGGATTTCCCTGTGAGTGTGAGTGAGGGGGCACAAACTGGTACAGCCCTTAGGGGGAGCTGTTAGGCAATGTCATAAGACATGCGATGTCTTGTGATGGTTTAGGGTTATTTTTAAAGCTCAAAATTCAAGTGGGCAAGGCATGTGAGATTTTGTTTTTCTTGTTTTTGTTGTTTTCTTTGATTTCTTTCCAGTAGTTGCTCCTCCCTCCCAAATTTCATTAGAAAGCAGAAGAAGTAATTCAACCTAGTGCAAGACGTGTTGGACACCAGGAGGGTTGTCATCATTTGAAATTTCTTAGCTCAGCCAAGCGTGGTTGGCGCACACCTTTAACCCCAGTGCTCAGGAGGCAGAGGTAGGAGGATCACCATGAGTTCGAGGCCACCCTGAGACTACAGAGTGAATTCCAGGTCAGTCTGGGCTAGAGTGAGATCCGACCTTAAAAAACCAAGAAAGAAAATATTTTCTCACTTCTGCCTGGGGAGGGGCACTGGGTGCTCTTGTAGTGAGTTCTTGCTGTGTGGTGTCTTTTTACTCCCATGATGGGGGTGGTAAAGGGCGCTTCTGGATGGGCACTGGGTTCACGGGGGCGCTTGCTCATTCGTACTTTGCCTGTGGCAATGGCTCCTCCATGTTCCTCTGGGGCTGCCTTAGGATGCACACCTCCCCCTTCAGTGTTCCTGAAGATGGCAGGTGGGAGAAGAGACCCAGGTCACTTCCGTGTTCAGATCCCCCCAAGTTGTCTGAGGGGCTACCTGCCCATCTCAAATTTGGCGCCAACTCCTGAGTTGGGTGACACTCAGGGGACTTCTCTTCTTTTGCTTCTTGAGTCTCCCTTCATTCTCCGACTCTTATCTTGCCCTATGGCTGAGGGGGCCTCCTTGACTTAATTCCGGTTATGGTTTGCATGTGAACTGTCCTCCGGGTGGGCTCGTGCGCTTGAACACGTGGTCTCCTGTGGAGGAGCTATTCTGGAAGGTTGTGAAGCCTGTAGGAGGTGGGGCCTAGATTGTGGGGGTGGCTCAGTGGGGGTTAAACGTTTGAGGGTTAGAGCTCAGTCTGCTTCCTAGTCAGTGATAGATTCCTGTCACCATACCTTCCCTGCCATCAGAGACTGCCAAAATGAACCCTTTTATCCCTTAAGTTGCTTCTGTCAGGTGTTTGGTCACAGTGATGGGAAAAGAACTAATTCAATTCTTTCTCACAGGAACGAAAGTTCACTTTAACAAGCATCATTTATACGTCTTCTTACCTTCTGAACATCAAAGCCATTATCTCCTCCTTTTCCTTCTCTCTTTTTTTTTTTTTAAAGTTTTTAAAATTTATTTTTATTTGAGACAGAGTGAAAGGGAGAGAGAGAGAGAGAGAGAGAGAATGGGTTCGCCAGGGCCTCCAGCCACTGCAAATGAACTCCAGACACATGCGCCACCTTGTGCATCTGGCTTACGTGGGACCTGGAGAGTCAAGCCTGGGTCCTTAGGCTTTGCAGGCCTTAACCATTAAGCCATCTTCTCTCCGGCCCTCCTTTTCTTTCCTCATGCTGCCTTCCCCAGGCCCCGCTGGCGGATGATGGCTGAAGGGGAGAGGGTTCAGGATAAACAGCAACACGGCTCTTACAATATTGTCATTTTGAGTTCCAGTCGTGTGAAATAGAATGACATATGCTACATGTAACAGAATATCTAGAGTAGGCAACTTCATAGAGACAGACAGCAAGTAGCTACCAGGCTGGAGGCTGAGGGAATGGAAAATTACTACTTAATGAGTGTGGACTTTGTTTGGTGTGGCCGAAAGGTGGTGGAGATGGCTGTTGGCGGCGGTTGCATGGGGTTCTGAAGATACTGAATGCCATTGAATGAACTGCCCACTTAAAAACCATTCAAACGGGGCTAGGGCCATCTCCCTAGACTTTCTTTTGTAAAAGGAAAAAAAGGGCCAGAGAGGTGGATTAGCAGTTAAGGCACTTGCCAGAGAAATCTAAGGACCCAGGTTCGATTCGCCAGGTCCCACATAAACCAGCTGCACAAGGTGGCTCGTGCATCTGGACTTTGTTTGTAATGACTAGAGGCCCCGGCGTTCCCATTCTTTCTCTTTCTCCTCCACCCGTCTCAAATAAAAATAAATAAAAATTTAAAAAAAGAAAAAGAAAAGACTATTAGGTGCAATAGGCATGTAGACTATAAAGCCACAGTTGTGGGTTGGGGAGATGGCTCAGTGATTAAAGGCACATGCTTGCAAAGCCTGAGGGTATGGGTTTGATTCCTCAGCACCTACATACATAAAGCCAGCTGCACAAACTGGCACACGTGTCTGGAGGTTCATTTGCAGTGGTGGGAGGCCCTGGTGCGCCAATATTCTCTCTTCCCTCTCTCAGATAAATAAGCAAAAAAGAAAGCCACAGTTTGAGAGCAAACAGAAGTGATAATATAAGCCTAAGTGGTTACGGCACTTACTTGCAAAGACTACAGACTACTGACCTGGGTGTAGTTCCCCAGCACCCACATGAATTAGCTGGATGCAAAGTGGTGACTGCACCTGGCATTTGTTTTCAGTGATAAGAGACCCTGGCATGCTCAGACACACCCTCCTTCCCCAACATGCACATACACACACACATACACACACACACACACACACACACACACACAGAGAGAGAGAGAGAGAGGGAGAGGAGAGAGACATGAAAATAAATAAATAGAGCCGGCATGGTGGTGCACAGCCTTTAATCCCAGCACTTGGGAGGCAGAGGTAGGAGGATCGCTGTGAGTTCAAGGCCAGCCTGAGACTACATAGTGAATTCTAGGTCAGCCTGGACTAGAGTGAGACCCTACCTCAAAAGACCAAAAACAAAAAAAAAAAAATTTAAATGGTTAAAATAGCAAGTGTTTGATATGTACTGCATCCTAATAAGAAAGTGAAACTAAATAAATAACAAGGCAGGAACATCCACATTACTATTATTATTATTATTATTTTGATTTTTTCGAGGTAGGGTCTCACTTTAGCCCAGGCTGACCTGGAATTCACTATGTAGTCTCGGGGTGGCCTCGAACTCATGGCGATCCTCCTACCTCTGCCTCCTGAGTGCTGGGATTAAAGGCGTGCGCCACCACGCCTGGCCATGCACATTATTTAACACCAACAACTTTCTGACTCTGCGGGGCTGTTCTACGTGGGGGAATGGGTAGGTGGAAACTCTCAGCAGGGTTAGAGGGATTCCTGTGACGAGGCTCGCTGCAGCCTGATGGGCAGTGTGGAGACACTGGAGGCAACCTGAGTGTCCATCAGTGGGGGATGGGTTAATCAGTGATGGGGAGCTGCACAATGGGATGCTGGGGGGATGGGCTCAAGAATGGAGCCTCGCTCTACAGGTGTGCAGATGTAGAAGACGTTCACAGCGTGTCCAGGGAGCTAACTAAGCTGTGTGGTGGCAGCCTGATCATGTAAAAACCCTGAATGTATGGAATAGGTGTGAATTTGCTAGACAATTGAGGTAACAAGACATACCACCTCCTGCCCTGTGGTGGTTTGAAAAGTCTTTTAAAAAATATTTGTATTTATTTATTTGCAAGCAGAGAGAGGGATAGAGAGAAGAGAGACAGAGAGAATGGGCACGCTAGGACCTCCAGCCACTGCAAACGAACTCCAGCTGCTTGCGACACTTTGTGCATCTGGCTTTATGTGGGTCCTGGGGCATTGAACCTGGGTTGTTAGGCTTTGCAGGCAAGTGCCTTAACCCCTGAGCCATCTCTCCAGCCCTCCGTGGTGGGCTGAATGGGAAGTGTCCCCATAGCCTTGTGTGTTTATCCTTAAGCCTCATACTCAATCCTCAGTGGGTGGAGCCTTTGGAGGTGGAGCGTTGATAGTGACCCCTGGGGGTGGACTTTGGGGTGTATTGGTCCAGCCGTACTGGATATTAGTAGCCAGCTCACGCTCCCTATCACCTCCCTGCTGATAATTTAGGATGTGGGCTTGCTCATTGAGATTACCTTTTTGGTGCTGATGTGAAGATGTAATGCTTGTCTGTCTGTCTGACTGCTGTCACCATGCTTTCCGTGTCATGAAACTTCTCAAAACTGTCAGCCAAAACGAACCCTTTCCTCCCATGGCTGCTTCCTCCCTTTCTACCTCCTTCCTCCCGTCCTTCTTCCCTTCCCAGCAAAGGCTTTATATCCATCCTTACAACTTCTCTTTCCCCTCTGACCACTGTGCCTTTCTGTTCTGCATGTCTATAGTATTTGAATATATAAATATATACACAAATATAATATATAAATATATAACATATATGTAAAAGCTGAGAATGGTGGCGCACACACCTTTAATCCCAGCACTCGGGAGGCAGAGGTAGGAGGATCGCTGTGAGTTCGAAGCCAGGCTGGGACTACAAAGTGAGTTCTAGGTCAGCCTGGACTAGAGTGAGACCCTACCCGAAAAAAGAAAACACAAAAATTGTATATATATATATAAAATCATATGTGTGCATTTATATTTAAGTGGCAGAATATGCACACAGATTGAGCAGACGTATATGTTTACATTTAAAGCCATAAGAGGGGTTGGGGATATGGCTCAGTGTGTAAAGTGCTAGTTGTACAAGCATAAGGACCTGAGTTTGGATCCCCAGAACCCCCACAAAATGCCAGGTGTGGTCATGCCTGTGATCCCAGTGCTGAGGTTGTGGAGACGGGTTAACCCTGGGCTCACTGAGGTTGGCTAGCCTAGCAACATGGGTGAACACTAGCTTCCACGAGAGATCTTGCTTAAAGAGTTGAGGTAGAGAGTAACTGCAGAAGCGTTCCAATGTTAACCTCTGGCTTCTGCATGCATGCGCACATGCATATACATGCCTCTGTTCACACGTGTGTGCTCACACACATATGAACACACATGCACACAGATACACACATGAAAAATGAGCTCATAGACTTGCGTGCTTAGAACAACGTTTGATCCGTAGCAAATTCTATGCAAGAGTTAGGTCTCTTACTGCCTGAGTGTGCCAATATTTGCACATGTCATAGACCCTTCTAGAAGTGGCTAATGGTACTACCTTAACTGAGTGAGTCTAGGTGTGCATGTGAGAGACTTTCACCATTCATTTTATATATTTCTGTGTTATTGAAAACATTTAAAACACTTGCACTAGTATTTAGAAATAAAATGCTTGTCTTAGACACTTTACCTCTTTAGAAGCAAAACATAAGTTTTGGGGGAAAAAATGATAAGCTTTGGACCATTTAGTGTAGAATACAAGACGTGACAGATGGCCATCAATCTTCCTTTCACTGCATGTGCCTCTAATGCACAATTTATGAGTGTGTCTGGGGCTGGGGTTGGACTGGCCTGATTCCCTAGGTCTGGGGTTCCTGAAACTGCCGGGCTTAGAGGGGAGGTAGTGAAAACTGGGAGTGGTGGTGCACGCTTTTAATCCCCGCATTTGAGAGGCAGAGGTATGTGGATTGCCATGAGTTCAAGGCCACCCTGAGACTCCATAGTGAATTCCAGGTCAGTCTGGGTTAAACCAAGACCCTACCTCAGGAAAAAGAGAGAGAGATTGAGGGGGGTGGGGGGTAGTGAGCCCTGGGCTGCAATTTTCCACACCCACCACCCTCTCTCCCCCTGCCCCCTGCCAGCACCTGCCCTAGTTGCTAGGGGAACAGCCCTTTACTGAGCGGAGCCATCCCTAGCTCAGCCCAGTGATTTGTCCTTGTCTAATTATTATTACGCTTTGCATTTCCCCCTTGGATGAGCAATGGGGGAGGGTCGGGGGTGGGAGGGCGTGGGGGTTGTGTCACTGTGATTGGTGGGGTTGGCAGCTCATCTGTGATGGGAGGACACTTATCTTTCTGGAAGCAGACAACAGCCCAATGGAGACAAATCCAGCAGTTCCCGTGTGGGCCTGTTTGGGTGCCCTCACCCTGACCCTCAAGTGCACTGACCCGGCACGTGTGTGTGCACACAGAGCGAGCAGACGTCTCAGAGTCCGCCCAGCACCACCAAGTGTCTGCGGCTATGGTGTGCTCCTCGGGTGTGAGCCCTGGCGAGTGTGACTTCTTCCTTCTGTGTTTAGGTCTCACCCGCACTTGCACACTGTGCTCGCCATCACTCTAGTTCCCACGGGCTCTGAACAACTGTTTCTGCTCACAGGACTGTGGCACGATGGGGCTCCTCCACGTGTCTGGTGTTCTGGGGGTGCTCCTCTCAGGGGGTTCGACCATCGGTGTGACCCGGTATATGTGGGCGCACACATTACAGACAAAGCAAGGAAACACTGGTGCATGCACAGGCTGATGTGCACCTATGGCTTTATGTGTTTGCATATTCATGTGCATGTATGTACAAGCCCAAACATAGGACATGTCTTCATGTGACCGAGAGCATGTGTATGTGTGGAGACAACCTTTGGGCATGTCAGTGTGTGAACCCCTGGGCATGTCATTATGGAAACCAAAATAGATCCTAAAATCAGGGTGCTGTCTCAGCTAAAGACCCCTGGGGTGAAGACACAGGGGTAGATAACATCATGGAAGGTTCTCACAGCACACATTTGGGGAGCTGCGATGCCTGAATCCATGTGCTTTGAATGTGACTTTGCAGTTTATCTAAGTGGAAGGTGAAAGTTCACCTCTGTGATCTAGGCTGGTTTTGACACTTTTTGGATAACAGAGTGAGGTGGAGATGCATTAAGCCAAGCTCCCAAGATGCCTTGAAGCTGTCTTAGAACTGTTCAGGACCATGTGACAGATGCTGGAGGATGAGGACCTGCAAGAGAGAAAGTTGGGCACAGTTCTGTGATTGCCGCGGAGGCCAGCCTGACTGTCTTACCACTAACTGCCCGCAAACAAATGAGAGAGTCCAGCCAAGCCCAGCAGAGTGGTCCTAGCCGACACACAGCTCACCAGACACACGGGGGAGCCCAGCCGTCCTCAGTCCCGTGAGCTGTGACTGTTACTTAGAATCTCTGTGTACCGGAGTGATTTGTATCATGACAATGCAGGTTGCCCGTTGGCCGACTCCTTGCTTTGGTTGAGGAAAGTACAGCAGCGTCCAACCTCATCCCCATCGCTGTGGAAGGGGCTAGGCTTTACCCAGCGGCCTCCAGGGCAGCAACCCATGGGACGCATGGACACAGGCAGACACGGTTGGATTCTCCGAACGTGGTCTGCGTGGTGATGGTGGCTAGCGGTGCGTCCCCACGTGTGCCTGCTGCGTCACAAGCGGGACTCCCAGGAGAGCAGATGGACAGAACCAGTCTAAAGGCTAGAAGACTCGAGGTCAGCTGGAAAACAATTAAGTGAGCAGAAAGAGTCTCTTGGGGACAGGCCAGCCTTTGGGCTATGAGGACTGGACAGAGGAACACTTGTCCAGGGAATACCCTGCTTTAGCGAGTACACCCATTAAAGTGGATCCCACCCAAAGACGGCCTCAGACATACCCAAAAGAATGTTGAGCCAAATATCTGGGTACCCCATAGGCTAGACAAGTTTTGAGAGTTTTTTTCTTTTTATAGATATTATTTTTTATTGACATCTTCCATAATTGTTTGAGATTTTTTTCTTAAAATATTTCATTTATTTATTTATTTGAGAGAGAGAGAGTGGGGAGCAAGGAGAAGGAGAGAGAGAGAGAGAGAGAGAGAGAGAGAGAGAGAGAGAATGGGAATGGGCTGCCAGGGAATCGAGCCACGGTAAATGAACTCCAGACACATGGTCCACCTTGTGCATCTGGCTTTATGTGGGTCCTGGGGAACTGAACTTGGGTCTTTAGGCTTTGCAGGCAAGCACTTTAACCACTGAGAAATCTCTCAAGTTTTTAGACATTTAAAAGAACACCGATAAGCCGGGAGTGGTGGCGCATGCCTTTAATCCCAGCACTCGGGAGGCAGAGGTAGGAGGATCGCCATGTTTGAAGCCATCCTGAGACTAAATAGTGAATTCCTATTCAGCCTGGGCTAGAGTGAGACCCTACCTTGAAAAAAAAAAAAAAAGAACACTGAGGCTAAGGAGATAGCTCATTCATTCTTTCAGTCATCCATCCATTCATGAAGTGTCCTCTGACCTGCATAAGGTTCCAGACTGTCCACCACTCACTCCTCATCCAGTCAGAAGCCCCTCCTGCCCTGCTTCCTTTGCCTTCAACCTAAGGGTTTTAGAAAGAAACTTTCTTGAGGTATAATGAACACAAAATAGAACTCATAAATTTTAGGTTAATAAAACAATGCTTTTGGGGAAATGTATTCACATGTATTGTCCCACCCCCATCAAGATGTAAAATGTCCCATTCTCTTTCTCTTTCTGCCTCTTCTTCTGTCTCTCAAATAAATAAGTATATATATATTTAAATTTTTTGTTTATTTTTATTTATTTATTTGAGAGCAACAGAGAGAGAAAGAGGCAGAGAGAGAGAGAGAGAAAATGGGCATGCCAGTGGCCTCCAGCCACCGCAAACTCCAGATGCTTGCGCCCCCCCTTGTGCATCTGGCTAACGTGGATCTTGGGGAATCAAGCCTCCAACTGGGGTCCTTAGGCTTCACAGGCAAACCCTTAACCACTAAGCCATCTCTCCAGCCCAAAATATATTTTTTTAAAAAGACTGGAGAGATGGCTTAGTGGTTAAGGCATTTGCCTATGAAGCCTAAGGACTCAGGTTCTGTTCCCCAGTACCCAGGTAAGCCAGATGCAGAAGGTGGTACATGCAACTAGAGTTCATTTCCAGTGGCTGGAAGCTCTGGCATGCCCACTCTCTCTCTCTTTCTCCTTCTTCTCTCTCAAATAAATAAATCAAATATATTTTTAATTTTTTTTATTTTTAGTTATTTGAGAATGACAGATATAGAGAGAAAGAGCCAGCGAGCGAGCGAGCGAGAGAGAGAGAGAGAGAGAGAGAGAGAGAGAGAGAGAATGGGTGCACCAGGGCTTCTAGCCACTGCAAATGAACTCCAGATGCATGTGCCACCTTGTGCATCTGGCTTACCTGGGTATTGGGGAATTGAATCTGAGTCCTTAGGCTTCATAGATAAATGCCTTAACCACTAAGCCATCTCTCCAGCCCCTAAATCAAATATTTAAAAAAAGTAAAAAGAAATGTAGAACGTGAAACCCTCCCTTGAAAAAACCAAACCAACCAAACAAAAAAGATGTAGGGTATAGCCCAGTGTGGTGCGCACGCCTCCAATCCCAGAGCTTGGTAGGCTGGGAGAGAAAGAAGGCCATGATTTTAAGGCCAGCCTGGGCTACAGAATGAGTTCCAGGTTAGCTTGGGCTAAAGCCAGACCTCGCCTTGAAAAAATAAAAAACCAAAGCAAACAAAAGCCATGTAGCCTTTGTCCATGACTTCAGAAAGTTCCCTAAGCTTCCTCGCTATCGACACCTGACCTGATTTCCATCACGATTCCTTGGTTTACATTTTGCTTGTTTTATTTTGCTTCATGTATCCTGTTTTCTCCGGAACTCACACTGGGTAAAACAACATTCATCTTCCTTCCACCCATATCCTTCAAGCGTTGCTAACAAGGGCCAGATTCAATTTGCACACCCTGACATGGTTACACACACACACACACACCTCTGCATATATTCACACTCATACATACAGGGTAAGAAAACTTTTTCAAGATTCAAAAAGATATGGGCAGGATAAGGCAAAGCACAGTTTTGTTTTTATTGGTGCTCTTCATGTGAACACACGTGCACACACACGCACACACACACACACACAGTCTGCCAACCAAAACCCATTTGCTCCCACCTTCTGCTCTCCTATCGGAATAAGAGCAAGAAGAGAAAAATCAGAATTCCTGCCCTGTCTCAAAAGTAAAAGGGACAAATTAGTTTCTTGTCAGTGCACTGCAATAAATACATTGTCATTTTTATCCCCCAGTGAATCATAGTCTCCATTTCTCCCGTAACTATTATACAGTCTGCTGGTATTATATCATTTTTTGGTAATTTTATTTTCACCAATTGTTTTATGAAATTTTTGAGTTTTATGGACACTAAAACAAATCTAGCCTGCGAGTGTTATAGCCCCTTAAATCATCGATAGGAAGCCTCAAGGTTCCTCCAGACTCTGGTGGAAGGAAGCGTTAGGGAAGAAAGATTGCCCCGAGCTTATAAACGGAGCGAAGCCCAGAGATAAGTTTGTAAAAGGGACATAGATCACGGACCATGAAGACTGCTGTGTAAAGCATCTCCCTGTTCAGTTCCTATAAGAATAAAAGTGGCCTTTTATTTAGCAGAAAAGCTAATGTAGTTGGGAGGTGGCAGAACCCAGGGTCCTTCCTCAGTGGTTTAGCCACGAGGCCCCCCATTTCCCTCCGAGTGTGCTCTGGGGGAGGCCGGCACCAGCTGCTTGTCTCTGGGACGATGGGGAGTTAGGGACCTCGCAGGGAAGTTGAGCATTACGAATACCCCCGTCCTACATGGATGCCAAAGTCACATCTGTGGTGACAAGTGAGAAAAGCCATCAAATTGATTGAAAAAAAAAAAAAAAGTCCAATAAGACAAGAGTAACTAAAAGAATTTGGGAAAGAGACTTGCCTTACCAGGCATTAAAATGCGTGATAAAGCTACAATAATAAAACCAGTATGTTAGACGCATAAGCCTAGACGGACCGATCAATGGGATGAAATAGATAGTCCCGAATGTGCGCTTAGCCTGTGAAACTGAAGGGTCACATATCAATGGAAGAGGGATGGATTATTCAGTAAATGTTGTCTATAAATCTGGTTATTTGGAAAACAATCAATTTAAATCTTCATTTTGTCTTGGAATCCAAAAAAATAATAAGTAGATGGGTAAATGTAATAAATGAACCAATACAAGGCTAGAAGACAGAGAAGCATTTGATCTCTGTAGAGGAAGGCTTCATCTACGGCTGTGGACACAGCTGCCAAGCTGGAAGGCTAACAGATTTGTTCTCTAAGATAGCTACACTCTGGGTCTCAGTTTCCCCAACATTCCTCAACTGAAAATGAACATTCAAGCAGGCAAACCCTTTAGGTATATGAGACAGCAAAATGATTGTTAATCGTTGATAAAGAACATTATTGATTCTTAGCACAATGGGCCAAGGACCAAACCTTAGAATTGGGAATAAATATAAATATCTCCTAAGCTTACAGGAAGGCATTTTTTAAAAATATTTTTTTATTTTTATTTATTTATTTGTAAGGAGAGAGAGAGAGAGAGAGAGAGAGAGAGAAGAGACAGAGAGAGAATGGGCACACCAGGGCCTGTAGCCACTGCAAAAGAACTCCAGATGCATACTCCACCACGTGGATGGGCAAAACAGAGCTGGGTCCTTCGGCTTTGCAGGCAGATGCCTTAACCTCTAAGCCATCTCTCCAGCCCCAGGAAGGCATTTTTAAACCACTTTAGTTGTGATGGACTTTTATGCGTTCATGTGTTGTGGTCCCGCTCCTGGGTGAGGTTCGACTTTGAATGGTGGTCTGAATAAAGCAGGTGGCCCTTTCCTGGCCCTGGCCACCATCTGGCTTCCTGTTCAGCTTTAGTCTGTTAATTCCATCTCAGGCCAGGGGGTCCCAATCCACACTCCAGGGTAAGCCATTCGTGTGGGTTTTGCTATGAACAGTCTCTAGATGGGCAATACCATCTCCCCTGCTGGAAACCTATGGTACTTGTGGCCCTGCAGATAGAGCTTTCAGGCAGGCAGGGTGGAGCTAAGGGCTTTTCTGAGAGAGAAGGGAAGAGGGCCTAAAGCAAAGGGGCTTTCACTAGCTTTTCCGGTCCACTGTTGGCAGGTAAAAGGGCAATTATGACCCGCTACTTCCTGGCTGCCTGTCTTCAGAAGAAAAAAATTGGCTGTAGACATTCTTTTTGTTTTTATTTAATGTCACATTTATTTTTTTTATTTTGACTTAGCAGGCTCGCGGTGGCCACATTTGGTGAAGGTCGGCATCACAACATGTGAGGGCATCACTGTAGGAGCGCTGCATGCAAATGTGGAGTGGGATGAAGGTACCTTTCCAAGAAATTCTAGCGTGCCCGAGAACTTGGCAACCGTCAAGTTCAGGCTTACGAGTCTCAGATAGACGCCTGCACGCGCGTGCGCACACGCACAGGCACGCACAGGTTCAGGAGGGGAAACTCCCCCAATTCCGAGGAACTTCCAGTTTGTGGAATCACAGTTTTTAAAGTTTATTTTTATTGATTTATTTGAGGGGGACAGATAGAGAGAGGAAGAGAATGGGCGCACCAGAGCGTCCAGAAGCTGCAGAGGAACTCCAGACGTATGCACCACCTTGTGCATCTGGCTTACGTGGGTCCTGGGGAATTGAACCTGGGTCTTTTGGCTGTGCAGGCAAGTGCCTTGACCGTTAAACCATCTCTCCAGTCTCCGGAACCAGGGTTTTAATTCAAGTGGAACCTGACCTCCAAGGCCAGGAGGGATGGGTCAGAAGCTATGAAGGAGGCTTTCAGTTCAGGAGAAGGAGTGTTTCTATCAGACTCAGTTTCTTCCTCTGTCAAAATAGAAATGGTAAGACCCATGTCTAAGTGTTTTTAGAAAAGAAAAGTGGAGGATGTGAGAGGAGATGGGGTATAAAGATAAAGTTTCAGATATCTTTTTGTATATGGTTGCTGTTTTTCCAGAACATGACTTTCGGTGGAAAAGCTAACAGAACAACCTGGGATCCACCAGTATACAAGAGAGGCACTAGTCCTAGCGCCACCTTGTGGTGGACACTTGAGTTGCAGAAATAGGAGCTAGAGGTCTTTTGGGATTGGCGGATGAACTGAATAAAATGGTACCAGTGGGCTGGAGAGATGGCTTAGCAGTTAAGCGCTTGCCTGTGAAGCCCAAGGATCTTGGTTCGAGGCTCGGTTCCCCTGGATCCACGTTGACCAGATGCACAAGGGGGCGCACACATCTGGAGTTCGTTTGCAGTGGCTGGAAGCCCTGGCGTGCCCGTTTTCTCTCTCTCTCTGTCTCTCTCTGTCTGTCTGTCTCTCTCTCTGTCACTCTCAAATAAATTAATAAAAATCAACAAAAAAATTAAAAAAAAATGGTAACAGTGTCTCAGCTTGTGCACTGTTGGCATGTGGAGAGTGGAACAATTCTTTGCTGAGGTTTTAATTTTATTTATTTTTGTTTATTTATTTGAGAGCAACAGGCAGAGAGAGAAAGAAGCAGATAGAGAGAGAATGGGCGAAGCAGGGCCTCCAGCCACTGTAAACGAACTCCAGACGCACGAGCCACCTTGTGCATCTGGCTAACGTGGGGTCCTGGGGAATCGAGCCTCGAACCGGGGTCCTTAGGCTTCACAGACAAGTGCTTAACCGCTAAGCCATGTCTCCAGCCCTGAGGGCTGTTTTATACAGGGAGGGTGTTCAGCAGCACCCATAGCCTTTCCCCATCAGCAGGACTCCTCCGCCCACAGCATGGCAACCGGACATGTGACCAGACTTGGCTAGAACTGCGGAAGTGACCGGGGTTGAAAAAAACCAGCGAGCTGTAGCAAACTGCAGGCAGCAGCCCCAAAGAACTGCCCGTGGGTGGTTTCCCAGGTCCTCGTGTGTCCAGCGCGTTGCCTAAACACGCTCTCCCCCTGCCATCTGTGGGCGTGCTCAGTCCTCGGGAGCTCCTAGTGAGGAGGGCTGTGGAGGGTCCGTGGGAAAACAAGGGCTGGATGCTCGGCAAGGTCACGTGCCCTGGATTTTGGAGTTGTGTCGGCTCAGTCTGGGGTAAAGGGTGTCTGGGAACCAAAAATCGGTGTTCCTTTCTTGACATTACTGTAACCAAGTTGCCCAAGGCATTGTCAATAGGTTCTTTATAGTTTTGGAGGCAGAGTTCACATGAATCTCACCGGCTGAGGTCCAGGCGTGGGGCAGCACTTTGCTCTGGAAAGAGCACCTGCTTCTTGTCTTTTCTGGTGCCTAGAACATTTCTTAGCCCCTTGTCTTTTTATTTGTGGTGTGTGTGTTGTGTGTAGCATATGTATGGTGTGGTGGGTGATGTGTGTGTATGGCACATGCATATGTGTGTGCAGGCCCGTGTGCCCTGATTGTGCATGTGGGGGGCCGGAAGAGAACATCTAGTGTCTTCCTCTATCACCCATCCTCATGTTTCCTTGAGACAAGTCTCTCACTGAACCTGGAGCTTCTGTTTTCAGACCCTCACAGGACTAGGGTTACAGATACGTGTGTAGCCACACTCAGCTTTTTACCTGGGTGCTGGGGAGTTGAACCTGGCAGCCCCAGGCCCTCATGCTTGTGCAGCAAGCTCTCTTACCAGCTGAGCCCATCTCCCCAGCTCTGTTTTGCCCATCTTCAAAACTCATCTCCCCAACCTCTGCCTCTGTAGTCCTATCTGTTTTGGACCCATATGGGCTCCTGTCTGAGCGAGTCATATCCTTTTTGGGGAGCCCCAGAAAGCTTTGCTGAGAACCATTTTACAGAGTTAGTTGGACAGACTTTCTACTGGTATCTGGAAGTGACCACTGAGGAGTATCCATGGCTGGGCTGTGTGAGGAGTTGGCCATGGGAGAGAGTTTAGTGTCACAAGGTCACTTGGCTTAGAAAGAAGTGTCCTGAGCTCTGTAGTCACTGTTGTAAAATTTCTAATCATTTTTAATTTAATTTTTTAAAATATATTTTTAGAGAAAGTGTGTGTGTGTGTGTGTGTGTGTGTGTGTGTGTGTGAGAGAGAGAGAGAGAGAGAGAGAGAGAGAGAATTGGTATGCTAGGGCCTCAGCAACTGCTATTGAACTCGACACTCGCACCACCTAGTGGGCATGTGTGACCTTGCACTTGCCTCACCTTTGTGCATCTGGCTTATGTAGGATCTGGAGAGTCTAACATGGGACCTTAGGCTTTGCAGGCAAGTGCCTTAACTGCTAAGCCATCTCTCCAGCCCTCTAACCATTTTATCTTTTTTTTTTTTCATTTTACCTTTTGAATTTGTCTGAAGCAAAGTCTAAAGAGAAAGTGGGGAATATACTGGGGGGCGGGTGAGGTGGATGGGACCGCTGTCCATGTTAGTTCTGTCTTTCCATTTCCCCCAGTACAGGGTCTCCGGAATCTGCTCCTTTGGCCATAGTCCCAGTCTCAGGTACACTTTCAAATGAGATAAATGAAGGCAGAGACTTAATGCAGGGGCCATTTGCACACGTGGAGACTGGGCACAGGTTCTGCAGGGTGGCCTAGCGGCTGTGCTAGCAACCGTGGAGAGCTTTTAGCTTATCTAGGCAAAGTGGCCAGGGTACGCTGCTTGGAGAGGAGCCTGGCTAGAGGACATAACCAGCTCGCTGTTCTCTTCGGAGTCTGGAACAGAGCCAGGGTCACCCCAGGCCCATCCTCCCTCTTGGGGCTCTCTTGACAGTGCCTTGGCTGGTGGATCCATTCAGAACAAAGGGGACCAGCGTCCCCTATGGGCTTCCTCCTGGGCCCCTTAGTTGAAGAGGAGGCTGGCAAGGGGAGTTGGAGGGTTCATGGACTGCATCTGAGCCAGGGGACACTGGTCGAGGTGGGAATGCGAGGACCCAGGACGGTGCAGTGTATAGAGCCTGTGCAGTGTCGGGTGACATGAGGAAGATGAAGAGTCTGGAAAGAGTCAGTTGCCTTCTGCATTTTGGTGGGCTCCTCCTCCTCCTTCTTCAATCCTTGTCTGCCCAGGTTGGACCAGGCAGATGTGGAGGGTCCTTGGGAGACCTCTCTCCCTTTCTCCTAGACGGCAGCTCGGCTGGGGGGCTTGCTCTGAAGTCCAGCCCCCTCTGTCTCCCCCATGCAGCTTTGGCCAGCTTCAGGGTGGGGCAGGCGCGGGAAGTTTCCTCTCCCGCTTGGCCCCAGCCAGCAACAGCTCTGTCTCCTGCTGTCAGGGCCGCCAGGATGTGACAAGCGGCACACGGGGCTCTGATCAATGGACCCCATCTCGAAGCAAGGACATGGGGCTGGGGCAGGATGGGGGAGCTTCAGCTAATGGATGGGCCCGGGAGCCATGATGGATGGGCAGGAAGGAGCTGCCGTTTGTCTTGGGAAGTGAGTGACTCTGGGAGTGGGAGAAGGGAGGGCAAGGATGGCTGGGAGGGTGGAGGGGGAGCAGTGGAGCCCAGCAGGGCAGCGGAAGGCAGCGTCTGAGGGCGCTGACAGTCGGCTAGGGGCTCCAAGGTGCTCATACTGGGAGAATGAAAATCAGACCATGCCCTGCCATTGCTGTCATTCAAGGAAGAGACAAGTACTGGCACGAGTTTTCCTAAATCTGATCCACCTCTCCTCCTCCTCCTCCTCGGCTTCTCTGACTTCATCTCTAACTCCCTCCTGCTGGGGCGCTCAAGTTAGCATAGCTGCTGGTTCCCCCTTAGCACCTCCAGGCCTTGCTCCGGCTTTGCGGCCACCTGGAGTGCTCTTCCCCAGGTATCTGGTGGAGAGAACGAATATATTTTGAATGTTGAAGGGATGGAGGAAATCAGAGCTGAGAGAAGGCTGTGATAACTGGAAATCGTGGCTGTGAGATCTTGAAGTCTGTCCAGCTCCTGGGGCTGGAGAAATGGCTTAGTGGTTAAGGTGCTTGCCTGCAAAGCCAAAGGACCCAGGTTCAATTTCCCTGTACCCATGTAAGACAGATGCACAAGGTGGCATGTGCGTCTGGAGTTCGTCTGCAGTGGCCTAGAGGTCCTGGCATGCACATTCTCTCCCTCTCTACTTCTCTCTCTCAAATAAATAAATAAATTTTGAAAACAAAAACAAAAAAAAAAAAGAAAGAAAGAAAAGAAATATGTCCTATTTTCTCATCCTGTGAGTCCGAACTTCTGATGCCGTGAAGTTCTATAGAGCAATGAGAGAGGTTAGACACACATAACTGTCATTAAGGGAGAAGCAACAGAGCGGCCATGATGTGGGCTCCACCCAGTCTTATAAATGGTGAGGAGGGCTTGACTCCAAGGTGGGAAGAAGTTTATGGAAACAAACTGCTGATGGTACCTTCACATTAGATATCATGTATGTTAGAACATGACCACACGAATCAAAACCATATATGTTTCTGTGTACTCATAGGTGTGCGCATGAGTATGTTCTCACATGCAGATACGTGTGTGTGTGTGTGTGTGTGTGCATATAAGGTCATGAGAATGACAGAAGAGAAAAGTCTGACACACACTGTGGTGGTTTGAATAGAATAGATGGCCCCCAATATATTCAGTTGTTTATTTGTTTGTAGTTTGCATCTTTAGCCACCTGGCTGGAGTCAGTGCCATTGTGTGGATCTTAAGGTGTGGTGGTGGGTTTCAGATTTCTATCTAAAGATATGCAAAGTATGCCTAGCTGGAGTTCCTGAAATGTGCTGTGGCTTTTGGCTTTTAGGCTTGTGCTTCTCTCTCTCTGCTTGGTCCTGTGAATGCAGGCCAGCTTCTTCTGCCATTATGGAACTTCCCCTGGATATGTAAGCTTCAATAAATCCCTTCCTCCATAACTGTGTCTGGTCTGGAAGTTCATCTCAGTGAACCTGAAGCTGTCTGCTACACACACCAAACTGGGAATGAGGTTTAACTCTCAAGCTGAAGACAGGAATGGGGAGGTGGAGGAAGAGTAACTTTATCTGTTTCTTTTTTTACTGTTTATTTTTTTTATTTTTTTTTTATTTTTCAAGGTAGGATCCTGCTCTAGCCCAGGCTGACCTGGAATCGTCTCAGGGTGGCCGTGAACTCACAGTGATCCTGCTACCTTTGCCTCCTGAGTGCTGGGATTAAAGGCGTGCACCACCACGCCCGGCTCTTCTTACCTTTTGAGACAGGGTCTCACTGCATAGCTCAAGCTGGCTTTGAACTCACAGACTTCCTGCCTCAGCCTGGGACAGTGCTAGGCTTACAGGCATGTGCCACCACACCCAGTTTATGTAGCTCCGTTTTCGGCATGCGTGTGTCGCAGGTGTGGCGTTTTATGGGTGGTGCATGCACACGTGTGGGGGAGAGAAAGTCGGGGTGGGGTCCGCTGTTCCTCTTTTGTGTTGTTTCCTTGAGATGGAGTCTCTCACTGAGCCTGGAGCTGCTGTTTTTGGGCACGTGGCTGACCGCGGAACCCCAGTGACTCTCTGGACCCTGCTTCCCACAGTGCTGGGGTTACGGACATGCATGTCATGCTCTGCTTTTCCTGTGGTTGCTGAGGAACTGAAGTCAGAGTGATCTCACAGGCCCTCATGCCTGCATCACAAGTGTTCTGATCTGCTGAGCCATCTCCCCAGCCACCATATCTCTATTTTTTTTTTTTTCGAGGTAGGGTCTTGCTCTAGCCCAGGCTGACCTGGAATTCACTATGGAGTCTCAGGGTGGCCTCGAACTCATGGCGATCCTCCTACCTCTGGGATTAAAGGCGTGCACCACCACGCCTGGCTCCATATCTCTATTTTAGCTTAATTTTTTAAAATTTATTTATCTGAGAGAGAGAGAGAATATGATCTGCAGATACATGTGCTGTATGGTGCTATTTCTTTTTTTAATACTTCATTTTTATTTATTTAGTTATTTGACAAAGAGAAAGAAGGAGGGGGAGAGAGAGAGAGAGAGAGAGAATGGGCATGCCAGGGCCCCCAGCCACTGCAAACGAACTCCAGACACACATGCTACCCTGTGCTTCTGGCTCACGTGGGTCCTGGGAAATCGAACCTGGGTCCTTTGGCTTCGCAGGCAAGCGCCTTAACTGCTAAGCCATTCCTCCAGCCCGTATGGTGCTATTTCTAAGACAAATACAAAGCCAGCTCCCCTGTCCTGCTTGCTGTGCCCTGTTGTCCCGAGCAAAGCCCAGGCACCCCCTGTTCTGTGGAGGATGACTTCTCAGATGTGGCCTCCTGCTGCCCTGTTCAGACTGCTGCTCCAAGCAGCACAGATCCCAAACCCTCACCCCCATCTGTTCTCACCTTCTGCCTGGCTGACTTGGAGAGACCTTCCTTCCATTCCCTCTCAGTGTTCCTGCTTCCTACTGCACCTAGCCCTCAGCAGGGCGTTCCCAGCTTCCTCATCTTCACAGGCAGATGAAACAGCCTGCGAGAGCCCAGCAGGGTGCCGGGCACTGCACACGCATCCCCTTCTCGTACCGCACAGAGGAGGAGACAAGAGGCACACAGTTCACCACAGGACTAGAATTCAAGCAGAGACACATTTCCATCTGAGGGCCCTCTGTGTCACTGAACCCGCTGGGAAGGGGGGTGGAATTCAGAGGCTGGCAGAGTGGGTGTGAGTCTAGAGGTAGGGCCCTGGTATTCCTGTCCTCAGGATCCCTCCCTTGTGGCATGTGTATATGTATGTGGTATGCATGTACATGTGCAAGTGGGTGCATGTGTTTGTACCGATGCATGTGCGTGTGGGAGCCAGTGGGTGTCTTCTTCGACTGCTCTCCACTTGATTCTTTGAGACAGGGTCTCTCTCCAATTTGTCTACACTAACCAACACCAAGGAAATAACACTAAACACTCCCTGTCTCCACCTCCCCAGAGCTGGGAATCATGGGCTCGCGCCATGACGCCTGGCTTTTATGTGGGTCCTGGGGGTGTGAACTCCGATCCCTCATGCTTGTGCAGCAAGCCCTTTAACCACTGAGCAACCCAGTCCCTTCAGCTCCTTTGGAGAAGGTCTTCCTACGTCCAGGGGAAGACAGTAGGAGATGGTAAGGAGAACTCATGGGAAACTTCTTGAGTTGTTTGTCCCATGCCCGTATCTGATATGTTACTATAAACAGTTGCTCATCAGCATGATGTCCTGGCGGTGAGGCCACTCAAGCAGGGAGGCTCTTTCTCACCTCAGAACCCAGCCCCTGGGCTCCCTCAGGGAAGAGAGACGGGGGAAGGGATAGCACACAGTAGCCCTTGAGTCTCCCAGGAAGATGAAGGTGAAGTGTTCACCCTGCCTTTCCCAACAAGGTCTTCTGCCCCACCTTGCCTGCTCGGGACCCCCTGATGGTCTTACTTTGTTCTATGGTGGGTACCATGCCTAACCCCAGGAGGGGTGCTGGCTGCAGGGTCTAGCCTATAATTCAGGGTGTGGATAACCTCTCCGCCATACTTCCTTGCTGGTTTCTGAATTTCCCACCATATTTTCTGCAGACACTTGGCGGCGGGGGGGGGGGGGGAGGCTTCATTTGCCCTCTTTCCCTGGATTCTTCCTGCCATTACTGTGGGAGTCAGTCAGGGTGGGTGGAAGCAGGGATAGATTTTGTCTCATTTGCCCCAAAGAGGCCACCACTCTGAAATGTAGGAGAGTCTCAGCTGGGCCAGAGAGAGCCAGTGGCCTTCCCCATTCTCCCTGTAAATCCCGCCTCCCTCCCGCTCCTTGTCAGGGGCCTATTTCAGCCCACTGCGGTAAATGGTTTATTACAGCTCACTTCCTGCTGTGAGTAAATAAGTTTGTCTCCTTTAAATTCCGTGGGCAATTAGGAGGATGAAAGACGGAGCTCGGGATTAGCATTTATTTCCTCCAACCGTTTATATGAGGCCATTTTCCCACTGACAAATCGCGGGGGCAAATTGTTCACCAGAAAGTCGGGTCTGCAGCAAAGGCACCGTGATTAAGCGGGCCCGTGTAAATTTGGGGTTGTAAATCCTTTCACCGGGTGACCAGGATTTATTCCCAGCACCTGCCATTATGGGCTCAAAGAGATACTAATAAACGAGGCCGATTGCACACCTGTTTCAGGAGCATTAATATGCAGGCCATAGGGAGATGGCTTTTACACAGGGCCTGGCTCTTGGCTCGCAGAGTTAGGAGTCACTCTGGAGCGGAGCTGCTGGGAAATGGCCTGGGCTTTAGGGGATGCTGGGGTCTGGCTGGAAGCTTTGCTGTTACAGAATGTCTCCCCCACCCCCCACACTGCCTGTCCTTGGCAGAGGGGCACTGGATAACATGAATCTCAGGTGTGGCTCACTGGACAGACCTCACTGGTGACAAGTGACAAGGGAGCTCCGAGACTGCTGTGAATACCACAGGAGCTCTAGTCCTCAGGATGGGGCTGGGTACTCAGGGTGACCTGGCAGGGGCCACTTCTTCCTCCTCTCCTTTTTCCTTCTGCCTCCCCTCCTCCTGTTCTCTTTCTCTTCCCCTCTTTCCTTCCCCCTTCTTCTCTTTCCTCTCCTGCCTTTCCTCTTTCCACCTTTTCTTCTTTCTTCTCTCCTTCCATCCTCTTTTCCATAGTCCTCACCCCCTTCTCCTCCTTCCTTTCCTTGTCTCCTCCCCTTCCTCCTCTTGACTCTCTAGAGGAAATTATGTTCTCCTAAACAGTAGGTCACAGGGTAAGCTTACTAACTCTCTTCAGACTGCAAGTCATAGAGGGCATGCAATTCTCCAAGGCATCCATCCCGGAGGAGTTTAGCTTTTTGGATCTCCCCCACCCCCACACCCCCGCGCTACCAGCTCATCCTAGACAGAGAAGGTCTGTGGACATTCAGGGAAATGATCCAGTCTACCACATCTGGTACTCACTGCCAACCATTTTGTCAGGACAACCTGTCTTCTGTTATAGACCATGCCCGCTCACCAGCCCCAGCATGAAGCCTGGGGTTCCTGCTCAGTCTTGCTCAGAGGTCTCTCCCTGAGAACTTGACCCCAGGACTCTAGGCACTGACTCATGACTCTTGTCAAGGCTCGTGCTCTGAGCCGCACCCAGGTGGAATATCCCAGGATGAGTAGCCAAGGCGGGGTTTGGATGTGGACTTCTGGACTTCTAGCTGGAAGCCCCATAAGTCACCCTTTGTTCTTGCTTGGTCCCCAGCTCTCACCCTCTCTCCAGCTCCAGGCTACAGGGCCTGGGCAGCTGAGGTCCCCAGGGCTCCTCCCTGGACCCCATAGGAAAGGAATTTGACCTATTCTGGCACAAGAATCTCTCAGCATGACCCAAAAGGCAGTGCACATGTGGGTAAAGACAGGGGCACCACTCTTGCCAATATATGCCTGCCATGTGCCTCAGCTTGGTATTCACTGGCTGCTTGTTGCTCCAGAAGGAACAACAGGAATCCACTATCTCTTGGTTCTGGAGGTCAAGGTCAAGGATTGGTCTGTTGGCTCCTTCTGAGGACCAGAGGATCCGTGTCTGTTCTAGCCTCTCTGTGTGGCTTGTGGGTAGTGGGATTCTCCCAGCACCCTGACGTCTCCCTAGCTGTTCTTGGGTCCACATTCCCTCTCACATAAAGACACTTATATAAGGATACGGATCATAGTATATTAGGTCATGGCCTCTTTTATTTATTTATTTATTTAGTACACTTTGTGCATCTGCATAGCCTCTTTTTTTTTTTTTTTTTTCTCGAGGTAGGGTCTCACTCTAGCCCAGGCAGGCCTAGAATTCACTATGTAGCCTCAGGGTGACCTTGAACTCACAGTGATCCTCCTACCTCTGCCTCCCAAGTGTTGGGATTAAAGATGTGCACCTCCACCACCACCCAGCTTACATCGTCTCTTTTAAGTGGAACATGTCTGTAAAGACTCTGAAGTGATTAAAGTCACATTTGGAGATGCTGGGGTTTAGGGCTCCAACAGATGAATTTTTGAGGAATGCAAGTCAGCCCCTAACACCTCCTAAGGAGCCTACAAAAAGCAGAAGTGATGTCCTCCATCTGTAGCAGTTTCTTTCTTTCCTTTTCTTGTTTTTTTTTTTTTTTTTTTTTTTGGGGGGGGGGTAGGGTCTCATTGTAGCTCAGGCTGACCTGGAACTCACTCTGTAGTCCCAGGCTGGCCTTGAACTCACAGTGATATCCTCTTACCTCTGCCCCCCCCCCAATTGCTGAGATTAAAGGCGTGTGCCACCATGCCCAACCTACTTTCTTGTCCCTGGGATAAAACACCCAACCAGAAGCTGCTTATGGGAAGAGAGGGTTTCTTTCAGCTCACATTCTCCAGGGGAAGTTTCTTTCATCTGGCAGGGCAGAGGCTGGGCGTCACGTCTTGTCACAGCAGCAGGGAGGAGGAAGCAAGAGTGAGCTGAGCTGGTGAACACTCGGCAGGGCTGGACAAATAAACCTCAGGGTTCACCCCTTGATGGACACACTGCCTCCAGCAAGGCTCTACTTTCCAAAGGCTCCACTAGCTGCGACTGACCAGGAGGCTTAAACCACAAACACATGAAGCCGTGGGGGACATTTCACATTCAAACTTCTACACCATTCCTCAGGTGAGGAGTGCAAGGCTGAGAAGGGTCAATCTCAGGCTTATGGAACTGGTGAGGAACAGAGGGCCCTTGACCTCTGGTCTTTCTTATTTTTTTTATTTTTGTTTTTATTTATTTATTTATTTATTTGAGGTAGGGTCTCACTGTAGCCCAAGTTGACCTGGAATTCACTATGTAGTCTCAGGGTGGCCTCAAACTCACAGTGATCCTCCTACCTCTGCTTCCCAAGTGCTGGCATTAAAAGTGTGTGCCACCATGCCCGAGAGACCTCTGGTCTCTTTAAGCCAGTCTCCAGCCAGGTCTAGGGTCCTCTCGAAGTCAGAAAGGTGGATTCCTACAGAGGCCTAACCCTGCGTGGCTGCTCCCTATGTTTGCTCAGGGTCAGGCTGTCTTAGAGGGCAGGAAAGGAAGAGGGAGGGGACAGAAGAGATTTCATTCGAGGCATCACTTCTGGGCCTTTTGTTTTTCTGTTCACTGCCCGCAGTGTGGATGTGCCTGCATCTTATTACCCGGGCTAGGTAGATTTTTGCTTGGCTGAGCTGAGATCAAAAAGTAATTTTTCTTTCTGCAACAGCCAATTAGAAATTCATTTATTTTCACATTATGGACATTTGGCAAAAATTTCTTTGGCAATTTAGATCCATTTATATAGTCTGCATAAAGGGAGACAGTGAGGCTGGGAGAGAAAAAAAAGGCGAGGCCTCGGGCAAAAATTAAATGCAGAATCATGTATTAGAAATGAGATGTATTTACTATTGTTTTTGAAAATTAATGGTGCATTTTTAGCTTTTATAATGTAATTTAATGATGCAATTCATCTAATAAGAAAGAGAACATATTTTCACTCAGTCACAGAGACCTTCTGGGGCACAGCGCGGAACACCTTGTCCGTGGAAAGGGCTTGGAACCCAGTGCTGGGGGCCTTTCTTTTTCTCAGTTAAACAAAAAAAGAAAAACAGTCGCTGTGGATGTGTGTGTGTGTGTGTGTGTGTGTGTGTGTGTTCCCATCAGGCATATTGGTAGGAATCTAATAGAAAGAGTAGTTTTCCTTTATCCCACATAGGTGTCATGGTTTCTGGAATATTCCAGGGCATTAACTGTGCCAGGATGCTAAGAGCCTGTGTGTGTATGTGTGTGTGTGTGTGTGTGTAGGGGAGGGGGCAGAAATAGGCTTGGAGCTGAATGCAGGGGGGGCCCTCCTAGGCTCGGGGGGGGGGTGGTCAGGAGGATAGCGTGTATCCCTTGTTCCCTTCTGGAAGAGGTGGCTACACCTTCTGGATCAGGGCCCCACAGGCCTTCTGGCTCCAAATATCTTTTGTATTTATTTCAAACAGCCGTATTTCTTCCAGCCTAGGTCTCAGGTTGGGCAGGTTCCTCCTTTTTTTTTTTTTTTAAGTATATTTTATTTATTTATTTGAGGGAGAGAAAGAGGCAGAGAGAGAAAGAGAGAGGGAGAGAATGGGCATGCCAGGGCCTCCAGCCACTGCAAATGAACAGGAAATGAAATGATGGGGATCCTTTGGCTTTGCAGGCAAATGTCTTAACAGCTAAGCCAGCTCTCCAGCTCCCAGGTTCCTCCTTTCATGTGCAGAATGCCTGGGGGAGGAGCAGGGACAGCCAGGCAGAGCCTGACCCGCTAAGGCAGGTGAAGCTCCATGGAGAACGTCTCTTGTCCTCCACGCTCATCAACACTAGAACCTATGTTCGCTGAGGTGGGTTGCAGTCAGGTTTGCATTGCTGGCAGGAATCACCCAACCAAGAACAGCTTGTGGGGGAAAAAAGGGTTTATTTTGTCTTACAGGCTTGAGGGGAAGCTCCATGATAGCAGGGGAAAACAACGGCATGAGCAGAGGGTGGACATCACCTCTTGGTCAACATAAGGTAGACAATAGCAACAGGGGAGTGTGCCAAATAGTGGCATGGGGAAACTGGCTATAACACCCGTAAGCCCGCCCCCCAACAATACATCACCTCCAGCAGGCATTGATTCCCAAATCTCCAACAGCTGGGAACCTAGCATTCAGAACACCTAAGTTTATGGAGGACACCTAAATCAAACCACCACAGGTTCCCCAAGAAGTTCTATCTTGTTCATGTTGTGTCCGGGACCCCATAGTATGTCATAGATAGTCACTGTATAAGTTAAAGTGTCATTTTTTTTTCCCATTCTGGGGCTGGAACCCTGGGTCTTGTGCATTCTAGGCAAGCACTCTCTGTGTGAGCTGCACCCCAGTCCATCACTGGGTAAGTTTTGACCGGTAGACTGACTAGTCAGGTCCTGGCTGATCACACTACTTGAGCACCCATTTCACTCTCCCTGCAATCCAGTGTGGTGGTAGAACTGTCACGGCCACCGTGTTTCAAAGGAGGGAACACAGGCTCAAGTTCAGGGATCCAGAACAGAGCAGGTATGTGTGTCACGCGTGTCAGTGTCACTCCAGGCCAAGAAGGAGGAGACCATCAAGACGTTGTCCGAGGAGTTAGAGACCAAGAAGTGAAGCTTCCCTCGGTGCCTCCGTGGTCAGTCACACAGATCATTGAAATAAAACAAGCTGTTATCTGTTAAAAAAGAGAGAGAGAAAAAAGGGGAGAGTGATAGAGGAAGACCTGCCATTAATCTCTGGCCTCCCCATGAATAATCACACATGTGTACTCACACACATAAGCATGCCACATGCACATACATGCAGAAAAAGAGAAAAAAAAACACTATTGCACATCTACTGTGTGCCTAGAACTCACCTGAGCGTACAGAGCCTCAGTTTACTTCTCTGTGAGATGAGGCTGGTCTCCCTGCATGTCTCTCAACAGGGCAGCATGCGGCTGGTGGTGTGAGTGGGGCAGTTTGACCTTTGACCTGGGAAGAAGTTCCCCAGTTCTTTCTCTGTGGTCTTCTCCAGCCACAGTGAGGTTCCTGGACATTTCCGGACACAATCTGGCACCTAAAGGCAGATTCACAGGGATGTTGGGAAGGCTACATGGAACCCCTCTTGAAAGCCCCTTGAGCTGGGTTTGGTGCCAATGGGGCCTTCACCCCAACCTTGAGCCTCTGCTCTGATGTCATTTTGGGCATGAGGCCTTGCTGCTACTTGCCTCTGATTGTGGGTCACCTCTGTGCTCCTGCCTCCCATTCTCGCAGGTTTGCACTGACCACCCTGGCGCCCAGCACTGAGGCCTATGCCCGAGCCTCACCCTGTGGTTATTTCCCCTCTTCCCAGAGGGAGCACATCCTCTGGGTGCCTGTCTTTGCACTTTCCACAGCCCCCCTGATGAGAAGTTAGCATCTGGGGGTTGCCTAGAGAAACTCCCTTGGGAAACAGGTCTCTGCCCAGTATGACAGCCACCAGCCCCATGTGCCTGCTGGGCACTGGGAATATGAATGGCATTGCACTTGTGAGTATATATGAAGACCCAGGGAACATGGGGTGCAAGTAGTTGAATGCCAAGCTTTAAAATTTGGTGGAGGGGTCCTCATGGGATTGGTAGGAAATCAACATCACTTCCGTAGCATGGCCTCTTTCCTTCCCCTGCCCCGTAGGTCCACCAGCTCAGACATTTCCTGGCCACACTCTGATGCTGGGATCCTGTCTGCTCGCTCAGCACTGGAGCCCACACACCTCCAAGTTTCAGAGGGGGGTTCAAAGGGGACAGGCAAGCCCCTTCTTCTCCCTGGGCCCCAGGATTCCTGTGGAGTCCCTCTCTGTTCCCTGATGTCCAATTGGGAGCCAGAGATGTGTGCATGTGTGGGGACGGGGAGGAATCAAGGGCTCCTTCTCAGGGTCTGAACAGTATTTGTCATCCTCTGTGTGTAGACTTGCTGCTGTTCTTGGCTTAAGCTCCTGGCATGGGAGGGGGGGGGGGTGCTGTGCACTGCCTAAGACAACTCTGTACCCCACCCCGGGCCAGGCGTGTGCTCACACCAAGCAGTGTGGCTCACGGTGAATAAGGCAGTCAGTTCCACAAAGACAGTTTTGTAGAGACCCCGCATGGGGGTGCCAGGCATGAAGAGGGCTGAAACCACAGCCTGCAGCTCGAGCAACCACAGCCGGAACTCAGAGACTCCCTTTCGCGGGGCGAGGGCGCCCATGCAGTGGCTCAGGGGCACTGAAGCGCCGGGCGGTACGCTGCGGGCCTTGCACGCCCGAGCCCGGACGAGCCTCAGCACCTCTGTTCAGCAGGGCGTCAGCCGTCCTCATGCTGCAGGGGAGGATCGATTGGAAGCCCAGAGAAGTCAGGAGCACTTCCCAAGGTCACATAGCAGGAGGTAGAGGTGAGGTGGAGGGGGAGGCAGAACTAATGGCGGCTAGAACCCAGCTTTCCAACAGCATGGCCATGGCCACTCTCACACGCTCCTCATAACCGCACTTGTATAGACCCAATATCATGAAGATGTATATGAGCGTGCATTAACCAGAGACCCCTGAAGATATGTGGATAGACTTTCAGAATGCGGCCTTCACATGGCTCCTCAGGCATAGATATTCACCTGCCCACCTGCCTGTGTACCTGTGCATGTACTTGATGCACACACGTGGGTCATACACATACACACAAGGGTCCCTTGTAAGTGTGGGTGTCTGTAGGAACTACGCATACACATATACCAACGTACACCAATATACATTAGCTTGCCAGGCATAAAGATATATCTGCATGCCCATCCAGAGACCCCCAACACTTACAATGCAAATATAGCCACCTCTGTTGGCACCCGTACCCGCATCTCCACACTCACCAATGCAGCCACATAGACATTATAACAGAGGACTGCTTAGACATGAGTGCACAGAAGTCACACATCATGTACAAATTTGCACACGGCTCTGTGCCCAAGAAGGAAGAGTTGGCTATCCCCCCCAACCCCGCACCATATACAACCATACAGAGATGTGTATATACTCCGATCTACACCCTCATAGCAACACACACACACACATCTTGACACACTTCTAAGGCACCCTCCCCGGGCATGATAGGGACCGTCCACTCCTTAGGTACACACTCACAGACATTCACTCAAGCACAGTGATCCAATTTAAACTGAAAAGGGAAAACCGAGTTGAAAATTAGAGGGAGGAGGGAAAAAGTCCTTCAGAAAGTATAAAGCTAATAAGCTGGAAGCAGCTCGCCGGCCGCCTTCATGATATCAATAACTCAGTATTGGGTTTCCAAAAAGACATCACATAATTTTTCAATGAGAAATCCATGAGCCCTGGAGATGCTGTTATGGGGTGAATTACAATGCACACGGCTTGTCAGCCGTCCCTGTCAGCACTTTCTCAGATGCCTTCCCGGATGGGAACTGCTGCGGCTGCACTGGGAATGGTTATTGTTGTTATTATTTCTTCCTTTTGGAGCCTCAAATTAAGAAGGCAGGAAGCCGGTGGGTCCTGGCCTCCTGTCTCCCTCCCTCAGTGGCCCCCTTCCCCCCAGGTGTACCCAAATCAAGAGCTTCTAGCCTGATATATTCCTGAGTGTGGCTTTTGAAAGCTCCCAGCCTCCCCTGGCCTGTCCTGGGGCTTTCATTCCCAGGTACACTGGCTTGGAAAGCAGGGCAAGGGGATGTGGGTGTGTCCCCGGCAGAGCCCTGGCTTGTGCGGTGTGGGAATGACAAAAGTCTTTCCCACGTCTGTCTGTCATGGAGTGGGGTCAGCTTTCTCCTGAGGCCACCTGAGGGCAGGTTTGGTTCGGGAGGCAGGACCCAAGAACCTGTGGGAGGAGGATCCTGACAGAGGGCAAAGGGCTCTTCCTTGAGCACATGTAGGAGGACCAAAAGGAAGAAGCTGAGGGGACCACGTGATAGTAGGACGGGGGGGGCTGGCCTTGGGCATTGGATGTGGTGCTGGGGGGTGGCTTGAAGTGACCAGGTGGCCCTTCCAGGGTCTCGTTAGAAATTTTAGTAAGTGACATGCCCTCTCTCTTCCTCTTGTATTTAGATTCAATGCACTATTCACTGAGGGGCACCAAATGAATTCTACTCTCTCCTTGATTACTTACCTGTCATGGTATGGGGCTGTTTGGGATCACCATCTGAGGGTTTCCTTGAGTTCCGTGTGTGTGTGTGTGTGTGTGTGTGTGTGTGTGTGTGTGATGAAGCAGGGGAGAAGTGCTGAATGATGCCCTTTGTGAGAAGGGAGCAGAGGGAGGTCAGTAGGTACCAGGGTCCTGGGGAGAGCTGGCCTGCGGCTTCCTGAGACCTTGACTCTTTTTTTTTTCTTTTCAAAATTTTTTTTTATTAACAACTTCCATGATTATAAAAAATACCCCATGGTAATACCCTCCCTCCCCCCACTTTTCCCTTTGAAACTCCATTCTCCATCATATTCCCTCTCCATCTCAATCAGTCTCTCTTTTATTTTGATGTCATGATCTTTTCCTCCTCTTATGATGGTCTTGTGTAGGTAGTGTCAGGCACTGTGAGGTCACGGATATCCAGACCATTTTGTGTCTGGGGGGAGCACGTTGTAAGGAGTCCTACCCTTCCTTTGGCTCTTACATTCTTTCCGCCACTTCTTCCGCAATAGACCCTGAGTTTTGGAAGGTGTGATAGAGATATTGTAGTACTGGGTACTCTTGTCACTTCTTTCCAGCACCATGATACCTTCTGAGTTGTCCCAAGGTCACTGCCAACTGAAAAGAGAAGATTCTCTACCAAAAGTGAGAGTAGCATTAATAAAAGGGTGTGAACATTAAGAGAAGTGCTTACTGGGCAGTTTGATAAGCTTAGTATATACATTTTTCCAGACATTAGCAGATGTTCCACCCCTAGGGCTCATGACTACCCCTGTTTTCAGTTTTCAGTATCAGGGATGTATTCCCTCCCATGGAGCGGGCCTCCGGTCCAATTAGAGGGCAGTTGGTTTCCATCATGACAGACGTGCCACTACTGCACCTGTTGGCTCATTTGGCCTGGCTGTCCAAATATAAGGCTTGCAGTGTCCATTGTTGAGTATCTTCACTGGTGATTTCTCTTTCTCCCACTGAACTGCATGCAGAATGGCTTCTTCCAGCTTTCTGTCAGCTGGTCTACATGGAGGAGGTTATTAGCTCAGTTCCAGTTATTAGCTCATTTCTCAGTGGCCTTGCAGCCCAAGTATGTGGAGTCTTCAGCAATAGGGTCTTACCATCTATTCCTGGTGGGAAACCAAGGGCCTCGGCAATGGCCTGTAATGCTTTGGGGGCATCAGGGGCTTCCCTGGCCAACAACTCACTGGAAGGTATCCCATCCCTGGCTCCAGGGGACCAGCATGGAGACCTCAGTTCTGAGTTACTTCCACCCTTGATTCACCTCCTGCCCGGCTCGACGCCCATATTCAAATGTGGTTTCCTTTTTCTGACCATTTTGAGCAGGTATCAGCCTGCGCCTTCACCCCTCCACTCTCAACATCAGACCCTTGTACACTTCAGCGATGTGCACATACCGTATTGTAGTACCGGGGCGTTGGACATCAGAAAATACTAGGGGTTTGCTTAAGCAACAAGACTTCTGCTCTGCACAGATCGATAAAAATGAAACAGAGACGTCCTGTAGAGAGGTCCTGTTGTTTCTGAGTGAGGACAGTTGTAAGGCAGGTATCATCTTATCATTTCCTACAGAAAACACTTTGAAGCAAAAACTGGGGAATGATATGACCTCAGAACAAAGCAAAATTTTCCCAAGGGAGACGGTCAGCAGTAAAGCTATGGACATCTTCTGATTGTGCAGATGTTAGAGCAAAATGCACTTGGTCATTGTTGTAGTCAGCTTTATGTCACTGGGATGAGCTTCCAAAGCAGACACAGTTTATAGGAGCAATGGAATTTATTTGAAACTTACAGACCCAGGGGAAGTTCCATAATGGCAGAAGAAGCTGGTCCACTTTCACAGGCCCATGCAGAGAGAAATACCACCGCCAGCACCCTAAACAAGCACACGCCAGGAACCCAGGTACAGCTCAGACTGCTCTGCACACCTTAGGCTGGAATTCAGGTCCATCCCCCAAACACACCTTAGGGCTGGACCCTAGGATCTTCTCACAGATCCTCCAGCCAGGCAGCTGGAAATCTAGTAAGTTACAAGCTTTAATAAACTCCTGAATTTATTGAGGGGACATTCATGCAAACTGCCACAGTAATGAATTCTACTGAGAAACATCAGGCACCCCAGGGTAGAACTTAAGACCTGGAGGAGGCCGGTTTTAGAACCAGTGATGTCGATGACAAGGGGAACCACGACCATGAGAACGTGTCACGATGGCAGTGGTGAGGACCATGGTGATGATGGTAGTGACACTGCATGACCTTTCTTGCTCTCTCACTGGGTAATAGGGCTACACTCAGGAATTTCCATGGCTCATCTGATCTAATGCCATCCATTCTGTTCCTGAGGCTGCCACAACACATTATCATGGATGGATGACTTGGAACAACAGAACTGTGTTCTCTCCCAGCTCTGGAGCCAGGGGTCTGGAATCCCTGCTGCTCACTTCTAGAGGCTCTGGGGACCCTTCCTTGCTTCCTTCCAGTCTGGGGACTGCTATACTCCTTGGCTTCCTTGGCTTGTGGTCCCATCCCTCTAGTCTTCACACCACCCTCTCCTTTGAGTGCCTTCTCTTTTGCCTTGTGTAAGAACACACACACCTGGGGATTTAGAGTTTGTCCAAGGAGTCCAGGCTGCTCTTGTTTGAAAGTCATTAACTTCATCTTGAAGACGTTCTCCAAAGAAGGTCATATTAACAGTTTTCAGCATTAGGACATGAACATTTTTTTAGGGGGGTAGGGTGGGGGTACCATACAGTCCATTAATTAAAACATTTTCTTTTTTAAAAAATATTTTATTTTTGTTTATTATTTGAGAGACAGAATGAGACAGAGGAAGAGAGAGAGGAGAGAGAGAGAGAGAGAGGGAGAGAGAGAGAATGGGTGCCCCAGGGTCTCCAGCCACTGCAAGTGAACTCCAGATGAATGTGCCACCTTGTGTATCTGGCTTACATAGGTCCTGGTGAATCAAACCAAGGTCCGCTGGCTTCGCAGGCAAGCACCTTAATTGCTAAGCCATCTCTCCAGGCCCATTAATTATATTTGGATATCAGTGAATCAAGCTCATTCAAAGTTGTCCAGTGAGCAAATGGCAAAGCCTGGATTTGAACCTGCTTCTAGAAATCTGGGGACTTTATCTTCCTGGAAACAGGACTGTGGTTCCAGTGTTCACCCTTCCTTGAGCTCCATGGCAACAGTGACCATGCATTTGTTCTTACCAGGCAACAGGCTGTGTGACAGGAAGGAAGAGCAAAAAGGCTATTTAGAAATAAGATGCCTAGAGCCAGGCGTGGTGGCACACGCCTTTAATCCCAGGACTTGGGATGCAGAGGTAGGAGGATCGCTGTGAGTTCGAGGCCACCCTGAGACTCCATAGTGAATTCCAGGTCAGCCTGGACTAGAGTGAGACCATGCCTCAAACCCCCCACCCCCCCAAAAAAGAAATAAGATGTCTGGCTGTGATTTGGCGTTCTAGAAATCATGTAGCAGGCTCTCTGGCTGAGGACAGCAACTTGAATGCTTCCTTGGGCTTGGGAAGGTGAGGTGCTCACCTAGCACATCTGGCTGGGGGGGCTTGGGGAGAAGAAGAAGATGACTTTACTTGACTTGGGTAGGCTTCTGAGAGTCCCTTGTTCCAAACAGTTACGGCAGTTCAATCCCAGGAGATCACAGACAACTTGTGAAGTGAATTTCCTTTCTAGGGTTGATAGGAAACCCCCTTCCTCCCAAGGCAATGGGGTGTGAGACTTAAATGAGATGCTCTGGCTTTACCCCAAATCAGCCGAGGATCTGGTGGCCCAGGGAGGGAGAACTGGCCATCCTGGGGCTCTTCTCACTGAGACTTAGAGGTTCCCATTTCTCTTTGTGAAGCCTGGACGGATGTGTGGAGGCCATTGGCTCTTGGAGAGATCACCCAAGGAAGTCTAAGAAGACAGCTCCACTGACTGACACCTTCTGATGCCACCTTCTTTTGGGGACGCTCAGAATTGTCACCCCCTTGGAACCCTATTCCAAGTCGGAGGGCTCTGTTTTGTTTGTGCTCATGCTGGGTGTGTCCTTGCGATTTATTATGTTCGTGCCCACCCTTTGCTGTCTATCTGGCCTGGGTAGCAGGGTGTCCCGGAAGTGCCCGGCTCTGCCGGGGAGGGATCAGACACACCTGGGGACAAAGCGGATCCCAGCCAGCTGCCCTGGTCACCTCACTGTAGAACTGTTTGTTTTTCCTTTGCCATCTGGTTCTGCACAGCCTGGCCCCCTCCTGGATTTGGCAACTTCCATGGATAGACTTTTTCTGGAGCAAAAGATAAGAAGGCAAGGAGCCTTCAGAACTAGGGCATGGGCTGGGCATAGATCCCAAGTCAACCCTTCTTTGCTGTGTGAGCTTGGGCAAGTCTCTGACTTCTCTGAATTGTTCCCTATAGAGAGCAACACTTCCTGTCAGGATTTTGGGAGGACTGAGTAGCTAGCACTCTTCACTCAGCAGGGCTTGGTATGTGCTGACTGCTCTGTAAGCGAAGACAGCTTTGCTTCTGGGTACTCTGCCACTCCTGGTTTTCGCTTTGGGCAGACGTATGAGGCTTTGGGTACAGTGGTGGGGTACTTGCCAGCTGTTTCTTTCTCTTCCTCTTTGAACTGCTAGAATCCAGCTCTTCCAGAAAGATAGGATACCAACGTTCATTCAGCAGATACAAAACCCACATACATCATTGGCCAAGGGAGCAGCAGGATTTTCAAGGTAGGGTCTCACTCTGGTCCAGGCTGACCTGGAATTCACTATGTAGTCTCAGGGTGGCCTCGAACTCACAGCGATCCTCCTACCTCTACCTCCCGAGTGCTGGGATTAAAGGTGTGCACCACCACGCCTGGCTTATGTTTTTTTTTTTCTTTTTTTTTTTAAGAGCATTTTATATTCCCGGAGTTGTGGACGTGGCTTATGTTTTAGGCAGTGTGTTGGGAAGGTATACTTGCAGGCAAGGGGAGGCGGGGCTTCCTTAACCTTCTGCCTGAGGCAGGTATGAGGGCTCCCGTCTTGGGCACCTTTGCTTGGCCAGTAGCCTCGCCTGTATGGGGAGGCCTCTCACTTTATTCACTGTGCAGAGGATCAGAGCAGTTGGTATGTGTGTAGGTGAGGTAGCAGTGGGAGAACCCTCCCACCCCGGCCTCTGTGGACATCCCCAGAACTCCCCTTCCCCAGCTGGAGGACAGCGGCCCCCCCCAAAGACTCATCCAGGGCTCCTTCCCGGTCTCCTCGTTTCTAAAGCAGCCTGTCAGCGCAGGCAGGCGAAAGTGCCGACTAGGAGAGAATCAAGAGCCAGCCTCCGGTGCAGGAGAGTTGGTGGAAGGACGCTGTGGGAGAGAGCAGGCCAGAGCCAAGTCTGCGGTGGCCACGCTCTGCCCTATAGGGGGCGGGGAGGGAAAGATGCCCCCCCCCTCAAGTCACTGTAAGTAGGGCAGCTACCAGCTCCTCTCCGGTCCCCTCCCTGCCTGTCTCCCTCCCTCTCTGTCTCCTGATCTTTTCCATCCCCTTCCCTTTCTCCCTCTCTTTCCTCCCCTCCACTCATCATAGAGAACCCACCATACCCTGTAGTCAGTCTCTCTTACTAGAAGCAACTGCAGAGCACAGACATGGCCCTGGCGGCTGGGCAGATGTCCACCTAGTGGGAGCCACGTGAAGGGACAGCTGACGCTGCTGCTGGGTGAACTATGGGTCCGGCCTGGTTCTCCTGGAAGCCTGGCTGTGACTGGAAAGTCCTGGAGAAGCAGGAGGCAGCTGGCCGGGGGGGCCTTGACTCCTCTAAAGCAGGAGAGAAGAACATACCGGGCGGAGGGCCCGCTAAGGTGGAGCTGGGCAGACAGGAAAGTACGTGGAGGTTTGGGGAGGCTGCAGGGGTCCAGGACAGTGGTCTTGGCATCCACTCCCTCAGCCCTTGCCCAGAGAGCATGGTTCTCACTGTTGATTCACCAAACAGATACCCACTGAGTCCCTGCCACATTCCAGTCACACTGTTCGGGGGGAGGACAAGGAAGGTCAGGAGGAGATGCTCACCAGGTGTCTGCAAGCTCGTGGCCCAAACATGGAGTCTCGCCTCTGCTCCTCACTGTCCCTCAAACACCCTGCAGCCAGGTGATGGTGCTCACGGTGGTGGGGTGCGGGGTGTTTTGGGAAAAGAGACACGTGGGCGTACCTAGCTCTGAGTAGGTCCCCCGCATTTTGCTGTGACATATGGAACCGAGGGCTCAGAGACACAAGTTCCCGCGCAGCCACAGACACAGAGGTGCGAAGTCTGATCCTCAGGCCTGAGCAAGCGCTGGCGCCCTTTCCAAAGTCAGCACGTGGCCTTGGGGTAGAAAAAATGCATCCAGTGTGCCTCCCCTTACAAAGGGTGCTGGCAATCGTGGGGCTCAAGGCAGGGGCGGTTAAGGCTTCAGCGCTGGGTGGGGGGCGGCACGGAGGAGGCTCTCCCAGCCTGCACCTTGGGGGAGAAGGAGAGCTGGAGTTCAGAAGGGGGAGGAGGGAACGAAGGAGCGGGCTGGGGAGCGGAGGAGGAGGAGGAGGAGAAGAAGAAGAAGAAGAAGAAGAAAAGGCGCAGCGGGGAAGAAGAGAAAGGGAGGGAGGAGGCGGGAGCAGGGAGGAGGAGGGGGAGGAAGAGGGGCGCTCTCTGCCTTGTCTCTGGGATTCCCCCCCTACCCAGTTTGGCACCAAGGTGCTGGGATGCTGCTCTCCAGGCGGGGGTCTCCTTGGAGCTCTGCTTTCCACTTGGGACTGACTTTCCCTTGACACTTACTCCAAAAGAGCTTTTGGTCTTTTTCCCACCAACGCCTGCCTGCCTCTGAGTCCCCGCAGGCTCCTTCCCCTCTGCTAGCTCTGGCCTCTGCTCTCTCCTTCCTCTCTAAGAGGGCGAGTACCTCTCAGGCATAGACACAACTTGATTCCCAGGATAAGGATCACGGTTCTTAAGAAGAGCCCAGATCACTGGAGATGATCTCTTTGGTCATCACCCAGACTGGCCACATGATGGCGCCCTGGGACCATCAAGCAATGCCCAGTGTCTTCAATGGGCCTCTGCTGCTCATCCTGGTGGCTTTTTTATTTTTATTTTTTTATTTTTTTGCCCCTTGAATATTCCACTGGCACGGAAAGGTCTCTGCTCTTTCTTGTTACTGTTGGCTTCCTCTTTGCCATCCACAAGCAGGACACTCAAGCATGCGCATACCACACAGAGACCACACACATACAAACCACAAACACAGACCGCATCACACACACCACACATCCTACACACCTACCACATACACACCCCATACATAGATCACGCGTATACAGCCACACGTACACAGACAACACATACACACAGACAACATACCATATAGACCATACCCTTCATGTCCCCACATACAATCCTCACATTACACACACACACACACACACACACACACACACACACACACACAGAGCTGTCTCCTGCTCAGCTGGGGCAGACTGCTCTGATGGGGCCCCACGCAGGTCTTTTCTCTTGGATGCATGAGAGCCAAAGTGATCTGGCAAGACTTGAGAAGGAGCAAGAGCTCAGAAAACTCCAGCCGGACATGGCGCTGACCACTGAACCAGTGTGGCCCGCGGTGGCCCTTTCATGGACATGGTTTGGAAGGAAGGTCATGGGGGACAATGTCAGGGTCAGCAGAGAGCCCTGGCAAGTAGTGAGGCTTATATTTCCAGAAAATAAAATATCTCAGGGAAAGCTCAGAGGGCTGTAGTGAGTCGGGGTTTGAGGGAGGCAGATGACAGTCTTGGGGCTGAGTGTCTCGCTGAGCACTGACCATATCTGGGCACTGTGTGAGGCACTTCACAAGGGTTGAATCTCTTACTTGAATAACTCGATAGGGAAAGTCAGGGAGGAGGGTTTATAATGAAAACCAAGCCGGAAGAGGAGACAGACTGTTTCAGGACCACAAGGCTCAGCACGCACAGGCCAGCTGGGCACATTCGACTGTAGGGTTAACTTGCAGGCCGTCATTACCATTGTTTTCCTATTGGAAGGAATAGTCTTCGGCTGACATGGATCCTGATTTAATAAAGCAATAACCAGAGAAATGCATTTCAATTGATTATTAAGCATTTGTTTATTAGGGATCAGTAGCTCTGACCCAAATGGCTGCTAAGTAGTCATTAAATATCAAAGACGATGTTTCTGTTTATACATTTTGTTTATTTACTGTCATGAAAACATTATTGCATCAATTAAATGTCAATTAAGGAGTCTATGATTTGAATTAAATTATACACATAGTGTCAAATCATTTTCATGTTTCTGAGGTACAATCCATTTCGGTTTTAATATTAAAAAAAAGATTCCACTTAAGCGCTAGGGGCTGTGGCTGGTGGGAGTGAGGGGTGGCTTCCTATGTGTCGGGAACTCATGGTTTCCTTTCAGCGTGTGCAGCGAGGGGCTGCGTGATGCTGGCGTTGTTCATCAATGGTCATTCACGGAGGGACCCTTTCCCCCCCACCATCACTTAAGTAAATTAAAAAAAACAACAATGAAAGAACAAAACCTTAATGCACATCACAGCCCCCTTAGATATTCATTTCCAAGTTTGCAAAACTGGGTTGCTGAGATACCAGAGGGGTTGCTCAGTGGATAGAGTGCTCACTACTTAAGCTGGAGTACCTAAGTTCAATGCCGAAACACCGCACGAAAAGATGTAAGCTGGGCTGGAGAGATGGCTTAGCGGTTAAGGCGCTTGCCTGTGAAGTCTATGGACCCAGGTTGGATTCCCCAGCACCCATGTCAGCCAGATGTACAAGGTGGAGAATGTGTCTGGGATTTGTTTGCAGTGGCTGAAGGCCCTGGTGAGCCCATTCTCTCCCTCCCTCTCTCTCAAATAACTAAATAAACATTAAAAAAAAAGAGATGGGGCTGGAGAGATGGCTTAGCGGTTGTCTGCCAAGCCAAAGGATCCCAGTTTGATTCTTCAGCACCCACGTAAGCCAGATGCACAAGGGGGCACATGCGTCTGGAGTTTGTTTGCAGCGGCTGAAGGCCCTGGTATGCCCATTCTCTCTCTCTCTGCCTCTTTCTCCCTCTCAAATAAATAAATAAAAAAAAATTTTTAAAAAAGACATAAGCCATAGTGGGTTTCTCTGATCTTAGCACGTGACAGTGACTGTGGGATGGGAGGTGGAGGCAGGAGAATTTCCCTGAAGGAGGCTCGTGGTGAGTGCAGTAAGAACAGCAGAGCAAGAATCCAGAGTGAGAAGCCTTGTGTCCAGTGAGGGGGACAGGCGAGGACCAACCCAAGCAGTCGTCCTCTGATGTCCACACACATGCACTGGCACGTGTGCACTCACACTCACACACATGAATGTGCACAAGCATAAGTAAATAAAGTTTTAAAAATTAAAAAAAAATCTTACAAAAAACCTGAGTTGTTACTTACCAAAGCAGAGATGCAGAGGCTCCTAAGAGCTCATCCCTGAAGTAGACTTAAAACTCACCCACCACAGCGCAGGGCATTCTGTGGAAGAGGGGGCGAGAAGATTATAAGAGCCACGGGTTGAGACATCATGCCCCAGAGGCTTTCCCTCCCCACCCCCAAATAACTGACTACTGCTCCTACAATGCAGAAACCACGACCCCACGGGGAATACCCGCAAGCCCACTGAGGAGCGTCCCCAACGGAGTGGGGCAGGGACGAGGGAAAAGAGGGAACCAACACATGACGCATGCATACAAAATATTTTGATAATAATCATAATAAACTGAGTTGCTGAAGTAAAACTAAAAGTCAGCAGCGTTGAATCGGGAGCTGCATGCTATTTTCCTAGTTACATTCTAGAAGGTGTGTATGCATGTGTGTCTATGCATGAGTGCGTGTGTGTGAGTGTGTGTGTGTGTGTGTGTGTGTGTGTGTGTGCGTGCCACAGCATGCATGTGAAGGTCAGAGGACAACCCTGGATGTCAGTCCTCACCTTTCACCTTGCCTGGGGTGTGTTCTCTTATTCATTGCTGAATTTGCCAAACTAGCTGGCTTGCCAGTTCTGGGAGATTCTCATGTCTCCATCTCCCATCTCGCCACAGGCACACTGGACTTCTAGACACCCGCTGCAGTGTCTGGCTTTTTGTACAAGTTCTGGGGATCTGAACTCACACTTGTGTAGCAAGCATTTTCTCTACCCAGCCATTTTCCCAAGCCCAAGATTTCTGTATCTTAGAAAAAAAGTGATTTAAGAGAAAAGTTAGAGAACATTTAAATTTTATGACAAAATAAACACGAACACAAGAGAAATATTTTTGCCTATTACAATTATTTTTAAAATGATGAATAAGGGGGCTGGGGAGATTGCTCAGTGGTTAAGGTGCTTGCTTGCAAAGCCTAACGACCTGGGTTTGATTCCCCAGTACCCACATAAAGTCTGGTGCACAAAGTGATGCACACATCTTGAGTTCATTTGCAATGGCTAGAGGGCCTGGCACACCCATTCTCTCTCTCTCTCTTTCTGCTTGCAAATAAATGAATAAAACATTAAAAAAGACTACTAAGAGTGATACATGATGTTTTAAGATATGTGTAAGAGGTGGGATAGTTAACGTGTACTACCTGACTTTTTAAAAAATCATGTGTTTGCAGTCAAGCCCAAGAGCTTGTATTCGGAAGACAAGTGCTACTGGGAGGTATATACCCAGCCCTTCCTTCCTGGTATTTTAATGCCAGGGGAGAATGGGAAGAGGATGAACCTGCCCGAGGTGGGCCCTGCTCAGAGCATCCCTGCTGTCCACATTTGTCCTACCAATGCACACTCTGGGTTGAAGGAAGCAGAGCTCCCCATGGGATCAGAGAGATCCAGGTGTCAGGAGGCAGAGGTGTGGTGAGTTAATTTTTCTGACTCCCACCCCAGCCCAGCCTAGAGGGAGACCGAGGAGGTCAGCAGGGGTCACATGGAGGATAAAGGAGGGAGCAAGGCTCAGCAGAGCCACAGGCCAGGATTTGGATCCTTCCACCCGCTATTATTGCAGGGCCGGGGCAGCCTTCTGCTTCAGGCCAACGCTTACTCACGGATAAAGGAGAGAAGGAAAGAGGAGAGTGGAGAGGAGGATGATGGAGAGCAATGGACCAGTTTGGAGAGGTTAGTCGTCTGTTGAGTCACGTACATCTGGATCTTAATCTTTTCTAATTTTAATTTCTCACCTAGAAATTTCCAAACTTAATTTATTTTTATTTTTGAGAGAGAGAGAGAGAGAGAAAGAGAGAGAGAGAATTGGCATGCCAGGGGTTCAGCCACTGAAATTGAACTCCAGATGCTTACACCACCTAGTGGGCATGTGTGACCTTGCACTTGCCTCACCTTTATGCATCTGGCTTACGTGGGATCTGGAGAGTTGAATATGGGTCCTTAGGCTTCGCAGGCAAGCTCCTTAACTGCTAAGCCATCTCTCCAGCCCCCAAACTTCTTTTTTTAAAGCAATAGAATTCTTTTATAAAATGACATGTTGAGTGATTAAATCCAACATGTATAAATTTTAAACAGGATTGAAATGTATGAGGGAGAAGACACCTGTTCCTTGTCTTATCTGTCCCTTGCCCCTCTACCTGGAGGAACCGAGAATTATCTCTGCAGGAATTCTCTTGCTCCATGAACATTTTCTTTTCTTAAAGAAAAACTTTTTCCATATATACAGACAATATACCTTGATCATAATACCCTCTCACAACTCTTCCTTTCCCCCTTCCAAATCCCCTGTCCACTGGATCCCCCCTTTTTTGTAACTAATCTCCTTTCTATTTGGATGTCATCATTTCTTCCCTCCTATTTTTTCAAGTCTTGTGTAGGTCATGTCAGCCACTGTGAAGTCATGAATGCCACGGCCACTTTGTGTCTGGAAGGTAATACTGCAAAACACTCCTCCCCTTCTTTTGGCCCTAACATTTTTTTTCTGTCACCTCTTCTGTAATGGTCCTGTGCCTTGGAGGGTGTAACAGAGACATCTCACTTAGTGCTGAACACATCACTGTCATTTCTTCTTAGCACACTGGTGAGTTTTGAGTACTTCCAGTGATCACTGTTATCTGAAAAGAAAAGCTTCTCAAACCAAAAGTGAGATTAACATTAACATATGAGCATTGACACAAGTGTTTAGAGGGTAGTTTGGTGGGCATAAAATATCTATTTAGCCATAGAACGGTAGTAGTTTCCCTCTCTACAGCTTATGACATCCCAAGCCATAGGCTTTTGACTAGGTTTTTAGTACCAAGTATGAATTTCTTCCCAATGGAGTGGGCCTCAAGTCCCATCAGAGAGCAGTTGGGTTTCCCCGTGACAGACATGCCACCGATGCACCAGCTGGTATATTTGTCCTGGCTGTCCAGCTGTAAAGCTTACAGGGTCTAGTGCTGGTTAAGTCCACAAACACTCTTTGAAACCTACTGAATTAGTGCCCTGAAAATTTACTCCTCAATAGCCGGTTCCCAGCTTGCCCAGAAGAGTCACCAGCAATGGGACCTTCTAAAAAAATTCAAGGGTCACTTGTGTAGATATTCAGATTCCATGGGTCTAGATTTCGTCCCAGACTATGCTTTAAGCAAGATCCCTAAGTTATTTTAATGCAGCAGGTGGTCTCGGACTAGGTTGAGGTAGTTGTGTGTGGGGTTCCAGGTATGAAATCGAAGGAGAAAGATGCTCTCTATCAGTTACTTTTGTGCTGCTGGGATACCACACCTGAAAAAACACCATAAAGGAGGAAAGATTTATTTTAGTTTATGATTTCAGAACGTTCTATCCATAGTTGCTTGTCCCCATGTTCCCAGACAGAACATTATGGTGGTAGGAATGTGTGGTGGAGGAGGCTGTTCACTTTATGGTGGCCAGGAAGGAGAGAGAGAGACAGAGAGACAGAGAGAGAGAGAGAGAGAGAGGAAGAAGAAGAGGAGGAGGAGGAGGAGGAGGAGGAAGAAGAAGAAGAAGAAGAAGAAGAAGAAGAAGAAGAAGAAGAAGAAGAAGAAGAAGAAGAAAAGGCCAAGAACAACACATCCCCAGTGGTCCTAGAACCTCTAATATCTGGGGACCCCATCAGCTAACCAAGTATTCAGTACACAAGCCTGTGAGGGACATTTCCTGTTAACTTGTAACATGGTCCTTTGCAGAGCTGGCCCAGTAGCTGCATGACTCAAGAGTGAATGTCCCCCTAACACACACAGACACCCTGGGGTTCTCACTAGACTTTTCCTGTCATGGCCCTGGCAGTGACCATTGACCACACTGTGAGGTATAGATGCATACAGAGGTGCGCAGGTGGGGCTTGAGTGAATTAATGGACATCATTCAGTCTCCAGAGGGGGCCCACAGGTCAGACAACAAAGAGAACAAACTGGCAGACAGTAATTTTTCTTACTCCTATTGGCATAAATGAAACTTTTGCTGCTTACATCGTACAAGACTATTGTAGTTACCTTCTTGTTGCTGGCACAAAGCACTCAACCACAGCAGCTTGTGGGAGGCAAGGATTTATTTACTTATTTTGGGTTACAGACTTGAGGGGAAGCTCCATGATGGCAGGGAAAAGGATGGCATGAATAAAGGCTGGATATTGTCTCCTGGCCAAAATCAGGTGGGCAACAGCAGCAGGAGATTGTGCCAAACACTGGCAAAGGGAAGCTGGTGATAACACCAATATACCTGCTCCCCCAACAACACACCTCTGCCAGCAAGGCTCCAATTTCCAATTGCCATCAGTTGGGGATCAAGTATTCAGAACATATAAGTCTATGGGGGACACCTGAATCAAACCACCACAAAGACATAGTGAGAAATGATTAATAAGCATTCTCATCTTTCACTCTCGTGCCAGCCATGTCACAGTGATTCTAGTTTGTAAATGAGGAAACTGAGGCGATGAAATGTTAGATGTATCCTAGGTTCACTCCGCTACTTGGTGATATAGCCGAGCCTCACGCTCATGTCTAACATTCCCCAGAGCTTATTCTCATTACCTTTCTGCCACACCGGAACTTGGGAATATAGATTTCTTAGTGGTGGGGATAGTGTTCTTAAGCAGCCCTCACTCTAATATAATAATGCCCATTGCAGATCATAGTAACTGAACAAACTTGCCAAGCAAGCATGGGAAGCTAGTCTCTCCTGAATCAGAATCCTCCGTCGTCCTAGACACCGTGATCGGCCCATTGGAGTCTATGGGACTCAAGCCAAACGAATCATGTATCTTCCTAGAACTTTATGGTACACAGTTGGGTGGGAAGCTGTCTTGCTTCTGGGGCCAATGCAGGAAAGGGTGGGCTCAAAGCCAGAACTGCAAGACAGAGTGAAAACCATTAGACATCAGAAGAGAGACCTGGTGTTGTCCTTCTCTAAATCTGTGAACTGCCCATGCATTGTCATTCCAAGGTATAGCAGAAAATAAATTTCCTTTTTTTTTTTTTTTTTTTTTTTTGGTTTTTTTGAGGTAGGATCTTACTCTAGCCCAGGCTGACCTGGAATTCACTATGTAGTCTCAGGCTGGCCTCCAACTCACAGTGACCCACCTACCTCTGCCTCCCAAGTGCTGGGATTAAAGATGTGTGACATCACACCTGGCTAAATTTCCCTTTTTGCTTTGGCTTTGTGTGCGTTAGTTTTCTGTTACTTGGAACCAAGAGTCCTGCGTAATTCAGCCTCTAACATCACAGGTTCCCCCCACCTCATTCTGAATAGAACTCCCCTCAGCATTTCCTGGTAAGGCCTGTGCCTTCTTTTTTTGCTGCTGTAAATGTATGCTCTGTTTTTTTTTCTTCTTCTCAGAGTAGCCAAGGATTCTTTGAGCCCTAATTGCTTCCAGAAAGTTTTCCCTTAACATCAGAATGCATTTTGCTTTTTAAAAATTGTATAAAATACACCCAACATAAGATTTATCATCGGAATATTTTTGGTTTTTGACGTAGGTTCTTGCTCTAGCCCAGGCTAACCTGGAATTCGCTATGTAATCTCAGACTGGCCTCGAACTCATGGCGATCCTCCTACCTCTGCCTGCTGAGTGCTGGGATTAAAGACCTGCGCCACCACACCCAGCCTGAATGCTATTTGAGTGAGTCAGTGGTACTATACAGTCATACTGTTGTGCAATTACCAAACCATTCATCTCTAATACTGTGTGTGTGTGTGTGTGTGCGTGTGTGTGTCTTGTCTTTTCTCTGCTGTGAATGCCAGGTGAGTTGGATTCAGGTGTTCCTCATAAACTTGTGTTCTGAATGCTTAGGTTCCCAGCTGATAGCAATTGGGAAATTGAATCCTCTTGGAGGCAGGGTATTGTTGGGGGTGTGCTTATGGGTGTTATAAACAGTTTCCTCTTGCCAGTGTTTGGCACACTCTTCTGTTGCTGTTGTCTACCTGATATTGGCCAGGAAGTAATGTCCACCCTCTGCTCATGCCATCATTTTCCCCTGCCATCATGGAGTTTCCTCTCGAATCTGTAAGCCAAAATAAACCTTTTTTTCCCCCATGAGCTGCTCTTGGTCAGGTTTTTCTGCCAGAAATGTGAACCTGACTGCAACATGGTCCATGAACTTTGGGATTCTCCTCACTTGGCTTCCTCGTAGGTGAGTTGGGATTACAGACACACGCACCACTTGTATCTGACTTGACCAGCCTTTGGAGACCTGGGCTTTGGTTATCAGGCTTGTGCAGCAAGCACTTTAAACCACTGAACCATCTTCCCCAGCTCTCCAGAAATTTTTCATGTTTTAAACTTGAGACTCTGGGGCTGGAGATTAAGGCACTTGCCTGCAAAGCCTAAGGACCCAAGTTAGATTCCACAGTACCCACATCAGCAAGATGTACAACATAGCCCATGTATCTGGAGTCTGTTTACAGTGGCTAGAGGCCCTGGCTTGTGCATTCTCTCTCTCCCCCTCCCTTCCTCTCTCTCATTTAAATAAGTAAACAAATAAAATATTTAACAAAAAGTTGAGACTCTGTAAATGTTCATTCCCTCCCTACCTCTGCTTCCTGATTGCTAGCAGCCATCATTCTATTTCCTGTCTCTGAATTTGACTAATCTAAGCATCTCATAACCACATAGTATATGTCTTTTTTATTACTGGTGTATCTCACTTAGCATAATGTTCTGAAGTTCACTATGTTGTAACATGTGACAGAATTTCCTTCTGAAGGCCAAATAATATTCCAATGTAGGTATACACCACAGTTTGCTTATTCATTTGACTATTGATGGACATTTGGATTATTTCCATCTTTTGGCTGTTGTGAATAATGCTGCTATGAACGGGGGTGCATAAATATCATTGAGACTCTGATTTCCATTCTTCTAGGAGTATGCTCTGATATAGAATTTTTAATCATATGGTGATTTGATTTTTAATATTTTGTGCAACTGATGTTGTTTTTCACAGCAGCTATACCATTTTTGTAATTTTTCCAACAGTGCACAAGTGTTACAATTTTCACACATATTTTCCAACACTTGTTATTTTTTGTATTTTTTTTGATATTATCTATGGGTGAGGTGTGAAGTGATCCAATACTTTTTTTTTTTTTTTTGGTTTTTAGAGGTAGGGTCTCACTCTGGTCCAGGCTGACCTGGAATTAACTATGAAGTCTCAGGGTGTCCTATAACTCATGGTGATCCTCCTACATCTGCCTCCTGAGTGCTGGGATTAAAGGCATGTGCTACCCGGCTTCAATGCATTTTTAAATAAAGAAAACACCATCAATTTTATTGGGTAAACATGACTCCAAAGCAGTGGATTAAAACAACCAGTTTCTCAGCTCATAATTCTCTGGGTTGGCAGTGTGGGCTGAGCTCAGCTGGGAGGCTCTTCTGGTCTTGGCCTGATTCACTGTGCCTAGGGATGCTGTAGGTTGTCTTGTTTAGGATTGTTCCAGCTGCGATGACTGACTGGTGCTTTCTGTCATATCACAACCTGCAAGCTATCCCAGCTTATTCAAAGGGAGGCTGGGTAGGGCCTTCAGAGAACCAGATGAAGCCTGCTGTGGAAGTGGTGTATCATTACTTTCCCCAAATTCCACTGGCGAAAGCTCATAACCAGGCCATCCCAGATTTCAAAGGTGGGGAAAATCTCAACTCTTGATGGGGGTCTGCAAAAGGATATGGATGTAGGATAATGAATAATTACTATATTTATTTATTTGTAAAAATCTACCATGATAACATTTCAACACACATATATATATATTTATTTATTTGAGAGAGAGAAAGATGGAGAGGGGGAGAGAGAGAAAGAGAGAGAGAGAGAGAGAGAGAGAGAGAGAGAGAGAGAGAGAGTTTGAGAGAATGGGCACACCAGGGCATCTAGCCACTGTAAACGAACTCTAAATGCATGAGCCCCCTTGTGCATCTGGCTGACGTGGGTCCTAAAGAATCGAACTGGGATCCTTTGGCTTTGCAGGCAAACACCTTAACTGCTAAGCCATCTCTCCAGCCCCAAGTATCCATATAAGATAGCAAGAATTCACATTTGAGATTTGCTCTGATGGGCTCACTCAACCTATGAGTTTCAAAGGCTCCAGTGCATACCTGCGAATCTAAACTATTCTAGAAATTGTGAAACAAAGGCCATTAGACCAACAATTTCACAATAGGGTATCCCCTCCCCCCCTTGAAATCAGTGGATATTTTCCAAGAAAGAAGTTTTTCATGCTTGAGCCATTGGGGCCTAAACTTTGGCTCTCCATTCACTGGCCATAAGCAGCTGAGTCAATACTGTTCCCGTATTGTCAATAAGAGCCATTCTGCAATTGGCTTCTCCATCACCTTCAGAAGATGCCGTCTTAGAACCTCTCCTAAAGCTGCAATGACCAGAGTGCTTCCTCAGAGCTCCACAATCTGCTTAAACATCCAGAAAGTTCAAGTCAGTTAAAGACCTCTAATGTCCTAAGCTTTTCCATTTGGATGGATACAGATTCCAAAGGGCAGAGCTCTGTTGGCGAAGCATGGGGGATGTAGTTCAGCCCCTGGAGACCAAGCAGGAAGACTTGGAGGAAGCTCACTACTTTATTACTTTAGTTCTGGTTACAATAATGCTATGTAACAAAGCACCCCAAGGTAGTGGCCAGCAGCCAGAAGCTGTGCCATCTCCTGGGTCTATGGGTTGCCTGGGGCTCAGTTGATCTTCACTGGGTCAGGCTGAACTCTATCAAGTGAGTCTGCTCCACAAAACCTGTGATGCCTAACCTGTTTGTTGTTGGTGCTGTACTGAAAAAGGTTTCTCTGTGCGTTGTGAAAGAAGATAAATAGAAACAGGCCGTGACAATACAAGCATGGTGATTCTATGGCAAGAGTTAAGCGCATGGCTTTGGGGGTTGAGTGAGATCAGGGAAGCCCCCTGGAAGAGGCAGTGTCTCACCTGAGATCTAAAGGATGAGCGTAGTGACCCAAGCAAAGGTGGGAGAGATGGCTAACAGACAAACATGGACTGAAGCTTGGCGTCAGAGATGGTCTGGGGTTTCTGGCCCGGGATTCTCAGAAATAGCTTGGGGTTTCTGGCTTGGTGTCTGGAACCTAGGGTGTGGGTGGAAGCCAAGAGAAGAGGCTGTAGGACTGTCCTGGCCACATGCTGGGGTTCTGGTGGCCACCAGGAAGTTGGAATTTATCAACAGGGATGTGCTATGCTATGTCTTATGCTAATGTAATGAGGCACATGTACTACTTTTCTTACCCCTTTTTGGTCTGGGTTTTATTGCTACTGCTTTACAGATGTGACCAAAGATGTGGCAGCAAAGAAGTCATGTTTATAGATGTGGGAATGTTCCAGAAGCAGACATAAGTGGGTCTGACACCTGTTCTGGGTGCTGGGAATGGGTTTTGGTGAGCAAATTGGGGTGTATCTGGCCCATTGTCATACCACTGGTGCTCTCTGTGGTATGTGTTCTTGATGTAGCTGCCCCCAGACTGTTCTGTGCCCACACTCAGCTTCCCACTGGGGTCATCACTATGACAGCTTCCCATCTGGGTCTTGTTCTTACTCATGAAACCTGTGTCCTCTTGTCCTACCTCTTCTGAGGCCAGTGTGATCTGTGAACCCATCATCACACATAAAAAACTCTGTGACTTGGGGCTGCTTCCATATTTAATGGGAGGAATGAGTGGAACCCATCCATCTAGCACTCAATACAGGATCACGAAGAGACCATTTTACTTTCCCAATGGGTTCAGACAGCCTCAGAATCCCCTTCCTTCACCCAGAGAAGAATTTCAGCTTGTATAGTACTTTCTGAACAAACCCAACCACAGCCCCCAGGCAGCCAGCATTTTCTCAACTCTGCTGTTGACCTGGGATTCAACACAGTTTAAAACAGTTCACCAAGAATCCACTAAGTGCCAAGGAGCAGAGATGAATAAACGTGATCTCTATGTCTCGAGGAGCTCACACCGTGATGAGAGAAGTTACTGATGTCAGCCTCCCTCTGAACAGGCAATACCTCTCTGCTGCTGCTCAAGGTTGTGTGGGCCCATTCCTGGCAGGGTAGACTCAGCCTTCCTGACATGAGATGGGGCCATGCTTGGCTGTGGCTGTGGGACAAGGACCTTGCCATCTCAGGACAGTTGGGAGTGTGGAGATGGAGCTTCCTCATGGGAATGGCAGTGGCTTGATGTGGGAGATGAGGTCAGATTTGTACCAGGCTGGGATCAGTTAGTGTGGCCTGAGCCAGAGGGGGCAGCATCACGTTTCTGGAATGTCTTGGGTGCATTCTGGAACTCTGGCTACTCCAGGCATAGTCAGGGAAAAAAGCAGACTAGCAAAGAGCTGAAGCATAGCCCTCAAAGCCAGAATAGAACAAGAAGGAAACTGAGGCAGGGGAAGAGGCTGGTCCTGGCACGATGGACATGTTTATGTTGGGACTCATGACTTTCACTAAGCTTTGGAGAGATACCAGGTATAGGAAGCTTGTGGGCTGATTTTCCCGATCTACCTCCTAACAACTACTGCTGCTTCAAGGACATGGGGCAGTAGGGTCCCCTGTCTTGGGACTAGGCATGAGAGCTACCTGAGATATTTCTAGGGTTGTTCTCTAGCTAGATGCATGGCTATTGCATGTTCAGCCATGGATCCATCTACCCACCACAAGGGATATCACATTGTTCCCAAAGGGGATATCTCATGCCTTCTTGCCTGGGAGTACTCGCCTTTCCACGGAGATTTCCAGAAGCTACTAAGTAGATGCCATAAATAAATAGGCGGAGAAGGCTGTGTGTGTGTGTCCCTCTATAAACACCACACACACACACACACATACACATACACATTCCTTTGTCAGGCTCAGTTTGCAAACTTCATTTCTTTAGGATGAAGAGAAAAGAAAATGATTATTAACATATCAATGATACTCCCATGCTGAGAATGAGATTACTGTGAGCACATATGGGCTCCCACAGAGGCCTGGACCCCATTTTAAATGTGCTCCATCCTTGCATCCTCTTCTTCCCCACCCCACCCCCCAACCCCCATTTTATTTTATTTTATTTTTTCATTCCTCTAAGCTTGTTTCTCTCGAAATTTCCACCTTGTGCCTGTGTACTGCTGACTTCACATTTGCTGTGGTGTGAACTCCACATCTGTGAATGGATGACAGGAAAGATTAATAGCCCTGCTTCCTTCTCCTTGACTGTGGGCCCAGCTAATGAATAAATAAATAAATAAATAAACAGAGCTCCAATCCCCTAAATAGAGACCCAGAGCCGGGGAGAAAACAGCGTTTTGCTGAATCCATTCTTTAAGGAAAAAAACCCAACCTCTAATGATCTCTGATTTACATAGTCTGCAGTTTTTCACTGAACATTCCACAAAGACACAAAAGTTTGGGGTGGAGGGATTGCCCCCATGCTCTTGCCAGGTGGAGGCAGGGGGCCAAGAAGCCCACAGGCCCAGTGGTGGAGCCAGAACACAGAATGGTGCTATAATGTGTGAGCCCTGTTTTCTCTCCAGACTATGTTATGTTAGGGACTCCTGAGCCATTTCATGGTGAAAGGGACCCCCTTAGGGGGTCTCAGAGGTGGTCTCTGCACTCCCTGGTGGGAGGAAGGGTTCAAGATCAACTGTGAATTCTGCAGGTGTGTGACTATAAGCAGAGGAAGATGATTCCTTCCCAACGGCCTCTTGTCTCCAGTTCCCATGAGAGAAAAACTCATACTGTAGCGTGAGCAAGGACGACCTGGGGCTTGCGTTGGAATGCAGATCCTCTTTTCACAGGTCTCTGATGGGGCTGAGTGCACCAGTGACCATAAGCTCCTGGGTGACGCTGCGGCTGGTGATGCATGGACCATGCTTAGAGCGGTGGGAGGAGGAGGTGGTGCTGGTGGGGGGTCTTGATAGCCATCCTTTTCCCACAAGCTCAGGGCTTGCCATTCCCTAGTTCTCTAGCCTCAGCTAATAGACATGGGTTTGATTATTCCCAGATCCCTAAGTCCAGTCCAGCCAGGACACCCTTTCTGGACCAGGCTTGGGGAATCCTTGCCTTGTCTGACAACATTTAAGGCAGTTGACTTATACTTAATCACTGCATCTTTAAGGCAGTTCATCATTAACTAGAAGATGCTGTGATCTGTTTTGAGGGCAGTGGTCGTTGCAAAGGGTCTGCAGGTTGGCTTCTGGTCAGTTCGGCTGACCCGAGATTTTGGGGGGTGGTGGAGTCAAGGGCTATACTGTTGGGAGGAGCCCTATAACCTAAGCCCCCAGCACAGGTAAGCGTTTGAAGGGCTAGAAAGCACATGCACCTGCACCATTACTGATCTGAGTCTGCTCTTCCCTGGTACCTGGTGGCTCATGTGACTCTCATTGATGATGAAGCAGAGGTGAGAATGGTCTAGCAGAAACTGGAACAGGGATCTCCCTAGTGCCGGGCATCCCCGACAAGGGTGATGCCTTTGGCTCAGGCTGATTTGGCCCAAGGAAGCCAAGTGACGTTCAGGTGACCAGACTCAGGTTTGACCACAAAGCCCAAACACTGACCCTCTGTTCCTTCTCATCATGCAGCCTGGACGTCAAACTCATTCTTGTCCTTGATTCCCAACCTGTGGAAGCCTACCCCAACTCATTTGTCAGAGCCTCAGTTTGCTCACCTGTCAAATGGGGACCACAACATCTTCTTCATGGGGTGGAAGAGGGAAGAGGATCCTACAAGTGGCCAAGCCAGGGTCACACCATTGTAAACACCCCCCATAATGGTTGGGAGCATGCCCATGGCCTTTGTGTGGCTTCTCCTTTCCCCAGGGATCTGCTGCTTACCATCTGATTAGATAACTGGTTATCACTTCTCCCCAGGTATGTTTTGAGAAACAAATCCCAAGAGAAGCTCTGAAAAAGGAAGCTTATCATAAAAAAATTAAGAAAATCTGCACACTGTTTAAAATATTATTTATTTATTTGACGGAGAAAGAGGGAGAGAGAGAGAGAGAGAGAGAGAGAGAGAGAGAGAGAGACAGAGTGGGTGCACCAGGACCCCCAGTCACTGCAAATGAACTCCAGATGCATGCACCCCCTTGTGCATCTGGCTAACGTGCATCCTGGGAAATCGATCCTTTGGCTTTACAGGCAAACGCTTTAACTGCTAAGCCATCCCTCCAGCCCAAAGTTGCACACTATTATTTGCTTGAAGAGCAAACCAGTTTAAATTTGTTTGTCTCTGCTTTACCTAAACTTCTCTGAACAGGGCACAGTTTTGGCGTATCCCTGATGAATAACTGGGATGCCAAGGGTAGGAGCAGTAGATATTCTCGTCCTTCAGAGTCCTAACCCAGGAGCACGGCTGCTTGTCTTCAGGGGCAGGCCTAGCTAGCTGTGGGCATTTTTGGTAAATGCTTAACAATTGGTCCTCTGGACCAAGAAAAAAGAAGGAAGGAAGAAAGAAAAGAAGGAAGGAAATAGTAAAAGAAAGAAAGAAAAGCTTTGATGTGTGACAGTTGCCAATTACTGTGGTGTAAGTACTCCCGTCACCAACACTAGGCTTGCAAAATTCCTGAAACTTTCAACAGTTATCTCTTCAAAGCCAACACAAGGAAGCTTCAACGCATTACCATGTCTCTCCTTTGTTTTAGTCTATAAATTGGAAGGGAAAAGGGATTTTGATTCGATTTTACTTACATTTCAAGTTTGCAGCAAAATTTCAAGACTAGCAAATTAGACCACTGTCTACCCTTTTATCTCAATATAGTAATAATTGACATTTTGCCATATTCACTTTATTTGTTTCTAAATATATACTTTTAGTATTATTATCTTTATTATGATGTACTTGAAAGTAAATTACAGGCACATGAATCTTCATTCCTACTTATGTCTTCATTATCTCCTAGAACTCACATCTTTTATTTTCCTTCAATATTTTTTTGCATTATATATATATATATGTAGTGACAGGCAATATTATTTTATCCCCTTGCCCCTGATCCTGTTTCCCTGGGACCCTCCTCAGTGGGGTTATGGTTTTAACTATGGGGTCATGAAGCCCTCAGTCAGTTCTTGAGGGGTAGCAGGGTGACTATACCTCAGGGTATTCCTGCCTATTCTGTAGCTTTTACAGTCTTTCTTCCCCATCTCTGAGTAGCACTCATGTCTTATTTGATCACCTTGATACATACAGTATTATGATATAATCAGCAGCCCCTATTCAAATTTCACTAATATCTTAATAATGCAATTTAAAATAATACATGGCTGGAGAAATGGCTTAGTGGTTAAGGCATTTGCCTGAGAAGCCCAAGGACCCAGGTTCAATTCCCCAGGACCCATGTAAGCCAGATGTACAAGGGACACATACATCTGAAGTTTGTTTGCGTGGCTAGAGGTCCTGGCGTGCCCATTCTGTCTGTCTCTCTCCTGTCTATCTCTCTCTGTTTACAAATAAATAAACAATATTAAAAAAATAAAAATGCACATGTCTTTTTCCAGTCTAAGAATTGATTGACAGTCATACACAGCATTTCTCTGTCATGTGTCTTTTCTCTTCTTTAACCTGGAATTATTTCCTAATGCTTTCCTTATCTGTCTTAAAATTGCCATTTTTGAAAGGTCCAAGAAAGGTAGATTTCATGATTAGATTCAGGTTATGTATCGGGGGGTGTTTGAAATGAATATTCTCCCCAAATTCACATTTTAGAGTTCTAACTCCCAAGGCAATGGTGTTGGAGATGGGATTTTTGGGAGCTAGTCAGAATTAGATGGAGTCACATGATACATTCATGATGGGCCTGAGGACAGGTCATGTGGTGAGAGTTACAAGGTGGCCATCTGCTAGATAGGAAAGTCTGTACCTGTTGGTGCCTTGATCTTGGACTTGGTGCCTCTAGAACAGTGAGAAATCAGTTTCTTTTTTTATTTTTATTTTTTATTTTATTTTATTTTTTTTTGGTTTTTCGAGGTAGGCTTTCACTCTAGCCCAGGCTGACCTGGAATTCACTATGGAGTCTCAGGGTGGCCTCGAACTCACGGCGATCCTCCTACCTCTGCCTCCCGAGTGCTGGGATTAAAGGCGTGCGCCACCACGCCCGGCTCGAGAAATCAGTTTCTGTTGTTGAAGCCATCCATTTGTGGTATTTTGGTGTGGCAGCCCGAGTTGATCAACACAGGGGCAGAGATACTATTTTTGAAAAATCAAATAATGTTTTTTTGTATCTATATAGTTTTTACTTATTTATGTTAATATAAGACATATATAGGGAAAATGATAGGTAAAAGTCAGAAAATGAACATTTATTATTAGTTCATTCGGAAGGAACTGTTCTTGACATTTCCATGTGTCTTCTGAGTGTTTTGTCAATTCATAGATATGTGGTTGTCTCAGAAATGGAGCTATGAACTAGCCATGATGGTGCTCACCGGGAATCTCAGAACTCAGGAGGCTGAGACAGAAGGATTGCCAATTTAGGCCAGACTAGACTACAAAGAGAGAGGCTATCTCAAAAGCAGGAGAGCGGGGGCTGGAGAGATGGCTCAGCTGTTCAGGTGCTTGCCTGCAAAACCTAACTACCCAGATCCAGTTGCCCAATGTCCATGTAAAGCCAGATGCACAAGGTGGTGCATGCATCTAGAGTTTGCTGTGCCTAGAGGCCCTGGCGCACCCATTCTCTCTCTCTCCTTGTAAATAAGTTAAAGTATTGAAAAAAAAAAAAAGAAAAAAAAAGGGGAGGGAACTACATGCACAAACTGATGTGTCAAACTTTAATATTTAATGTATTTTTCTCCATATAATTCATGTTTAAATTTTCTTTATAATATTGCTAATTTTTCTCTTGTAAAATTTAGTTCTGTGGTACATCCATGATTATTTCCTTGAGAATAACTTCCAGTTATGGAATCAGTACATTAGAGGTTTCTAGGATATTCAACAATCTTGAATATATGTATATGTATATATATATATATATATATATATATATATATATATATATCATTAGAGGTTTCTAGGATATTCAACAATCTTGAATATATGTATATATATATATATATATATATATATATATATATATATGTTATATTTTGGACACTTTATATTTTTCTAGCAAGACATGAAAATTCTTATTTCCCTACATCTTCCCCATCACTGGGATTTATTTTCCTTTAACATTTGGAAGAATAGATTGCACAACTTTCTAGAACATCACCATGATCTGGGGATTAAGTATTCAAATACGTGAACCAGACATTTTACATTCAAACCACTACAGTCTTAATATACAACTATAGTGCCCTGTAAAAATACTGAAAGAAACGTTCTAAACTCAAACTCAAAATGGGAAGTAACTTTCTGAAACAAAGATAATCACTGCCAACATTTTATTATAAAGCTTCCTAGTCTTTTATATAGACATAGTTTTGAAAAAATAAAGAATGTATGCTTTGTGCTAAAGAGTGAGTCCTTATTGTTCATTTAAAATGTTTTTTATTATTAGCATTCAGAGAATTGGAGAGTAATAAAATGAATGATCATGCACACAGAGTCTGGTAGTGGTTGTAAGGTCTTGACAACCCACAGGTGCGCTTCATTTTTTTTTTCTTAATTTTTTGAGACAGGGTCTCACTCAAGCCTAGGCTGAACTAGGACTTACTCTGTAGCCCAGGCTGGCCTTGAACTCATGGCCATACTCCTACCTCAGACTCCTGAGTGCTGGGATTAAAGGCATGTGCCACCACACCCAGCTCATGTTTGTTTTTTTTTAAACAACAATATAATACAGACACTGTTGGAGCCACAAACTGCCCCTCGTTCTGCCATCCTTCCCTACTTCAATTGCACTTGTTACTTGCGTGTGGCTGTGGTTGCTTGCGGTGGTCCCATTTCAGGGGTGACTAACCCCGCTGAGTGTAACTTGGTTGGGTGGCGTCCCGCTGTGCTGCGCATGGTTTGTTTATACCCATCTGCCTTTGCTCTGTGCTATTGATCACTTGCTGGAATGCTGGGCCCTTGGCTCAGGACTCCCTCCTTGTCCCTGCACTTGCTACGTCTGGTGTTTGGGTCTCTGGTTCCCTCTGGACTTTGTATTACTGAGATCCACCCATGACAGGCCAGTCAGGAGAAAGTCCTCTAAGGGCTCCCCACAGAGCTCTAAGTCCTCAACAAGATGTAGATTGGTCTGGCCTTGCCTGGGCCCCCTTCCCCCATACTCTAAGCTCAGATTTCTACCCACCTATGAATTCCCCTAACCTTCCAGGTCCCTAGCATCAGCTACTCTCCTCAAACAAGCCTGCCTACGATTCTGTGTATGAACATGCTGTTTCATTTCTTGGAACAGTGGCTTTATGGGTCAAAAAACTTTCATTCACCTGGGTAGGCCTATACATCCAGTTCCCTGCACTTCCCTGTGGCCCCCATTGAACATCCTGTCTGTCACAGGACTATACTTTGCAAAGTGTGGACTCCAGATATCAACAGACACTGCCTTGGTGTTCTAGATGGCATCACTCAGAGCTTCTGTTTTAGGCTTAAAGTACCTCTCTGTGTCTGCTTACGTTTTTAGCAGCAAATGTGTTTGGACATCTTGTCTTTAGGATTTTAGCCTTTGATGAGCATTTGTGGGTTAGTGGGAGGCTCAGGGTCTTCCTCGAGCCACTCTGAACGGCCCTCCTCCTCCCATGTAGTTTGTGATCATGTTGAGGGTGGCGGAACTCAAGTGAGGACATGTATCGGAGATGGGGCTCACATCACACTCTCTTTTTATATCGCCTCCAAGCCAATCCTTCCTCAGGGTCTCATCCTCCAATATCACTGAGCACCATTTTTTTTTTAGTGTTCTCTTTTCTTCCCTTTCAACTATTTTCCCTTTTTTTTTTTTAACTCCCCCCACTCTTCCCACTCAGCGATAAGGAGTTTCTTCATGGTCATGAGTAAAGAAGTTCTGTTGTTTCCCTTTGTTGACCATGTGGATAATGGCAGCACTTCTACCAAGACAGGAGGCCTGGGCTGGAGAGATGGCTCAGTGATTAAGGTGCTTGCCTGCAAAGCCTAACGACCGGGTTCGATTCCCCAGTTCCCACGTAAAGCCAGATGCACACAGTGGCACATGCAACTGAAGATCATTTGCAACAGCTAGAGGCCTAGTGTGCCCATTCTTTCTCTCTCTCTCCCTCCCTCCTTCTGTTTCTCTCTGCTTGCAAATAAGTAAATAAAAATATTTGGGCTGGAGAGATGGCTTAGCAGTTAAGGCACTTGCCTGCAAAGCCAAAGGACCTTGGTTCGATTCCCCAGGACCCACGTCAGCCAGATGCACAAGGGGGCGCATGCGTCTGGAGTTTGTTTGCAGTGGCTGGAGGCCCTGGCACACCCATTCTCTCTCTCCTTTCTCTCTCAAATAAATAAATAAAAATTAAAATAAAAAAATATTAAAAAAAACCAAAATTTGGACAGCAGACCTTACTTACTTCCAGGACTTTTTGGAAGCCAGCTGCTAAGAGATGCTTGTCTATTCCCACTGAGGCCCTAGAACCGTGCTTGAGCGGTAAACACATCACTTCTCTCCCCCTTTTCTGTGTGAGTGTGCGCACACACGTGCAAGTGTGTGTGCGGGTGCGCACATGTATGTGCCCCTGCAGCTGGTTCCCCATGCACTCACCTGTGGCAGGGCGCACTGGCCTGCAGTGGCTGGTGCAGAACGTCAGGTGCCTAGTTCCATTGCTCTTCTGCCCATTTTTGCTTGACCCAGGAGCTTACTGTTTATTTTTATTTTGTTTATTTCAGAGAGACAAAGAGTCAGACAGAGGGAGAGAGAAGGAAAGAGAGAGAGAAGGAAAGAGAGAGAGAGAGAGAGAGAAGGAGAGAGCGAGAGAGAATGGGTGCGTCAGGACATTCAGTCACTGCAAATGAATTCCAGACACATGCAGCCATCTTGTGCATTTGGCTTATGTAAATCCTGGGCAATTGAACCTGTGTCCTTTGGCTTTGCAGGCAAGTGCCTTAACCACTAAGCCATCTCTCTAGCCCCTGTTTCTTCTTTTTAAGGCCTCTGTCTGAGTCTATGTTCCCCATGTGACTGGGGCTACAGACATACATGGCTTTGCCCAGCTGTTTATGTATCTCTTGGGAATCAAACTCAAGTAGTCTCTCAGGCCTCTGCAGGTCTTTGTGTGTTCACAGGAAGCAATTTTAATTGCTGAGACAACTCTTGAGCTCCATGTCCCTTTTGTAACAAAGCAACCTGGAACCAAACTCCTATCTGCCTCAAACTGCACTGCACACATACTCACTTTAACCAATGGAAATGAACTGCTCCCCTTAGAGCTGCTGAACAGATCTTCCTTTAGTGTTGCGAAGAGAACTACAAGGAAGTCCTTCAATTTCCTAGTAGACGTTGCTATCGTTACTTTCCCCCCTTTAAAAGTTTTTTTTAAACAAATTTTATTTTTATCTATTTATTTATTAGAGACAGAGAGAGGGAGAGAGAGAATGGGCACGCTAGGGCCTCTAGCCACTGCAAACGAACTCCAGATGCATGTGCCACCATTGCACATCTGGCTTACGTGGGACCTGGAGAATCGAACCTGGGTCCTTAGGCTTCACAGGCAAGCACCTTAACCACTAAACCAACTCTCCAGCTCACTTTCCCCTCTTTTTTTTGACCATTTGGCATTGTATAGACCCTGGCTGCTTTATGAACCTAGGGGTTCCCTAGTTTTTTTGTGGCCTTTTCATTGACAGATGGCTCTCAAGGAGATCAGAGATGCTGGTGCATTTGGGAGCAGAAAGCTGGCAATACCCATGGCTTCGCAGGGTTGGGAAAACCATGTCAGTTAAGGCTCCACCTAGCCGCTACCAGACTAGCATTTTCTGAACTCTCTCTCAGAGCTACACTTTTTAACATCCTCCTCTCCACAGCTGTGCCCAAGGTGAGGTGGGTGATGTTTATATTTCCATGTTAGAGATGGAGCTATTGAAGCTTACTGATGCTTAGGCAGAGCTAGGACTCAGATCCAGGCAGTTCAACCCTGTATCCTTTGCATCAAAGCTAGGATCAGGCACAGTGCAATGTCTGGGCCATTAGGCCCTGAGAAAAGGATGGTGCTCCACACTGACCACTGGGGCTGAGGCAGGCAAGCATAGGGAGTGGTTCAGTAACCCAGGATACCACTTAGCTTTTGGCACTAAACACACCCCTTTCATAACAATGCGCTTAGCAACTTGTTGGCAACCTGGTACCCCCACCTACCTTAAGTTGTGACTATACTTGCCTTTAAGCAATAGGAATGAGTTATTCTCCTAAGTAGCCCTTTGTCAATGACCTTTTAACTATTCAAACATGTTCTAAGCTCTATTGGTCATCAGGAAACAGGGGCCCTGCATTTTCAACTAACTGGGTTTGGATGCAGGTGCAGTAATACAAACTGTGTCCACTGAATGAACTTTCAGGGAGACTATGCATGAGTGGGTACACATATGGCTTAGTGGTTAAGGTGCTTGCCTGTGAAGCCTAAGGACCATGTTTGACTCCCAGATCCCACATAAGCCAGATGCACAAAAGTGAGGCAAACACAAGGTCGCACATGCCCATTAGGTGGCGCAAGCTGTCTGGCATTCAGTTGCAGTGGCTGAGGTCTTGGCATGCCAATTCTCTCTCTCTCTCTCTCTGTCTCCCTATCTCTCTCTCTCTCAAAACAACAACAAAACAAAAAAAAAACAAAAAACCCAAAAAACAGATGCATCATCGGAAGGGACTTAGATAGTAGAGAAGAGCTTATATAACGGGTTTGCCAATCAAAGCAGAGAACCCCCTAAACTATACCTCTTAATAATCAGTTCCCACTTCTCTCATAAAAAGAGGCTCCAGCTGGGCGTGGTGGCGCACGCCTTTAATCCCTGCACTCGGGAGGCAGAGGTAAGAGGATCACCGTGAGTTCGAGGCCACCCTGAGACTCCATAGTGAGTTCCAGGTCAGCCTGTGCTAGAGTGAGACCCTACCTCGAAAAACCAAAAAAAAAAAAAAAAAAAAAAAAAAAGAGACTCCAGATGGTAACCCACTGTGCTTAGGCAGCCTGGCTCAAGGAGTCCACTGATCCCTTACAGCATAATCCTACTTTTTGGTACTTTTGCTTTATTCTCTAACTTAATTTCTTACTGCTCTGTGATCTGTGTGTATTTCTTCAATTCTTTGAACAAGACGCCAAGAGCCTGTAAATGTCCAGAGACCACTGGCAACAGGGCCAGCCATTTGTGAGCAGAGAAAAGCCCAGGGTTTCTAGTGGTCACTGCTGCAGTGGGACCGAGGCAGGATCAGGACATGAGCTCTGTTCTTTCCACTCCTTCGTCGGCTTTCTAGCACACTGCACATCACCCTTTTTGTTTGGACCTACTAAGGGAAGGCCAAGTGATTTTCCTCAGTTTCTCTGCACTATGAGAGGTGGAATTAGAGGGAGAAATTCTTCTGTGCTGTGCTCTCTCCCTCTCTCTCATTTTTGAGAAAGGATGTCATATAGCCAAGGCTGACCTTGAACTCCCAGCCCTCCTGCCTTGTGGTGGTTTGAATCAGATGGCCCCCATAAACTCATGTGTTTTGAATGCTTTGTCTCCACCTGATGGCAATTTGAGAGCCGAAGACTTGCTGGAGGAGGCGTGTTCCTCTGATTGACTTTGGGGGTGTTATAGCCAGCTCCCCCTTGCCAGAGATTGGCTCACTGTCCTGCTGCTGTTTTCCATTTGCTGTGGCAGAGGCGACGTCCAGCCTCTGCTCATGCCATGCTCTCCCCTGACATCACGGAGCCTTTCCATCAAGACTGTTAAGTCAAAATAAAAACTTTCCTCCCAGCAGCTGCTTTGGGTCGGGTGCTTTGTTGGCAGCAACGGGAAGGGAACCACAACATGCCTCCACCCCTTGAGTGCTGAGATGATGGGTGCGCGGAGCCTGGCTCTTTGCCTCGATTTCTTTCTCTACTTCTGTTTCCTTGGTGAGGAGCTGAGAGAAGACTCATCATATCCCTCCCGGTTGCCACGATGAGTGGTGTTCTGTGTCTATAGACTTTGTCCTCTGTGGTGAAGGGAAGTAGTGTTGGTCAAACTTTTGGAGTTGTGGAAGACATAGCTGGTATGCATAGGGCGCTATCTACTTATTCACTGGGCCATCTCAAAACTATGTCATCAAGCTATAGGCCAAGCTGATTATGTTTGGTGGGACCCCAGGGCATCGTTTCCTTCCTTCCTTACCTTAACGCACACTTGCACACGTCTACACCTATACATTCACACTCACTTTTAGGTACCAAATGGTTGTAGGTTTGGGGGGGCTGATCTATTCCCTAGTTCTAGACCATTCCACATGATGTAGGGTTTTGTGGGTTGTGCAATGGGGAGTGGGAGTCTGAGCTGTCACTTTGGATTGCGAAGTCCCTATTCATAATGCATAAAGGGTCCTCCTCGAGTGTCCACAGCCTCCTATCATCCTGAGGCTCAGGGAAATTAGACAGCTTCAGACCCCTTATGAAAATGCAATGTATTACCGCTGCTTTTTGACTAGTGAATTATGCATTCGAGAGTGACAAATTCTGAGATGCAGCCTTTATTAGGAACTCAGTGCTGGGTGGGTGGACAGTGCTGCCTGCCAAGCTTGTGACAGAATGTTTAATAACCTCTTCTGACGGTGCTTCCCGGAGGTGGTGTTTATAATATGTATCCTCCCTCTTTCATTTTATCCAAACATTGGTGCTGGAGATTATTGCTCTATTTATGCATTTGGAACCTCTTCCTGGGTCAAAGGGCAGCATCATTTGAAATGACAAAGGCAACGGCGAAGATCGCTTTTTTTTTTTTTTTCTCTTTTAACCAGTCCATCTCATGTGTCTGCAACTTGGCATTCTCGGTTATTTTTAAAGACTTATCCATTTGGAGGAGTCAGCTCCTTCCTGAACTTCAGGCCTCCAGGCTCTGGGAGACAGCATGGGCCATCTTTTGCCTTTCTGTCTGCAAGGAGGAGGCAACAGTGACAGGACCTGGGATACAAAAGTCATCTTTCCTGGGAGTGGGGCTGGAGGGGGAGAGGCTCACGGAAAACTGCTTAGCAATAGACCAATAGATGGAGTCCTCCACTTCTTACTTAAGCAGAGGGCAGGCTTTGCTTCGCTCCTGGCCAGGGTGCCAGGTAGGGCGGGGTGGGCTTGCTTTGAAGATGGCCTCTAATAAGAGGATTTGACAACCCATACTCTTGCAAGGGCACTAGGGATGAAGTTCCTAGGGCTTGACTTAGCTGTCTTCCCCAAGACACTCCTTGTCCAGCTACCAGGGGGACCTTTCTAATGAGCAAATCTGACCATCTTGTGCTCTGCTTTAAAATCTTCCACGGCTTCCCCACTGCTTATGGGGAAAATTTACATATCTGAGCCTATTCTAAAAGGAGTTTGACCATCTTGATGACCTGCAGACCTTTCTAGCTTCCTGGTCAGATGCCCCTGGCTTCACCGGGACCCAGTATGCTCTCTTCAGACTATGAAATTATTAACTTTGTGACTCTTGGTATGTGCCAGGCCCTGAGCCTTCTCTGAGTTTCAACAAATTGATCCCATTGCCTGGAATGTCTTCCTTCTGTTTGTCTTTCTGACAAATTGCTACCTACTTTTTTTTCCTTCCCTCCTTCCTTCCTTCCTTCCTCCCTTCCTCCTTCCCTTCCTCCCTCCTCCCTCCCTCCCTCCCTCCCTCCTTCCCTTCCTTCCTTCCTTTCTTTTTAAAGTAGGGTTTTACTAGAGTCCAGGCTGGCCTGGAATTCACTATGTAGTCTCAGGTTGGCCTCAAACTCACGGTGATCCTCCTACCTCTGCCTCCTGAGTGTTGGGACTCAAGGAGTATGCTATCATGCCTGGCTCTATCTGCTTTTGAAAAGGCTCAGTTTTGTTACCTGGGAGGTCTTTCTTGACTTCCCAGGCAGAATTAAGTCCTTCCCCATACCCATGAGTGTTGTTAGCTTTCTGTCACTGTGATAAAAATACTTGAGAGAAATGATTTGAGAGGAGGAAAGGTTGACTTCGTTTTGCTGTGAGGTTCCAATCCATGATTGCTTGGATCTGAGATGAGGTCAATCGTTGCGACAGGGAGTGTGGTACCTCAAGGCTGTTTACCTCGTGGAGAACAGGAAGTAGAGAGTGAGAGAGAGAAAGGGTTCAGGGATAAGATAGAACCTTTAAGAGCACATCTCCAATGGCCTACTTCTTCCAACGAGGTCCTACCTCCTAATCTCCCAGTCAGCAATGATGGGTGAATTAATGACCTCATGACACAATCACCTATAAAACCCTAGTTGGGGGGGGCAAGCCTTTATGGGGGACATGTCATATCCAAACCATAATATCATGTATCCACTGTGTTTGTACATACCTCCACTGTAGCAGTAATTATATCGCATTTCACTGTTGGCTTATCTTTGTTCCTTGTTTCGATTAGTTCACTTAGTTTTCATTGGTGCTAGATACCTGTTTGTTACACTTGAGAGCTTGCATTATCTGAAGCCTTGGCCAAATTCATTAATCAGTCAATATACAAGCACTGAATGCCTGGTACAGCTGGGCATTGCTGGAGCCTGATTTTTCTTTTTTTGCTATTGTTGTATGTGTATGTGGTGTGTGTGTGTGTGAGCGCACCTTCACATATGTGGAGGTACACGTGTATGCACAGGTGTACATGCATGGGTGTGCATATGTGGTATGTGCTTGCCATCTTATTTATTTTTATTTGTTTATTTATTTTGCAGCCTGAGAGAGATAGAGATAGATAGAGAGAGAGAGAGAGAGAGAGAGAGAGAGAATGGGTGCACCAGGGCCTCCAGCCACTGCAAACAAACTCCAGGTGCATGCACCACTTTGTGAATCTGGCTTTATGTGGGCACTGGGGAATCAAGCCCAGGTTGTTAGGCTGTGCAGACAAGCACCTTAACCGCTGAGCCATCTCTCCATCCCTCCATCCTATTTTTGAGAAATGGTCTCTTACTGAACCTAGACCTCACTGATTTGGTTAGACTAGCTAGCCAGCTAGTAAGCCATAGGAATTTCCTGTCTCTGCTTTCCTAGTACTGGGGTTCTGAGCTCAGGTCCCCATGATCAGAAGGGTACATACTTACCACTGAACCATATCCTCAGCCTTATGGAACTTGACCTTGCTTTCATTTTAAGATTTTTTATTTACAATTTTAAAAAATATATTTATTTATTTATTTATTTGACAGAGAGAGAGAGAGAGAGAGAGAGAGAGAGAGAGAGAGAGAGAATGAATGGGTGCACCAGGGCCTCCAGTCACTGCAAATGAACTGCAGACACATGCGCCCCCTTGTGCATCTGGCCTAACATGGGTCCTGGGGAACTGAACCTGGGTCCTTTGGCTTTGTAGGCAAACACCTTAACCGCTAAGCCATCCCTCCAGCCCCTTATTTACAATTTTTATATATGTATATATTTTATATATGTATATGAATATAATCCCCTCCCATTATCTTCTCTTGTTTCCCCTTCCCAGAGCCTTTTCTTCTTCCCAATTCATCCCTTAACGTTGATGTCTTTATCCTTCGTGTGTGTGTGTGTGTGTGTGTGTGTCACTGAGTTTAACTAGGGTTACCTGCATGAACATGGGTGGGGTATCATTTATCAGATCATGTGCAACTTCCCAGTGGCTTCCCCATGGAAGAAAAGGTCTCCCACTTCCCCAGCATCCATTAACTGCCAATAATTCCTCAGGGGGAATTAGTGCCTCATGACTTCCTCCCCCCTTCATGGTGGAATGTAGATGGTCCCAAAATTGTGCAGGTCTTCTTGGGTAATGGCAATGGCTGTGAGGTCACAAATGCAAAGGCCACTTCATGCCTGGAAAACACCATTCCAAAGCCCCCCTCCCTTTGTGCCACCTCTTCTACAGTGTTCTCTGGGTCTTGGAAGGAGTGATAGAGCTGTCTCACTTAGTGCTGAACACACAACTGTCACCTCTTCTCTGCACTTTGAAGAGTTTTGAATCTTCCTGGTAGTCTCTGCCAACTGCACAAAGCTTCTCTGACTACAGGTAAGGACAGCATTAATCTGTGGGCATGCTGCATACACCACAAACATCACATTGCACTACACTACACACCACACCACACACATCACACCACACATCACACCACACATCACACCACACCACACACACTACACTACACACATCACACTCACACTACACACACCAGACCACATGCATCACACCTCACACTTCACACCACACACATTACACCACACACATCACACTCACACTACACACACCAGACCACACACATCACACCATACACTTCACACCATCACACTTACACTACGCAATCACACCACACACATCAGACCATACACATCACACCATACCACACACATCATCACACCACACATATCACACTCACACTATACACATCAGACCACAGACATCACACCACAGACAGCACACCACACACATCGCACCACACACATCACACTACATACACACACACCACATTAGAAGGCAATCTGATGGTCAAACATACCCATTGAGCCACACAACAGTAGTAACTTCCCTTTTAGGACCTATGACCTTCCCAACCATAGATTTTGACTAGGTTTTACTGTGGAATGGGCCTCAAATTCAATCATAGCACAGTTGGTTATCCCCATAACAGTCATGCCACTGTTATACCAGTGGGGCACATCTTGCCTGGTTGGTTGTTTGTGTAGCTCACAGGGATCTACTGCTGGGTAAGATTGTTGATGACTTTTCTCCCCCAGCAGCCTGCATAGCACCTTCTAGCACCATGACAGCTAGATGGCAGGGAGGTAGTCTTTATGTCAGTTCCAGCTTGCTTTTTCTGCGTCATGCGTTGAACATGTGGTGTCTTGAGCACTAGTTATGTAAAGGAGAAGTTGGCACATGAAATTTTACTCTATAATCCTATCATCTAATTCTTGTGGGCAACCAAGAGCATTAAAACTGATCTTTTTTTAAAAAAAAAATCCAAAACTTTTTGTTGTATAAACATATTGCATATTGGTCATATTCCTATTGGGTTATCCTCTTGTGTTCCTTCTCTCTGCCCCCATTCCACTGAGGGCCCTGTTCATTGGGGTCATAAGTGCACCAGAGATGACGGTAGACAGTGAGGAAACTCAAGACTCATCAAAGCAGAAAATCAGAAGCTGCTGAGAGCTCAGCACTAAAGGAGACTTCTAACGTGCCCTCCAAGGCTCAGGGAACACTGCGGAAGATGAGGTCGAGAGAAGGTAAGAACTCAACTTTCTGATTCCACCTCTTGCTAACAGGGTCACTTTGAACAAGTTACTTAACTTGTCTGTGTCTCAGTTTCTTCATTTGTAAAATGAAGATAAAGGCACCAATTAATTTATGGTAAACTAGTGACACATTATTGTCACCAGTATGGTATGATACATGTCCAGTGTGTCAGGGACAGTTCCTACTAGCACAGAAACAGCACACTGAAAGCACAAAATAAGTGTTAACTGTAAACTGTAGTAATTATCATCTTCATCTTCATCATCGTCATTGTGATAATAATAGATGACTATTCTGGTTATATTGCATTATTACATGCTAATATTATATAATATATGATGAAAATAGTATAAATATTATTATGATCATTCACGTTACTTGCTCTCCTTGAACTGCTGGGCCTCTAACTTTCCCTGGTTGCTTTGCCCTACACGTGGCAGATGGGATGTGGATCATTTTAATTAGGTTTTATTGGGCTGTTATATGGGTCATAATTGTGGCCATTACTCATTTTCATGGGGCTGCTGACACAGACTCGATTTCAACATGATGATATCTTGATGAGACAAGTCTCCACATCACAGAAATATCTGTGTGAGGGGCTGAGTGGCAGCCGAATGGTCCTTCTGAGCCCCAAACTCAGATTTGAAGCCTGACCGGTGGGTGTGGCTAAGTACAGGCTCATGGGCTCATGGGTCAGATAGTCTGTGTGTTGTAGACTGTCCCTTGATCCCTTGGGCCTTGTGATGCTCTCATGTAACCACAAAAGAAGGCTCTGAGAGGCCGGAGTCATGAAATGCTATGATTGTCTCCACCAGAAATGTTGAAATGTTTATTTTTGTTATTTACATTTATGTTGAAGATGTTTATTTTTTTTAATCAATAAAAATTAGATAGATCAATTTATTTCTTTTGGATATTTTATGAGAATTTTGTAAGGGCTGTTTATGTGTATACATGTTTGTATGTCTGTGGGTGCACGTGTGAGTATGAGTGCATGCACACATGTGTGCCTGTGTGTGTGGTGGCCATAGGCCAACTTCAGGTATCCTCTTCTGTTGAGCTTCACTTTATTTTTATGCTTGTGTGTGTGTGCGCGCACACGCACTTGAGTGTGCATGCTGTTGTGTGATGTGTGGTGTGTGCATGTGTAAGTTGCCTCGTCCTGCCTGCATTGGCTGCGAGCTCCCCTGCAGTGGCTGAAGCTGAACATGAGGTGTCCTCTCCACCACTCTTCTGCCCTGCCTCCCTCTGAACTCAAAGCTCACTTACTGGGTCACACTGCCAGCCGGTGAGACGCAGGGACTCTCTGTACTTATCTTTCCAGTACAGGGATTACGCGGATGTACCACCACATCTGGCGTTTTACCTGGGTGCTAGGGGTTGAATGCAGAGCTTCGCGCTTACATGGCAAGAACTTTACCCACTGAGCCATATCCCCAGCCCCATCATGTCAACATTTGATGGCCCATGTGGAGGTGCTGGGAGGTGGGGTCTTTTTTAACACTTTATTTATTTATTTGAGAGAGAGAGAGAAAGAAAGAGGGAGAAAAAGACAGAGAGAGAAGGGGCATGCCAGGGCCTCCAGCTGCTGCAAGCAAACTCCAGAGGCCTGTGTCACTTTGTGCATCTAGCTTGTGTGGTGACTGGGGAATTGAACCTGGGTCCTTTGGCTTTGCAGGCAAGTACCTTAACCACTAGGCAATATCTCCAGCCCCAAGGGAGGTGGGGTCTTTAAGAGGGATTCATTTCCTTTTTTTTTGGGGGGGGTAACATTTTGGATTAATTCTCCAGGAAATTAGTTATTGAGAGAAAGTGTTATAAAGAAGGGCTCACACCTCCTCACATCTCTCTTGCACACATCCTGTTATTATAAAGAAGGGCTCACACCTCCTAACATCTCTCTTGCACACATACTTCTGCACATATCCTTTTACCCTTTCCACTGTTTTGCCATGATTGGAAGCTGAGTGATGAGTGAGGCTCTCACCAGAAGCCTAGTATAGATGCTGGAGCCTTCCAAACAAACAAACAAACAAACAAACAAACAAACAAACAAAAACCAACCTCTTTTCTTAATAAGTTACTCAGTCTCTGATGTTCTATTATAGCAACAGGAGCTGGGCTACTGGATGGAGAAAGATGAATGCAGGCTCATAGCTTGCTCTTTCCCATGAGCCTTTAACTGTCCCTACCACTGTGCTCTTAGGCTCAGCACCGATGGGTTCTTCAGCAAATACACATGTTCCTCCCCTTGTCAGGGAGGAGGAGTATTATTCTGACCCAGTGATTTTAAGGTTGCTCAGTGTGGTGGTTTTAATGTAAAATGTTTGCTATGTAGCCTCATGTGTTTGTGACTAAGCCTCATACTTAATCCCCAGCTGGTGGGCCCTTTGTGATGTGGAACCTTGGAGAAAGTGTGTCACTGGGGATGGGCCTGGGGATTTTATAATTCAGCCCAGCTTGCCAGGGCTAACCAGCTCACCCTCCTACCTGCCTGCTGACAAGATGTGACGCCCAGCCGTGTGCTCCTGCTGTGTCTTCCCTGTCACAGTGAAGCTCGGAAGAGTAAGCTGAAACAAACCCTTCCCTTCCACACGCTACTTCTCGTTGGGTGTTATCCCAGCATTGGGAAGGTAACAGTTCTCCAGCTAATGTACACATCCCTCCCCTTGTCAAATAGACACTTGTCCTCTTTAGACAATGAAACCTTACTGGATTTGCAGTGAGAAGCAGCTGTGAGGAGGCTTATGTGTCCTGCCTCACATGCCCTGTGCACACACTGGGATCTGCTGTGAGGATGAGCAGGTCCACACTATGTAACCCAGCTCACATGTCCTGTGCACACACTGGGATCTGCTGTCAGGATGAGCGGATCCACATTATGTAACCCAGCTCACATGTCCTGTGCACACACTGGGATCTGCTCTGAGGATGAGCAGGTCCACATTATGTAACCCAGCTCACATGTCCTGTGCACACACTGGGGGTCTGCTGTGAGGATGAGCAGGTCCACACTATGTAACCCAGCTCACATGTCCTGTGCACACACTGGGATCTGCTGTCGGGATTAGCAGGTCCACATTATGTAACCCAGCTCACATGCCCTGTGCACACACTGGGATCTGCTGTGAGGATGAGCAGGTCCACATTATGTAACCCAGCTCACATGTCCTGTGCACACACTGGGGGTCTGCTGTGAGGATGAGCAGGTCCACATTATGTAACCCAGCTCACATGCCCTGTGCACACACTGGGGGTCTGCTGTGAGGATGAGCAGGTCCACATTATGTAACCCAGCTCACATGTCCTGTGCACATACTGGGATCTGCTGTGAGGAGGAGCGGGTCCACATTATGTAACCCAGCTCACATGTCCTGTGCACACACTGGAGTCTGCTGTGGGGATGAGCGGGTCCACATTATGTAACCCAGCTCACATGTCCTGTGCACACACTGGGATCTGCTGTGAGGATGAGCAGGTCCATACTATGTAACCCAGCTCACATGCCCTGTGCACACACTGGGATCTGCTGTGGGGATGAGCGGGTCCACATTATGTAACCCAGCTCACATGTCCTGTGCACACACTGGGGATCTGCTGTGAGGATGAGCGGATCCACATTATGTAACCCAGCTCACATGTCCTGTGCACACACTGGGATCTGCTGTGAGGAGGAGCGGGTCCACATTATGTAACCCAGCTCACATGCCCTGTGCACACACTGGGATCTGCTGTGAGGAGGAGCGGGTCCACATTATGTAACCCAGCTCACATGTCCTGTGCACACACTGGGGATCTGCTGTGAGGATGAGCGGATCCACATTATGTAACCCAGCTCACATGTCCTGTGCACACACTGGGATCTGCTCTGAGGATGAGCAGGTCCACATTATGTAACCCAGTTCACATGTCCTGTGCACACACTGGGGGTCTGCTGTGGGGATGAGCGGATCCACATTATGTAACCCAGCTCACATGTCCTGTGCACACACTGGGGGTCTGCTGTGGGGATGAGCGGGTCCACATTATGTAACCCAGCTCACATGTCCTGTGCACACACTGGGGTCTGCTGTGTTGATGAGCAGGTCCACATTATTTAACCCAGCTCACATGCCCTGTGCACACACTGGGTATGTGATGTCTGGATGAGCAGGTCCACATTAGCCTCTGCCTCATAGTGTGTGGAGCAGATGTGCACTTCACTTATATCCTAATGTTATGTCCAGCCAGCTTTCAACTGGAAGCAGAGCCCCTGGCCCCCTCTTCGGGTCAGAGTCCAGACTGGATGAGCTGATCCCTGCCCATCTGCAGATCAGGAGCATGAGAACCAGGGCTTATCATTGCGAGTTTCCGTGTCCGCGTGTGTATGACACAGCAGTGGCCTAGCCACAGTGTGCAAGCACAGAGTTCTCAGATACTTCATGGTCATGGGTTTCATACAGTAGACTTATGGATCTAATTATACTTGATAAAAGAGTTCAATTGTTCCAAACAGATTGAAAAACCACTAGACCAGAGACTCTCAGCCCGGGTGATTTTGAATACCTGGGGACATTGGAGATATTTTCGGTCCACATACCTAGGGGACAGGGAAGTGACATCTAGTGAGCAGAGTTCCATAACAAAGAATGATCTGGTCGGAAGGTCATTGCTGCTAGCATTGAGTCACTGTGTCCTAGATCATGTGAAACCCCAGCACCAAATATCCACCATCCCTTCCTCCCTCTGTTTCTTCTTCTATCCTCCTTTCCTTCCTTGATTTTGCCTCCCTCTTTTTCTTTCTCCTCCTCTTCCCTCCCTAAACAAGATAGATATATGGGCAGGCCTTAGAGAATCTTTATTGAGTGGGGGAATCTCATACAGTATAGGTGTAAACCTCTGAGATAATGATGATGAATGCTTTGCAAGCTGTAAGAGAGAGTAACAGGGGAGGCTGCCTTGAGGTAGATGATGGGGGAAGGCTTCCCTTGAGTGGCTGACTAAAGTGAAGGCCTGAAGGCAGAGAAGGGCTCTCTGGGATTCTCCATTCCCTGGGATGGAGGAGAGGTCCTGGCCTCAGGAACAGCAGCTGCACAACCACCGAAATGGGAAGCAGCTTGGTGTGTTTTGATGTATCCGATGCAATAAACGAGGAAGCTGAAAGATACTGAAAGATTTGCATAATCCCAGGTTGTCTGTGGAACTCTTGGATATGCCCAAGAGTCTTGGGTACTCGTGAGAATCTGAGCTTGAATCCAGGAGGTCACCTCGATGCCACGTTCAATACATTTCTTGCAGTCACCTGGCTGAAAGTCCATCTGTGTTCAAAGCGGTACAGTCTGGAAGGTTTTCACCTGTGACTTAGAATCGATGGTGGATTCCAGTTAGAATGTACTGGGCAAAGTAGAGCGGGACCTCACCATGTCATATGTACCTTCTTAGGGGAGCACAGTGGACTGAGACACTGAACTCTGAAAACTGGCTGTGGTCTCTTAATCCACCCAGCCCCCTCCACAGGAAAGCCAGGACATGGTGGGGTGGCTCTGCCTCATTCTGCTCTTAGGATAAATTCCAGTCATCTGCAGCTAAGGGTCCTCATGGTCAAATTCTTGCCAAGATCTCTGATCTCATCCCATCCCACTGCTCTGGGGTCATCTGGGACTGGCTCACACCTTCGTTGCTCCTGAGATGCTTCTGTGGGTTCCTTGGACAGTGCAACCTCTTGGCCACCTTTCTCTTTCTGGACTCGGTATCCTCCGGATCGCTGTTCCCATTGCCTGGAATGTTCTTACTTGCGTTCTTGCATGGTGGCCTCCCCCACACTCTCATGTTTTAGTAGAATTATCTCCTCCTATGGGAGACTTTCTCTGGCCACCTAATCCTAACTCACCTGTCTCCATTATTCTCCAGGTGTGCACCCCACAATGCCCTCCATAGCTCTCAGTCCACACTGGAATCATTTCTCTTGATGTGGGCACCTGACAGTTGCCGTGTGTATGTGACTCACCGGGGAGGGGCCTGCTGTGTTGATGGGTCTCTGTAAGGTCATGCTCTTTGAGTGAATGAAGAGGTGAAAAGCAATGAATAATGCACGCCCTACAATGCTTTAGTGAGGAATGCATTAAGCATTGCTGGCCAGACCCACCCCTGCATGAATCTAAGTGCATGTGAGTACCGACAGGGTCACGTTATAGGCTGAATCATGTCCCTCTCCCGACAAATTCACTATTGTAGTTCTGACTCCAGTGCCTGCAAAAATAATCTAATTTGGAAGTTGCCTCCCTGCAAGTTCAAAGGAGGCCATTAGATCAAGACCTAACGTAGTATGGCTGGCGTTCTTATAAAGAAGGTTAAATTTGAAATTTGAACTGACCCACACATGCACACACACCTGGGTGAGAATGACATGTAAGTATGAGGGCAGAGTTTGGGGTGATGTCTGTGCACCATGACACATCACCCATTGCCAGAGATCACTAGAACTGAGGGGAGAGGCAGGGAATGGATCCTTTCTCATTGTCCTCAGAGAAAACCATCCCTGTTCGCACCTGGACCATGGACTTCCAGGTTCCAGGAAAGTAAGTTTCTGGTATTTATGACATGTAGCCTGTCAGTGTTAAGAAGCCAATCCAGACAGGTTGGAAGCAGGGATTCCTCTTTGGGAGTTTGAGGAAGGAGGAGTTGGGAAGGGGCCGCTGTATTTGTGTGCGGAGTGGGCTGGGCTGGGCCTCTGGAGGTGGTGGAAGGTGTGTCTGAGACCCTTATGTTGTTAAATTCTCATTTTGGCCCAGAGCAAGATTGTAGTGGGAGCTGCCAACCAGTGCTGGCCTGGGGCCCTTATCCTAACCCTGCAGGCCTCTCTCTCTCTCTCTGTGTTGAGGCAGGGCAAGGAGGAGAGACAAACTGGAGTCATAATGAGTTCATGGAACAGCAAAACCTGGGAGCTGGTGGGACCTTCTCTTTTGGAAGAGACAAGGAAGTGGAAGGTTGGCTAAATTCATCAGCGGAATCCCCATCCCTAATTACCACTCAGCCCCAGCCCCTGGATAGCTCTGGCTTGGCCCCATCTGCAGCTTCTGAGAGGCCCGGGGATCCAAGCCAGGTGTTAGTGTGCAGGTCCTTGTGGCCAGTGATCAGTGAGAGGACTTTAATTAAAGCACTAATTACTCGGGCTGTCCATTGGAACCCTTACAGCTGCCCAGGCGATCCGGAGGAGGGCTGTCTTCTTATCTGAGTCGTCAGGGTGGTTGGAGTGCATGCCCGGCATGTGTGCACATGTCTGCATGGGCTTGCACATGTGCACTGTGCGTATGTGTGTGCGGCCCTGTGCACACGGATGAGTGTGTTTCCACATGTGTGGCTTGCATTTGCTTGTGTATCTATGTGTGTGCAGATGAGAGCATGGCACATGTGTGTGCCGTGGTGGTGCTACAGGTATGTGGGCAAGGGCACACATGCAGTGAGTGCTCAAGGGGTGCACTTGTGTGCGAGCTCATAGCATCCTTTTATAAAAACCTATACCTGAGCTTCAGTTGTGCATGTTTGGTGCGTGTCCTTGGCCACCGTGCAGATATGTGTATGCCTTGTGTGTAAGCGTAAATATGTAAACAAAGCTCTCCGCCTCGGGTGACTGGACGTGCTTACGCCAGGGTTTTGGAGGATCTGCTCAAAGAAAGAAGAGAGTATGGAGACTTCCTGTAGAGCATAAAGGGATGCAGGGCTGTGGGATGAGAGCTGGCAGTGAGGAGCTCGGCTTTGCTCAGACGCCCTACTTAGTTGTGTTGGCCAAGGGGCGGGGGAGGAGGCTGGTTCTAGCCAGAAGGTCCAGAGACAGAGCTGGAAGTCTGCTCTGTGCAGAGGCAGGTGGTCCCATGGAGATGGCGCGAGTGTTCCGTGGATGAGCATCATGCTTCCCACCGTGTGCTCTGGGCTTCCTGAAGATGCTGTGCTGGAGCTGGGCACTACAGGAGGAAGAGGAGGAGCCTATGCAGGAAGAGGAACTACAGGCAGCTTTGCCGGGGGAGCTGAGCAAGAGTGCTTTATAGAAAAAGCATTTGCCAGGGGGTAGGGGGTGGGTGGGTGGGGTGGGGGGAGGAGAACATTAAAAGGTCACTTTAAAAAATATTTTTTGGGGGGCTGGAGAGATGGCTTAGTGGTTAAGCTCTTGCCTGTGAAGCCTAAGGACCCTGGTTCAAGGCTCAGTTCCCCAGGACCCACGTTAGCCAGATGCACAAGGGGGTGCACGCGTCTGGAGTTCATTTGCAGTGGCTGGAGGCCCTGGCGCACCCATTCTCTCTCTCTCTCTCTCTGTCGCTCTCAAATAAATAAATAAAAATAAATATTTAAAAAAATATTTTTTTATTTTAAATTTTTATTTATTTATTTGACAGAGATAAAAAGGGAGAGAGAGAGAGAGAGAGAGAGAGAGAGAGAGAGAGAGAGAATGGGCATGCCAGGGCCTCCAGCCACTGAAAACGAACTCCAGACGTGTGCTCCCCCTTGTGCATCTGGCTAAAGTGGGTCCTGGGGAATAGAACCTGGGTCCTTTGGCTTTGCAGGCAAACACCTTAATTGCTAAGCCATCCCTTCAGCCCAAAAGGTCAATTTTTATTGCAAAACGAAATTTGTAAGTTCTATTTATTTCTATGTAGTTACTTGTGCGTGTAGTATGTGGGGTGTTTGCGCGTGCACGCGTGTGTGTGTATGTATGCATGTGTGCTGATGTGGCATCTTGTGCACTCACCCGTGGCAGGCTGAAGGGGAACATCAGGTGTTTTCCCTCATCACTTACCCCTATGACAGTCTCTAACTGATTCACGAGCCATCGTGGTTCTCCAGGCTCCTCTCCCAACAGGAGTCTCTGCATTTACCACCGCCTATTGCAAAAAGAAACTTTTCTGACAAAGGCTGAGAGAAGCACTCGTCTACTGGTACAAACATAAATAGTTAGAAGGGAGTTTAACAAAATATCTATTTAACACAGCAGCGGTCCTACTCAACTCTTACAAAAAAACATGTAGCCCAGGGGCCATGAACACTAGGTTTCAGAGAAGATAACAGAGACCTTGGAGAGTTCTCAGGCTGCTGGGGCCCACACAGCTTTTCAGTACTATGGTAGAACCTAGGCAGTCTGTCTCCAGGCCCAATGCTCAGCCATGAAGTCAAAGTTAGACATGGGATAGGTAAGGAGATGGGTGGGGCGGGGGAGACCAATATCTCGTGGAGCTCTAGGTCAGCAGGAAGGGAAGGAGGTGGAGGCCCCACGGGGGCTACTCAGTGTTTCACCCTTCATCCTCTCTCCTGCTGGGGGAGTCTAGCTCTCAGTCCAGCCACTGCATCCTCACACTATGTAGGGAAGACTGGAAGCACCACAGGTTAGTGCTCTGTGGGTGCCAACGGCCTTAGGAGTTGGTGGATACGCTTCACAGTTTCCTCACTCCTTCAGTGAACAACCCAAGGTTTCTTCATCCCCCATCTCCCTCTGAGTGGACGGAACCCCAGGTGCCCACAGGGGTCCCTGGCTCACAAGGGGACCTTGCGCTGGCTCTCTTCCCTCCCTTATCTTACTTTCCAGCTGTCGGTGCTTTTTCCGAGATCACCTCCCAAATAAACCGTTGCTTCCAGGCTGTGGTTTCAGGGTCTGCCTCTGGGGGCTCCTGGCCTAAGACAGGAGTCCTAACAGCCATCCTTTACCTGTCCAGGAAACAGGAGCTGGGAGGGCTTAAAGGGCAAAGGAAGTGGTTATGGGGGGTCTGCACCTGGAGCAGTGTGGGGAGCTCGGTGTGATTCACCTCAGGTTCTCAGGGGAGGGCTTGTGGGATGCCAGGTCCAGAAGAGCTGTGTGTGTATGGGCAAGTGTGTGCGTGTGTATATGTGTGAGTGTGTGTATGTGTATATGTGTGTGTGCTTGTGTGCATGTGTATATGTGTGAGTGTGTCCATGTATATATGTGTGTGTGCATGTATGTGCATATCACAGTCTCAGGGCCTCAAGCCATGTTCAGGCTCCACTAGTCTTTTGTTTTTATTAACAACTTCTATGATTGTAAACAATATCCCATGGTAATGCCCTCCCTTCCCCCCACTTTCCCCTTTGAAACTCCATTCTCCATCATACCTCTTCCCCTCTCAATCGGTCTCTCTTTTATTTTGATGTCATGACCTTTTCCTCCTATTATGATGGTCTTGTGCAGGTAGTGTCGGGCACTCTCCATTAGTCTTGAGGGTCTGTGGATCCTCTTTCCGAGCATCAGGATGTAAGGTCTCCCTTGGGTTCGGTGACCATGTGGGTGGTAGCAGTGTTGGGGTGACTAAGGACAGTGCAAGAGTAGAGCATCAAAACTTTTTCAGAGTCAGACACACTTGTGTTTGAATCCCAGCTCTTATTTCGAAGTGACACGTGACCTTGGGGAAGTAACCACTCCTTGCTCCTTTCTGGGCCTCCTCAGTCTCTGGACTCTCTTCTCTCTGAGATCTGCACCCATGTTGACATATGACCTCTAAAGCTTCGGGAGATAAGTTCGGGTTCTGTGTTCGTGTGTATGTATAATGTGGCATGGTGTGTGGTGTATGCACGCGTATGGGCTCACGCAGTGCCCCTGTGCTGGGATGCCCTCCCCTGCAGTAGCCAGAAGGGAACATCAGTGTCTTGTTCCATGGCTCTTCTAGCCATTCTTACCTGAGACAGAGCCTCTTACTGGTCCTGGGGCTTTCTGTTTCTTCACGAGATCCAGCGATTATCCAGTCTCTGCTCCCCAAGGGACTGCGGTTACAGACATGTGTGACTACACCAACACGTTTATGAGGCTCCTGGAGACTGAACCAGGGTGATCGCTCTGGCCTCCTAGGCCCTCATGTTTGCACAGGAAGTAGTCTTAGCCACCGAGCCATCTCTTTAGTCAGAGGCTAGTTCATTTCACTGAAGTTTTGGTGTGCTGGGGAGAGGGTCTTATCGCTCATCCTTGGAGTGAGCACTGGTTTTCTTCTTGCCCTTACTCATGTCTCAAACACCTGTCCCTCTGTGCTTAGTAGAGTGAAGCTGGATAGGGATACCTTGTGAGCCAGCCTCCTTAAAAACCCACCGGCACAGAAATTCTCCTCTTGCAACCACACTGGAAGTGTGCTTCTGAGTGACACCCAGAGGGTTTGCTGTCTCCAGAAGATGCGAGGACCACTTGAATAACATCAACTCTGAGGACAGCAGTGGCTCTGCAAAGAGGGAAATAGCTTGGCAAATTGCAACTTCTGAGCCAGCTCAATAGCTCCCTTAAAACACAGGCTCCATGAAAATATGACTATCATGATTTTCCCACTTGCTAAATCTTTTTTTTTGAAAAGTGAATGATGTTTCCTGTTGGGAGCCACAGCTGCTCTTTGACCTTGGGAGCTAAGGGTGTTCTCTTATCTCTTACAAAGGAGATCTCGGGATCTGCAGCTGCTCTTTGACCTTGGAAGCTGAGAGTGATCTCTAATCCTCTAATCTCTTAATACAAAGGCCTTATCGATAAGGCGCCTGATCCTAAGCATTGTTTAGTATACAGCCTAGGTGGAGTGGGCGTCTGATAGAGGGATTAACATAGGACCCTGGTGAAACTGACCTTAGGCACGTAAGCATTGTCAAAAAAGTTCTATCTTCTATATATAAGCTATGTCTGCCTGAATAAACCCCGAGCCTTGATCAGAACTTGTCTTGGCTCCATTCCTTGTGTTCTTGCTTCAGATTCATTCCCACTCCCTCATTCGAGGCTCGTTTCGATCTTTTGTGCCGCAGGCCGGCACAGTTTCCATTTAATAGCTAAGAAACAAGATCAAAGAGACATTATGTGTTTGCCTTCTAAATCAGTCAGAATTCTTTTTGTTATAAGTAGCAAAAAAAAAAAAAAAAAAAAACTTCATTAAAATGGCCTTTCAAAATGAGGACTTGGGGGGGGGGCTGGAGAGATGGCTAAGCGGTTAAGCACTTGCCTGTGAAGCCTAAGGACCCCGGTTCGAGGCTCAATTCCCCAGGACCCACGTTAGTCAGATGTACAAGGGGGCGCACACGTCTGGAGTTCGTTTGCAGTGGCTGGAAGGCCTGGCGCGCCCATTCTCTGTCTCTCTCTATCTGCCTCTTTCTCTCTCCGTCACTCTCAAATAAATAAATAAAAAAAAAATGAGGACTTGGGGCTGGAGAGGTGGCTTAGTGGTTAAGGAACTTGCCTGTGAAGCCTAAGGACCCAAAATAAAATAAAATAAATGAGGACTTGGTTAGCTTGGATGTTGAGATGTCTGGACTTAACGACATTGTGGTTTCCATTAACTCAGCCGTCTAACAGCTGCCTGGTGACCTAGGCCTTTCTCTGGAAACTCTTGACAGACACACCCAGGAGGTACTTTAGTTTCCTAGATTTCTCTCTACCCAGCCAAGTTGACTGTCAAGATCAACCATGACACCTCACTTTAGATTATCCTGCCTGTTTTATTAATAACCAGTGTGAATTCAGTGCCATGACCTTAGGCCTCATTTCCCCAGATTTCCGTACCAGGCCATCCCGGCTGCCCATGTTCAGGGGACAATCTCAAATGCTAGTCTGCTTTGCTGCTGGCCAGAGTGAAGCTGTGACTTAGGGCCTAGTCCTTTCCTTTTCCCGTCTCTTAATTTCCACAGCGGCTCAGCAAGCCCTTATATTTCAGAGATATCTTAGTGTCAAGAGTTTTGGTTGAGTAGGAGCCCCCCTTCCCCCCAGACTTTCTAAGGAGCAGTAGATGAAACATGGGCTTGAAGTAAGTATATTTGCCATATCAGTTTAGGTGAGGGAAGCTGCCTTAACAGTGTGATGGTTTGAATGTAAAATGCCACCCCACCCCAGCCTCATGTGTTTATTTTATTTTTATTTTTATTTATTTATTTATTTATTTATTTATTTATTTATTTTGGTTTTTCGAGTTTTTCGAGGTAGGGTCTCACTCTAGCTCAGGCTGACCTGGAATTCACTATGAAGTCTCAGGGTGGCCTTGAACTCATGGTGATCCTCCTACCTCTGCCTCCCAAGTGCTGGGATTAAAGGCGTGCGCCACCACGCCCGGCCTCATGTGTTTATGATAAAGCCTCATACTTAAAATTCCTAACTGGTGGAGCCTTTGGGAGGTGCAGTCTTGATGGAGAAGATGGGCCACTGGGGTGGGCCTTGGAGTTTCACGGCCCACACTCCCACTTACCACACACAAGCTCACCCTGTCTGTTCCGGTGTGGAGACATGATGCCTGGCTGCCTGCGCCTGCCATGCTTTGTTGCCACCAAATAAAACTTCCCTCAAAACTAAATAATAAATAAGCCTTTCCTTTTTATTTTATTTATTTTTTATTTGTTTGTACTTTTTTTTTTAATGAGAGAGTGAGAGTGAGAATGAGAGTGTGGGAGAGAGAGAGAGAATTAGTATGCCAGGGCTTCCAACCACTGCAATTGAACTCCAGACGCATGCACTATCTTGTGCGCATGTGTGACCTTGCGCGCTTGCATTACCTTGTATGTCTGGCTTACATAGGATCTAGGGAGTAGAACATGAGTCTTTAGGTTTCACAAGCAAGCACCTTAACTGCTAAGCCATCTCTTCAGCCTGCCTTTCTCTTTAAAATTTTATTTATTTAAGAGAGAGAGAGAGAGAAAGAGAGAGAGAGAGAAATAGAAGAGAGAGAATGGGCATACCAGTGCCTCCAGCCATTGCAAATGAACTCCAGCTGCATGTGCCATCTTGTGCATCTGGCTTATGTAGGTACTTGGGAATTGAACCTGGGTCCTTAGGGTTTGCAGGCAAGTGCCTCAACTGCTAAGCCACCTCTCCAGCCCTACCCTTTCCTTTACAGGTTGTTTCTGCTTGGGCATTTTCCCAGCAACAAGAAGGTGACTGCTATAAACAGGTGCACCTTGATGCTTCAGGACTTAGCACATCGAGGCACATTTCTTGCTCACACGATGTTTACTTGGTGGCAGAGTTGGGGGCGGTCTTTCCACATGGCCATTCAGGAACCCACGCTGACAGACCCTCTGTGTCTTCAACACGTGGCTTCCAGGGTTCCTTGGATTTCATCCAGCACAACCTGGAGGATAGTGCCTGGAAGTGTTGGTGGAGGCCACCATGGGAGTAATGTACATCACTGTCTTGCACTGGCTGGAACTTGGCCACATGGTTATGTGTAACCTCAAAGAGTGAAGACACGTGTGCAGAAAGAAAAGAAAACAGGATGGCAAAGGCACAAAGTCTCTGATATAGTTTTTTGAATCCAGAATCTGCCGCATGATTTATGGGATCTTAAATCCTTTACCATGTCTGAGCCTCAGTCTCTGTTAAAGGTAAGGCTGTTGGTAATCGGCAGGTCGCCCGTGCGTATTGTGGCGAGGGCTGCTCAGTCTTTTCTTCCACACACCCATGGAGCCCTGGTCCCCTCTGTCAGAGTACTGGCCTCTACTTCCATTTGTCCATCTGCTCGTCAGCTCCTTTGGAAATGACCCCCTGGAGTGTGAACTCTGTCAGGAAAAGTCATGCTACTCTCAGCCAGAACTACAGCCCTGATGACCATCTTGGAGCCCAGTGCTCAGCAGGTATCCAATGAGTACGTGTCTAGACAATGAATGTACAATGGATTCATATGCATGCTTGAGTACTAATAGTTACTCCTTTAAAAATTCTTCCTCGATAAATATCCCCACCTCCATGTTCCATCGTGATGTGGTGAGGGGGAAGGCGTGGGGAGGAAGGAGAGAAGGCAAGGAGGAGGAGGGACACTTTCCCCCAGTCCTACTGGAGCCCTGACTATAAATAGCTCTAGTTGGAACCTGGCTGCAGGTTCCTTCAGCAAAGTCAGCATCCCCAGGACCTCTCTACCTAGATGGGGACCATGAGCGCTTCCTCATTAATCATGGCTCTTTAATTAACAGCTCTGAGCCGGGAACAAAAGGTGCTTACTGGGAGAACGCCAGCGGGCCCTGAACTCTGGCCGCCTGTTTTTATTTGGAGGACCTGGCGCCTTAGGGAGCAGGCCTGGCAAGGGGATGGGGTTCGGAGGGTGAGCAGCTGGCTCGCTGACTGTCCGTCTCTGCCTCGGACGTCACCTCACAGCGCTGACTCAACTCAGAGCAAGTTTTTTTTTTTTTTTTTTTTTTTTTTTTTGGCAGCTCTGTCGTCCTCTGGCCAAGGCTAAGTGGTCTGAGAATAGGCAGTGGATTCGTCAAAGTTCCCCGGGTCCTCTCACTGAGCAGTGCACTTTGAAATCACTGCTGTAGGGATGGTAGGCTCAGGAGGAAGCACTAGGGCTTGAGCCAAAGCCTGGCCAGTGATCCAGACATGAACACTCCCCACTCGGGGGAGGTCTGAGGCCCAGGCTGAAACCAGGGCTTGGGTCTTTTAGCTGATAGCTGAAGCAGGAGCGGAGCCTGTCATTTCCATGTCTGTGTGCCACAGAAGCAGGGGTTCGGGGAAGCAGCTTGGCAGATGACAGGGAGCACACACAGGGGATGTGGCCGTTGGGTCCTGCTGAGCCTCGGGGACCGTTCTTCCCGGCGGCTCTCTGACGTGCTCTTAAAGCCTCATTTCCTCTACTTCACTCCTGTTCCTCTAAGTCCTGATGAGCACCCCAACAGCAGACTTGGGCCGTCACAGAGTCCTGTGCGCAGAGTGCTCCCACGTCTTTAGTCTCCTCACCTATGAGATGGGGACAGCACACTTTACCCCCCAAAGCCCCAATGTCCAAACCAGGGATAGCAGAGTTTTCGTTCTACACTCTGTCTTCAAATGTTTGGGTGCAGCCAAGCTGAAGAGGAAAGAAAGCAGGAACTGATTAGTGATGTCTGTCAGGCGTGCAGGCGGGAAAAGTGATGTACAGGTACAGGTGTTTAGACATCACTAATTTTCTGAAGTTAGATATGGTATCTTTCAAAACGTCACTTTCTCAGCATGTGTGTGTTCATGCGCACAGCCACGTCTTTGCCCTGTGCACATATGTGTGGAGGCCACAGGAAGCTCTTTTGCCTTATTTCACAGAGTCTATCACAGAACCCCAAGTTCTTTTTTCTTTTCTTTTCTTTCTTTTTTTTTTGGTTAGACAGGCTGCAGGGAGACCCAGTGATCCTCTTGTGTCCACCCAGTTCAGCACTGGATGACCCCATCCAGCTTTTTACATGAGTGCTGGGGATTGAACTCGTGTCCTTGTGCTTCTGCAGCCAATGTTCTTGCCTGCTGAGCCATCTACCCAGACCCACAAAATTTCACTTTTGTGTCCTCATTTTAGAGACAGCCTGGTATAAAGCGCTCACATATTTGTGGAAAGAAGATATTCTGCCTGATGTTGCTGATTATAATTTCACTGGATTTTCCTAGTCCATCATTCTCCAGGCCTTTTCCTCTCTGGAGGAGTTCTGTGTGTGGGGCTGGATTCCCTGTCTATTTTCTGGAGTCATGGTGTTAAACGTCCTCTGCTCTCCACGGGAAGGGTTTTGATGGGACCCATTCAGCGAGTGCTGGCCATGTAGTCAGCCAACTGAGCCCATTCATTAGGTGCCACTGTGTCCCAGCAGAGTGGTGTCATGCAAGTCACCACCCCCCACTTGATTGTCTTTTATAAAACAGCAAAATGTGTAATTTTATCCCACGACACCCTGAAGATTGCATGGTTTAATGAGCTGAAAATGTCCAGAAAGTACAAATGCTGAGTTGGTTCACTTCTGAGTCTCCAGGACCAAAGTCTGTTTTCTCCTTCCCTTCCTCAGACAACTTCAGTGGACGGAAGCATACCTTTTCATGCCCTCCTTCTTTTGACTCCATTTCTTCACTCTGAAGTCTTCATTATTCTAGGTCAAAACTTCTCATACTTCATCCTTTCCTTCCACTACGAACCAGTTGTCACCGTCTCCCAGCTGTTTCTGAGTCTAGCCCTGGACACTCTATCCACACACTTGTTTGTCTAAACCAGAAGTGGCATCTGGGCCTTTCCGCTGGGCCGTTCTCCTGCACAGGAGGCAGCCATGGCGCCCAGCCGGAATGGCATGATCCTGAAGCCCCACTTCCACAAAGCCTGGCAGCGACGAGTGAGCACCTGGTTCAACCAGCCGGGGCGGAAGATCCGCAGGCTCAAGGCCCGGCAGGCGAAGGCGCGGCGCATCGCCCCTCGGCCCGCGTCCGGGCCCATCCGGCCAATCGTGCAGTGTCCCACCGTGCGCTACCACACCGAAGTCTGAGCTGGCGCGGCTTCAGCCTGGAGGAGCTCAGGGTGGCCGGCATCCACAAAAAGGTGGCCCGGACTATTGGTATCTCTGTGGACCTGAGGAGGCGGAACAAGTCCACGGAGTCTCTGCAGGCCAATGTGCAGCGCCTGAAGGAGTACCGCTCCAAGCTCATCCTCTTCCCCAGGAAGCCCTCCGCCCCCAAGAAGGGAGACAGCTCGGCAGAAGAACTCAAATTGGCTACTCAGTTGACTGGACCTGTGATGCCCATTCGCAACGTCTATAAAAAGGAAAAAGCCAGAGCCATTACAGAGGAGGAAAAGAACTTCAAGGCTTTCGCAAGTCTTCGCATGGCCCGTGCCAATGCCCGTCTCTTCGGCATCCGAGCAAAAAGGGCCAAGGAAGCAGCAGAACAGGATGTTGAAAAGAAAAAATAAATTTCTAATAAATCAGATTATTGAAAAAAAAAAAAAAGAGAGAGAGAAGTGGTATCTGGGAAGATGGTACTCTGTGTTGCCTCTGTCCGAGGTGCTGATTTCCCCACCTCAACCAGAGGCTGGAGGATCAGAAGGGATTCCTGGGAGTAATCTGGCTAGTTAGAATCTCATCTCAAACAGTGTCTGTCCCAGTTCACGTGGGCACTTATCAGCTGTGCACATTTCCAGATAATCTCGGGTGTAGGAACGAAACCTTCTGGGAATAGCCTCAATGTGCTGGGCCCTGAAGTATCAGGATGTACCTGTTTACAGCAGTCACTGTCTCCATCCTTCTACCTCTGCTTCCTGAGTGCTAGGATTAAAGGTATGCACCACCAGGCCTGGTAGTGAGAGAGAGAGAGAGAGAGAGAGAGAGAGAGAGAGAGAGAGAGAGAGAATGGGCCCGCTAGGACCTCTAGCTGCTGCAAATGAAATCCAAATTCATGGGCCACTTTGTGCATCTGACTTTACGTGGGCAATCAAACTCAGGTCATTAGGCTTTATGGGCAAGTACCTTAAACCCCACAGACACCTCTCCAGCCCCCAAATTGGATTCTATATTGAAAAGAATGGAAATACCATCTGGTCCTCCAGGTTCAACTCCTAGATCATTGTAGTAACTCACACAATGCAGCCTGTGGCTTCTCTCTCTCTGCTGGATGATGTCCCCCAGAGCTACTTCTCTAAAGCATACAGCTTGGACATAGTTCGACTGCACAGAGCAGCAGCAACCCCTGTGGCCCCTCTTAACACAATGTGAGATCCAAGTGTGTACTCTAGGCACATATCATGCAGGCTCCTTGCTGTGAGATGAAATCCATACATAGGCTATTGAATATGTAGGTCAGGTTCTAGAGTACTGAGGTACAGATTTGCTTTGCACATGGTCTTCCGGTGATTATAAGATTTCCTTTTCTTATTTTTTTTAGATAGATCAAAACACACACACACACACACACACACACAGACACAATTGGCATGCCAGAGCCTCAGCCACTGCAGTCGAACTCCAGATGCTTACACCACCTAGTGCACATGTGTCACCTTGCACTTGTATCATCTTTGTGTGTTTCGCTTACATGGTCTCTGTAGAGAGATCGAACATGGGTCCTTAGGCTTCACAGGCAAGCACCTTAACCACTAAGCCATCTCTGCAGCCTGATTATAAGATTTGAACTAAACTCAGATTAAGGTCGGCATGCCTGTGTCCTTCCATGGCAGAAATCATTAATCTATCATGCTCGGTTTTCCCTATTGCATCTCTGAGTCCTTCTCAACACAGAGCTTTAGGCAGTCACTACTAATTGCTTGGAGATGGTACATGGAGCACAGCCTATTGTCTATTCTTGTGTGAAGTGTTCTATGGATTTGGGAAGCAAAGAATGACAGCAGAAATCCAAATACCTTCATGTAGAAAGATGTGTTTTTATTGTGTGTTTAACCACTGGGTGCTTATGTAATAGGATTTTTCTGAGACTTAAATAAACATGCAAAGGAGGGGTTGGGGAGATAACTCAGCAGTTAAAGGTCCTTGCTTTTTTTTTTTTTTTTTTGAGGTAGGGTCTCACTCTAGCCCAGGCTGACCTGGAATTTACTATGAAGACTCAGGGTGGCCTCGAACTCATGGGGATCCTCCTACCTCTGCCTCCCGAGTGCTGGGATTAAAGACTTGTACCACCATGCCCAACTTAAAGGCTCTTGCTTTTTAAAGACCCAAGTTCAATTCCTAGCTCCTATGTAAAACTGTATACCAAGTGGCACATGCATCTGTGAGCCAAAGATGCCTACAGCAATGTGAGGCAAAGCCAGGGGAATCTGGAAGCTCATGAGTTCAGCTAGACTGGCTTTCCCAGTAGCAAAACCAACAAGAGAGACCCTGTATCACATAAGGTGAAAACAGAAGAGCAAAATCCCAAATTGTCCTTTGAGTTTCACATGGATGCCAATACACACACACACACACACACACACACACACACACACACACACACACTATGACACGGCGTCGATCTAAGCTTTTAGGGAGTCTGAAAAATGTTGTGGGTTGCAAAGGAAGTTCTTTCTCCAACAAACAGAAAAGGTGAACTACTCATTCAGGGCCAAGCTGTACTGAGCTAAAGGAATTCTACATGAGAATCAACATGTGGTTCCTAGGCTAGGCAGAAGTCAGGATGCTGGATTGAGAAAATAGGAGGAGACTGAGGTGGGGGCCCCTAGCTGGGACCTGCCACCTGTGTGCACTCAGACACTCATCTTTGTGTGAAGCTGCACACACCAGCTTATGCCCAGAGTTTCATACTGCCCAGCGTGTTTGCAGAAGCTGACAGAGCAGCTCTGTCTCAGTTTATCTGCCTGGCAGCCCACATATCCGTCAGGAATCTAGACTGCTGACTTTCCCATGCTTTTGAGGGTTTCATTCCTGAATTTTTAGTTGCTGGTCTGCACTCCATTCTCCATCAACAGAGGAATTCCAGCACTGTCAAGGAGATAGGAGGCAGCCACAGACCGGAGCCATCCATGTACTTTAAAACATTCTGGTTGTCATGTTGCAAAAGTCAAAAAGCAAGTGAGATTAACTTTGATAATACATTTTTTTATTTAGGCTAATAGACTCAAGATCAGATTTCAACCAGCGTTAAGAAAATTGTCGTGGTACTTGGCAATGATTTTAGCTCTTGTGCTAAGGCTTTGAGGTGAAGTGTGTGGTTTTATATGTGCAGCCGGTTTCATTTTGCATGGGCCGCACTTCAGTGCTCAGTAGCTGCGTGTGAGTAGCTGTGAGCGTACCGGACAGTGTAAGTTATGTCCTAGGAAACCTTATATCTTCAGAGATGTCCCCAAGCCTGAGCTTATCTGCTCCCTTTATCAAATAGTTACCATAGGTTATTGTTAGCAGCAGCGTCATAATTTTCTTTCCATCTAGGTAATGTTTCACAGATGGGACAAGCATGCTTGTTTTGTGTATCTCTGCTTCACTTGCCCGGCACATGTAATGCACACTGGCCATCAAATGAATAAGGTCCCCTGCTCATTAGGGACTGTCCACCATCATTGCATTCTGTGTGTCTACCCTTACCCTGTCTCAGTTTCTCAGATCCCAAAGCACCTCAAAATCCCCCAGCCCCTCTGCTTGCCCTGTCCCAAGACACCTGACAGCAGGGATTATGAGTGGGCAGCCCAGGCTTGGAGGGGGTGTCTGATGGGCTTGGGAGGGTCTGTGGGGGAAGCCATCACAGTGCAGGAGGAGGTAGGCATTGCTGCCTGGGATGAAGGATGGCCTGCCTGCTGGCCTGGTGAGGCATCATGCGTGCACACTTTCCACCGATCGGTGCCAGCAAGCGTTCCAGGGACACTGCTAAATGCCGGCTGTAAATCTCGCTTAAAGGGCCATCAAGAGCAGCTTTTGGCTGTGAGCATCTTCGCCATTATTCTTCACCAGGCCCTTTTAACGGAGCAGAGAACAGGGCAGTATCTTGTTCAACTGTAACCCAGATAAAAGGAGCTCAGCAGAGTTTAATGGCTGGGGTGTGGGAGGCATGGGACCTGGGGCCAGCTGAGGCTAGCTCTGGGGACATGCAGGTGGGTGGGGGGTCTAGGATGGTTCCTGTGAGGGTTCTACAGGGCTGAGTCCCACTGTTGGAAAATTCTACTTCCTCCCCAGGACTGCTGCTCCTTGGATGGGGGTCAGAGGCCGGAGACGTTCAAGAGCCTTGTTGGCTTTGGGGTCCCTAAGCAACTGGTGACTGAGAGCAAAGACTTACAGCAGCAGCATGTTGGGGTCAGGCAGCCTTGCACCCCCAAATAACATGCTTGTTAAGCCTCAGCAGTAATAGCTTTTCCTTAGCCTCCATCACCTCCTATAATTTCTGATTTCCTTCTTCCAGAGTCTCTCCAAACCCTGGATCTTCCTCATCCTCAAACCCCCTAGCAGCAGCAAAGCCCCCATCACACTACTTCTAGAGATTCAGTGGTTCACAGCCCTACCTGGTGCCAGTATCCTTCAACATCAGGTGTTCCAACTAGCGGAACGACAGCCGAGAGTCCATGTAGTCCTGCACCAGCCAGTGAATCTCACATCTACAGGGCTTCCTGGAAAACTCTTTGTCGAGGGCTGACCCATTCCTCATCATATTGTCTCCTGAATTTGTGGTGGCTTGAGCCACCACGTGTGACAGCTGTGTCCCCAGCCTCCAGCATGATGTTGGACAAGGATTTAAAGGAGCTGGATGTGAGATTCTCAGAAGGAGTGCATGGTGGGTTTGGCTCCCTGCTGTCCTTGGAGTGAATGCAAACCTCTGCTCTCCCCCTTCAGCATTCTAGATGTGGAGTTGGTAGACTGTGGGGCTTTCCTGTGCTATGCCATGCCCATGTCCTCAATATCGTCTGTGACTACTTTTGAACATGTGGCTGAGGAAAAGCCAGCTGATTGTATTGCCCTGGAAGCCGACATGATCTTCTTTTGGTTTATATAGATAAAGTTTATCCGTCTGCTGTTACAGGAGAAGGCTTCACAGTGCTTACATGCCTGGCACTTTCAGAGGTCTCAGAGTGCCTCTGTGCACTGCAGCAGGCCTTGGCGTCTGCCACCGTCCCTGCTGTCACACACTCACATCTGCTGGGTACCACAGGTGGCATCTGGTCCAGGGACATAAGCCCCTGCTGTCCTAAGTGAAGGAGTTTTTACCCAAGGACTCACCCTGCAAATGTTTACTCTACCTGTATGGTTTCAGGAACCAGGTGCTGCGTGGAAACAGGGACAAACAGGCCCAGACCTGCAGGATGTTGTAATCTAGCGAGGAGGAAGGTACGCACATAGGCGACTGGAATGGAGGTGGTGTGGAATGTGTTGTGGAACAAGGGTCCCAGGGTGGACTCTTCCATGGACGCTGGTAGGGCATGGGGGACAAACAAAAAGAGTCAGATCAGAAGTAGGTATAGAAGTTCTGTAAGCATAGATGCTCCAGTAAGGCCACTGTAAATTGAAAATATTACATCAAACAAGCCTTTAACGTACCCAACTTACCAAATATCATAGCCCTCCATAAGCATGCTCAGAACATCTACATTACTGGTGCATCCTGACAGAGCATCCTACCACATAGCCCTGGTCTGGGACAAGAACAAAATTTAAGGGCTAGAGAGATGAGATGGCTCAATGGTTAAAGGCTGGCTGGGTTTGAATCCTCAGTACCCATATACAGCCAGGTTCACAAAGTGGTGCATGCCTCTGGAGTGCATTTGCATGCCAGGAGGCCCTGGGACATCCATTCTCTCTGTCCCTCCCTCTCTCTTCTCTCTCTCAAAGTAAATAAATAACAAAATTAAAAACTCAAAGAGTGGGTTCTCTAGAGCATGCGTCACGTTTTCACCACCATAAAGTTGAAGACCTATAGGCTTGAATCACTGTAAATTGGCAACTGTCCGTATGTGAAATACTGTTAGGACATTTAAGCACATGATCTCATTCCTGACTTAGTCTCAGTCTCTCAGGGCCTGTGTGTGGGAATCGGGAAACTATTCAGAGAAGTTGTTGCCCTGGGACAAATGATGCTTGACCTGTATGGTACATATTCTAGCCTTGCTCTTGTGTACAAAGACATGTCTCTCCATTTCCATCCAGGCATAGTGTAGACAAGATGGGTATGTTTGTGTAGGGATGTTCTGTGATAGACTCATGTGAGCTTTGCTCCTACCCACATGTGCCTGGTATACAGCTTTGTGCAGATGGCTGAACCTGTAGTGGGCATATCTTTGGACACTCTGAAGCTGATCACATAGTCTCCGACCTTATTTCTGCCTCAGGGGACATGGTCATCTAGATCTCGTCATTCCGACACTGGTGACAGCCTGCCTCTGGGTCTTAGGAATGGGTTTACCACTAAACTTGAGTTGTTGCCTTTCCCAAGTGTTTTCTACCCTTCAGGCCACTCTGCCTCCCACCCAGAGTCCCTTGTTGATGAAAGCCCATGGTCTGGGCGGTGATCCGGGACTCAGATCTGCTCTCTCTGGCTGGGCTGGAGTTGGACAGCGGGAGCCTCTGAGAGTTCATGGCGTGGAGAACCAAAGGCTGCTCTCTGCTCCACACGGCCCGTTATCTGAGTGGTCTTCCTGCCACTGATGATCTCAGCTTCTTCCTGGGTGTCAGGTCTCTGGGAAACACGAGATCACCTGGGGAGGGAATAGATGAATGTGAAACACGGGCTCCCCTGGGGAGGAGTAGATGAGTGTGAAACACGGGGTCCCCTGGGGAGGAGTAGATGAATGTGAGGTACACAGAGGGAGGGGGGGAGCTATTTGGATGCTTCATTCCCAAGGGATCACCTCCTTTTCCTTCTTGATATCTGGAAGATTTGGGTACTAGATAGATGTCCCATGTTGGACAGCGTGAAGGTTAATCTCTGGTTGTCAACTTGACAGGGTCTAGAATCACCATGGAAACAGAGGTCTGGCCATGTGTGTGAGGAATTTTCTAGATTAGCTTAGTTGAAGTGAGAGGACCCACCCTAACTGTAGTGGCACCATCCCATAGGCTTGGTCCCTGGACTATATAAAAAGAAGAAGCTGGCTGAGGGTCCAGCATTCATGGGTCTCTACTTCTCCCTGCTGATGTGACGTGGTGTAGGTTTCCTACAGCTGTCATGGTTTCCCTAACATGATGCACTCTACCCTCTGGAACTGTGAGCCAAAATAAATTCTTTCCTTGAGCTACTGCTGACTGGGCATTTTGTTCCAGCAACAAGAAGGTAATTGATACGGGGCTGGAGAGATGGCTTAGCATTTAAGGCAGTTGCCTGCGAAGCCTAAGGACCCATGTTCAACTCTCCACGTCCCATGTTAGCTAGATGCACATCGTGGCACGTGCATCTGGAGTTTGTTTGCAGTGGCTAGAGGCCCTGACACGCCCATACTCTCTTTGTCTCCCTCTGTCCCTCTGTATCTAATTAAAAAAAGATAAAGAAGAAGATAACTGATACAGACAGAGTGGGTTCTACTCTGTCCACTTACCTTGGGTGGCTCATTATCGTAGGCCTCACGGCAGGTATGTGTTCTTGATGCTTTCCTCTGTCATGCAAGAAGCACTGTAGACAAAACTCAAAAGAAAGGCATGGCAGGGAGAACCCAGGAAAAAACTGGACATGGCAGAGTTTCTTTGTGGCAAAGGGCAGAAGTTTGTACAGAGATGCATGGCTGGCAATGCCACCACGATTCACTAGTGTGTACTCAACCCTAAACATAATATCCAGTCCCCACCCTCCACGGCTCGGGGAACCTCATGGAAGAGGGGGTGGGAGGGTGAGACGTGCTGTCTTCTGGTTACAGCGTGGCTGCTATGCTCCTGAACTCCTGAACTCAGCTATGGCTTCATGCACAAGACAGCCTGTCAATGCTTCAACGTCGATGAGAGAGGGGCTCTGAGAGATGCCCCACCTCCCAGAATAAATAGTGATGGTGGCTGTGAAAAGGGGAGTTATATCCATTGGTGGGTTTTCCATTTTCCAGTAAATAACCTCTCTCCCTCCCGTGATCATGCAAGCAATCCTAATTTCACTCAGAGCTCAACCTCCCCTCCAAAGAACAAAAAAAACAACAGTGCATGGAAGTAGGCTTGGAATCTAATGACGAGAAGAAGGTCTTAGTGGGAGGAGGAGAGAGAGGAGGAAGGATAATTGGGGGGGGGGGAATGGGATCAAAATGCATTGTATACCATATGAATGTGTCAATAAATAACTAAATAATGAGAAAAAAAATCTAAAGATTGAGGAAAGGTTTATAAAAGAAGTTTCTCCACAAGCACAATAAATACCGGATTTCACAAATAATGTAACTCAAACCAAATCATTTGTTAAGACTGATCAAAAATAAAGGGCTGAAGAGATGGCTTAACGGTTAAGGTGTTTGCCTGCAAAGCCAAAGGACCCAGATTCAATTCCCCAGTACCCACGTAAGCCACGTAAGCACAAGGGGGCACATACATGCGTGTGGAGTTTGTTTGCAGTGGCTAGAGGCCCTGACGTGCCCGTTCTCTCTGTCTCTCTCTCTAAAATAAATAAATAACATATTAACAAAATAAAGAGCCAATTGATTTGAGGTTGTAGGGAAATGAAGTCTCATCTCTGGGAGGGAATAGACAATGTGAGAAAGTTTACCAACGTTTTAAACATGCACATAATTAAAACTGGTGCTTGTATCGCTTCCCAGCATTTTGGCTAAGATCAAGTATAAATTGCTTCCACCGCTAGCATTTACCTTGCGGCAGTAATTGGGCAAATACACAAAAGATGTAGGTACAGGGCTGTTTACCACAGCGCTGTGGGGGAAAAGGAAGATTAATACTGATTTCTCTGTGAATAGCTAAGTAAATTCTGGATAAATAGTTAAAAAGAGGATGGAGATATATGCTTTGTGGCTTAGAAGGAGCACATTAGATGGGAGTGAGAAACAACCAGGCCCTTGGGCGGCATGAGCTCCATGTGACGTACTATCCTGCAGGTGTGTGTAAACCACTAAGCGTCCAAATGCTGATACGAGGTTGTCTCTGAGTGATGGGGCCACTGAGAGATTTGTGGTTTCTTCTTTGCACCTTTCTGAATGTGCAAACTTTACTGCCACAAGCATGCATTACTTTTGTCAAGTTAAAAATAAAAATCGCATCACCACTGCACATCTTGTTTGGTGGTGCTGGTTTGCCGTAATGCAATTTAAGTAAGGAGGTACTCAAGATGACTAGAACACAGAGACATCCACTCTCTCCAGTGTGGGACTGTCTACCCAATGCCCAAGACTTCCGTATGCTATGTTGAAGGAAGTCGTCCTTGGATCCTTCCAGAGTGAGACTGCCATTCATCTTTTTTTTTTTTAATTTTTCTTTTATTTTTGAGAGCAAAACAGAGAGTGAGAAAGAAAGAGGGATGGAGGGAGAGAGAGAGAGAGAGAGAGAGAGAGAGAGAGAGAGAACGGGCACACCAAGGCTTTTCAGCCACTGTGAATGAACTCCACATGTGTGCCCCCTTGTGCACATGTGCAACATTGTATCACTGTGCATCTGGCAGGGTGAGACCTGGAGATTCAAACATGCATTCTTAGGCTTCGTAGGCAAGTGCCTTACCCGCTAAGCCATCTCTTCAGCCCCATTCATCTTTTTAACATGGAACTTTCTTTCTCTCAAGGAAACAGTTGCATCCTTCTCTTTGCTTCTGCTGAAGTCTTTTCCTGTGTTTGCCTCTGAGCTGACCCCTAATGATCACAGCTAAACAAGCCTGGGCAGAATCTGTCCATCACTGGGGCCTTTGGGCAGGAGCTAGAGAGCTGGACATGCCTGATCTGGCTGGGAGAATTTATTCTTAGCCAGACTATGATATTATCTTGAACATCATTGCTTAGTGTGAGGCCAAAGTAAGACAGAATTCACCTGGATGGAGAGACCTGGGACCAAGTGCGTTCTGGGGTGTGGCCACAGGTGAGGACAGGTGGGCTGACCTTGTTAAGCCCTTAGTGTGTTGCCAGATTTCTTCCTCAAACAAAAGGCAAAAGTATAGATCAGAATGACGAAAGTTTTTAGCTACACAACCATAGGTCCCTTATATTTCCATGACTGCCCCATTTTCAGGCATTATATGTCATTATCAATCACGTGTCCTGAATTTAGTTTCGAAATAAGACCCATGCGCCTTTAAATGTTTCATCTCCTCTGGGCCACGGTGCAGACAGAGTGAAGGGAAGGTGGCATTTAAGCATGAGTGGGAGAGAGAGAGAGAGAGAGAGAGAGTGGTTGTGTGAAAGGGTGGGAGGGCGGGGTGGGTGCTGGAGGGGACCCCGAGATATTTTCTTTCTTGTCTGTTTTTTTTTTCCACCCTATTTCTTTTCCCTCCATGTCAACACCAAACAAGACAGGACTAAAATTAATGGGGAAAGCAGCAATTAGCAAATTAGGTTAGCGGCGTGTTGCCGAGTGGCACGGCTGCCAGGTGCGGGGTCTCTGGCAGGATATTTATTAGGGCCTGTCAGAGAAGTGACGCTTTGATAAATGGAGTTGGGTAATCACCGCTCTCCGACAGCAAGCACTGTGAGGCCTCCGTGTGCACCACCGCGGAAGCCAACCTTTGTTATGACTTAAAAAAAAAAAATTAACACACAGAAAGTGACATAACAGTAGCATCTACTGTCATAGAGAGTAGCCTTGAACTGAAACTCCGGTGTCCAGGGTACGTCTTAGGGGGCTCTTGAGGTTTCTCTTTGGAATGGGCAGAACATGACCAACAGCAACTGTTGTGGATAAGTCTCCCTGAGTTTTGGAAATGCCCTAGAGTTTGTCAGGACAAAGAGCAAGCAGGGATGGGTGGGCTTCGGCTTTCCCTGGGCTACTCTGCAAAGGTGACCATGTGCTGAGGTGTCACAGTGGCTGGAGTTGGCTGGACAGAAAAGACTGGGTGGCTTTGTAAAATGCTGAAAGACTCGCATGATTTTGGGCTCCCAGAATGACTTCCCCAAGATTTTTTGCATCACAATTCCTCCCTTTAGCAAACAGTTATAATTCAGTTTTTTTTTTTCCCTCTGCCGTGATTGGTTTCCTAGGTACTGTTCAATCAAGTGGAGGGTCATGCATACAGCCCTAAGTGATGGGGTGTGGAGGAGCAGGTCGCTGGCTTCAGATGGGTCACTGTCATTTCCTGGGCTCTGTGGGATCTGGAAGATATGATCAGGTCTAGTTTCCATGGAAGCAAGCTCATCTGAAGAGCCTCTGTTGCTATTCTCTGATCTGCAGACTGCAGCTTCAATGCCTGAGTGACCGAATATTTACCAGGTCACTGTTTTCCATAGTGACCCACCAATAGCCTGGTTCCTCTGGTTTGACCAAATAGCAGTACTCAAAACTTATTGATTGAGCCAGCACCTCACAGCACCCCATTATGGGGTGTTAACTACTCTGACCCCACTGTACTTGATGGGGACCTTGCCTGGCCCTCTTGTGACTTTTTTCCTATCGCCTATACATTGTTCATCTGTCTCTAGTTCCTGGCTGTGTCAGACCCACCTAGCTATTAATCCAGGCTAAGTAAGCTGATTTGCTTTACTTTTTCTCTGCAGGCTGAATGCTGGATAGCTTCCCTCTCTGCCTTAGGACCAAGTTCACAGTATACCTGTTAGGGATGAAGTTGGTTTGTGGCTAGTGCTTCTAGGTACCGTCCATCAATATCTCTGGACCTTCTGGACCTTGCTTAATTCCCTTGGGGCTGGAAACTCAGGCTAAGAGAGTCAACCCCTGCCCAGCCTGCCCTGGGTCTCACCGTCAGACCACCTCTGCTGTAGGGTCCTGAAGCTTTGATGCAGGGTGCTGGATTCCTGGGTCCACTTGCTGAGGGGAAGCAGAGAAGAGTGAGGTTCATACGCTTGCCATCTGGAATCCACATCTGGGATGGAAGTTGTGCTGGTGAATCTTCATTGCCAATTGTCTTTAATTTTTTATTGACAACTTCCATACATGTAGAAAAATATATCATGATCATAATGCCCTCCCACCATCCTCTATTTTCTCCCTCCCAAGACCCCACCACCAAATCCTTCTTTTCAACTAGTCTCTCTTCTATTTTGATGTCATCATTTTTTTTTTCCATTTCCAATTTGACTGGATTTAGAATCACTTAGAAGACACATCTCCATGCATGTGTGTGAGGGCATTTCCAGGGCGGTTTAACTGAGGGACAATCTACCTTGAACATAGGTGCCAACATCCTGTGGATTGGGGTGCTGGACTGAATGAAAAGGGAAAAAGGAGGAATCCACTTGGGCACCAGCATTGCCTCTTCCCAGCGTCCTGATCTGTCCGGATATGAATGAGTCTCCAGCCGCCATGTCTCTCCAGCCATGATGGGCAGACCCCCTTAAAGCATGAGCTGCTTTCTGCCAGGTTCTCGGTCATAGCAATGAAGAGGGTACTAACATGGAAGGCAAGGTAAATCACACTTACTACCTTGTGCCTTATGAATTTTCTGACAAACACAGTTCTTACTGGAATTGTCTCTATTGTTATGAGGGTCAGAGAAGTACAAATACACATGTATTAAACACTGACTGTCATCAGACTAGTGGTGGCTGTTGCTGGTGGAACCTTGTCTAAAGAGTGCTTGAAAATGGAGAAGCCTCCTGCGGTGGCCATAGGTTCAGTTCTTGCCGTGTTCTTTTATAACTTTGTAGATGTAGATGAGGTCTTCTCTTCAAAGGGGAAGTACACGACATGATAAAATCAAAGCGATCTCAACAAACTTGAAGGTTGGGACAAAAGCAACAGGGGAAGAAATTCAACAGGGCTAGTGGTAAGTCACACATCAGGTTCAGAGCACACACACACACACACACACACATAGGCACAGAGTCCAGCTCAGATGTAAAGACACTGGAATCCTGTTGGTCCGTTTGTAAAATGATTCATTGTCTTGACAGGAAATAGGAACATGAGTTACGCAAGGAGTTGCACCCAGCTCCACGTTGCTGGGATGAACTATATATCTAAACCAGGCACAGTTTAGGCAAGGAAGGGGTTTGCTCCAAGCGCACACACCCAGGGAAGTTCTGTCAATGGCAGAAGAAGCTGGCTCTCATTCATAAATCCAAGCAGAGAGAGGAACCATCGTCAAGCAACAACACAAAGCAACAAGCAAGGCCTGGGCAGAGCTCTCACCTCTCTGCAGACCTTTGGGCTGGAATTCAGATTTGCCTCCAGCGACACCTCCTGGCCGGAGACCCAAATTACAAGCTCAATAAAATACCTTAATCAATGGGGGGGGGGGCACGTACATTTAAACTACCACCCAAGGGGACCCTTCTTAGGCTCTCTATGTCTCCCTCAAGGGTTTACCTTGGCTTGTCTCAAACCAACGGACCTGTGTTTGATAGAACGCCCTCAGGGTACTAGTAAGGACCCCCTCCCCCACAAAAGTCCCCCATCATTTTGGCATGTAATAGCACTAGGCTGGTCTTGCCCATCTTTTAACGTTATATAAATTCCATCATGTAGTACAAAACGTGTTTCTGGCTTCTTTCACTTAACATTGTGTTCGTGAGCTCCATACATATTGTCACACTGGTTGGGTTTGGCTGTTAGTATTGCTTGGCGTGAGGACACTACGGTTTACTTGTCCATTCTTCTGTGGATGGGCGTCTTGGAGATTGTGCTATGGTGAACCAGTGTCTCCTTCTTCTGTACCTCTGCTCCCTCACCTTCATCTGTACCCTTTCCCCCAATCACTCGCTCTGCTTCAGCCCTGGGACCTGCTGTCCCTTTCACGGCCAGACATTCACATGCCTTGGCTCTCAGGACATGTGATTTCCTCAGCCTTGGGAGGCTTCAGCCCTGCCAACCTTAGGACTCTCTCCCCAAATTTCTTCAGTCCTGGTCAAGATGGCCCCTTCTAGATACCTTTTCCACCCATTCCACCTAGGGCCCTGACCTCTTTATTCATCAGTCTATTCTCTTCCCTTACCTTGGTTTTTCTTCACAGAGCCCATCACCGTGGATCATACTGGACATCATGCGCACTGTGTTGTCGGAGCCTCACACGTCACCCAGCTGCCCTGAGACCATGGGTTCTGTCAGTTATATTCATGTCATGTCCACGTGTAAGCACGGACTTTGCAGACCTCTCTATTGAATGAATATTTGTCTAAAATATAGACATTATCAGTTTCCAGCACGGGCACTTCACCAAAAAGGAAATTAGCATAATTTCATTGGACATCCTTTGAGGATGCACATTAGATCTTGGTGATTGCCTCATTCTCTTAAAATTAGTTGCCAACTGACCAGTTAATAAGGTCTAGAATTTTTCTCAAGACTGAATTAGACCGTTTCCTCTTCTTGGGAAATCAATATGTTATTTATCTTCTGTACTCTCCAACGTTCTACTTGATTTATCAAGGATCTTTCATGTGACTTTGAGATGACATCAGCCAGATTCTGCTAGTCCCTCTTACCTTACTTGTCAGATTGCTTTGAAGTGGAGTTTTTTTGTTTTTTTTTGCATCGTCATCAGGCTTTCTTGTGCACCTGCCAGGTGCAGAGCGCCGTCCTAGGTCTGAGGACACAGGGCACGGCAGACTCTCTGGAGCTGTCAGGGAATCAGGTGTAGGGGAGAAGGCTGTAGGGCAAGTGGAAGCGGTCCAGTGAAGTGGTGTGTGATGTGACCAGGGAATTAGGTGGACAGTGAACATGGTGAAGTGAGGCTAGGTCAGTGTGGGTGTAGAGAGCTTGAAGACCCTGTGGTCATGCATTGGACAAATATTCATTGAGCTTCTGTCATGTGCGAGGTCCTATACCGTGCTGGGTGGATACATAGATTCTGTCCTCATGAAGCTTATAGTGTAGCAGCATCTTGTCATTTGGATATCAAATGTCCACTAAAGACCCGTGTATTGAAGACTTGGTCCTCAGTGCAGCAGTATTCAGAAGCAGGGCTTTGGGAAGTGATTGGATCATGAGAGATCTGACTTAGTCCACTGGTAAGTTCATAGCTTAATGGGATATTCAGAGGTGAGGCCTAGTGGGAGTAAGTAGGTTATGGGGGGGGGGTCATGCCATAGGAGGGTGTATTTTATCCTCAGCCCTTCCTCTCTGCTGCTGGCTGCCATGAGGGCAGAAGCTTTGCTCCACCACACGCTCTCACCACAGTGCTCTGTCTCAACACGAACCCGCCCGAAGGGGTCCAGTGACCATGAGCGGAAGCCTCTCACACTGGGAGCCTAAGAAAACCTTTTCTCCCTTAAGCTTATTTTTCTCAGATGTTTTTGTCCCAGTTAATGGAAAGTTGAAAATCACACGGGGGTGGGGGGGGGTAATAAACAAACAACTAAACAAATCAGAGCACATTTTTCCTTGCTTTAAGCACCGAGAAGGAATGAAACACAGTGATTAGGTTTACGTTGGAGTGCGAAGAATCATTTAAATGGGGTCCAGAGAAGGCTTCTCCAAGAATTCAAAGGAGCCACTCTCTTGGAGAACAAAGGAAGGCCATGCCAGCTTTTCAAGCTGACAGATCCAGGCTGAAGTTCCGTCAGTGGCAGAAGAAGCGGCTTCCATGCGTCCAAGCGGAGAGAACTGTCACCAGCCAGCACCAAAAGCGACAAACACAAAAACAGCACAAACCTTTCTGCATACCTTTGGCCTGGAAATCATCTCTACCCCCCAATACACCTTAGGGCTGGACCCCAGTGTCTACCCCCAGTGACACCTCCTCCAGGCAGGCAGCAGGATCCAAGTATTAACAGAACACCTGAGTCTATGGGGGACATGCATTCGGGTGGGAAGAGGTTGGTGTGTCATAGAGACTGAGTGAAGGCCAGTGTATTGGAGTGGAGTGAGTGGTGGTGCTGTGGGGGGGTGGGGGAGAGTAGTACCAGGCGAGGTGAGGTGGGAGGACTAAGCAGGGGCCAGGTAATGGGAGGGTGGATATCAGACCGTCAATAAATATGGTTTGTGGGGGCTTGGTTATTTTGCTCAGTGGATGAGTGCTTGCCTAGCAAGCGCAAGGTCTTGGGTTTGATTCTCAGCACTGAAAAAAAAAAAACCCAAGAAATATATATGGTTTGTGAATTACTACAGAAATTTGGAAGCTGACCTTAGCCTGTCATCTATGTCATCCAGACCAGGGTCTACATGGGGCCTATACTAGTCTGAGCAAGGCAGTTTTGAGCCTCCTACAGCCTGAAGAGTCCTTTGGAGCACTGGTTTTTGGGTGGCATGTGGCAGGTAGGATTGAGCAGGGTTCATTGAGAACTTTGATTAGCAAATGTTAGAAGTACATGGGCCCACGGCATGACCAGACAATTTTCTTCCTAGATACTATGGGATCTGGGCACAAAGGACATATTTTTTTCAGGCCCCACCCTAAAAAATATCATTTTCCCAGATCATAAGAGAAACAAGAACTTGGGCCCTGAGGATTTAATTAAACTACCATCATCCACCACCTCCATCTCTTGACCACCACTATTACCACCACCACCAGCAGTAGCAGGGTAAACTCCCCTTCTAAATGGAAGCTCCATGATGTTCTTTGTTCGTTGTATTGTTAAAAATGCCTGGAGCCATGCCTGGTGTAATATTTACTACTTATAGACAAATATGACACATCTTCCTTAGGGCCATAGCAAACATTTAAAATATGCTCATGTCTACCATGACATTTTATTTTCTTTCTGTAGAGTATGTGTGTGGTGTGTTGTGTGTAATGTATGGAGTATGCATGTGTATTTCCAGACACAGGCCCCAGTGTGTATGCATGGGAGGCCAGAGGAGAGCAGTGGGTGTTCTCTATCAGAAAGTCCCATTAGGTCTCTGGTCTCAGCCCCCCCCTCCACTCCCAGACTGGGTTTATAATTGTGAGTGGCCATGCCAACCTTTTTTTTTTTTTTTTTTTAATGTGGGTTCTGGGGGGTTGAACTTGGTGGAGTCTGGCCCAAGAATCACTCATAGTTATGTGGCAAGTGCTCTTAATTGATGACCTATCTCACCTGCTCTCTTGCTTATCATTTTAGAGGAAAAGTTGGCAAATTTAACTGGTGAATTTTTTTGTTTGTTTTTCGAGGTAGGGTCTCACTCTAGCCCAGGCTGACCTGGAATTCAGTATGTAGTCTCAGGGTGGCCTCAAACTCCTACCTCTGCCTCCCAAGGGCTGGGATTAAAGGCGTGTGCCACCACGCCCGGCGTTGGTGAATTCTTTTTGACGGTCTCTAAATAGCGATTTCTTTCCTCTCTCCCTCCCACCCCCCCCCCCCGTCTTCTCTCCCTCCCCCCTCCCTGTACACTTTCTTTCTTCTCTTCCTCCTTTTTTGCATGTGTATGAGTGTGTACATGTTTATGCATGTTCACATGTGTATATGTAGCTGTGCGTGCACACACGTGTGAGAGTGCCTGTGGAAGCCAGAGGTTGCTATCACACATGTCTTCCTCAATTGCTCTCCACTTTAGTGATTGAGACAGAGTCTCTCGCTTGAATCCAGAGCTCACTGATTCATTTAGTCTAGTTAGCTAGCTTGTCTAGGGGATCCTGTCTCTGCCTCTTGACCACTGGAATCATAGGCAGGCACCTGCCTGGCATTTATGTGGCTTCGGTGGATCCAAACTCAGGTTCTCATGTGCTTTACCACCTAGTTCTTCCTTCCTTTTTTCCCTTCCTCTAACCCTTCCTTACTTGCTTGCTTGCTTCCTTCTGTCCTTCTGTCCTTCCTTCCTTCCTTCCTTCCTTCCTTCCTTCCTTCCTTCCTTCCTTCCCCCTCTCTCCCTCTCTCTCTGTCTTTCTTTCTTTTTCTTCCCTAGCAAATGAACTCAGGGCCTTGCATATGCTGGGCAAGCACTCTACCAATGAGCTATAACCCTAGATCTGTTTTCTAACATTTTAAAAAACTTGTTAAAATAAAACCAATAAGATAATGAGACAGAGAATATCTGGCTCACAAATCTTAGGGTATTTTCTGTCTGGCTCTTGGCCAACCTGTAATATAGAGTATTTGTCAGGGCAGGCTAGTTTATGCTGTGGTAACAGCTCTCCACCTCAGTAGCCTAGCCTAGCCTAGCCTAGCCTAGCAAGGCTTATCTCTTGCTAAGTCGGTGTCAGCCGTGGGTCTGTTCAACTGTCAGGACATCGGTCTTCAGGTGCCCAGCCATATTGGATACTGTGACTTTGATAGCTGAGCATCAGGCCTCTTCACTGTGGCAGAGGGGAAGCTGCCTTCTAGTGTGCCACTTATGGCACATATTACCCATATGTTATGTTAACTAGAACTCATTATATGATTCTGCTTATCTACAAAGGGCTGAAAGATATGAAGGGGCACTTGGGATGAGATGAGGAAACTGTGCTCTTGAGAGGCGAATGCCACGCTTGACCTTCGCAGGAGGGAAAACGCAGAACAAAGACTTCTCAGGCAAGTGTGATCCTCAAAGCCTATGATCTTATCTGAGACAGTCTCCTTGCTTTAGAAGCTCCGTGTCCCAGTAACAAACCCCATTAAATATCTTGCTGCTTTGGAGTGGCTCAGACAGAATGTTCCCATGGTTGCTGGCACATCTCCCAGAGAAGTCCTTTTAGCTCTGTTCACCCCCAAGCCTCTGGCTCTGTCCCCAGTGCGGGTGGAAGGTGTCATGGTCCGAGTAACTCATGACTCCATCGGCTCTCCACAGTGATGAATGACACCCATCCATCGTGGACCCTGCTGATGGCCCCGCTCGTCCATCATGGCCCCGTGCTCCCAGCTGATGTATTAGCACCTGGAGGATGGATTGCTCAGTGACTGATCTGCTCGGGACAGAAACTGAGCCAATGAGTGAATTCAATCTAATTACACGTCCGCCCTGGCCAGGATGGAGTTATGCGTTGGCAGCCTCTCCTGGGCTCTTGCAGAAATATGACTTGCAGTTCTTCAGCTGCCAGAACATTCCCTACTCATTGCTGATGGACAAAGCACTATTTAAAAAAAAAAAAAAGATCCCTGGAGGGGGGCCACATATTGGCAGCTTGGCCTCATAACGGGAACCTAGGCAAGCCAGGTGAGTCTACTGGAGGGTGAAACCCAATTGCATTTGGAGTGTGTCCCTTGGGTTTGAATCCCATTTCTGTGGCTTATTCTTCACATGACCTTGGACAAGCCACTGGACCTCTCTGAAATGCACTTTCACCTTCTACACAAGAGCGACTGTTGTGAGGACCAAACGGGATGACAGGTATAAAGCGCTCAGGGCCGTGAGCCAGGTGTACAGTCAGTGAGGGTGCTGGTGATGTGTTTTCCCTCATCTCTACCTGTTTGTGGCTGTCATAATGCCAGGCAGACAGTGGAAGCTAATCATGGTTGCAAATGACTTGTTACTCTCACACTGAGCAGTGCACTGACTAGTCTCATGATTGCTTCCACCAAAAGAATATGGAAGAAATTGGTACTGGGCACCTGGGGGCCCAGCTAGCCTGTAGGAGAACAAGCTCCTTCTACGTCTACTTGCAATGATTGCGGGGCTATAGACCTATGTAGCTAGTATTCAAGATGTTGAATTACCCAGAGTCTGCCGTGCTTGGAGGAAGCCCAAGCCAGCTGCTCTGCGGAGGTCATGTGGTGAAGCGCTCGTCACCTTTGATTCCAGCCATACCAACTGAGGTGCTGAATGTGAGAGTGACGGTGTCATCTTGGACATCCAGTTTCATTATCTTCTGATGACAGTGGCCCTGGCTGCCCTGTTGCCATGACTGCATGAGAGATCTCAGGTGAGAACCACTCTTGCTGAGCCGGCCAACTAGCAGAAACATGGGAGAGAAGGAGAAAGGGTTATTTTAAGTGTCGTAGGTTACCTTCGCATTGCCGAGACAAAACATCTGACCAAAAGCAGCTGATGGGAGGAAAGTTTTTATTTTGGCTGACAGTCTCAAGGGGGAAGGGTCATAATGGCAGGGAAAAGATGGTAGAGAGCAGAGGCTGAACATCACCTCCTTGCCAACATCAGGTGGACAATATCAGCAGAAGAGTGAGCTGGACTCTGGCAAAGGGGAGCTAGCTAAAGCAACCCGAAGTCTGCCCCCAGAAACACACCTCCTCCAGCAAGGCTCCACCTCCCAAATTGCTGCCAAGTGGGGACCAAGCATTCAGAAACACACGTTTATGGGGCAAGTATAATTCAAACCACCATATTAAGCAAAATTCCACGCTGGTTTGTTGTTCAGATATAGCCAAATACATAACTGAAACAGGAGTTGATCTAGATGTTACGGTTTGAATCTGAAATTTCCTCCGCAGACTTGTGTTTTGAGCACTTCTTTCCTAGCTGGTGGTGCTACTTTGGGAGATTGTAGAATATGTAAGAGATGAGACCTAGTTGGAGGAAGTAGGTTACCAAGGAGAGCCTTTGGAAGTTATTATAGCCACCCCAAAGTTTTTTTTATTTATTTTGGTTTTCTGAGGTAGGGTCTCACTCTAGCTTAGGCTGACCTGGAATTCACTATGTAGTCTCAGGGTGGCCTTGAAAACATGGAAATCCTCCTATCTCTGCCTCCTGAGTGCTGGGATTAAAGGTGTGCACCACCACGCCCAGCCAGCCCAAAGTTTTTGATGTTTTTCTGCTTCGTGGTGCACAATGATGTGAACAGCCTTAACTGCACCCTCCTGCTGCCATGATCTGAGGTGCTCTACCCCACCTTCCCTAGCCTGATGGACTAAAATGTGTTGAAACCATGAGCAAAATAAGTCTTTTCCCTGGTAAGCTAATTTTTTTTTGGCAGATATTGTGGTCACAGTAATGCCAAAGTAATGAATACACTCAATAGCCTCTTTAGTCAATCAATATATATTGACTGCCAATAACCCCACTGAGGAGGGATCTCAGTGGAATGAATGTGGAGGAGAGGGGATAGAAGAGTATAACCAACTAGGAATCTTACCAATATGTAATATGTTTGTACTGTAAAGTTCATAATAATTAAAAAAAAAGATGCTGGGATGAGCTAGTGGCTATTGACCTTGAGGCACTTCCTGGTTCTTTTCAAATCTTAGCTATGATTGCAGAAAGTAATTTTAATAAATTTGCATCTTTAAGCCTCAGAGAGAAATCCACCAATTCTTTTGGGCTATAGAACCTCATAAAAATTTTGCCTTTGAAATAAAAAGGGTTGGGGACAAAAGGAGATAATGAGAGGGGATTATGATCAAAATATATTATATTCATATATGAACATTGTCAATAAAATGTTTCCCTTTGTATTCACTTCCATTCCCTTCTTTACTCTTGTGTGTGTGTATTCATGTGTGTAAATGTTGGTGTGTATGTGCCACAGTGCATGTGTTGGAGGTCCGAGGACAACTTCTGATGTTGGTACCTGTCTTCTACCTCCTTTGAGTCAGGGCCTCTCGTTGGTCATTGCTGTGTTTGCTAGGTTAGCTGTCATATAAGCTTCTGGCCAATTCTGCTGTCTCTACCTCCTGTCTCTTCTCATTAGAGATTGATTTCAGATACCTACTCGAGCATCTGGCTTTAAGTGGCTTCTCAGGATCTGAACTTAGGAACTCATGCTTGTGTAGCAAGTGTTTCAGTCATTGAGCCATCTCCCACGTCCCCCAATCCCTTACTCTTAAGTAAACCATTATCATTTTATTTTTACATTGACTATTTCATAGAACTAGAACTCTGTAGGATAGTGTCTCTCCAGTCATTGATGAAAACGGACAGCGCCTGTGCAGGCACGCATGTGTGCATGTGTGTGTGTGTGTGTAATTCTTAACTTGTTGCAAACTGATACTTTTGTAAAACAGTAAGAATCAGTTACTAGAAATGCTAATTATCCTGATTGGATCATTACACAGCATGTATGTATCAAATTATCATACTGTACCTCATAAATATGTATGATTATTGTGTATTGATTAAAAAATGAAGTGAAATGATAGGTGAATTACAGGCCTCTTATTATTATTAGATTTGCTGGCTATATTGCTAGTCCATTAGATTGTTGTTGTGGTTTCTAACACTCTGCTGTCATGTCTGCCCTTAGCTGTGAAAGGTCAGAAGGAGTCTATGCCAACACCTGTCTGTGTACTGGTTGGCGTAGGCCACACCTCACATACTTCAAGAAATGTTACTGCCGATATGCACATGAGAGGAAATGGAAAATCTGAGAAAGGTCTTCATATTTTCTTTTTTAGGAGCAGGAAAGCATTTGAGTCAGTTTTACCTGTTGAGAGAAAGGAGCCAGAGCTGTGGGAATGGCTGAAGATCCCAGAAATGAATGGACTGATAGGCAATGTCAGAAAATCCACATTAGAGTTTGTGTGTTGGCCGCTGTATGTATGCTGCATAAATGTAATGAGGAGAGATCTCAGGTTGTGTACGGGGGTTATTCACTTAAGAAAGTGGCATTACAGAAATGCTTATCTTTCAATAAATCTGTAGTCCCTGATTTATACTATCCTAGTGTTCTCAATAAAGGCCTGTCTTTGGGGGAAAGACAAACAACAAGAAAGAATACAGGAAGAAGAATGAAGCTGGTCTCAGCAGGAGAAAGGGCAAGGAAGGAGACCCATGCCAGCCAGGGGAGCCGGGTTTCTCCCAAGAGGTCGCCAAATCACGCTTCTCTGCTCTATGTCCTCCTTTGACAACAGCACTCCAAAGATCCCTGGAGAGTTGCTGTCTCCACCAGTCCAGGACCTGAGGAGCTTCCACTGGCTGCGTAGTTTCCAGGGCGGGGCGGGGGAGAACCATGTGGGCATGATCAATGGGTGGGCAAATGGGTGGGCATGGAATCAGCACCATTGTTCCACATGTGTGATGTGGGGGTGGCCACATAAACCCTGTCTGGGTTTAGATTTTCTTTTTTTTTTAAAAAATATATTTATTTATTTGATAGAGAGAGAGAGAGAGAGAAACAGAGAGGGGGGGGGCATGACAGGGCTTCCAGCTGCTGCAAACGAACTCCAGATGCATGTGCTACCTTGTGCAACTGGCTTATGTGGGTCCTGGGGAATGGAACCTGGGTCCTTTGGCTTTGTAGGCAAGTGTCTTAAGTGCTAAACCATTCATCCAGCCCTAGGTTTTCTTTTCTTTGTATATGTGTGCATACACAGGCATGTGTATATCTTGGTTCGTATGTGGAGATCGGAGGACAACCTTGGGGTGACAGTTTTTGCCTTCTTCCACCATTTTTTTTTTGTTTTGTTTTTGTTTTTCACCACTGTATAAGTGTGTCAGGCTAGCTGGCCCACAAGCTTCTGGGTATTCTCATGGCTCTGCCTCCCATCTTGCCTGTAGACGCACAGGATTAGAGAAGCTTCCGTGTCCAGCTTCACATGAGTTCTGGGGATCTGAACCCCGTTCCTCATGCTTGCACAGTAAGTGCTTTCAACCACGGTGCCACCACCACAGCCTGCTTTTCATTTTACATCATTTGCTTTTTAAAGCATGGCATGTAAAAGAATGTGTCTCATTATGACATTTCCATTCTTTTACATCATCTCTCCTGTCTCCCCTCCTACTCCTCCAGTGGGTCTGTTTCTCCTTCCGAAAGTCCCCCCTTCTACTTTCATGTCACATATATACATGTATGTAATTAAGCCTAAATTCTGAATGTGAGATAAAACACGCAAAATCAAGTATCTGTTACTGAGGGATTTTTTTTTTTTTCTGGCTACCACAGTCTATTCCATTGGTGTGTCAGTCTTTGTGCCAGTACCATGCTGTTTTGTTACTATGGTGCTTTAGTGCAATTTGAAATTAGGTATTGATCATTATTGAGATACTCATAGCAGTGTTCTTTCTGCATGGAATTGTGTTGGCTATTTAGGGTGCTTTGTGCTTCTATGTGAATTACAGGATTAAAAAAAAATTCTGTGAGGATTGTCATTGGAATTTTATTGGGATTGCACTGAATTTTTAGATCACTTTTAGGAATACAGCCATTTCCATTGTACTAATTCTGCTCATTCCTGAGCATGGGAGGACCTTTCATTTATTTTTCCAGTATTGAAAAGTTAAAACAATCCCACTCACAATAGCCTCAGATGCACTAGGAATTAACCTAGTCAAGGACGTGGCTATGTCTTTTCTTTTGGCCTGTCCTGTATTCGTTCTCTCAGGAAATCACCTTGTCCACTTGTCTATTGATAGCTCAGGCAGGGAAGATGGCTTATCTGGTAAAATCACTTGCCGCACAAGCATGAGGATTTTGATCCCCAGAAACCACATAAAGAGCTGGGTGTGACCACGTGTGCCTGTGTGCCTAGTGCTGGTGGGGGTGGGGCAGGGGACAGGGACAGGAGAAGCATTTGGGCTGTTTGGTCAGCCAGTCTGACAAGATAAGGCAGCAACAGGTTCAGCAGAGATTCTGTCTCCCAGAAACAACATGGAAAAAATGACATGACAGGATACCCAATGTTCTCCTCTGGCCTTCACATGGTTGCATACGGGGCACATGCATCTGCACACATATGTGCTTACACCATACATATACCCACTGACAAAATTCTTGCTCAGCCTGTCTGTGCTCTGGAAAGTGACATCACTCGTAAACAACTCCTAGGTATGATCACATTACCCTGGATGGACAGTGAGAGCTTTACTGGGACTTTTGCTGGCTGTGTCACGGATGATGATATTGATATCGTTGGACTATGAGCCTTAATGACAGAAGAGGGTTGGGACTTCCAACTCAGTCACCCTTAGGAGTGGGGCGACCCATTTGATGACACAACTGAGACATGACAAGCTAATACCACATCAGAGAGAGGGATGACGTCTCGATGACAACATCACCTGAGTTCGGCTATCTTGTTCCAGTTCTACCCCATGAGCCACCCAGTTGCATGAGCCGACACGCGACTAGACCGAAGCTCTTCAAGTTGGGTTTCTATCACTCCTACCCATAAGTATTTGGATGGACGTACTTATAGTCCCAGATGGCAAATTAGGAAGCATATGCCACTGATTTATGTCCTCTAGGCTCATGCTTGGCATGTTGATAAGTCACAACCCTCTTCCACTAAGTTTAAACGTGCTTTCAGACTCCTGATAGCTCTGCAATGGCCTTCCATGGTGCTTAGCTTACGTCCCACAAATGCTCACCTCTCACCATGGCTTCCAGGACCTTGCTCAATCTGGCCCACCAGCCTTGTCTGTCTGTTCTTGGACAGACACCGTGTTGCTGTTTGTACCATAGTCATGTGAGCCTGTGCCGGTTGTTGGAGGATTCCATGCTCCTCCTGCCATAGAGTCTTCTCTCCTTGATCTCTTTAATCTGTACCCATCCTTCAGGTATGCACTCAGTTACTTTTTTATGTAGAAGCCATTATTAATTTCTCTGGTTAGGTTAGTTTCCTGTCTGTGGAACTAACAGTATAAAGAGAGTTAACAACACATAGTATTTTCTTTGTGACAAGGCCCAGTTGAAGTAATTTCCTCACATTTCTTAATCTAATCCTCACATTAGCCCTGTGAGGGTGGTACTATCATGCTGCTTTGTATATGAAGAGCTCAAGGCATACGTTACAACATCAGGCATCTCTCTACTACTGCATTTCTCAGAAGTGGTAGTTCATATTTATTTACTTTTGTGTTTAAGTTTGTTTTCCTCCCTCATTGAACGTGAGAACCACATTGGCAGAGATGTACCTACATTTGTTTACTACTATTCCTTCAGCGACCAGTGAAAAGCCCGACTCAGTGGTATGGTTTGAATGTCCTCTGAAACTCATATTGAAATTTAACTGTCATTGTAGCAACACTAAGATATGGGACTCCTAGGGGACGAGGCCCCGAGGGCTCTGTCCTTGTGGGAGGATGCCGTACCTTTTCTGCAGGAGCGGGTTAGCCATTGTGGAAATGGGCTCCTCTCTGGGCCTGATTTGCCTGCTCTCACTCACAGCTTGCTTGCCCTTCTGGTACAAAGGCCCTCGCCAGATGCTGGAGCCACAGTGTTGGACTTCTCAGCTTCCAGAACTGTGAGAGATGAATCTCCTCTGTTAACAAGTGATCCAGTCTCAGGTATTCCAACACAGCAGTAGAAAGTGAACCAAGACACTCAAGAGTCAGTGCCCAAGAAAGGCTTCCAAGGACGACTTGGCAGCTCTAGGTTGCAAAGGCCGTCTCTGTCTACGACGCCCTCCTACCCGACCCCCTAACAAGTGTCCTGAGTTCATATGCAGTTTTAGGGTGGGGCCAGGGTTTCCAGACGGGGAGAGAGGCTCTGTGACATGCAAGCAGCTTTGCAGCTGGCGAGCAGTGGGCTGTGCAGCGGGCTGAGGGCAGCGGGGGAAGGGAGGATGAATGGAGGGGGCCAGAGTGGCTGCGAATGTTCAGCACCGCTGCGGGGGTGAAGCCAGGGCCACAGAGGCCAAGCCCTGGTGACTGATTTCATGGACGGTTAGAGCTCAGTTTTAACGGTAGCCTTGGCGGTGACAGTGATGAACTCGGTGCCCGGGAGCCTGTGGCCTGGCTCAGGGGCAGGTGGGGGAGGAGCCGCAAGTCGAATGTGTGGCAGAGGGGCTTTGCTTCCATATGCATGTATATGGACACAGGCACGTGTGCATGTGTTGTCTGTGCACACACATGAAACAGCTGTGATTTTAGGTGGTTTGTGCATTAGTTTGAGCCAAGTGAAATTGTCGTGAGAGGAGCCATTTCACGCAGCTTAGCAAAATACAAGTGTGCACGGATGACTAGACTTCACGGACACGGACCAAGTATTGACGTGCGCCGCGTGAGCTGAAGCTGTGTCGTGGGGGCACACGTGTGGGTTTACAACATGCATGCAGGTTGCTAGAAGCTGCGTACAGGTGACTACACGTGTGTGTGCATGGTGCATTTGTGTGATGCAGAGAGGAGCCTGGAGCTAACCCTAACCCTGCTACACTTAGATAATGGCGTATACTCTGCAATACCTGAGTAGGTGGCCAGGGGTCTTCCAGTGAGGGAAGGGACACAGGCTCTCTAGGGATTAGTGTAGTCTGGGCATCAGTGTGTTGTGCAGTCTCCCCTTGTCTCCCCCCCACACCCCATCAGACAGCTGCCCCAGGCCTTCTGGATATCATCTTTGCTTAGATCTTGAACAATGTTCACATGGTCCTTGTGTGTACCAGTTCAGGAATAGTCATCACTCTTGTGGGAAGATCCCTCAGCAGACACTATTATTTGCTTCTGGAAGATTCAGAGGAGCACGGTGGCAAGAGTTCAGTAACCTTGGGATAACCCAAACAGGCCCAGACATAATGGATAGGATACATTTGTGCAGTGAAATCCTGGCTGTAGTGATTACTAAATGTGTGGCTTTGCTAAAACTTACTTAAATTCCCTCCCCTCATGTAAATTTACCTAGCACAGTACCTGACACATGTCAGAGGCTGCTCCGCCACAGGATGGTCTTGACCTGTTTCTTTAGCCATAAAACACTCACTAATGCCTAGTATGGGAATTAGTTTTGCTATTAAACCGAGTTTTGGATTTTGGGCTCTTAGCGACACAGTATGATTAAGTTTCTCTGTCCCTTTGCATTCAGCTATGGCCACATGACTAGTTTTGACCAATGAGATGAGAGCACACTGGTGCGGGTTATTCCTTCTTGGAGCTTTTAAGTGCCAGGTTTTCTTTCATCTGTATTGGCAAAACGAAACCAGGCAGACGGGTCATCCTTCAGCCTGAGGTCCTTCCAGAGGGAGGATCATGTGGAGCAGGGCCTCTAGCTGACTTATGGTAGACAGATGTAGAGGGAGAGTGAAATTTGTTGTTTTGAGGGCTGGAGACATGGCTTAGCCTTTAAGGTGCTTGCCTGTGAAGCCTAAGGATCCAGGTTCAATTCCCTAGAACCCATGTAAGCCAGATGCACATGGTGGAGTTTGTTTGTAGTGGCTGGAGGCCCCGGTGCACCCATTCTCTCTCTCTCTCTCAAATAAATAAATAAAATAAAGTTTTTTAAAAAGGAAAATATTAAAATTTGTTGTTTTAATGCCAGGTGTGGTGGTACTGTAATCCCATTGCTGGCAAGGCAGCGATAGGAAGATTCCTGAGGCTTGCTGGCCAGACTGTCTAGCCTAACTGGTGACCTCCTGGTCAATGGGACACTATGCGTTAAAAAAAAAAGGTGCCCAGCATTTCTGAGGAAAAACACCCAAGGTTGTACCTTGGTCTCCACATGTACATGCACACATACTTGCACATAACATTCATACTACTGTGCACACACATGTGCACACACACATATATATTTAAAAATTTTGTTCTACTAATCTGGGGGATTACTTGTTATTGTATAGTTACTTAGTTGATCCTGTGCTGGGCTCTCCCTCTGATTGTGTGTTTCAGTCCATCTGTAAGGGAAGTGTTGTCCTTTCTCAAGTGACAAAAGAGCTTGGGGATTTGTGGCTTTAAATGTAGCCACCAAGTAGGATCAGTGTTTTTTTATTTTTATTTTTATTTATTTATTTGAGAGCAAGAGAGAGAGAGAGAGAGAGAGAGAGAGAGAGAGAGAAAGAGAGAGAAACAGAAGGAATGGGTGTGCCAGGGCCTCCAGCTACTGCAAATGAACTCTAGATGCGTGCGCCCCCTTGTGCATCTGGCTAACGTGGGTCCTGGGAATCGAGCCTCGAACTGGGGTCCTTAGGCTTCATAGGCAAGCACCTAACCCATAAGCCATCTCTCCAGCCCAGGATCAGTGTTTTGATTGGAAGTGACCTTTGAGACTTCTACCAGAATGATCTGCAAGAATCGTAATTCAGGGCTGGAGAGATGGCTTAGCAGTTAAAGCTGTGAAGCCTAAGGACCCAGGGTCAATGCCCTAGTACCTATGCAAGCCAGATGCACAAGGGGGCACATGCATCTGGGGTTTGTCATGCCCATTCTCTCTCTCTCAATTAAATCAATAAAAAATGAAAAAAAAATAAAAAAAAGAATGGCAATTCACTTTAAAAGACATTTCTGAAGCGCATTGGATGGTCAGCTGCAGAAGAGCCAACAGACAACAGAGAAGAGCCAACAGAGAAGAATCCCTATTTTATGATCCGATTCAGATGACAGAGGAAGCTCTGAAGTGCCTGAGGGAGACGTCACTTCCTCTCTGCTGGAAAGTTCACCCAGAAAAATATAGAACTCAAGGTCACTTTGCACTTAAAAAAAAAATCTCACAAAACTTCGGAAGATTCAGAGAAATATAAGGCTTAAACAATTAAAATCATAATATTTTGCCAGCCGGAGATAGTCAACATACCCAGTCTTCCAGCTGTTCTCAATCTATGCTTTAAAATTGATGGTCATGCTATATTCCTATTATCTGCATCATCTTTTATCCCACTTAACAATTTGTGAATACTCTGCTTGAAGTCCACAGAGGACCATATCATTATTTTAAATAGCTGAAGAATGTTCTGTCACATGATCTCTCTATTTATTTTGAATTTTTCTTAATAATAATGAACCAAGCATTTTGAGCCCTTTAGGCTGTTTGCAAGCTCTTGCTGTTATCAACAGAATGGAGATGAAATTCTGTGGAAGATGCATCTTCTGGCACTTGCCTAATTATTTCCTTAGAATAATTCTTTGAAGTGGGAGTGCTCATCAAAAGAAATGTACTTTTCAAGGGCTTTTGTTACAGATTGCCAAATCGCTGTCCCAGAAGCACTGTATTAATTTGCAGCCCTGGAAGTAATGCATAGGAATGTCCTTTACTCGATTTCCACATCAATACAGGATATTGTCAATCTCTTAAATCTTCGCTAATTCTAGCAGTGAAAAATGGCCCTTTCTTTTATCATTGTAAATTTCTTTGCCTCTTAGTGTCTGTGGACTACTTTTTTTTTTTCCCAGAAAGTTGTATTATTAAGATATCTTCTTGGTGACCATGTTGGGATACCTGGGATGCAGAGAACGTAATTCATTCATTCAACAAATACTTACTTACACATACTGTGTGCCAGGCTGACATGACATAGGGCATAAGACCCATGGCATCTCTGTTTCTGAGTCCACAGAGAGCTGTGTGTGTGTGTGCATGTGTGTGTGTGTGTGTGCGTGCATGTGTGTGTGTGTGTGTGTGTGTGTGGTTGGCAGAGACCTGGCTCTTCACCTGCCGCACACATGACTTTTTTTTTTTTTTAATTTCATTTCTCGAGGTAAGGTCTCATTCTAGCCCAGGCTGACCTGGAATTCACTATGTAGTCTCAGGGTGGTCTTGAATTCACAGTGATCCTCCTACCTCTGCCTCCCAAGTGATGGGATTAAAGATGTGTGCCACTATACCCAGCCATATGACTTTTTAATTTTTATTTTTGAGAGAGAGAGAGAGAGAGAGAGAGAGAGAGAGAGAGAGCATTGGCATCCCAGGGCTTCAGCCACTGCAATCAAACTCCAGAGGCTTGGGCCACCTAGTGGGCATGTGTAACCTTGCCCTTGCTTCACCTTTGTGCATCTGGCTTATGTGGGATCTGGAAAGTTGAACATGCCAAGTCCTCCTGTTTTATCTTTAAGTTCTGTGGCTGAGGTGTGCAGTTTGTTCACTTGGGCTCACCCTGTCCCCCTTCACAGATTTCTGATTTCTAAATGTGCTGCACACATGTGGATGAGATCCTGTGACCTGAACTCAGGGTATCCAGACTTATAAATAAATACTATTCTGGATGTACAACCAGAAAGATGTAAAGTCATGCCAGTCACCCTTTTTGTGAGGAATTGCTGAGTGCCAGGCCCCGGGTCAGGTGCTAGGGATGTAGACAAGCTTACCAGCACTGTTCTTAGGCTGAGATCCACAGTCTCGCCAAATGAAATATCCTGTAGTATCCTGTACTCATCCATAGGAGCCCATAGCAGCTCATTCTTACCATGTTCTCAAAGGTCTTGGAAAAGCTAAGAATTAATGTTACTTTTAGCGTAATTATAGCAAGTACACATTATCTAAACCCATTCCCCTCTATAAGCCAAGCAGAACACTGGGCTCCTATAAACTCTTTAAGTCCAATGAGGAAAATAGAAACTGCTCTGCATACGTGGGATGGAGGGAATTGAATTATACAGATAATGGAAGAATTGAGAGGACCCAGGCAGGGTGAGACAATTCTGAGTGTAGGCAGCAGTGGGAACCTACTACTGCTTCCATGCCTGAACAGGCAGAGGGAGGTGGTCATGTTTTCAGAGAGTCTGGGGCCAAAAGAAGTTAGAGCCTCGAAGGGCCTGTTACATGGGAACTCACACCTTGGAGGAGATCCTGCTCTTGCTGGGAAGATGTTGCCCTGGCTGGGAGGAAGAAGGAGATAGAAAAAAAAGATTCCCACTTTTCCTTCCTACTGTCTTAAGTTTTCCATCAGTGCCTCCCACTGGCTACCTTTGCTAAAAGCTCGCTGACCTTTTGCTGAGTCAGAGGTCAGCTCTCTTCATGTCAGATAGCAGGGCAGTGGAAGAGGAAAGAATGGATTTGATAGCAAACAACACACAGAATGGCCTCCCATTGTACAAAACCACCTTACCACTCTGAGGTTAAATACTGCTGAAATCATTTTAAATTTGAGCCACCAGAAATCCAGCAGAGCTAAGAGGCTGGGTATCAGGACACACAGTCATTAGGCAGTGGGATTGGATTTCAGGTCAGGTTTGCTTAGGACCAAGGTTCTACTTTCTCCACACCTGGATTTCCATTTCTAAATCTCACCATTACTCTGTACACCTTTAGCTCTCATGTGGACCACCTTGGCCGTGCCCCTGACTCAGTTTCTTAGCTGTCGCATCACCCATGACTTTTATTCACATTTCTTCACCACCAGGGCTGCCATGTTACTCGTTTCACTGAATTCTTTTTTTTTTTTTAAATAGTGCTTTAAAAATATTTTTATTTGAGAGAAGGAGAAACAGGCAGGTAGAGAGAGATTTAGAAAGAGTGAATGGGCACACCAGGGCTTTCAGCCACTGCAAACAAACTCTAGACACATGAGCTACCTTGTGCATCTGGCTTACATGGGTCCTGGGGAACAGAACCTGGGTCCTATGGCTTTGCAGGCAAATGCCTTAACCACTAAGCAATCTCTCAAGCCCTCACTGGATTCTTTATGAATGCTATTTCCACAGTTGTGCAATGTGATGACCACATTGACAGCCACACAAGTCCATGGTCATAGTCTGGACCTAGGCTTCACATTTGACCTCTTAGCTTTTGACTTGTAGGTTCAAAGAGATCCTCTTCTGCTCTCCCCTTCTCTTTCCCATCACTCTCATTGACTTGCCTTTTTAAAGACTTCACTCTGACCTCACTCATGTTTATGGGCTGTTGTAGCTAGGTTCGCATTGCTGGTAGAAATCACCCAGCCCAGACAAGCTTGTGGGAAAAAAAGAGGTTTATTTTGGCTTACAGGCTTGAGTAGGAAACTCCATGATGGCAGGGAAAACAATGGCATGAGCAGAGGGTGGACATCACCCCCTAGCCAACATAATGTGGACCATAGCAAAAGGAGAGTGTGCCAAACACTGACAAGGGGACATTGGCTATAACACCTATAAGCCCTCCCCCAACAATATACTGCCTCCAGGAGGCTTTAATTTCCAGTTACCATCAGCTGGGGAGACTAGCATTCAGAACACCTAAGTTTATGGGGGACACCTGAATCAAACCATTACATGGTCTGATTCTTCTCAGTCTACCATCTCTTCCTAGATGTACTCTCTTTCATGTCCCCACAGTCATGCATGACTCCTGTGACTTTTCCATGACATAACCTCGCCAGTCCTTGGCTTTAAAGTTTGGGCTCATCACGCATTTATGATTTCCACACCAGTTCAATCCTGTGAATGGTCTTGGATGTTCAGCTATAGTTTGAGAACTTTTTGTACATAGTAGCTACTACTAACCTCATCTCTCTCCCCTTGGCCCAGGGCACTCATTTTTTGGGGGGTGGGAGGGGAGAAAGAACCTAGTGTCTATATTTAGATAAGCTCAGTTATGGACCGATGTTAAGTGGGTTACCAATGGAAAATGCCCAGGGATGAGGTAAAAATAACGGAATGAGAGGACATCATAGGGAACAAAGACTGAGGCATGGTAATGGCAGCATGATTTCCTGAGGAGAAATACCAGGAGCAGGCAGGAAGACAGGGAGCTGAAGGTGACCACTTTCTTTTAGAGCACATAGACCCTCTTTTCTCTTGAATTTTTCAGTTCCCTAAGAACACTGGGCCCAGTGGCTTCACAAGGGTTAACACGCTCTCTCTCCATCCCGTGGCTTCAACCATTAATTACATCAGTGGCTGCAGACGTGGCGTGGAACCGGGTCCCAGTTCTTCCAGCTTCAGAGTGGGTTTGTTGCCAGCCAGGCATTCTGGAGGACTAATTGTGAGCCCCCTGCACCTGCTGGTTTCCCTGGTGGCTGGTGCTCAGGAAAAGGGGGGGGGGGAGAGAAAGAGTTATTATTAATGAGCTTGGTGCTCATGATAATAAAGCAATGGAGATGTTGGCAGAGGGGCTGGCAGTCCAGGTGTGGTGGCAGAGAAGGCTGGTCGGCATTTCTGAAAATGTGACTATGTAATCCTGTCACCTGCCTCCTTCCCTGACTTCTGTTGTGATGCCCAGTGACAGAAGAGCTGTCATCCTGAGGGACATGTGCAGTCCTTGCAAGCTCCTGCCCAGTCAGAGCCACCTGGATGGAGGAGTTGCTGAACTGGCACTGGAGAGACGGGGCTGACTCTGACTGAGCTGACTTGGGGCACTGGAATACAAGTACCAAAGACCTGGCTGGAACCTGGTTTACCTGGGCTTAGTCGATGCAGCTGTGAGATGGAGGACATAAAATGACCACTTTCCTATACCATGAAGGGGTCTGGGTAGTGTCTTACTGCCGGCATGGATACAGGGTTGAGAATAGGGCAAGAAATCCAGGCACTTAGGCCGTAGAATTTTTTTTAATACTTATTCATTTATTTATTTTGGTTTTTCTAGGTAAGGTCTCACTCTAGCTCAGGCTGACCTGGAATTAACTATGTAGTCTCAGGATGGCTTTGAACTCATGGTGATCCTCCTACCTCTGCCTCCCAAGTGCTGGGATTAAAGGCATGTGCCACCACACCTGACCTATTTTTTTTTAATAAGATTTTATTTTTATTTATTCATTACAGTCAGAGGGAGGGAAAGAGAGAGAGAGAGAGAGAGTGTGTGAGAATGGGCACACCAGGGCTTCCAGCCATTGCAAACGAACTCCAGATTCATGCGCCATCTTGTACATCTGGCTTACTTGGGTCCTGGGGAATCAAGCCTCGAACTGGGGCCCTTAGGCTTCGTAGGCAAGCGCTTAACTGCTAAGCCATCTCTCCAGCCCCTAGGCCATAGAATTTATCTTCCTTGATTTTTAGAGACAAGGTGTCTTGAAGCTCAGGCTGGTGTCCAGGTTGTGGCGTAGCTGAGAGTGAGCTTGAACATCTGATTCTCCTGTCTCCTCCTCTGAAATGCTGAGATTACAGGAATGTGCTCCCTTACCAGGTTTTGGGGTCCAGATTTTCTTTTCTGATTTTTTCCAGGTAGGGTCTCATTCTAGCTCAGGCTGTCCTGGAATTCACTATGTAGTCTCAGGGTGGCCTCTAACTCTCAAAGGTCCTCCTACCTCTGCTTCCTGAGTGCTGCAATCATGCCTGGCTCCAGGGGTGCAGAATGTAAGGAGGTACTTACTCTCAGATTTGTACAAGTACAGGAGCAGTGTTGAGACTGAATGCCTTCAAGTCTGTGCTCAGAGTGCCTTACCTCCTTGATGCCCTTAGGACAGCCCACTGGCCATCTCTCCTCTGTCTTTGGTTTCCAGGGGTTGACCAGGAGGCCCATCTGGAAGCCCTTAGTCAACTGGGACAAATGGTAACAGCTGACATCGACTGAGCAGTGTACCGCTACTTCTCACTTAGTTGTCAACACACACATGGAAGGCAGGTGAGAGAAGCCATCTTGCAGGTGGTGATGTGTGCAGGCTCTTGGTGAGAGCTTCTGCCTTCCACTTCGAGTGTCAGCCGTGCCACTTACTCTCCTGTGGACGTAGGCCATATACTCAGTACAGTGGCATCTTGGTTTCCTCATCTGCAAATGGTGTCTGTTGTCTGAATAGATCAATTTTTAAAAATTGTGTGTGTGTGTGTGTGTGTGTGTGTATGGCTCACGTGTGTAGGTCAGAGGACAACCTGGGGGTGTTGTCCCTCTCTTTCTGCCTTCTTTGAGAGGTTGTTTCTCATTCACTTTGCCCATGGGAAGGCCAGGCTAGCTGGCCTGCGAACTTTGGGATTCTCTTGGCCTTGCCTCCCATTGCCATGGGCATATTAGGATCATAGATACGTATGTGACCTTACGTGTGGTACCACTTTTCGTCTGGCTCTACGTGGGTGATTGGGATCTGAACTCTGGTAGGCATGCTTACAGAACAAGTGCCTTTAACTTCTGAGCCACTTCCTGAGCCTTATTTACCCTCACAGAGTGCTTCTATATCTTTGCAGAATAACTTATCATTCAAGTAGAGGTTAAATACCACTTCCTTGAAAAGTCTTTCTTAGGCAACCTCACCTACATAAGCTCTTTACTCCTCTCAATATGGTGACATTCAACTATTGACTTCACAGCCATCACTTACTTCAGTTATCTTTGTTCCCTTGATAGCCATCGACATCAGACAAGATTGGGTATGTTCACGCTAGTATGCCCATAGACATGCTATCTACATCATTGGAGGGCAAATTCCAGGAAATAAAGGACCTTGCCTACCTTATTTATTGATGCATCCATGAAGTCCTAAATAGGTAGCTGTCAAAAGAAAGCATAAATGAATGAAGAATTTGAAAATGGTCCTTAACTCACTGTTTGTGGGGAGGATTAAGGAGACAACCCATGAAGAGGGATTGGCATACACAGAAGTCCTCACCTCTGAGGCCCGTGGAGAGTAAATGATTTGTCCAAAACCCCAAGCTCACACTGTTACTTTCTGAGTATTATAGCCTTCCCCAGTGCTCTGTGGACAGGACACAAAAATGCGAGTTGAAAACTACAGATTCCCTGGAGAAGGAGGTGTTCTGGGATTGAGGAGAAAGGGTATGTAGATGTAGGATTGTTGTACAACCTTGTGGGTAGGGTCATCACATCACTCTGCATAGGAGCCTGGGGGATGATTGCCATATAGTCTGACATCTAGGACTACCTTGGAACCTTGGGTCTCATTGTTGCATTTCCTTGGGAAAAGTGGTGACATATTCTTTGTACCCATCTAGCAAGCCTGCTACTGCTGTCCATTGGTGGCCTCAACCCATCGTTCCTGAAGTGACTGAAACTGTTCTTGAACTGAGAACTGTTTAGAGGCTAACTTCCAGGCATGACTTTCATAGTGCTCTGAATGCCCAGACAACCCCAATCTCCTTCAATGCAGTCTGTTATGGTTTAAATCTAAGCCATGTTTTGAATACTTGGTCTTCAGCCAGTGGTGCTGTTTTGGGAATTTGTGGAACCTGCAGGAGGTGGAACCCAGCTGGTAGAAGTGGCAGCCATGTAAAAGGTTGTGCCTGTGCCTGGTTCTGGTATCTTCTCTGATTCCTGGGCTGCTGTGATGTGAGTGAAGAGCCTTAACTGTGTGTTCCTGAGGGTGTGAATGGAGATGCATCTCCATGCCTTCCTTCTCGGATGGACTGAAACCCTCCAAAACTATGAACCAAAACAAATCGTTCCACTCTTAAGTTGTATCTGTCAGGTGTTTTGGTCACAGGCATTCAAACATAATTAAGACAGTCTCTTTAATATGGAACGTGGCCTTTAATTCCAGCACTTGGAGGGCAGAGGTAGGGAGATTGCTGTGAGTTCAAGGCTAGCCTGAGACTACATAATGAATTTCTGGTCAGCCCCCCAAAACCAAAAAAAATTTTAAAAGTAGTCTATGGGGCTGGAGAGGTGGCTAAGTGGTTAAGGCACTTGGTCTGTGAAGCCTAAGGACCCAGGTTCGATTCCCCAGGGCCCATGTAAGACAGATGCACAAAGTGGCACATTCATCTGGAGTTCATTTGCAGTGTGGTTGGAGGCCCTGACTCACCCATTTTCTCTATCTACCTCTTTCTCTTCAATAAATAAATAATTTTGTTTTAAAAAGTGGCTTATGGCTGTACCACCCTGAACATGCCCAGTCTTACCTGATCTTTGAAGCTAAGCAGGGTTGGTCCTGGCTAGTACTTGGATGGGCGATCCAGAAGTGTTGGAAGTTTGAGGTCTCATAGCCACATCCAGAGTCAATCCTCTATCTCAAAGGGTTCTCCATGAACATAGATCTCTTGAGTGATTTTCTGGGGTATCCAAGAATTTTCAAGGTGGATTTGTAGAAAAGCCTAAGGATGAACAAGCAGCCATAGTGAACAAGCAGTATATCTAATGCTTAGAACTTATAGCAAAAAGAAGACCAAAAACAAGGAGCCCAAAACTAGATAAGAATTTGATCCTAACTGAAAGAGAAAATATCAATTGCAAAATCACACTATAAATCATGATAGATTGTTCCCTATGCCGTGACTGCATGCCATTTCAGTAATTGGTCATCATTTAGACTTTGAGCAGAAAGCCCTGAATAGAAGCGTCATTCTGCATTAAGATCAGCAGGGATGAACCATGTAGAGGAGAAATGTTATGTATTGCCAAGAGTTCTCAGTGAAATGAATACCCTGGGCCTCCCCCAGTGCCTTTCCTCACAGTCCTTCTGGGTATAGATTTCTTTGTTTGAAACTCGCAGTGAGGATGGACGTAGAATATTAATTATCATTTTAATGATAATAGTGATGATGATCGTAGCAGTAAACATTTGAGAGATTACCCTGCCCTGATGGCTTTAGGTATATTGCCTAATTGAATTGTCACAACTTAGCTGTAACTATTGCCATTACACGAAGACAACAGGATGCTGAGCAGTAGGTGGCTTGTCCCCAAGGTCACACTGAAGTACGTGGTATGAACCTGGGTGGTCAGATTCTTTTGTCCTCAAATGGCATTCGTGTGTGTGTGTGTGTGTGTGTGTGTGTGTGTGCTAATGTTTATGCATGTGCAAGTGTGTGTGAAGACTAGAGAGGAGAAACTCAGGTGTCATCTACATTTTTTGAGACAGGGTCTCTTATTGGCCTGGAACTCACCACGTAGGCTAGACTGGCCTCATCTGCCATCACCTTCCCAGCACCAGGAGTGCAACTGTCACTTTTTTTTTTATGTGGGTTCTGGGGGTTGAACTCAGATCCTCATGTATATAAAGGCAAACATTTTACCAGCCCCTCAGGTGGCTTTCTTTTGCATGAGCATGTATGGTGTGTGTGTGTGTGTGTGTGTTCATATGTGTGTGGGTGCTCATGCACATATGTGTGCACACATGTGGAGACCAGAGGTTAATGTTGGGGTCTTCCTCAAATGCTTTTCACTTTATTTTTGAGACAGGGTTTTTCTCTGAACCTACAGCTCACTGACTCTGCTAGAGTAGCTAAGTCCTAGGGATCCTCCTAGGACTTGTCTCAGCCTCTCCAGCTCTAGGATTATAGGCACATGCCGTCACATCTAGCTTTTACCTGGGTGCTGGGGAACTAAACTCAGATCTTCATGCTTGTGTAGCAAGCAAGCCTTTTACCCACTGAGCCAACCTTCCCAGTCCCTTAAACGGCCTTTTAAATTTATTTTTTTATTTATTTACAAGCAGAGAAATGGAGAAGAAAGAGAGAATAGGAATGCCAGGGCCCCCAGCTGCTGCAAATGAACTTCAGGTGCCTGCGCCACTTTGTGCGTCTGGTTTTACGTGCATCCTGGGGAATTGAATCCAGGTTGTTAGGCTTTTCAGGCAAGTGCCTTAACTGAGCCATCTCTTAAGCCCTTCAATGGCTTTGTGGTGACCATATATCTTTGGATCACGGAGTCTAGCCTGTGACTAATAAACATCACTCGAGTTTCCTGGTGGCCCTAGATGTCCTAGGTCTGTAGCTACTCTGGTCTGTGAGCATGCATTTATTTTAGGTGATAAACTTCTCAAAGGAGAGACTTCTCTCCACATCTCCGCTCACTATTTTGGACATGAGGAGGTACAGGTATGGAAGCAGTTGAGTGCCGGTTGGGGGGTTGGTAAGATGCCCTTACTCAGGACACGGCGGCGGTTGGGAGGCTGGTGCATTCCGAGAAGGATGGGCTGCTGGGCGTGGCTGGAAGAGTGAAGTCCATGGCTAGGGTGCTATTCAGCAGATTTGGAACTGATACTGAGTGCCATGCGGATGCCTCTTTACTTTGCTCTGTTGGCATTTGGGAGTCACCTGGGGCTTTGAAAAGAGCATAATAAGATATTTCTTCTAAAGGTCACCTCCTGGGGTGCTGGGGCTTGTGAACTGGATATGGGAGAGTCTTGAGACCAGAGACCAGCTGGATGCAGAGCCCCTGGGTGGTCTGCTCTCTGTCTTTACTGCCTCTTTTTTTTTTTTTTTTGAAGCAAGCCCAACAGATTGCTTTTTTATGTGAGAGTGAGAGAGTGAGAAGGTGAGTGAGAGAAAGAGAGAGAGAGAGAGAGAGAGAGAATTGGCACACCAGGGCCTGAGCCACTGCAATCAAACTCCATATACATGCACCCTCTTGTGAGCATGTGCGACCTTGCGTGCTAGGTCACTGTGTGTCTGGCTTACTTGGGACCTAGAGAGTCAAACATGAGTCTTAACCACTAAGTCATCTCTCCTGCCCTACAGCCTCTTTTCTAGACTGGAGGATCCATGGAAAGATGTCTGCTTCCTTGCTCTTTTTTTTTTTTTTTTTGCTTTTGGGACCTTGTTGGCCTGGGAGAGGCCCTGTGTTCCTGCCAGTAGCCAGTCATATGTGGGCTCCCTGGGTGCAGGCTGGCACGTGAATTTCCTGTTATCAATGTTTGCTGTGTTCCAATGTCTTACCATGAGTCATTTCATTTGCTTCTCGCCATAGTTCTAAGTGGTTATAACTGTGCTTCCATGCTGAATATAAAGGCCAGACAAAAACTGACGGTTTTGCAGCTTGCAAGTCATGGAGCTGGCCCTTGAACTTGTGTCTACCGACTGAGTCCAGTGTGCTTTGCTATATTCCAGAGTCCCTGGATTGGGCTCAGGGGAAAGTGGGCTATGTAGTGGACACTGGGTCAGCTGTGCCTCTGGGGGGCTCATTTGACCCTTTGGTGAAGGCAAAGACCCTCACCTGGCTGGTGTCTCCCCTCTCCTGTTTCAGGCTTGTCTTCTACATAGATTAATTGCTGCTCACTCAAGGTGTGATGTTCTGCCATTTTGCTGTTCTGGCCAGGATGGGGGTGGTGGGGAGCGGTGCAGCCATGCTGATCAGTATTCTGTACCTGCACATCTGGCTGCCTGCATGGCACCCTCATCGGAAAGTGATCCATCAGCCAGGAGCCTTACTGCCATCCCAGCTGCCAAGCCAGCACCTATGGGCTTCCTGAGGTGTGACAAGATCCTCAGAGCCTCAGGCTGGGCCTGCTGTCTGTCTCTTGGAAGATTTTTTTTTTTTTTTTTGGCGGGTGCAGGTAGTAGATGATATGCCTCACTGAGCCACTCTTGGGGCTTTGGAGAAAACAGGCTGAGGTGCAGGTACTCCCTGGGGGAATGAAAGGATACATCCTGAACATAACCCCTGTCAATCCCAGCACCCAAGGGGAGCAAGATCTCCCAAGGTCCAGCCCTTCTCAGCCTCCCCCAGTAGTTCCACAGAGGCTATTTTCAGTAGAGACGAGAGTAGAAGGACCTGGCAGGGCTGTGGTGTGTGCCCCAGCTAGACCAGCGTGCGACTTATGGAAAGATGCAGGAAGCCTGCCTACAGCCTACGGGCCCTCTCTGTGCCCCTCTAGGGGCCACCTCTGTTCAGATTTAGGTGGGATTCATCCTGTGTTTGTAGAACTAGACATGTGCCAGGATGGGCTCTTCTAAAAGTGGATCTGGGGTCCCTGCCCCAGAGTTTCTGACTCATCACGCTTAGGGTAGAGTCTCTACTACATTTCTAATGATCTCAGATGATACCACACTTGGAAAACTACAGGTCTGGAGAAAGGCTAATGCCCTCCTAATGTCGTCCTTTTGGAATCTGCAGAAATCTAACTGCTGGTTTTATTGGCTTGCTAGTTCCGAGCTAATTTTCTGTTGTTGCCCTAGCTTGTCAGGGTATTACTAGACTCAAAATAAAGGGTAAAGATATTGGTGACTGGCAAGAACCCTTCACAGCATAGCTAGCCAACACTGGTGGAGACTGAGGCAGTTAGGGCAGGGCTTCTGTGAAGGCACTATAGACTGCTTTGCTTCATTCAGATACCCACTAATGTTTAACTATCTGTGATAGTTAAGGTGTTGTCAACTTGATCTGTTTAGTAATACACAGAAATCCCTTTCGGGTGGGTCTCGGAGGTTGCTTCCAGGAAGGATCAACTAAAGGAGGAAGTCCTTCCCCCAGAGTAAGCCTTTCTCCCAGAGTGGGCTGCCCCTCCCCCCTCAGAGGGGGACTTCATATAAGGAAGCTGTGGGGTAAAAGAGCCCCTTACTTCCTTCCACTTGGCTGCTGGAGCTGCTCGCTGCCTTCCAGCGTGGATTGAAGACTAGCGTCAACTGAAGACCCGCGTGGATTGAAACCCAGCGGCTCCTCAGGAAGCCTCCAGGCCTTCCGGCGCCATCTGCAGTGCCAGGTCGGGACTTCTGAGGCATCTGGCCACGTGGACTGAGCAACTACCAGGTTCCTTGATTCTTGGGCCTGCAACTGCTATTGGACTACCGTAAGCTAATCCAATAAATTCCCTTTTTAAAATAATTCATTCTAGCAGTTCTGTTCCTCTAGAGAACCCTGACTAATACACTATCCTTTGGTTTTATCCTTAGGATAATCTGAGATGACATGAAAAAGAACTAGTTTAAAGAGGTGACTGACTAGGGCAAGGTTTTCCTCATTCCATTAAAAATGTTTTTTTTTTTTTTTTTAATTTATTTGAGAGAGTGAGCAAAGGAAGGGAGGGAGAGAGAGCGAGAGTGAGAACGAGAGAGAGAGAATGAGCACACCAGGGCCTTCAGCTGTTGCAAACAAACTGCAGAGGTGTGTGCCCCCTTGTGCGCATGTGTGACATTGTGTGCTTGTGTCACTGTGTGTCTGGCTTATGTGGGACCTGGAGATTCGAACATGAGTTCTTAGGCTTCGCAGGCACGCGCCTTAAACACTATGCAATCTCTCCAGCCTTGCTAATTCCATTTTTGACTTACCAGAAGAGGTAGCTTGGCTGCTATGGAGCCCCAAAATAAGCCATGAGAGGGGAGCCATGGAACCACAGCAGCACCCCCCTATGTTAGTCAGCTTCCTATTAATGCAACGAAAGTACTTGAATAGACCAGTGTACAAAAGTCTATTCTGGATCACAGTTTCGCAGGGTTTAGCTCATGATCAGTGGGGCCCCATTGCTTTTGGGCCTATGACAAGTGCATATCATGGCAGCAATGTGTGGGTGGCATAGCAAATCGCCCACCTCATCAGGTAGGAAGCACAAAGAGGAAGAGGAAAAGTTAGATCCCATGATTCCTTTCAAGGGGCTATCTCCAGTTCCCTAAATACCTCCTACTAGGTCCCACCTCTTTTTTTTTTTCTTGTCTTTTTGAAGTAGGGTCTCACTCTAGCTCAGGCTGACCTGGAATTCACTATGTAGTCTCAGGGTGGCCTCGAACTCATGGCAATCCTCCTACCTCTGCCTCCTGAGTGCTGGGATTAAAGGTGTGCACCACCACATCCAGCTGTAGGTCCCACCTTTAGAAAGGCTACCCCTTCCTGATAGGACCATCCTGGGAATTAAGCCTTTAGCCCATGGGTCTTGAGAGACATTCAACAGTCAAGCTATAGTATCCCTACACCCCTGGTTGAGAATAAAGACCTGTCTCTCCCACATGTTACCGGAGGCAAGGCTGTTTCCTCCAGGTTTTGCTCTTTTCACATTTTGTCGATACCAGGAGCTGACCTTGTGGTTGGTCATGGATGGTTGTCCTCCACAGAGCCCCCAGGCTGATAGAGCACTTTGGTTTGAAAGCTATCTATCAGCTGTTGGTTATCTTGCAATGGCAAAAGTACTTCAAAATGTCCAGATTACACAGACAGAGGCAAAGCCATTATACACCTTCTGGGGCTTGAGCTCATTTAAGGACGAAGAGATTCATTTTGATGCTTCAAGTTGAGCCCCAGTGATATGTATGACCATAGCCACCAGAGATCTTTCCACCCAGTGCAGAAACCTGTGACAAGCCGTCAGCAAGCCTTGCTTTCAGAGCTATACACAGGACCATGTTCAAGTTTAGTTGTTGTAGTTCTGAATTTCTTTTTCTTTCTTTCTTTCTTTTTTTTTTTTTTTCAAAGTAGGGTCTCACTCTAGCCCACACTGACCTGGAATTCACTATGTATTCTCAGGGTGGCCTCGAACTCACAGCGATCCTCCTACCTCTGCCTCTCTAGTGCTGGGATGAAAAGTGTGCACCACCATGCTCAGCTTGTAGTTTTGAATTTCTAGGGAGACTCATTTCCCCCTTATGTGCATGGGTTTACTTACTAGAGTGGGAACCTGCATTTAGGGAATAACAACAAATTACCTCCAGAGCAAACACCTGAAAGAACTTCAGCTGGAGGGATCATGGCACATCTTCTCCGTGGGTATTTCTTGCATGTCTGAGCAGTCACAAATCCCTGGCACAGTCTGCGATGGCCTATGACAATGCCCAGAGCTAACTACCAGTCCTTCAGATCGCCCGGTAGTGGGCTACCAGGCTCTGATTCTTCTTCCTGGCTTGCCAGGGGCATCCTATAATGGAAAGACTAGACAGCTATGGATTGCCCCAATAGTGCTGTATGTTTAACAAAGAATATGTAGTTTCTGTTTTTTACTTTTACAAGGATGATTTTGTTAAACATAGCTTAATTCTTTTTTAAAATTTTATTTTTTTAAAATTTATTTGAGAGCAACAGACAGAGAGAAAGAGGGAGAGAGAGAGAGAGAGAGAGAGAGAGAGAGAAAGAGAGAGAGAGAATGGGTGTGCCAGGGCTTCCAGCCACTGCAAAAGAACTCCAGATGCGTGCGCCCCTTGTGCATCTGGCTAATGTGGGTTCTGGGGAATGGAGCCTCGAACCGGGGTCCTTAGGCTTCACAGGCAAGCGCTTAACCACTGAGCCATCTTTCCAGCCCCAAACATAGATTAATTCTTATTTGAAATGTGGACCATTAAGTCCATCCTTATTGCTTTCTGTAACTCTCCGAAGAGGATACTGCACAAAATATGGAGTTGAACGTGGACCTGAAGGAAGTGTCTCAACATGTCCCCAGGCTTGCCCTACCTACATCTCCTCGTAGGACGGCAGCCCCACGATCATTTTCTGTGAATCATACCAGTTTCTCTTTGTACCAACGCATAAAGTCAAGCGAGGGGCCCCCAGCAAGGCGCCTGCTGCTTGCTGCCTGGCACTCCTGATGACTTCAGCTAATTTCTGAGTCTGGAAACATTGTTGACACTGTGATTTCTGAAACGTGAAAGGCGTTATCTCGTCGTGCCATCTGCGGCGCGTGGGTCTGAGCCGAGGCTTCTGCTGCCACTCTGGCCCCTCGCAGCAACTCTGGCTGCTCCATCATCATCTCCCACAGCTAATTGCTCCAAACTGACAAGGAGGCCTTGTTCCATTTAGAGATACAGGGAAACGGAACTTTCTTGCTGAGGTTTCTAAGTCGAGTGCCTTTTGGAATGGTGGTTTGATCTTCTGGTGGAGGAGAAGGTGGTCTGGGCTGTGGTTTCAGCACTGGGTCAGGGACAGCTCCTGGGAAAGAAGGGTGGGTGAGGTTTGGGTGGAAAACTCTTCCGTGTTTTTAAGTTACAGGGAGCCTGGTATTCAATGGGATGACAGAGAAATCACTGTCAAGACTGCGAGGCGGGCAGTATTGAATCCTGTCATTAGAATGTGCAAATGGAGTTGATTTTTGTTTTTGTTTTTGTTTTTTAATGCTTGTAAAGCCCTGAATGGAGCCAAACTTTGAATAGCTGTTCTAGCTCAGTAGCTCAGGGAGACTCCTGGAACCTACATACAAGAGACATGCGAGCGTGGCGAGGATTAATTAGAGGAGGTACAGAGGCTATATGTTTCTGCCCAATAAACGACCACAGTAACTTGAAGCAACATTTTATTGTGTAGATGTTGTTGGTCATTAATTCAGACAGAGAACAGCAGGGAGACCTTGTCTCTGCTCCAAGATGTCTGAGGCCTTAGCCTGAGAACTTGAAGCTAAGATCACCTGAAGGTTTGCCTGCCTTTTGTAGTATTCCCTTTGTCACAGAGGTCAGCCGGATTCAGTGTGGAGAGAACTTCATGAGAATTCTAAGGTCATTGGTGTCATCCTGGAAGTTGGTTATGACAACTATATAGTCAGATAGTAATGCAAGGCCCCTATTATAGTTTCTGATATTTTTAAAAAAATTTTTTGTTGTTTATTTTTATTTATTTATTTGAGAGCGACAGACAGAGAGAAGGAGGCAGAGAGAGAGAGAGAGAGAATGGGCATGCCAGGGCTTCCAGCCACTGTAAACAAACTCCAGAAGCATGCGCCCCCTTGTGCATCTGGCTAACGTGGGTCCTGGGGAATTGAGCCTCGAACAGGGGTCCTTAGGCTTCACAGGCAAGCGCTTAACCACTAAGCCATCTCTCCTAGCCTGTTTCTGATATTTTTAATTGTCCATCATTTTTTTTCAGAAGTTTGTCATCACATATATTTGTGTGTTCAGTTAATTTACGTCTCTTCCATTGGGCTGCACAATTGAGATAGGGCAAGCACCATATCTGTTTTGCTCACCAACACCCTTGCTAGAGTCTGGCATAAAATATGTACTTAGTGAGTGTGTCAAACAGACACAATTATGAGTGATATTTTCTCCCAAAGCTTCTTAGCCATTTCAGTCTGCATCTAAATGCTCAAGTCATCTTTGTCTCCTGACTCAGTTTGCTCTCTTTCATCACCGTGAAGGTCCTGTCACCTTTTCAGGTGCCCAAGCAGCAAACTTGGAAATTATCTTAATCTTTTTCCATTCTGTTTCCTACTCCAACACTAGAAACAGTGAGACCAGAGCTCTTACACAGTGGCCCAGGCCTCTAAAGTCTGGCACATCAAGCGAAGTGCTTGACGGCATGTGATCTTTTCTCACAGAAGCTTGGAAGCCATCAGTTTAGTCAGAAGACCCCTCCCCTTGAGGGGCATCATGTCTGGAAATCCCCATGCTTTGTTACCAAAAACCTGATCTGTGATAATGCTTGAGTCCTATTGTCTTACTGTTTCAGACACCACTTTCTCTCAGGTTACAATTCCACGGCGATCGGGTGGGGTGCCCAGGCTTGATGGACTCTGAGTGAGGGCATAGAGTCGTCTGGAAGCATGGCGGCCCCTGCTTGTGGATGAGTATGACAGCTTTGGAGATGGGGTGGGAGGGGACAAGGCAGACAGTGTGGTAACTGATTAGTCCATGGCTCTGAGATAAGCTCATAGGTCTTCCACCCTCGTACTTATGCTGGGCCTTCTGTCCAGAGGACATTGATGATTTTCTCCATCCTGCTCATGCTTCATCTTTCAACTTTCATCCCAGGAACCACCTACTCCAGGAAATCTTCTCCCACTTGGCAGCCAGGACTGGTTTGTTCTCATTTTCACAGCCTTAATTACATGAGTTCATAATTCACTCTCACCCCTTTTTCTTTCTACTTGTCTTTCTCACAAGATGGCGAGCCTCCTGAGGGCCACAACTTGTATTCCCAGCTTAGCTCAGGGCCCGGCATTTGTAGGCGCTCAGCAATCACTCCTGGACTGAATGACGTCATCTGACCACTGGAGGAGATACCCTTCTCTCCATGAACTGCTATGTCCCCTGGTGTAAGCAGGTGGCCCAGCTGCTGTGTGCAGAGGCGGGATGAGGCCAACTCCCTCCACAGCTGCTCAAGGATGGAGTATCTACAAGCTGTGCTGGGAGTTCTGACTGACCCAGCAGATGGAGGGCGGAAAGCCCACGGCCCTTAGACCCCGTCAGACTTCTTGAGCCTCTCTGATGCTGAGGGGCTATAGGGGGCCGTGGCAGCATCTGGGAGAAGAGATCATTTGGGGGAAAAGTGTCCACACCAGATGTTGCACTTCATGTGGATGAAATAGCCAGTCCTGGGCTGTGCTTCTGACATCTGTTCATGGGAGAGCTTGGGGTCAAGGCGCACCTGTGGGATAGTGCTACGAGGAGACCAGATTGTTTGGAATAAGCCCCACCTCCGAGTCAGACGTTTAGGGAACTAGCAGACACAGCCACTGAAGCAGATGCCCAGTTCTGTGCTTAACCCTATGAGACAGGAACTTCTATTGTTTTCATCTTATATGAGAGGTTAAGGTTGAGCCTGCAGAGATGGCTCAGTGGGTAAGAGCACTTTCTGTGAAAGCATGAGGACTTGAGTTCGATCCTCAACCTACATAAAAAGCCAGGCATGGGGCTGGAGAGATGGATCAGTGGCTAAGGCGCTTGCCTGGGAAGCCTAAGGACTCATGTTCGACTCTCCAGATCCCTCGTAAGCCAGATGCACAGTGACGCAAGTGTTCAAGTTCGCATATGTGCACAAGGGGGCGCACACATCTGGAGTCCGACTGCAGTGGCTGGAGGCCGTGGTTCTCCAATTCTCTCTCACTCTTGCATAAAAAGGCCATCTGTTGGGCTTGCCTAAAAACGAAAAAAATAAGCCAGTCATGGCCATATACATTTGTAATCTCAGTACTGAAGGGGTAGAGATAGGAGAACCACTGGGATCCCTGGTCAGCCAGCCTCACCCAAAAATAGGAAGTATCAGGTTTAATGAGACACTCTGTCTCAGGGAACTAAGGTGGCTGGAGAGTGATAAAAGAAACACCTGATGTCATCCTTTGGCCTCCACACACGGGTGCATGGGGCACATGCATTTGCATACACACACATGTGCATACACCACACACACACACACACACACCCCTAAAAGAGCAATCAAAGTTCAGAGAGCTAAAGAAATTTTACCCAAATGTTCACAGCTCACAAAGAATAGAGTTGGGATTTGAACCCGGTTGTCTGACTTTATGAGCTCAGTTCTACCCACTACTGCCTATTGGAGCTGCGGTCTACCAGTGAGGGATGGTGGGATGTGACTTCTCCAGATATCGATGTGGGAGAACATTGGCTAAGACTTAGAGCTTCCGTGTTTAGACTTAACTCTGCTCCATAAAGCCCACCTCAGCCAAATACTTGGTGCGAAGGAAACACAGTGGAGGAGTGGAGGCATGCAAACACAGACAGGACGTGGCCTCTGAGTATTTTATCGAGCTTGGCGGAGCAGCCGGGCTCAGCTTTTCTGAGGAGCTGTGCAGAGCACACCTGATTGTCCCACAGACAGAGAGAAACACGGATGTGACCTTCAAGTTCTAGACCCTCACTGTTGAGGTTAATTTTTAGGGCATGATCTCCCCGGCTTTTCCAACCTGGCCCTCAATCCCTCCGTGTGCGCTGAGCTTGCTCCCATGGCAGGAGGAAGCACTCAGGCAGAGAGATGGAGCTGAATGAAGCAGGAATCCACATTTCCAAGCATGAGAACTGTCTTCAGAAGGTCCAAGAGACATTTGACAGTGCACCCAAGTGGTGAGCTGCTACACTGATCCTGCTTGTAAACGTCCCTGCAAACCTGCCCTCCTTCTCTCAGGCACTTCTTGGAGCTTCCAAGCACCATACATATGCTCATAGATGAACTGTGCCCTCGTCTGGGTTCCCCTCGGTATCGCCATTTTCCCAGGGTCCTCCATTTTCTGAGTACTGATGTGCCCACGAGATCCTCATTCCTAGAGAATGCTTGTTTCCTTCTCGTATTCCTACTACAGCTGCCACAGCCTCTCCTCTCCTCTCTTCTGTTCTCTCATCTCTGTCTTTCCCTCCCGTTCCCTTTTCTCACCTCCTTTTCTTCCTTCCCCTTTCCCACCTCTTCTCTTCTTTTCTCCTTTCTCCTCCTCCTCTCCCCTCACTTCCTCCTTTTATTCTCCTTCCTGTCTCCTTCTAACCTGCCCTCCTCTCCTCTCTGTCCCTTACCACCCCTTGCTTCCACCTTTTCACTCCCCTCCTCCTCTCCTCTCTTTCCTTCCCCTTTCTTTCCCCCTTTCTCCTCCTCCTTTTTTTTTTTTTGGTTTTTCGAGGTAGGCTCTCAGTCTAGCTCACGCTGACCTGGAATTCGCTATGGAGTCTCAGGGTGGCCTTGAACTCACAGCGATCCTCCTACCTCTGCCTCCCCAGTGCTGGGATTAAAGGTGTGCTCCACCATGCCCGGCTCTCCTCCTCCTTTTATTCTCCTTCTTTTCCTGAACCACAATCCTCTCTCTTCCTCATATAGGACTTAAACCTGAGGCTTCTCAGGGGTCTAGGATTGGAGATGTGAAAGGGAGTCGCCATGATTGGAAGCCACCACCAGCAAATCTCTCACCTTCCCTGAGCCCCAGCACAAGGAGACTCATGCTCATAGGCACAGATGGCCCAGGAAGCTGTAAACTTACTGAACGGGTATTATCAGCCTCTGGTACATTTACTTTGTATTTAAAAATGAGGAAATGAGTTGGAAACAAAATATATGGGTGAGTCACAAGTTTAGCCCCTGCTGGTTATGACAACTCTATGTAAAGAAGTGTAGAGGACCAGCTGAGTACTAGGTACTATATTGACTGTTCCGTTGCATGTTCTAGTAAGTCAGGTGAAGTATGAGACCACGGGCCTGCCAGGAGGAAGCTAAGGAGTCAGCCTTATCAAGGGCATGAAATGGACAGGCATTATCTGACAAAGCAATGGGGTCATTTATTTCCTTCTTCAAGTGCAGTTTGAGATTTAATAAAATTCAAGTTTTCTTTGGTGTTGTTTAAAGGTACACTTACTTCATGCATTACAGTTTTGTATTTCTGTCCTTCCTCATGCATTCTTTTCAGCTTTTGACTCATTGAGTTGTAACTGCTTGTGGCCTCAAGCTACCTTTATTTTATGGAGTTAATCCCCTTTTTTTTTTTTGAGACAGATATAACTATGTTTGATCATTCTGCCCCAGCCACCCTAAGATCTGGAATTATATGTTTGCACAACCATGGTGAGCTCACTATCACTATATCCTTTAAAAAACTACAAATCATTGAGCATCTTGGAATGTCTGATTATCTGTTTCCTCAGATATGAGTTCTCCCATCGCTCTGTTTATTGGACCTCCATAAAAGTGTTGACTTCTCTAGTTTGGTTTGTAGCTTTTGTTTGAGTGTCCATGATTGTGGGATCATAGTTATCCCAGCCTGATGGCATCTGTCTGTCATGCAGGGGCTGGAGTCTTGCACAGACAGCTCAATGCTGTCACTGCTTGGGGATAAGGCAGTTCAATCCTCACGTATGCCATCTCCTGTATATTTGTGGGTTCTGTTTTCTCCTCCTACCATGGCTCCACAGCTCAGCCTTGGCTGCAACCTCTGGAGTGTTTTCGGAAACCCCTGTTTACAGAGGAGCATCACCGCTGAGACACTGTCTTAGTTCCCTGCCATGCGCAGAGAACCTTTGGTTTCCATTCTCCCGCGAGGCTCATGCTTCTCACCTTCAGTAGCTAATTTTAGCTTCAGTGTCTGGTGAGCCTTTGTTGTCAGCTGTCTCTTAGCCTTCCTCCATTCCACAGAGATCTGATCATCATTTCTGTACATGGTTATGCACACAGGTGAATGTTTTGACAACACTTTTCATGCCATTTCTATGAGTTTGGAAAAGCAAGGCAGGGCATTTCGAAACCAATAAAAGTGTTCCATTGGTACTCGACTTACATTTTTTTCTTCATTTGATCCTCATAGTAACCTTCAAGGTACTCTTAACATCTGTAATTTTTAAATGGGGGGAGGGGAAGTGCAACTGGAGAACATCATGAGGCCTGTCCAAAGTCATCCACTTAGTAAACAGTAGTAGATTCATGATCTATACCCAGGAAACATGACGTAACCTTCAATCACTACCAGGCACTGCAGAACTATTCAGAGCCTTTAATGTGCCCACGAAGGTAATTATAAAAAATTCCCTAACTGTTATTGCCCTTTCCCAGTTAAGACTAGGGTTCTAAAGCAATGATGTGGGGGAAATATCATTGCAGGGACTGAGTACGATTAAAGTTGACGAGGAGCCATGGCAGTGGGCTGTGTGTGACAGTTAGCATCCATTGGGTAAGGGTACAGTCACAAATAGCTCCTCAAATGTCAATGCTTTACTCCGTGACAAAGTTATTTCTTTCTTTCTCATGTAACATATTAGCAGCTACAATTCGTTTGTGGCTCTGTAGGATACACGCTTCCTTTTGGAATCCAGGTAGCTGTTGTCCCCACCTAAGGCACGCTGGTCTCTCTCGTGATTGAAAGGGAAGGGCAAGAAACAGGCAACATGCCCTAACTTTGTGTAAACCTGGAATGTATCATTTTTTTTTAAAACCTACCATTGATCAAAGTATGTCACACAGCCGAGTCAATGGGATGAAAGCATATACTCCATTTACAGGTCATTGGAGAGCAAGAGTTCCAGTGATAATATAATCTACCATAGAAATATGGTCACTGAGAGTTCTCCAACAGGGATTTCCAGCAGTGGAGAGAAAAGTTGGAAGCTATAGTATAAAACTTTAGGGAAAGCACAGAAGGTATGAGAGTAGAAGAAGACAGAAAGTATGTGAATGATGTATTTAAATGGCGTAACAAGGCCTCATAGGTTAGTACCAGTGTCCATTCAGTCCAGGAGAAGATGGTGGAAAGGATACTGTAGTAGGTAGTTCTGGAGTATTGCTCATCTTAGAAATGCATACCGCTCATCTTAGAAATGTGCTACTGGTTTGCCAGTTATTATTTACTTTTTACATTCGGAGAGCTCTTCCAACCCAAAGCCTGAAGCTATTTATATATCTTCACTTACTTTCCTTCCCCCTTCCAATTACCTCCTAATCAGCAGCTGATGGTGCCCCTCCCCCCAATAACCTGAGTGTGGTGTCATCTTTGGGATCATTCAAGAAATAGCACTTAACAGTTGTTAAATAGGGAAGTCCATTTATAGAATGTGGCCTGCTTATCTTCTCCTTCTTAAAAAGATGATTAAGATTTATTTTTACTTGGATGAAAAGAACATTCCTTGTTTTTTTTTTTGCTCCACAGGAGGATGGGAGGTCTCATGGACCAGTCAGAAAGGAGGTTAGCCCTTTTCTTACTGCCACAGAGGTAAGGGTACACAATGCCTCCCAGGACACGCACAATGGGAAAAGAGTCCTGACTGTGTTGCTTTGGTGGAAGATGCAGCAAATTCTGAAAGCAGAGAATGTTGTCTCTCCGTGTTCCCCTTGCAGGCTACTCAGGGGTTTCCCAGCTCCTGAGAAGAAGGTAACAGGAGACGATGTGACTAACTCTAAACACACTCTTGTCTACAGCCATGCTACCCTGGACATGCTGATCTCCTCCAAACACACTCTTACTGTGGCCCGTCAGTTATCTCAGGCTGGAATCTGCACTTCCCTCTACTCTTTATCTTCTCTACTCTGAACTCTGAGTCCTTCTCTTATAAAAGATACATCTACCTATTTGAGCATTTGTTGTAATAGTACCAAGTACCCGGGCACCAAACTCATTCTTTGCTGCTGTGGTTGTTTATCACACGCTTGATTACTTACAGCATCATAAGCTTATTGTCCAATAGGTTTGGAAGTCAGAAACATGAAATGCATCAAATGGAGGTCACAATGTACCAGGGGGTTGCTGGGCTGAATTTCTGGAGGCTTAGGGAGATAATTCCTTTCTTCACTATTTCCAGCTTCAATCTATAGATAATACTTTGGCTCATAGCTCCTTCTATCTCGAAGTTCAGCCATGAATGGCCAGTCCTGTGCCTCACGAGAGGGTCTGTCTAGATCTGATTCTTTGGTTTTCCTCTTACCAATTGAAGAAATTGGGTCCATCCTCCTCCTCCTACTACTGATCTTCTGTAAAGGCAAGTGATTAGGAATTACTTAAGAGTAAGTGATCTATGTCATCTGAAACTTTAATTTCATCTTATCACATAATCTAACATTCCCAGGTTTTGAGGGTTAGAAAGTGGACACTTTAGGAGGCTATTAGTCAGCTATCATCATCGCACCCAAATCATTTGCTCTTGTCAAATGTTCTAATAGAAACTATTACTATTATTATTGCTTATGTGTGTATATGGTGTGGTGTGTGTGTGTGGTGAATGTATGTGTGTGTGTATGGTATGGTGTATGTATGTATGTGTGTACATGGTGTGGTGGAGCATGTATGGTGTATGTATGTGTGTATGGTGTGGCAAATGTGTGTATATGTGTGTGTATGGTGTGGTACATGTGTGGTGTATGTATGAGTGGGGTGTGCGTGTGTGTGTGTGTGTGTGTGTGGCGTGGTGAATGTGTGTGGTGTGCATGTGGCATGGTGAATGCGTGTGGTGTGTATCCTTGCAGTTTCCTACACGCTTGCTGGTGGTGGACAGAGGGGAACTCATCACCCCACCTGGTGTCTCTTTACTGATTCCCTGACTCTGGAGCTTGCAGGTCCTAGAGAGTCTCGAGTCTCTGCTCCCTTAGAGGACTAAGCTTAAAGATACATGGCCATACCCAGCTGTTTATGTGGGATCTGGGGATTTGAACTCTGGGAGTCTCAGGCCCCCTCAGGCCCTCATGCTGGTACAGGAAGCACATTTAACTTCACAGTCATCTCTCTAGTCCATTATTACTGTGTTTATTTTTTCTTTTTACCTGCTTGGAAATCCCTACCATTCAGGGGCATAAGAGGAACCTATAGTATATTACAAAAAACAATTTCAGTTTGCTCTTATGGGCTTTTTAGTGTGTGGGCCACTACCATGGTTGCTCTTTTCTCCTTCATGTTCTCCCCTTCTGTTGACTTGAAAACTAATACTTCCATGCCCTGGTTCATCTCTCCTTCCTTGCTTTAAAAAAAATATTTAAATTATTTTATTTGTATTTATTTAAGAGAGAGAGAGAGAGAGAGAGAGAGAGAGAGAAATGGAAAGAGACTAAAGAGACTGAGAGAGAGATAATGGGTGTGCCAGGGCCTCCAGCCACTGTAAACAAACTCCAGATGCATGCACGCCCTTGTGCATCTGGCTTATGTGGGTCATGGAGAGTCAAACCAGGATCCTTTGGCTTTGTAGGCAAATGCCTTAACCGCTAAGCCATCCCTCCAACCCCCTTTTCCTTCCAATTTTTCAAAAACTTCACAATCTTTCTTCCCTTCTATACAGAGCAATTAATTCTCTTGAGTCTCTTCCCTGCACAGTACCTAGTTCTGAGACCACCTTACCTCCCTAGTGCTGTCCTTATGTAAATATTTGATAGTTCAGTATTAATGTTGATTTTTGAAATAATATATTAAATATTATTTATCTTGGCTATTGAGTGTTATTTTTCTTTCTTTTATTTTTGGTACCCTTTTAAATTTTATAACTGAGTGGATTGCTTTACTATAGCTCTGTTCTTGAGCACCCCAAAGGGTATCTCAATAGAACACAATTTGCTGCTATAAAAAGCACTTGATTTTGTACGAAATATTGTGCTGATGAGAAAACCTTGTGCTGTGCAAAGAAAGACCTCGGGATCCTTCTTTTAGGGTGCTTGGGTTTGACTTTTGTAGCACCCAGAGAGGTCACATTTACAAAGGACTCCAAGTCTTATACAACCCCTGGAAAGCTCATAGGAGAGACCCAGTGGAGGTCCCTGTATGATCACGTAGGTAACCAGAAGGAGGAGGTGAAACAACTTCCCCTCAGAACATCTGTAGGTAGCCCAGAGCCTCACAGGTGAGAATGGAACATGCAGTCATACAGCCTGAATCCGAATTACTAAGGTTCATTTTATGTGTCCACTTGCCTAGACCACAGGTTGTCCAGAAGTTTGATGAATATTATGACTGAGAGTGTCTATGAAGAAATTTCTAGAATAGATTAGAATTTGAATTATGGGCAAAGCAGGTGGCCCTCCATGTGGATGGGCCTCATCCAATCACTAAGGGCAGGAGTAGAAAGAAAGGTGAAGACGACTGGCTTCATCCTCTCTCTCTCTCTCTCTGTCTGTCTTGAACACATAAGCAGGGACAGTCACCATCTCTTGTCCTTGGAACTCCTGATTCTCTGTCTGAGATCTATAGCATGGGCTCTTCACGTGTCTGGCCTTTGAATAACATCACTGGTTTTCCTGGGACTCCAGCTCACATGTAGTGTTATGGGACTTCTCAGCTCCATTATCAAGTGAGTCAATACTTTACAAAAGTCCATGCCATCTCTCTATGTCTCTGCCCTTCCTCTGTTCTATGATCTATGGCTCTCTCTATCTCTACACACACACACACACACACACACGTACACTATTGGTCAGCTTATCTGGAGGATCCTGGATAACACAATAACCCTTGTTTTCAGAATTATCTTTGACAAAGCAAAATCCAGGTTGTTCTGTTGTATTTGTGACAAATGGATCAGAGCAAGCACCAGATTTTCAATTTGAGAATATGCTCTTGGAAGAGCCAGTTTATTTGAAAGGGAGACAAAATAGCATCACCTCATTCCCTTCCCTCTTCCCTTCTCCTGATCAGGTACCGGGCTCGAACAACAGCTTTGGGTCTGTCATAAACAAATAAAATCATACCTGCCCTTGAAGAACTTTGCTCTCGTGGGGCCAATGGACATGTCAGCACTTGGTCTTATAAATAAAAGCATCTCGTTCACATAAAAATGCAACTTAGAGGTGTGTAGTTGCTACAAGAGAGAAAGAATAACAGTAAGGTTGGATTAGCATGGAGCTGGTAGCAAAGAAATATTTTATTTCAGGCGAGGTTAGAAGTGTTAGAAATGGACTGAGCGAAAGTGTGGTGGAAATGCACAGGAAATACACATGACTTTTTGGTAGGTAGTGCCTTGGAGTATTAGGGAACCTTCACCCTGACCTGATCCTGACCCTAACCCCCTCACACTGACCTTCAGACTGACCCTACACATTAGTCATAATGATTATGCCTGACCCTAACCAAATCCTGACAAGAGCTACAAGCGTAACACTGGCCCTGGTCTTGGCTCCATTCCCAGACCCAACCTAACTTTGATTCTGACTTACTCATATATTATCAACAGTGGCAATATTTCCCAAAAGGAGCAAAAATTGGTTGTTGGGGTAGGTGAAAACTTAACTCTTGGAGCTGGAGCTATGGATTAGTAATTTAAAAGCACTTGTTTACAAAGCTGATGGACCTGGAATCTATTCTCTAGGACCCACGTAAAGCCAGATGCACAAAGTGGTGCATGTGTATGGAATTCATGTTCAGTGGCAAGAGGTCCTGGCACACCTATTCTCTCTCTCTTGCAAATAAATAAATAAAAGCATAAAAACTTCACTCTTATTTTTTTTTTTCTTTTCCACTCTTATTTATAGAACACAAAGATACACACCAGATATGCAACCCATTTGTACTTTAAGATTTTATGTTGTGGACAACGAGGAAAAGTAAAAGACGTCAGGGGCTTGATAAATGAAAAACAAAAGTTGAGATATACTGAATCCAACTAAGTCCTCACCTGATTTAACCCTGAGACTGACCCTGACCTTGACCTATTTCTGCCTCAGTGTGACTGAGCAAAGAAGGTGAGGGAATCTTGGTAGGAGACCAAGTTGGAGGGAGGCAGCAAGGGGCAGGCCACACAGATGTGAGACAACATGGGAAGAATCTGGGTGTTTGGTTTGACTTCCATGTGGTGTCATTGAATTCCCTCCTCCTTGAGGGAGAATGAATCCTTTCTTTGCTCCTTGGTATGGTAGCATTTCTACCACTGCTAGGAAGTGAACATATGAATAAATAAGTAAAATATACACGTTTTATGCATGTTTAATACACACATGCACATATGAGTATACTCAGCTTCACATACTGATGATGGATTCAACCAGCTACAGATTGACTATATATGAAAAAAAAAAAATTGGAGCCAAGCATGGTGGCTTATATTTTTAGATCTAACACTTGGGAACCCAAGGAAGGAGGGTTATTGTGAGTTCAAGGCCAGCCTGGGGCTACAGAGAGACTTCCAGGTCAGCCTGGGCTAGAGTGAAAACCTGCCTCAAACAAACAAACAAAAATATTGGATTTGTACTAAACAAGTAGAGTTTTTCTTTATTTCCTTAAACAATTTAGTATACCAACAGTGTCTATATTGTTCACATTGTGTTAGTTATCATCAGTCATCTAGAGGTGACTGAAATGATACAGGAAACTGTGCACAGGTTGTATGCAAATGTCACACCATTCTATGAAAGGATAGGAGCATCTGTGGATTTTGGTATCTGCTGGGGTCCTGAAACCAGTTACCCACAGATTCCAGCACTAGTGTACATGTAAGTATGACCTTCCCAGAGGTGGCTTTCTAAACAAGAAGAATAGCTGGCATTTGACAGAAGCCAAGTTTATATTGCAAACAAAGCAATTAGAGTGGATTTCACATACTGGAAGCATACCATGTAGGCTTCACAAGGGACATGGCCAGTTCCTCGAGAAGCATTTGTCTGTTAGAAGAACCTGGCATGAGATCGAACTTGACAGAGAAACTGGCACCTGTTTTGCTTACCACTAGAGTCCCTGGTAAGTTTTGGAAAGGTCTGGATGTCTTGCTTTGCAAGGGAGCTCAAGGGCTGTTAGTAGCTAAATCAACAGATGAAGGCTGTGCTGTGGGAAATCTGTAGAAGCAAGGATATCCACTCGTCAATTCCTCCCCAGTGTGCTCTTGCCAGAAATGATGGTGGTGGGAAGGAAGCCTGTGCTATAACGTGAAAATGTGTTTATTTTCAAATACCAAGATGAAACAACATAATATGTGCTGTTATGATTTTCATGTTTATGTGAAAATATGCCTAGGAAAAATAGGAGCATTTCTGACATCAAACCATTAATGGGGTTGTGCTATGAGACGGGGACCATGGTTAATTGGCTTGTTAATAGGGCCTGTGTGATAAACCTCTTGTCTAGCATGTATACAGTCCTGGGGTCCATCCTTAGCACCATCACAAATATAAAAGCAGTAATTAAAAAGTAAGAAAAGCCGGGAGTGGTGGCGCACGCCTTTAATCCCAGCACTCGGGAGGCAGAGGTAGGAGGATCGCCGTGAGTTCGAGGCTACCCTGAGACTCCATAGTGAATTCCAGGTCAGCCTGGGCTAGAGTGAGACCCTACCTCGAAAAACAAAAAACAAAAAACAACAAAAAAAAAGTAAGAAAAAACTGCACTTTATTGAGAAGTTAGCTTATGCCTGGTATAGCAGTTACCTTCTCACTGAGGTGACAAAATACCTGACTGAAAGTGACTGGTGGAAGGAAAGGAGTTATTTCAGTTTACTGTCTCGAGGGGAAGTTCCATCACGGAGGGAAAGCATGGCAGAGCAGAGGCTGGGCGTCACATCCTGCCACAACGGTGGGGAGGTAGTAGCAAGAGTCAGTTAGCTCCGGCAAGGGGGAGCTGGGCTATAATAGCCCAAGATCCTTTCCAAGCATTATACTTTCTCCACCAAGGGTCCACCGCCCAAACGGCCACCAGCTGGAGATTGAGTGTGAGGCTTAGTCACAAACACACCAGGTTTCGGGGGACATTTCGCATTCAAATTGCCACTTGGCTTTGCATGTAGCATTTTATGTGGATTATATGGATTTCTTGAGATAGAGTCTCATTATATATCCCAAGATGGCTTTGAACTCATAATCCTCCTGCATTAGCCTCTGGAGTGTTGGGATTACAAGCATATGCCATCAGGCCTGGTTTATTTAAATTTAATAAGTCTATGAGTGGGTGCTCACTGGGGAATGAAACTGGTTGAGATGTTTAATGCTCTTCTCAAGGTTGTATAAATAATGTGCCAGTCAGAACAGGATAAGCCAAGCTGTGCTCACAAAATCCAAACCCTCAGCGACCAAACAAAGCACAAGGTTCCCTGTCATTCACGCCACTGTCCGCTGTGGCCTAGTTGCCATTCCTTGATGGCTCTACTTGATAGTTGAGTTCAAAACCCTGTGCTCTCATCTGACATCTGTCCTCTCAGAGTTCCTTTGTGTGGTCATGCAGACAAGATGGACTATGGAGGCCTCCATGGGCCTTGGACTAAAATGTGAGACAGTTACTGATATTTCTATTGGTCAGAATTTATCACATGGTCCCAACCTAAACATACAGGAGTCTGGGGGAACATGGTCTTCCCGTGTGCACAGGGAGTGGAAACAGTATAGGAAACTCAGAATTGCTTCTGCTGTGCGTTCCTGGGAAGCGGGTAGACCAGGCATGCACATAGGAGTTCGAGAGAAGCCATCTGAGGACAGGGTCTTTTCAGTGTTCCTTGTGCTGGAACTCGCTTATAGTTGTCCAAATGGGTCTACGTCATAATTACATACCTAGAGTAATATAGATGAGGTACGGTAATAATCTGATTATGGGATTTTTGTTGTTGTTGTTGTTGTGGCAAAATACATATGACATAAAAGGCTACCATTTTGACCTTTTCTGTGTATGTGCAGTAAATGTGATGGGGTGGGTGTGGCGTGTGCACCTGTATGTGCTGATGGCAGCTGGAGGAGAACACTGGGTGTCCCTCTCCATCTCTCACCCACCTGTTTTTGCTTTTCCTTGTGACAAAGTCTCTTACTGATTCTGGAGCTTGCTGTTCATAAGCCCCACCGGTGACATCTGTGCACCAGGTTTTGTTTGAGCCCTTGTACAGTTCCCTCATGACCAGTGACATGGAATACTTGGGTTTGGTAGCCTTGGTAGGCCTTCAGTGTAAAACTATCCAACCAAATCCTTGGTTCGTATTTATTTAGTGCACACATGGGTATGTGTGTTTGTGTGTGTGTGTGTGTGTGTGTGTGTGGATGCACGTGTGCTTTGGTATACGTGTGGAGGTCAGAAGACTACTTTTGGGTCTGTCTTCAGTGGTCCATATCACTTGAGGCAAGTCTTCTCTTTTTAAATTATTATTTATTTATTTGCCAGCAGATAGAGACACAGAGAGAGACACAGGGAGATAGAATGCATGTGCCAGGGCCTCCAGCCACTGCAAATGAACTCCAGATACATGTACCATTTTGTGCATCTGGCTTTACATGGGTACTGGAGAATTGAACCTGGGTCGTTAGGCTTTGCAGGCAAGCGCTTTGACCACTGAGCCATCTCTCCTGCCCGAGGCAGGGCTTCTCTTGATATCACTCTGCTGTTGTCCTGTTTTTGTAAATGGCTGTTGGTCTTTTTTGTTGTTGAGTTGTAAGGGTTCTTTATATATTCTAGAGTCTAGAATCTTATCGAGTATATGACTTGCAAAATATTTTCCCACTAATTATGTATTGCTTAAAAGACCCATTCCTTTTCTGCTCCCTTTTCTTGGCCTGTTCAAGGTAGAGCAATGTTGTTCATGTGCAGTTACTCTGGGGTGGGGAGAAGGGGAAGTGTAAAGTCAACAAGTCCCTTCCAAGGCTGAGTGGCAATGTGCCTGTAGGGCCAGTGGAGGGGGGACCATAGACAGTGCATTGCTGAGAAGCGGAGCCCCTTCTGCATTTTCTGTGGTCCAGGGACCATGGGAGTGGGTGATGCTGACCACTACTGTGGAAGGAAATCGAAGTTGAAATGAAAGCTCGGAATGACTACGGACCCTGCTGCCCACCAGTTCTTTGTTGCTAGGTGAGTGTCTCCAGGACTCGGGTTGTCCCTAGGGAGAGAAAAAGAGAGACTGAGAAGAATCCCAGAGTGACAGCAATAGCTCCAAATGAGCTGTTTTAAATAGTTAACGAGCAGATTTCTGTCCCGAGCAGAGAGAGGCTCACTAGTCAAGCCAGGTCAGTTATCATAATACTTCCGAGAGTTAAGGGCCATCAGAATTCTGGGGTCAGGGCTGGCTAAACCACAGAGAACTGGCCTCACCCCCTTAGGTTCCATAGGCCTATCGAGGAGCCTGGAAACTGACGTACCAAGCACGTTCCCAGGGGAGCTGATGACTGGCGGGTGCACTTGACAAACAACTTCTTTATAAAGAAAAAAGAACATCAAATGTTTATACGTGTAAAAGCTGTAACCGTGAAATAAGTGTTTTGGGACACATTCTCACAGTAAGACTTGAGACTGCCTAGGCAGGAATGTCCCTTCACTCAGCCGACCTGCCCCACCCTAGCCTCATCTTGCTTGTCAGGTATGACCCCTGCTAGCAGGTTCTTTGGTACCACTCAAACCATGTTCTGTGCACAGAAGAAGCTGGTGTGTGTCCGTGTTAGATACAAATTCCACACAATCGCAAGCTTACTTGCTCCCTGTCCTGCAACCTTGTTTTTTTATTTTCTTCCTTCTCATTCTCTGTCTTAAAAGATTTCCAAAAGATTGACATATGGATTGACATCATGCTGTTTCACACCACGCAGGATTCCCATTTTCTTACATTTTCCCTCTTAATGTGTAAGGAGGTTTTATTTCTTCTCTGGGACTAAAAATAGAACATTTAAAATAGCAGTAGAAATAACAGAACATTTGAAATAGCAGTGAGTGGGAAGGATAGTCAAAATATTTATTGAAAGACTATTAGATGCCACCGTTATATTAATGTTTATGCATTATTTTCTTTAATGCTTTTGGTAACCCTGTGAGATAGAAATCACTATTGTACTTTATGGATGAGAAAATTGAGACTGAGATGAGTTAAGTAACTAGACTCAGTGTGTTACATGCCGTAGGAGGTAGAGCCAGAGTTTGAATGTAAATTAACTTCCTTCAAAGACAGTGTTTTCAACTATCACTCCTTAATGTTTCTAAGTGCCTATTAAGAATTTGTCTTCATAAGACCCACTGGAAACTACTGAGTCACATTCAGAGATGAGAGTAAGAGCCTTGTGGTGGTTTGATTCAGGAGTCCCCCATAAACGTAGGTGTTCTGAATGCTAGGTTCCCAGCTGATGGAGATTTGTGAATTAATACCTCCTGGAGGCAGTGTATTGTTGGGGGCGGGCTTTTGGGTGTTATAGCCAGTTTCCCCGTGCCAGTGTTTGGTACACTTTTCTGTTGTTGTTGTCCATCCGATGTTGGCCAGGAGGTGATGTCCACCCTCTGTCCATGCCATTGTTTTCCCCTGCTATCATGGAGCTTCCCCTCAGGTCTGTAAGTCAGAATAAACCTTTTTTCCCACAAGCTGCTCTTGGTCGGGTGATTTCTGCCAGCAATGGGAACTGACTGCAATAAGCCTCACATGAACAGTTGACTGATGAGAAACTAAACAACAACAGAGGACAGAGTTAGAAAAGCAGCGTCATGGGGTGGGGGGAGTTACCTATGAAGGACACCAGCCAGCAGCAGAGATAGTATTTCCCATGTCTCCTGAGCTGGGGATGAGCTCTGTGGATGGGAGCTGCTATTGTCAGGAGTGCAGATGACCACATGATGTTCCCAGTACAAGATTCCTCAACTTAGTAGGAGCTAGCTCAGCCAGTTTTATTCTATATTTCTTTTTCTTGTGTTAGGCATTCAGTTTTCCCATTCTTCTTTCCGGCCCACTGATGAACCCTGGGCTATAACACTTTATGACACTTTTGGTTTGAAAATATTAGAAAAGCCAGTTTATACTAGATTAAATTACGACGTTTATTGGTTCATGTAACTGACTTGTTCACCAGTGCTCTGCCAGGTGTGGTTGGGTCAAGGTGTGAGATGTGTTTCTTTGCGAGTTAATTGTGTAGGTTTCATGACATGTCAGGTTGGCTAGGGTCAATTACATTTTTCAGAATTCCCTTTCCTGTGTGTTTCTTGTAAAATCAAAAATGGTTTTCAGGCAAGATTTCGAGGGTAGAAATGAAAAAAAAGAGCAGCCATTACTTTTGGTTTCAACACTCAGGAGCTCCAACGTTGGGCCAGGCACATAGAGTTGGGGAGTTGGGGGAAGCGTTATGGATTCTGTGTCACAACCCCACATTCCATCTCCATATATGAAGCTGAGCCAGGGTGACTGGGATCAGAGATATTTCCTGCCTTGCTTATGCATTCTAGAATTGCAATACTTCAATATGGGGGTCTCTCTCCACTCCCCTTTCTGGAAACTCTTCTCTACAAGGATTGATTGATTAATCAATCCAGATAGACAGATCATTCTAATCAATTCAAACATATTCTAATTATGTTGAATCTCATTCCTAAGCTCAGGTTCCACATTTCAAACCTTTTCTTCCAGGAGGATTCTTGATTCCTTGCTATATAAATTTACTTCTCTCTTTTCTTTCTTTATGAGAGAGAGAGAGAGAGAGAGAGAGAGAGAGAGAAAGAGAGAGAGAGAGAGAGAGAATGGGTATGGGTATGCCAGGCCCTCTTGCTGCTGCAAACAAACTCCAGATGCATGCACCACTTTGTCCATCTGGTTCTACCTGGGCTGGTAGATTCTCTAAGTGAATGTCTTTAACCACTGAGCAATCTCCTTGGCTTCTCACTTCCTCTCTCTATTGGGATAGATATTTCTATATTCCCGGGAGAGAGGTACCTTCTGTCAGGTAAAGATGGTCCTTGGTATGTCTCTTCCCAGGACAATGTCTCCTCCTACCAAGAGTGTTACCCAATGCTAAGAAGGCATAGAGCTGCAGATTGTCCTGCTGGTCCACTTCGGAGAGAAGAGTCCTTAGCTGCTCTTGTGAAAGATCGTACTTCTGACCTCTAGATATTTAGATATTTATTTATTGAAGCACAAGAGAGAGAGAGAGACAGAGAGAGAGAGAGAGAATGAATGAGCATGTCAGGGCCTCCAGCCACTGCAAATGAACTCCAGACACATGCGTCACTTTGTGCATCTGGCTTATGTGGGTCCTGAGGAATCGAACTGAGGTCCTTTGGCTTTGTGGGCTTAACTGCTAAGCCATCTCTCCAGCCCAACTCTAGATATTTATACGGGATGGCATCTCATTGTTCACCTTGTTGATGTCCATGAAGCTGCCACTAGAACTTGGATATAGCTTAGCACCCACTTCATACCTATGTGAATAAGTAGTGAAGCTTATTCAAGAAGTACAAGTTTTGACCAACTTCAAATGTATTAGGAAAGCCAGATGGAAGAAGGGAGTTTGGAAAGACAGGTAGGAATAGGGGGTAGTTAAACATAGGCACACGGACTAGAACAGAGTGGATTCCAGTCCTAGGAGAGGTGATGACTCTGTGAGCCCTGGCTTTTCACTGCCTGTATGGCCTTGGTGGGGGACACTTCTGTGTGGTGCTCGGTGTTAAATACAAAAGAAGTCTGGATTGTCGATTAAAGACTGACTTGTTTAGGTAATGACTTAAGAGTCAAAGAATGGAACCTAGGGAGTCTTTGACCTTGTCATAGGTCCACCAGGGGGCATCTGTGAGTCTTCCTTGAGTCATACAGTGTCCTTGTCAGGAAGTGTTTTCCCAGAACCCACAAAAAGTGGGGAGATTTTTTTTTTCACCATCAGTGTTCTCTAAAATCCTCCAGTCTATGTAACCATCCCTCTGCTTGTGTGGACTTTGCTCTGGATGTTCACATTGGTGACCCTTTGCTGAGGGCTGGCCTTGGGCACAAGAGCCCACAAGGCTCTGCTGGCCTAAGCCTGTGATAGGGCACTTCCTCCACAGGCAGAAGTATCTGGAGACATCTGTGACCCCACCCCACCCCACCCCACCCCACTCATAGTCCATAACCAATGGCTGTGGGCTGCAGGTGAAGCATAAATGGCAGCTTTAGTGCCCAAAGTTGGACACTTAGGTGTGACTTCAACTCCACAGATGCAGCAGTATCAGACCAGGGCTAAGCCTTACCCTGGAACAGAACCTAGTTTCTTTCCCTTTTTATACTGCATTCTCCATTCCCGTTTGATTTCTTTAGAGAGAGAGAGAGAGAGAGAGAGAGAGAGAGAGAGAGAGAGAGAGAGGAGGTGTAGGCATATCTTGAAGAAGTTAGGACTATTCCTCAATGCTCTTCACCTTATTTCTTGAGACAAGGTCTCTCACTGAGTCTAGAGCTAGCCAGGGAGCCCAGGGATACTCCTGTCTCCATCTCCCCAGGGTTGAGATATAGGCGCATGCCTATATGTTGAGGATCTCAATGCTGTAAGCAAGCACTTTACCAACTCAGCCTTCTCCCCAGCCAATCAAAGCACTTCTTATTTATTTATTTGAGAGTGACAGATAGAGAAAGAGGGAGAGAGAGAGAGAGAGAATGGGCATGCCAGGGCCTCCAGCCACTGCAAACGAACTCCAGATGCATGTGCCTCCTTGTTCAAAGCACTTCTTTAAGATGAAAACCCAGCTCATATCTTTGCCTCAGGCTCTGGTTCTGAGAGGATCCAATCTGAGACAGGCTCAATTTTCCAGTCTGTAGAAAACTTGGAACAGATCATGGCTGTGATAGCTTGGTTCTGGCTGCAGATCCCTTTCTGCTGTTGAAGTTCAGGGAGGGAGTTCAGAAGAACAAGCAGAGAAAGGCAGAGTTGCTGAAGTCAATGGGGGAAGAGACCCTACATCTCCTTCCCACTACACCCAGCCACCTCCTTAACTCTGGAAGCCACTGAACTAACTGCCTTCAAGCCCTCCACTCCACAGCCTCTTTAGGGTCATTGGAGGCCATGGAAAGGCTGTGGCCTGGGTAACAATAGCTTCAGCTCTGACCTGTATATGTCTGTGTGTGTGTGCGCGTATGCACATATACATGCCAGAGGATGATGTCAGGTAGCCTTCTCAGTTGTTCTCTACCTTGTTGTTTGAACCTAGAGCTCACTGATTCAGCTATAGTACCCAGGCCATAAATACTAGGAATCCATTTATGTCTGCTTTCCCAGCTCTGGGATTATAGTGCATCCCACCCACCAGTCATTTTACATGGGTACTGGGGACCTGAACTCACTTTTCCTGCTGAGCCATCTCCCCAGCCCTTAGATCCTATTTTCTTCACATTTTATAGATGAAGAGACTGAGGCTGAACAGTCTGTGCTGGAGTCAAGTTTACCTCTTGTTTTCTGTTTTTTTTTTTTTTTTTTTTTTTTCCCCAAGGTAGTCTCACTGTGGCTCAGGCTGGCCTGGAACTCACAGTGATCCTCCTATCTCTGTCTCCTGAGTGCCGGGATCAAAGGCATGTGCCACCACGTCCAGCTGGAGTCAGGTTTAAACATAGCCAGGTTTGACTCCTGACCAGCCTCTCCTCCAAGAAGTCATACTCTGGTGCTTCCTATGACACACTCAGAAATAGCCCTGCCCCGTGTGTGTGTTTGTGTGTGTGTGTGTGTGAGTGAGTGCACGTACACGTATGTGGGACTGGGATACAGGGGACATAAGCACAAGTTGGAAGGAGAGAGGAAATACGATCTTTTTGCTGCATGTGGCCACTGTGATTGCAGCCAGGCCTGTTCTAGCTCATTTTTATGTTTTTATTTAGAAGCCTCAGTACTAGAGCTGATGGCAGAAAATGTGCAGTAAAATGCAGGGAGGCCGCTGGGTAATGGCCCCTGTAAAGTGTTAATTGCCTTTGGAGACTGCAGACTTTGTGGATGCGTGGGGATCTGAGCTATTGACAGGCCCTTATTTATTTCAGGCGTACAATGTGGGCTCCTCCTCTGAACTGGCTTCCAATCAGTCACGCTTCCCTGGGCCAACCAAGAAGTGCCAGTCGATAAGTCTGTTTGCTGCCTTAACCCTTTGAAGCTGGTGGTGTGGTCTGTGGGTCTGCCTGATTCAAAGGCTTCATCCCAAGGAGACCACCAGGTCTTGAATGAAACACCCTGCAAACGTAGTGCTGATTCGGAGCCATTCACAGACTTGGATAGGTTTCCATGTTGTCTCCCATCCTCACCACGTGGAGAGACTGGTACTGTTCATCTGCAGGGATGGCTTAAGGCTCAGGTGGATTGAGTCATCTGCTTACCACAGCAATGCTACCATAGACTGCCGTGGGCTTGTTGTGCCTTCCCCCCAGAAATTCATATGTTGGGCTGGAAAGATGGCTTAGCGGTTAAGCGCTTACCTGTGAAGCCTAAGGACCCTGGTTCGAGGCTCGATTCCCCAGGACCCACGTTAGCCAGATGCACAAGGGGGCGCACGTGTCTGGAGTTCGTTTGCAGTGGCTGGATGCCCTGGCGCATCCATTCTCTCTCTCTCTCTCTCTCTCTCTCTCTCTGTCACTCTCAAATAAATAAATAACAATAACAAAAAAATCAAAGATGGAAGTTTTAAAAAAATTCATATGTCAACGCCTTAATCCTTAGGGCCTCAGAATGTGACTATATTTGGAAACGGGAAATTGGAAGAGATGATTAAGTTAACATGGGTGAGCCCTGATCCTAGCTGATGAATGTTCTTATAAGAAGGCATCAATTGGGTGACCACAGAGAGAAGGCAGCTAGGTACAAGACTTCAGAGAAAACAGCTCTTCTGACACCCTGGATTGCAAGCCTGCAGAATTCTGAGAGGATGCATTTCTGTTGCTTAAGTCACTTTGTTATGACAGTTCTGAGATGATGACACCACCCAGTGTGGCCTTGAGTCTGGGCCTCTGACCTCTGTGGGTGTGTGTAGACTCTGATATCTGTTCCCTGTCGGGATGAGAAGCAGGACCCAACTTTACCATAAGTTTTTTATTGAGTTGGGCTCTGAAAGGCCTGAACCTGTATGCTGGGAAGTGAGAGCTGGATATGGGAAACTCAGTACAAAATGAAGGCACCGACTATTTCTTTTTTAAAAAATATTTATCTGTTTATTTGAGAGAGAGTGAAAGAGGCAGGGGGGTAGGGAGAAGAAAAGGGAGAGAGAAAGGGTGTGCCGGGGACTCTAGTCACTGCAAACGAACTCCAGATGCATGTGTCACCTTGTTCATCTGCCCTTGAGTGGGTATTGGGGAATAAAATCTGGTTCCTCAGACTTTGCAGGCAAATGCCTTAACCACAAAGCCATCTCTCCAGCCCTCACTGACTATTTATAAGCAGAGATGGTGACTCAACCAGATTGTTTTGGAAGAAAAGATTACTTCAAACTTGGACCCTGTTAGCTTGCTGCCAAAGCAGACCCCTTCTTCCACCTTCCTGATCGAAGTGCCCCTGGGTCCCCAATTCCCAGATACCCTGTGCCGGAGGGTGTGCCCAGAGGGCATGGAGTAAGTAGGTCAGATCTCTGTTCCCTGACTTCTCCTAGTTTCCTGGTCCCTGTGGGTCCCCCTGTGCCTGGCTTGGGGAGGCCTGTCACTGTGTAGAGATAGCCTAAAAGATATAACCCTCAAAAGGAGTAAGGGGAGCACCTGAAAAGTAGGGCTCTGGTGAGAGTGGGATGAAGCCTAAGTTTAAAAGATTTTTTTTTTTTACTGTCTCAACCCGTAACTCCCAGTACCAAAGATTGGTTGCTACCCACATCGAGCTGTTGGTCGGAGAGACCTACAAGGTCCTCAAATCTAGACAGCTTTCTGTCAAAGCACTTGACTACCTGCTTGAGGCAAAAGCTAAGACCCTATTGCTGAAGACACCATATACTGCTGACACAGAGCACGGAGAGACCTGGGTGGAATTCAGGAGAAAGCCAGTCAGTCCTCAGACAGTTAGTCTGTCTAGTGCTGGGAAGCGCTACATGAGCTACTGGGGGAAAATGGCCAACAATGGTCTGAGCGACCAGAGGTCTAAGCTACTCAGAAGCAAACAGCCTGACATGATGTAAACACCAGTGCAATAGTGGCACGCAGCCTCAGTGGGTAACCAAGAGCTTTCTGATTGGCTAAGAAATCCACTCACTGTAAAGGAACCCATGTCTGGAACTGGGAACTAGATCAGAGTCCTGTGGAGACAAAGATGATGTTCTCCAGTGTCAAGCTCTCACTAGTCTTTGGCTAAAAGAGGGGTTACATACATCAAATTCTCCCTAAATTAATAATGCTTATCCCATTTAAACTATGCTGACTTCACTCTCCATTGGAGAACCTGTTCTTCTTTTTCAGAAGGTAGTGAGACCTGAGGAGATAAACTACCCCTCGCACTTCAACCAAGCCACAGATGAATCCACAGAGGAAGTGGGGAGATGAGCAAGAGTGCTGCTTCCATGCTGAACCTGATAATCAGTGCCAGGGTGAAGGAGACAGACCGCGAGGATACTCAACACCTGCCAAAGTAGAGATCCAGAAGCTCCTAAGAGCTCATCACTTAAATATACTTAAAACTCACCCACCTGGCTCAGGGAATTTTGTGGAAGATGGGGCAGAAAGATTGTAAGAGCCACAGGTTGAGACACCATGCCCAGAGGCATTCCTTCCCCCCGAAACTAACTGACTACTGCTTCCACAACACATAACCCCAAACCCCATAGGGAATACCTACAACCCCACTGAGGAATGGGGACAGGGATGAGGGAAAAGAGGGTACTGACACATAACGTATACATATAAAACATCTTGTTAATAATAATAAAAACATTAAAAAATCAAAAATAAATAAAATAAAAATAAAAATGGAAAAAATACTACTTCAGTTACTGGGTATGGAGAATGGATGCTAGGTTTCAAGAATGAAGCAAGAGGGCTGGAGAGATGGCTTAATGGTTAAGGTGCTTGCCTGTGAAACCTAAGGACCCAGGTTCAATTCCCCAGAACCCACATAAGCCAGATGCACAAGGTGGTGCATGTGTCTGTAGTTTGTTTGCAGTGGCTAGAGGCCCTGGTGCACCCATTTTCCCCTTCTCTCTAATAAACAAATAATTTTAATTTAATTTAATTTATTTGAGAGATAGAAAGGAGAGAGAGAGAACATGCTAGGGCCTTCAGCCACTGAAAATGAACTCCAGACACATGCACCACCTTGTGCATCTGGCTTACGTGGGTCCTGGGACATTGAACCTGGGTCCTTTGGCTTCACAGGTAAATGCCCTAACCATTAAGCAATCTTTCCAGCCCTAATAAACAAATAAAAAAGTACAGAAAAGAATGAAGCAAGCACATCCCCGGGGGGGCTCATGTGTTCTTGGCAGGAAGTGGAATGGCTCTACTAAGTGTGGTGTCAGTTGAAGAGGGAAAGGGATGATGGAGTTGGAACAGGTTTCAGATGAGGAACTGGGAGCAGCTGCTGAGGGACTGGGTTGAGGTGGATGATATTCTGTTTATTTGGGTAAGGTGTCGTGGATCTGTTTGTCTTAAGTCATTGTTCCCTGGAATGTAGGTAGCAAGAAGGCAAGTTGACTGAAGGTTGTGCGAATTTATTCATTCTTCTCCCCACACCTCATTCACACACATGGGTTTTCTACGAGGTAGAAACAATAATGTTTCTTCTTCTACATCAATGCCAGACTACTTTTGTCAAGGCAGATAGATGTATAAGTCCTCTTGAAGCCTTATAACTAGACTTGTTCTCCCAGCCATGTCTGCCTTTTGCAATTTACAGTTAATCTTACAATTTTTTACATAAGCTATTATTTATTTACTCATTAGAGAGAGAGAGAGAGAGAGAGAGAGAGAGAGAGAGAGAGAGAGAGGAAAAGCATATATGGAGGCACCAGGGCCTCTGGCTATTGCAAACGAGGTCCAGATATATGCACCACTTTGTGCATCTAGCTTTGCATGGGTACTTGGGAATTGAACCCAAGTCAGCAGCTTTGTAAGCAAGTGCCTTTAACCCCTGAGCAATCTTTCCAGCCCTTATAAACTATAGTTGGTTATGTAAAGTACACATAGCATAAGATTTATGAGGAAGGAAGATACAAATTTAAGTTTTTAAAGTCTGCAGCTCAGTGGCATTAAGCATATTCAGTTTTATACAACCATCATTACTCTCTACTTCTAGAACTTACCAATCACCTCAAAAGAAGATCTTATACCCATGAAGCAGTAATTCCCTACTCCATTGGCCCTGAAAACCACTTTAATCTATTTTCTGCTTCTATAGATTTGCCTGTTCTGGACATCTCATACAAACCCAGTCATACAACAGGTGGCCTTTTGCGTTTGGTTTCTTCAACTTAGAATAATGCCTTCAAAACTCTCCAGGCTTTATCATCAATAGTGTCACATGCTGTGGCGTTTCTCAGTGTTTCATTCCTTGGAGCAACAGGGAAATATCTCATTGTATGAATGAACACATTTTGTCTATCTTGTCATTAGTTTTGGATACTTTTTTAAAATTTCAATTTTTGGGACTTTATAAATAGTGCTGCTGTGAAGTTTTGTGTGCAGATGTTTCTGTGACAGCTGTTTTCAATTCTTTCCTGTACCTACCCAGGAGTGGAATTGCTGGGTTGTGTGGCAATTCTGTATTTAATGTAGTAAGATACCATCCCAGGCATATTGATGACAACTGTTAAGTTCCATATTGGAGAAGAGGAACTGGAGGCTCAGAATGGTCTCAACTAACACTTGCACATTGCCACCAACTCAACTCTTTTACTCTGGTCCAGATCTCCCTCCTGGACTGTAAGCCTTCCACATTTAATGTCTGCCACACATTGAACAGTCATTTCAAACTCAGCACACCTTAGATTATACACATCATCTCCTTTCCTAGCCCCACAACAGCTCTATTTCTTACTCCCATCTCAGCAAAGGGTGCCCTGATCCCACCAGCTATCAGGTGGCCATCATGCTTTGTGTCTCAGGATGGCACTTTGGCATACGACATGGTGTAGGCAGTCTGCCCATCTCTCCATGCCTTGGTTTCCCGTTCTAGAAAGTAGGAGGTGATCTCACTGGCAATGAGTGTCAGGGTCATGTGAGGTGACAATCGTTATCCCTGTGTCTATCTATCTATCTATCTATCTATCTATCTATTTTTTTGTTTGTGTATCTCTCCTCATAAGGTGCCTGGAACAGATAGTGTAGCAGTTGCTTTTCTCTTCACCACGTTAAAGTAGCTAAGGAAGCAACTTATGGGAGGAAGTATGTATTTTGGATCAAGATTTGAGAGGGTTTCAGTACATCACGGTGGAGAAGTCATGGAGGTCAAGCCGGCTTATCTGTGGCAGTAGGACTATGAAGCTATTTGATCCTATCATTTTTAAATTTAATTTTTGGAGAGTTGGAGAGCAAGAGATTGAGAGACAGAGGGAGAGAGAGAGAGAGAAAGAAAGAATTGATGCACCAGGGCCTCAGCCACTGAAATCGCACTCTAGACACTTGTGCCACCTAGTGGGCATGTGTGACCTTGTGCTTGTCTCACCTTTGTGCGTTTGGCTAACGTGGGATCTGGAGAGTAGAACATGGGTTCTTAGGCTTTTCAGACAAGTGCCTTAACTGCTAAGCCATCTCTCCTGCCCTTTAATTTTTTTTCTTGCTCCTATCTTGATGGACCAGGAAGTGGAGATAAGATAGGAAGTGAAGCTAAGCTTTTCATTTCAAGGCCTGACCCCCAGACATCTACTTCCTCCAAGTAGTCCCCACCTCCCAAAGCTTTCACAACTTTCCAAAACATTTCCACCAACTTAGGGCCAAGTGTTAGCTAACTCATGAGCCCACGGTGGGCCCTTTACATTCAAACCATAGTATTATGTCCCTGACTATGACAGGCTCTTGGAATGACCCTCTCATAATGCAGTATGTATTCAATCCAACTTTAAAAGTCTCCCTAGTCTTAACAGTAACATGGTTCAAAAATCCAAAGCTTCTTCTGAGACGTGAGGTAATCTCTTAACTGTAAGACCCTGCAAAATCAAACAAGCAAACTATGGTGAGCTGTTGGTCAGGGAGGGCCATGAGGTGCCTGTAATAGTTCAGAAAATTGCTAAAGTGCTTGGTTACCCTCCAGAACTAGATGGTTAAGACCTTATTGCTGAAGACACCACAGGCTGTGGTCTCAGAACACTGAGAGATCTTGCTGGATCTGAAATGGAAACTCCTTGCTGGCTAGCTCTCATAGTGCTAGGAAGTGCTATGCAAGCTTCTGGGGAAAAAAAGCCACCAATAGTGGATCCTGCAAGTTACAAAATCAACCACCAGGCAAGATGTACCCACCAGTGCAATAGTGGCACATTAGCCTATGGGGGTAATCAATTGCTCTCTGATTGGATACGAGGCCTGCTCAGTGGCAGGGAATTCATACCTGGTGCTGAGCTTGGAAGGTCAAAGACCTTAGAGGGAAGCTTCCTCTGTTCTTTGGCTAAATGGAGCAAATATGACATCAAAAGCCTTCTAAATGCACATGTTTATCCCCTTTAATCAATGCTGCTCTCACTCTTGGTTAGAGAACTTGCTTTTTGCCATGGTGATGACTAGTGGGGAGACACAAGACCCATCAAAATGTCAAGAAAGAGAAAGCCGAGTGCCTAGCACTGGGAAACTCATCTCTGTCACACTCACAAGGGCCCAGGAAACATTGTAAAGGAAGCAGCGGGTTAAATCTGAGGGCTGCTCTCAGTGCTTACCCAGAGAACCTTCTCTACGGAGGTGGCAGTGGCCACTGGGGAGACTCAAAGCTTGTCAGAGCAGAACATAAGAGGCTGGCGATAGCTCAACACGAAAGGAGATTTCTAACATGCCCTTCAAGGCTCAGCGAATATTGTGGGAAAGTGGGTCAGAAAGAATGTAAGGTCCACAGGGTGGGAGGTGTATTGTGGGGCACAGTCCTTCTGACATGAACCAACTGGTGCGTTCATGACCCCACAGTGAGGAGGGCCCTCACTAGGCTGAGACTAGAGAGAGGGGACAAGAGAGATAACTTGATGGCAATATAATCCATTCACAGTATGTTCATATACTAAAGGTCACAATAAAAATTATAAAAAAAAAACAAACTACATACTTCCAACACACAGTAGCACATAGCAAACATGCTGAGGAGGAGAGCGAAGCAGGAGTAGTGGACGAAAGCAAGAGCCAAACCCGGTCGGGCAAACACCAAGAACTGCAGCTCCACGTCTGACATCTGGGGCTCATCATGACATCATTTCTGCTCCAACCAGCTCGATAGCCTGACCCTTCCAGTTTTGTTACCTGTAGCACATCTCGCCTTTCTCTTGGGCTGCCGCCACTCAGAGGCCTGTCGCTTTTCTCAGTGAACACCTCATGTTTCTGGCGTCTCCAATATCCTGTTGTCACCAGTGTACCTTGGGCATTCCCTTCGCAGATCCATGCAAGGCTCACGCATGAAGTCCATGAGGGGACTCTGACCCTTCTGTTTGGTGGCCGGTCTTAGTGGCTTTCTGAAACCTTGGAGGCTTCCAAGACTCCCTCCCACTAGCATTCTGCTCATGAGAAAAGCTAGCACCATGAGGTTGATTGATACCGAGTCATGCTGCCACCTACCCTGGTCTCCTTGGGCAGTTGTAGCAGCCTCCATGTGCCCTCACAGCTGAGCCTGAGAAAAAACCTCCTGAGGTGGTATTTTGCCAGCAGTGTACCCTAAAATCTATATCTTTTCAAACATCCTCCTTTCGAATGAATTTGCAGCTCTGAATGGGTAGTCTTGCCTCAAGACACCTTCTGTTGCCCCTGCGCAGAGTCACAAAGTTCATGGTGATCTCTTTAACAGCCGTAGATGCTTTGTCCACATCTGCCCCATAACCCAGCTTCAACTGGGTTCATGCTCTCTTTTTCACTCGTTGGCATTTAAAAAAATATTTTATTTTTATTTATTTATTTGAGAGAGAGAGAGAGAGAGAGAGAGAGAAGGACAGAGAAAGAGACAGAAAGAGAATGGGCACATCAAGGCCTCCAGTCATAGCAAATGAACTCCAGTTGCATGTTCCACCTTGTATATCTGGATTACATGGGTCCTGGGGAGTTGAACCTGAGTCCTTTGGCTTTGCAGGCAAGCGCCTTAACCTGCTAAGCCATCTATCTCTCCAGCCCTCATTGGCATTTTTTTAAACACTTTTTTTTCTGCTCTGCTTTTCTGTTTTCAAATTCACATTATAAAACTCAGCAGATGCAGTATCACATCCTGAGTGCTATGCTGTCTCGAAATTTCTTCTGCCAAACAACTTAGTCCATGATTTTTGAACTCAGCCTCACTCAAATGTTCAGCACACAGATGGAATGTAGGCAGATTCTTTACATGAATGTAATGAATGGTCTCTAGTCCAAATCCCAACAGAGTCCTTGTTTCCCTTTGAAACCTGATGTTGCAGTCAGGTTTGCATTGCTGGTAGAAATCACCCAACCAAGAGCAGCTGGTGGGAAAAAAGAGGTTTATTTTGGCTTATGGCCTCAAGGGGGAAGCTCCATGATGGCAGGGGAAAATGATGGCATGAGTGGAGAGTGGCCATCACCTCCTGGCCAACATCAGGTGGACAATAGCAACAGGACAGTATGGCAAAGACTGGCAAGGGGAAACTGGATGTAACACCCATAAGCCTGCCCCCAACAATACACTCCCTCCAGGAGGTGTTAATTTCCAAATCTCTATCAGCTGGGAAGTCTAGCATTCAGAGCACCCAAATTTATGGGGGACACCTGAATCAAACCACCACACCTGATGATATAGCCTTCACTGTCCAAATTTCTGTTGGCATTCTGGTCTTCCTCCCTCCTACCAGATGACCCATTAAGCTCTGCTTACAGTATGCTGGGGCTTCCCTAGCCGACAGCTCAAAACTCTTCCATATTCCTCCCACAAACCCATTCCAAAGGCCCAAGAATCACATGGTCATGTTTAACCTCAAAAATATTTTCTTTCTTTAAATATTTATTTATTTGAAAGATAGAGAGAGATACAGAGAGAGAAAGAGGCAGATAGAGAGGGAGAGAATGGGCTACCAGGGCCTCTAGCCACTGCAAATGAACTCCAGACGCCATGTGTCACCTTATGCATCTGGCTTACATGGGTACTGGCGAATTGAACCTGGGTCCTCAGGCTTCACAGACAAGTGCCTTAACTGCTAAGCCATCTCTCCAGCCCCTAATGATTATTTTCATATTTTATTTATTTATCTGAGAGAGAGAGACATAAAGAGAAAGAGACAAATATATAGGGAGACAATTTCTTGATACCAAACTTCTATCATTATTTATTGTTGTCATTGTTATGATAAAATACATGAAAGAGGAAACTTAAGGGAAGAAGGATTTATTTTGGCTCACAGTTTGAGAAGGTAAGTCTCTCAAGGTAAGGGAGGCAGTGCCAGCTCGTTTGTGGTGGTAGGAGCATGAAGATACTGTTCACATGCCAGCACATTGGGAAGCAGAGATGGAACAGGAAGTGAGCCCAGCCTATGCATCTCCAGGCTGCCCGCCCCCAGAGATTCATTTCCTCTAGCTAGCCCCCATCTCCCAAAGGTTACACAACTTCCCAAAACAATGACACTAGTTAGGGACAGAATATTCAAACTGTGAGTATGAACTTGTGGAGTATATTTTATATCCAAGCCATAATGTATTGTAAGTTCAAAATATATACATTTTTCATATGTATCTTTTTTGAGGGAGGGAAGATGTGTTAGTATCCAGTGTACTGGTGTTTCCCAGACCACAGTCAAGGGAAATAGTGAGTTGTAGCAATCACTTCCAAATGTGTTCCTTTGTGAGCAATGCCTCAGCTCTAGGCAATCAAAATATAGAGTGGGTAAAGCCCAGGAATCGGGACAATGAACATATGCCCCTGGTGATTTTGATGCCCAGCCAAGTTTGGAAACCACTGCATTCAGCTAATTACATCCTGTTATTAGTAAATGCCTTAGAAACACAGATTGGTAATTTCAGTACCATATGAATTCACCATTTCCCTCTGTAAATCTAATAAGAGCATTAATCCACAAACCTTCAAATTGGTCTCAATTCCTCACTACTCCCGTTGAATTTGGGCGCCTTCCCTATTAAGTCTGTACCAGTACAGTTCCTATTTTAAATCAAGCTGTGTCTTTCCTATCAGGGCTGATTCTTTTTTTTAAAATATATTTTATTTATTTATTTGAGAGAGAGAGAGAGAAAGAGAGAGAGAATGGGCACGCCAGGGCCTCCAGCCACTGCAAACGAACTCCAGACCCGTGCGCCCCCTTGTATATCTGGCTTACGTGGGTCCTGGAGAGTTGAACCGGGATCCTTTGGCTTTGCAGGCGAATGCCTTAATGGCTAAGTCATCTCTCCAGCCCAGGACTGCTTCTTAATAAGCACTTGTATGCTATCATAGTAGACACTTTGTCACCTTGTTCTTCTGTTTGGAAAGTAGGTGTCCTCCTGACCTTACTGTACGAAACATAAATGCAGAGAGCCCTCATGGTGGAGACAGATGTTGGGAAGTGTCCCAGGTACAAATGAGTTTGGAGAACACAAGGATGCAGGTGCTCCGTGCGACCAAGATTCCTTTTCTGCAGACTTCTCAGAACCTTGACAATGGCAACCGGCACTGGATATCCAAAACGCAGATGATCACCATCATAGGTGAGACATGCTGGGCAAGGAGAGAGAGGCCTCCCCCAGGGACCCAGTTCCTGAGAGGACGTCCAGAGCATCTGTGTGAAGACAGGGTCAGCATGAGGAAGTGGATGAGGAAGAATGTTGGACATCAAGATCCCTCCATTGGCTCATGTTAATCATCTCTCCCAACAGCCCCTTGTACCAACCACCTGCCTTGCCCTGGGGCTCCAAAAGAACCACTTTGGTTCTTGATGACGTGGTGGCTGCTTGACCATCTAATGACTGGGCCTTCCCAATGGTGCCTGTTGCCAGGGTCACATAGCACCACACCACTTAATCATCGTGTCTGATTGTGTATGGCCCTGTGTCTTTTCCAAGTATACATGCAGGTCCTGTGCTTTATTCTTTATTCTCCCCCCCCCCATGCCACTTGCTAGTATAGCACAGCCACACAGTTGCATCAGCCAGGCCAGAGCATGTGGTTTCCATGAAGCAACTGGGATGCTCTGTTTTGTAAGAAAGGAAGAGAGAGGAAGCAGATGAGGAAGGCAGGTAGCTCGTAGGTTCTTAGGAGCTGGGGGAAGGAGAGAAGCCTGGAAGACCGTGGATGGCACGGCCCATTCCTCTGTAGATTACCACCACTAGAGAGCACAGCATAGCCAAGAACGGGCTGTGCAGGAGTGCCTGGCACTGGCCCAGTCCTGCTCAGCCCCCCCCACCCCTTCTGGCAACGCTGCGACGGGAAGAGGGGATTTGGATGAGGCTCAGCCCTGCCTCAGACACTTTGCAATCTTAGGCCTAATTAAAACACCACAGACGGTTTGAACCCCACATTAAAATTTGATGAGGAATTGATCAGCCAAGCAAACAGGAAATTTAGCTGTGAGTGAAGGTAATGTTTGCTCAAATGTGTAATGAGGCCCACGGGGAATATTTGTGGGGACCTCAGTCATGTCTGGAGATGCTCGCGCTCCTCGGTTTTGTCTTCCCTGTGTGTGTTTGTGCCTTTCCTCTCATGGAAGCCCAGGATACTTCCAGAGGGTACAGGAAGAAAAAGTTTTGGTTTGATAAAATTTCCTTTGAAACTTCAAGGAAAAAAAAAAAAAGTCCTCTACAACATCCTGAAAAAAAAAAAAAAAAAGGCATAGGAGCAAGTCAGATTCGGGTGGGAGTCCTGTGTGTGTTGTTGCCAGCTGGTGTCCTTGGAGCCATTGAGTACCTACTGTGTGCAGCCATTGGCTAGACTGCAGGGGCAGATGGACAGGTAAACTAATCTCTGTCCATGGAACAGGGAGATGGCTCAGCAGGCAGGAGTGCTTGCCACCTAAGAGGACCTGAGACTGTGTGAGTTTGACTCCCCAGAGCCCACCTCAAAAGCTAGGTGTGGGGCTGGAGAGATTGCTCAGTGGTTAAGGCGCTTGCTTGCAAAGCCTAACAACCCAGGTTCAACTCCCTAGTACTCATGTAAAGTCAGATGCACAAAGCGGCACGTGCATCTGGAGATCATTTGCAGCACCTGGAGGCCTGGCACACCCATTTTTTTTTCTCTCCTTCTCTCTGCTTGCAAATAAATAAATAAAACTTTTAGAAAGCTAGGTGTGACCATTTATGTCAATAACCCCACCCTATGAGGAGTGCTGAGACTAGAGAATTTCTGGACCTCGCAGAAACAGCAGCCCTGGGTTCAGGGAGAAATTTCATCTCAAGGAAATACATGGGTGTGTGATAGAGGAGGGTGCCCGGCTTTCTCATATGGCCTCTGCATAAGCACACATGGGATGCATGCGTGTGCACACGTGCCACACGTACATCACAGTATACATCACACCACATATACTGTATAACACCGCACACATGCATGTACACACACACACACACACACACACACTAATCTTAGTCCTGGTTTCCATGGTGTCTAGGTGAGCATGAAAGGTTACAAGGCTTAAGTTTTCCATTTATGAAATAATCAATATTGGCATGTTATCATGTGAGATTGTTGAGTGAACTTGATTTGAAAATGGGCACAAATAACTTACTCTCCGTTGGAGAATCTGCTTCTCTTTTGCAGATAGATGTAGATCCTAAGGAGAGAGCCACCCCATCATACCTCAAAAGGGCCCCGGCTGAAACTAAGAAAAATTGGAGAAACAAGCAAGGGGGCTGTTTTCCTGATGAACCGGATGCCAGCACAAGGGGGAAGGAGATCAGCACAGAGAAAAATCAACTCCTACCAAATCAGAGAGCCAGAGCCTCACTGTCACGGATGAGCCTAATAATGGTACCAAACTGACTGTATTTGCTGAATACAGAACTGACTAATAAAAAAAAAAAATAAAATAAAAAAATAAAAGAAAGAAAGCACTATCAATCAGAAAAAAAAAAAGGTCACATTTAACTAAAGCCTATGGTGAACTGACATTTTATGTAAACAATGACATGCTTTGTTCATGATATCATAAATATAATTACTAAGTTTATGTTTTAGGTCAACTTCAACTTACATACAGGATTATTGAAAATAACAGAATTCTCTCTGAAGTGGTAACATATGATTTGTAAAGTATTTTAAAATGAAAAAAGATTGTAATGTCCTGTTACTTAAAAGGAGGAGGCAACTGACCTGACTTCTAGGCCAGCTGGCCTCAAGATAGCAACAAAATTTGCCTTAGTTACTCCTAATAAAATCATTTCTAAGCGTTAAAAAAAAAAAAAAAAAAAAAAAGAAAATGGGCACAAAATACCGAGAACAGGGCTTTGGAAAAAGAGCTTTTCTTTTTTCTTTTTTCTTTTTTTTTGATACAGGGTCTTACTATGTAGCCTAGGCTGGCCTCCAACTTTTGATCCTCTTGTCTCTGCTTTGCCCTCTGAATGTTGGGATTATAGATCTGCCATCACACCTAACCAGGGCCTACATACCGTAGGTGTCAAATGCCTGTGCCCTTCTTCCCTGTCTGATATCTACACAGACACTTTAAGCTTTTCTCCTCTTCAATATCTCTGCAAGTGACCTAACTTGGTATTGACTCATGTATTTGACACTGCTGGTGGGTGTAACTGAGACCAAGGAAAAAGCAAGCCATGTGCCTGACCTATTTACCAGAATTGGAGTTGGTTCAGAAATTCTATCGGAAAGATCAAATACCAAGAGTTCCTGGGTCATGTGGAGTGAGCAGAGACTGGCGTGAGAACTGCGCTTCCTCGATTAGGGAGAAATACTGCAGGCTTCGAACTCCTTCTGGACACAACTACATGTTCAGGGCCAACACACGGGATTCTGGAGCAATTTTCCTTTCTTTCCAGTTTCCAGGAGAACAATTATCATTGACCCTAAGACTGATGATGTACCCCTCCCCTCCTTCATCCCCCTGACCTCTCCACACCGAGTGCCTTCACTCCTCATACCCACACGCTCTCCTATCCAAACAGCCACAGTCACTTATTCCTCATTCCTACCCTCACCTTAACCCCATCAATGTCCACTCACTCATCAATATTGTCACCATCACCTATATCACAAAATATTCTCTCCTTTGGCTTGATAGATGAGCCAGGTTTTATTGCCTCTCTCTCTCTCTTTCTCTGTGTGTGTGTGTTCACACACATGGATGAGTCTGCTGTCATTCCACCTCTTTTTGTTTTTTAGAGACAGGATCTCTCATTGTCCTGGATTTCATCAATTAGGCTGGCCAGCTAGTCCCTGTGTCTCTGCCTCCCCAGCGCTGTCATGACTGGTGCATTCCACTATATCCAGCTTTTTTACTTGGGCTCTGGGGGATCGAACTCATGTCCTCAAGCTTGCAAGCACTTTACCCAGTTGAGCATCTCTCCAGCCCAGCCTTCCCTTCCTACTCATGAGTTTATAAGCAAGTTGGTTGCATGTGGTAAATTTGTAGGATCAGTCCTATTCCTTACTTCTAAGATGCATGCTATCTGCTTCCAGGTCTTAATGCCTCTGAATTCAGAATATGCCCTATAAAATGTGCCAAAAGACAATTTCTAGATGCAGCTAGAAGAGTAGATACGGGGTGACAATATTGTTATCTTAACTTTGTCTTGGAGTAGATCATTGGTTTTCTTAAGATCTGAGAGCCTGGAGGCCAATTTCTATGTCCTGGAGATCTGCTACTCAGATACACGCTGCCTCAGCAAGGCACTGGCTGATATATAAGTTCTGTGAACATGAACTCCCATTAAGGGAGAAGCAGAAGTGTGAGTTTAGCTGAACAGAGTATGTAGACAAAGCCTGGTTATTCTTCAGTGTGCCCACATGATGATAAAGTCCTTAAGAGGACTGACCTGGATGTGGAGTTTACAGTTAGGGGGCAAAGCATGTCATACTCATGCTGCACAAAGCTGCAAGTGACAAAAAAGGACTTGCTCAGACCTGTTAAGCATTGAGCATGGTTTTCCATTGTCTTGTTAGAATTAATTGGACATTTTTCATTTAATTTTGTAAAAGTTATTACTGGTCTCTGAGAAAGGTACATAGGTTTGTATACATGTAGATTTTATAGCTTAAGTAACAAGATATTACAACTTCTTAGCTTTTTCAAATACTTGTATTATGTAAATATACAACAATAGCATGAATAATATTTTAATTTCTTATTTAAAATTATTTTTTTAAATTTATTTTAAGAGAGAGAGAGGAAGGGAGATAGAGAGAGAGAGAGAGAGAGAGAGAGAGAGAGAGAGAGAGAGAGAGAGAGAAATGGGCATGTCAGGGCCTTCAGCTGCTGTGAATGAACTCCAGATGCATGTGCCCCCTTGTGCACATGTGTGACTTGTGTCTGGCTTATGTGGGACCTGGATATTTGAACATGAATTCTTAGGCTTCACAGGCAAGCACCTTAACTGCTAAGCCTTCTCTTCAGGCCTAAAATTTCTTACTTATTGTAAGAAAGGGCGAATGGGTGTGCCAGGGCCTCTAGCCACTGCAACTTCAGATGCATGCACCACACTGGGCATGTGGTTTTATGTGGGTACTGTAGAACTGAACCCAGGCAAGCAGGCTTTGCAAGCAAGCACTTTGAATCACCAAGCCATCTCCCCAGCCCCTAATTTCTTACTGGTAATAGTTAAGCTCGTTTGTGTGTTAGTGTGTGTGTGTGTGTGTGTGTGTGTGTGTGTGTGTCATGCACACGCACACAGAAGTCAGAGGAGGGTGCTGGATGTCCTCCGGTGTCATTCTTCTACCTTCCTTCCTTGATGCAGAGTCTCACTGAATCTCCAGGAGCTTTCTGCCTTCCCAGTTAGCCTGGCTGACCAGTGAGTCACAGTGACCCTTCTCCCTTCCTTCCTCAGAGCTAGGGTTACATCTGTGTGTGGCCATGCTTGGTTTTCTATGTGGGTGACGTGGATTGAATTCAGGTTCCCCTGCTTGTACAGAATGTGCTCTTATCTGCTAAGCCATTTCCACAGCCCCTTAACAGCTAAACTCCTTTTTTTTTTGGTTTTTGTTTTGTCGAGGTAGGGTCTCACTCTGGCCCAGGCTGACTTGGAATTCACTAAGCAGTCTCAGGGTGGACTCACGGCAATCCTCCTACCTCTGCCTCCTGTGTGCTGGGATTAAAGGTGTCCGCCACCACGCCCGGCTAAGCTACTTTTGTTGTTGTTTCTTGTTGCTCTGGATGGAACAACCATCAGGATCAATGTATTCAGATTTTCTAATATTTATCGAATCAATTTTCGTCATTATCACATGGTGACTTTCTTTGAAAGAAAATTACCCGTGGTATATTTCAAGACCATCTGTATATAGCTACATAAAATTTTTATGTCAACTTAAAAGCCTTCCTCACATCCACTCTCACATCTGTCTTTCATTCTTAAATCTGTGTAACTCAAATGTTATAATCTCAGGAGAATTAGAATTTCATCAAAAATGACTTCAGGGCTGGAGGGATGGCTTAGTGGTTAAGGCATCTGCCTACAAAGCCAGAGGACCCACGTTAGCCAGAAGCGCAAGGGGGCGCATGCATCTGGAGTTCGTTTGCAGTGGCTGGAGGCCCTGGTGTGCCCATTCTCTCTTTCTCTCTCTCTCTCTCTCTCTCCCTCTTTTGCTGTCAAATAAATGAATGAATGAAGGAATAAATAAATAAATAAATAAATAATGACTTCACCATGAAGACGCTGAGTATATATGTCTTCCCATGTCCATGTATCAGGTCTTATTTCTTGCAACTAAGGCCAGAGTGGGATTTGTACTGTCGTTAATCGTGATCCCTCCTTCTGGAGGAAACTACGGCTAACATTTTGTCACACAAAACACCATTCCTTTTTCTATGAATACACAAGATCCATAATTAGAATTTGATTTCGACACAGTGGGACCATATTGTATATTGTTTTGTGACCTCAATGTCTTCCAAAGTGCACATGTTAATGATTTCACAGTACTCCTGCAATATGGATGAGACATATGCCCCCTCCCCCGTTGTTTTATAGACAGGTGGATCCATTTGTTTGCCACCAGAAGTCATATATTATAATGAACATTTCTGTAAATAAATATTTGTTCACATTTCCAATTATTTCCTTGGGATGAAATCCTTAAGTGGGGATGAGTAATTTTCAACATCCTTGATACAGATTGCCAAATTACCCTTCAGGAATTTGTACTAATTTGTACTCCCACCTGCGATCTCTGAGTGCCTTGCTCCCTCAACTGTCACCAGCACTGGGTTTTAGTAAACCGTTGCACATTTAATAGATTATAAACAAAATCGCACAGCTGTCTTGATTTGCATTTATTTGATTATTAGTAGGCTGAATCTTTTAAGTGTTTTGTTTTGTTTTGCTGCCATTTATAGTTCTGTGATTTTTCACTGGCTGTGGTTGGATCATGCTTCCCCGTGTCACATGTGCCCTCTTGTTGCTCGTAAGAGTGATCTGACTTGTACAAGAGAGCCTGCAGACACAAACTTCTATTTGGAAATATTTTTTCTCAATTTATTCTGTGATTAAAAATTTTTGAAGATCATGGAGATGGCTCAGTTGTTAAAGGTGCTTGCTTGCAAAGCCTGATAGCCAGGGTTTGGTTCTCCAGTACCCCTGTAAAACCAGACGCACAAAGTGGTGCATGTGTTTGGAGCTCATTTGCAGCAGTGAGAGGTCTATATGTGCCCATTTTTTTCTCATAAATAAATAAATAAGAGTAATTTTTGAGATAGGGTTTCACTCCAGCCAGGCTGACCTGGAACTCACTGTGTAGACTGGCCTTGAACTCACAGTGATTCTCCTGGTGGTTGGGATTATAGGTGTGGGTCACCATGTCTGGCATGATTTTTTATTTCATTTATTTTTTTATGTTTTTTGGTTTTTCAAGGTAAGGTTTCACTCTAGCCCAGACTGACCTGGAATTTAATATGTAGTCTCAGGGTGGCCTTGAACTTATCCTCCCAAGTGCTGGGTTTAAAGGCGTGGGCTACCATGCCTGGATTCCTGGCATGATTTTTAACTTTTTAAAGTTAAGTCTATCAGTATTTTTCTTTGAGATTTAGTTCTTTAAGTTAATTCTTTTATTCCTTAAAACCTTCTCCTCTCTCTCTCTCTCCATGGGTGCCTTGGGGCATTTGTCCTGTCCTTCCATCTCGTTTGAGGTGGGGTCTCTCTTGTTGTTATGGCCCTTGGGAGGCCAGACTAGCTGGCCAGTGAGCTTTGGGATTCTCCTGACTCCATTTCCTATTGCTGTAGACACATCAGGACTACAGAAACACGGTGCGTTTGGGTTTTATGTGGGTGCTGGGGGCTCTGAACTTTGGCCATCAGGCTTGTGGTGTAAGTGCCTTTAACCATTAAGCAATTTAAAATAAACCACAACTATTTAAAAATGTGGCTCAGCTTTCTCTCTCTCTCTTTCTCTGTAAAAAACAAATATTTTTTTTAAAAGGGCTGGAGGGATGGCTTGGTGGTTAAGGCATTTTCCTGCAAAGCCAAAGGACCCAAGTTTGATTCTCCAGGACCCACGTTAGCCAGATGCACAAGGGGGCAAATGCGTTTGGAGTTGTTTGCAGTGGCTGGAGGCCCTGGTGTGCCCATTCTCTCTCTCTCTTTCTCTGTAAAAAAAAAAAAAAAAAAAAAAAAAAAAAAAATTAAAAATGTTGCTCGGAGCGTGCTTGACATGGCACTCTACCATGGTGCCAGTCACTTCTGTTTCATACAAGGGAGGCATGTAGTAGGACACAAACACATACATGTTGGTTCCTTGACACCACGACAGCCCAATGAGGTGGGCAGTGATACCATTCATAGGATGGGAAAGTCAAGTTCAAGGGGGGCAAGGCAATTTCTCTGGGAACTCTGCCTTTGGGATGGACCCCCAGATGCTTTGCCTCAGCTGGATGGAGGAGAGAGAGACACTTACAGCAAAGCTGGAATGACCGTGGGAAGGCCTGCCTTCCCGAATGCTTGAGGGCTTTCTAGAGAGGCACATCCATGCTCTCCAAGGAGTCTGACTGCCGCTCTTTCCTCTGTCAGCCAAACTCCATAACCGAGTCCACTCTGATGGGAGAGCACCTTGTGCCATCTTCCTGAGGGTGCCACGATCCATGCCACCCTCAAGGGTCGCTGCTCCATGAGTGAACTCTGACACTGGGTTCCTTACCCAACTTCCTGCACCAGTGAGCCGGCGGGTGGCTTCCGTCGCTGTACTGGGACTCGTAATCCAACAGGTCGAAGAAGCTGCCTGTTTGTACAAGGTCATACTCTTAGCCACCCAGATGACATGGTTCCAGGAAGGGAAAGAATACCTCCTTCTGCTTCACGGCCATTCAGTGGATGCCTCATAGCAGAGCTGACTGGCTCCCCAAACTTTTAAAGGTCTCTCTGTTAGCTTTAGAACTTTTTCAGTGGTCACGTTCTCCCCCGACCTCTTATACACGCATATGTTTCTTATGCAAGATATTCATCTGTTGGGAATAGCGATGGAAATTCCGGGTTGTAAACAACAGAAACCAGCTTTTTACTAAATTTAGGCAGGAGGAATCTGTTGGGAGGATATTTGGGACCTGAGAATTGTTAGAAGTCGAAGTATCGGGCAGGGTAGAAGCTTGGCAGGTGTAAGCAACCAGGAGCCCGACAACCGTCTTAATTCTGGAAGCTTCTGCTTGGGAACCCCATACACTGCAGCAATGAGGAGACTGGCTGTTCCTGCCACGTGTCCCTCCTCCCGGAGAATGTAAGCCCATTAGCCTTCAGCCACCACCGTGCCTCCACTGCTAGCAGCTCTGGGCTGGAGGGAGGAGAGACATTCCTCTTTGGCCACTGGTGATCACCTTCCCATCCATACTGTGCACAAGGAGGAGAAGCACTTCCTGCAAAGGAAAGAAGAGAGAGAAAGAGCTGAGCCTGGGCAGGGACTGCAAAGGTCACTGGTAAAGCTGGGGCCAGCCTCATCTGCCCACATGGTGCCATGCTCCACCCATCCCTCTGTCCCTCAGGGCTGTGCTGCCCTCTTCTCTCTAGTGTCTCTGTCCTTCACCAGCGTTTGCTTTTCAGTGCCCATCCCTGCCCGCCATCCAGCTTTCTTCTCATTCATGTGAGCCCACCACCCACTTTCCTACGCCCTTGAGCCTCCAGGGCCAGAGTCCTGCTGTGTCATTGGAGGGCAGGTCTTACTTTGTTCACCATCTTCTGCAATGAAGAATTCAATGCAAACTTTAAAAAAGAAATCTGGTGGGTGGGTGGCGGGGTAGGGGGGGAGCCTGGAGGGATGGCTTAGCTGTTAAGGCATTTGCCTGCAAAGCCATAGGATTCAGGTTCGATTCCCCAGGACCCACGTTAGCTAGATGCACAAGGGGGCACAAGCGTCTGGAGTTCATTTGCAGTGGTTGGAAGCCCTGGCGCACCCATTCTCTCTCTCTCCCTCTTTCTCTGTCAAATAAATAAATAAATAAAATTAAAATATTTTGAAAAAAAATCTGGTAGGCTTCCTCAGAAAATGGGAAAGTAGGAACAGTGGGATGGGAGGAAGAAAACCCAAAGAAGTGGAGCTGTGGTTTACTGGGTTGGTTCAACCCTGCTGGGGGACCCCTGCGATACTGTGTGACATATGCCTTAAAATCCTCCCACTGGCTTATTTCACTTAATACACTGTGTTTCAGTTCTATCCATGTTGACGTACATAACGGGGTTCATTCTTACTTATGGCTGAGTAGTATTCTGCAAGGTCCAGATACAGCGGATCTTCTTTACTCATTAATTGATCCTGTTGGAGGATGGGAGGGAGGCTGGACGTTCAACCCATTCACCCCCTTATGCCGTTGTTTGAGGGTTGCCTGTGGGGGCGCTTATGCTTGCAGGTGCTGGGCACATTCAAGAAGAGCTGGTCATCTGAGGTCCTTAGGCAGAGAGGAAGAGGGATACAGCAAGAGGCACTGAGACCTGTCAGTTCCAGTGTCCTGAAATGCCCCATGTGCCCCCTGCAGGAAACACAGATGGGCAGAAGTGAGGTGGGGCATCCACAGCATCTTCTGGAGGAGGAGGATTTGTATCCACTACGCAAGTGAGCGGGAGGCTGCCTGAACACCATTAAGTTAACTGAAGGGCTCAGTATCTTAGCACTCTTCCAATTTCAATGGGCTCTGCCTGGTCAATCTTGTGTGACAATTGTCAAAAAAATCAAGGTCATCAATAGGTCGCTTAAAAAGTTCACATTCATACTTCGTGGGGTTGCACATAGTTCTAGCACTTCTCACTCAGTACTTTATTTTATTTTATTTATTTATTCATTTGGGAGAGAGAGAGAGAGAGAGAGAGAGAGAGAGAGAGAGAGCAAGCGAGCGAATGGGCACTCCAGGGCCTCCAGCCACTGCAAATGAACTCCAGATGCGTATGCCCCCTTGTGCATATGGTTTATGTAGATCCTGCAGTGTCAAACCGGATCCTTTGGCTTTGCAGGCAAGTGCCTTAACCTTTAAGCCATGTCTCCAGCCCGACATTCAGTCCTTTTATTTCTAGTAGATAAACACATTCCCTTAAAAACAGCCTCCAAATACGATAATGACCACAATCACGGTAACATGTGATAGACAATTATACTGATGGCCATATACCAGTGGAAGAATGTGCATTGATTCTTGTCTATTATCATTATATTTCTGCCTCTCTCACAAGCCTCGGGGCTATAGCTGCCTTTCAGGATGAGTTGTTGAAAGCCTTTGGAAGGATTTGGGAAGTTGGTCTGGTTTCTGATGGTGGACAGGGTACAGATGAGGGCTGTGAATGGTTTGTGCTCTACACAAATGAGCTGGGGACGTCAGCAGAAACTGACACATGTTTCTTTGGGAGAGGAATTGAGTGGCAGCCCTGGTACTTTGAATGATTGCTTTCCTACAGTGAGCACGCTTCTTCTCTGGCAGTCCTGAGTCACTAGCGGGCTGTGCGGGGGGGGGGGGAGCATTTGACATTATGGTAGGTTCAGTGGTCAGGCAACAGGTGATTTCTCACCAAAAACCCCTCTTGTGGTTCTGTTCTTCTCAGTGAAGAGTTAGGAGGTCCATGGTTTAGAGACTTCTCCAAGGCATAGTTACTTTGACAAGATATAGTGTGACTATGACCAGTCTGCACTTGCTTTTATCATAAATAATTAAAACAAGGCTATGCTTATTGAAACAAATGCACCAACTGTGCCTGCTTGGCTGAGCCCCATGTGCAGGAGATTAGAAAGGATTCAAGATGAGCCAGATCCAACTCTTAGATTTCCCTTGAATGAATGAATAACTGAATAGTGACCAGCATCTGCGTGGAGATGGCTGATGAGAAGCCAGGGTTCAATGAAACCTGGCCTGGTTGAAGGGCAGAATGACTCAGTTAGAATTCTGACCTTTTATTTGTAAGGGTGCCTTCAGGTAAGCTTAATTTTTTTTTAAATTTTCTTTTTGACAATTTCATATATATATATATATATATATATATATATACATATATATATATACATACAATGAATTTGGATCATATTTACTTATCATCACCCCGTCTTATCCCTTCCCATGCCTGCTAAACTCTCTCTTCTTCCCTTCCTACTTCCTTGTCTCTTATTTTTTTGGTGACACACTGAATGTAGTGTCACTTGCGTGAGCATAGGTGGGGGAGATTTAGTAGAGCATGGACAAGTTACCAGCAGCTAAACCACTGAAGAATATGACTCCCATTCCCCAGCAACCAGATAAGACTTTGGCTTAACTTTCCGTTAGCACCCCCCCACGCCCCGCCCCAGTTGCTGAGATGGGGTGATAAGAACCAGCTTCCAGGATGCTAAGAGGGAGTGGGGGATGTATGAGTAAACACTTCGCAAATTCGCTAGTGGTACGGATGTTACAGGCTCTGTTGTTAAATATGGTATAGAGTCTGCTTCTCTCTGCCCCTGCCTGGTGTCTCTCTTTGAGGCCAGAATTCTTGGGCATCAGACCTACGGACAAGTATAATCTTTTAAAAATTTTTATTTATATATTTATTCATTTGAGAGAAGGGGGGAGAGAGAGAGGGAGAGAGACAGAGACAGAGAGAGAATAGGCATGCCAGTGCCTCCAGTCACTGCAAATGGACTCTAGATACGTGTGCTCCCTTGTGCATCTGTCTCACGTGGGTCCTCGGGAATTGAACCTCAGTCCTTTGGCTTTGCAGGCAAATGCTTGAACCTCTAAGCTATCTCTCCAGCCTGACAAGTATAATCTTGTGGGAGGGAAGTGGTGCTGTGCATTGTAGGGTGCTCACAGCATCCTCCAAATATCCAAATATCAAAAAGGTAACTGCTGCTTCACATGTACAGACATTGCTCAATGGTTTCTGGAAGTTCTTTGGACCTTGCTTCTTCGATAGTTTGTGACATCCTTGTATGTTGAAATCTACAGTCATTCCTTGAAATTCTCTTCTTTCTTGTTCCCACTGCTAGAGAGATAGCTCAGTCTAAGTTCCACTGTGGCAACAAACATTCCCCAAATCTCAGTGGCTTAAATGGCAAATATTTATTTCTTGCTTCACACTGGATATAGCTGTCCTCCATGTGAATTCCATTTTGGGACGCAGACTAACAAAGAAGCCTCACACGGGACAATGGAGACATTGCCAGTTTGTGAATGATGAACCGGCTCTCATGAGTTCTATTCAGGAGTGATATTGGTTCCTCCTGCCCAGATTTCACTGGCGGATGTAAGTCACATGGCCACTTGTGATTTTTTTTTTCAACAGGGTGGGATTATTTAGTCCTGCTGCGGGGAGGGGCAGCACTGGTCCATGTAGGCCAATCCGAGCCCACTGTAACGGAGGTTATATAATTCTCCTGTGGGAAGGCCAGAGACTGCTTTGGAGAATGACACAGTGTGCCACAGTGACCGAGGGGCTGTGCAGGCTCTTTGTCCTTTACAGACATCGTCATTCTTTGCCTTTTCCTCCACGTTCCTCTTTCGTGCAGCCGTCTGAGGGACAACTTCTCATGATGGGTCTCTGGCCTCAGCTCTCCTGGGCTTCTGACCCTGCCCATGGCTCTGTGGTGAGGTGTGTATGCCCATGTGCAGCTGACTGTGGCCACGTGGGTATTTGTGGTCACATTTATGGCTCATGTGAGAACTTCTACGAGGAAGCCTTTGAAGGACTTTTAGCACGGAGGTGGATGAATCAATCTATGACCTGCCCAGAGGGTCACAGTGTGCTTGGTTCAAAGGTCAATCAGTCATTCAGTCACTTACCTGGTGTGATAAGAAAATGACAGCCACCTGGTGGCTCTGATTTTGTCACTTAGCTGATTGAGGCTATTTACTGCTTAAGCCACTAGCACGCTCTGCCTGCCTGGGGTGCTGGACATCACACGATTCCAGAGAAGGACCATGGAAACGAACTTCGCAGTGGAGCGGATGGTCATGGCAATCATGACAACTGAGGGCTTCTCAACCTAGATTCGTGTTTCCGGTAGCCTATGAGTCAGGCCTGTACTGGGTAGTGGGAGATAATGGTGACCAAGTCAGCCAGGGCTTTGAGAGGTGGAGTCATGTGTCACACTCACACATCTTAATTGACCATGGAGCTGACTCTCTAGAGGATGGGCTCCCCTCTCCACATAGCAACAGTGGTCTGGCTACATTCCCTATCCTTTCTCCCTTTGGTTTTCTATCTGCAGAGACCAATGTTGTTTGGAGGCTATGTGAGAAACCAGACACTGTGAGGGGAGCAGGGAGCAGACTGGTGACCTCGACTTTTTTTTTCTGGTACTGGTGTGTGTGTGTGTGTGTGTGGGGGGGGTGTCTGGTTCTTGACTTTCAAATACAAAAATACTACTGGGTTTCTGTCTTGAGAAGGGCCATTCCACACCTGATTTTAAAGAATGTCTCCTGGAAGTTGATATAAGTTCATACAGGAGATAAAAGCCTTCTGACTTTCTGCTATTGCACGTGAATGCTCAGCTGACAAGTGGCCCTAATATTGAGCAAGGATAGAATCTGTCTGTGGTTCTCCAGTGGGGGCCATGGCAGGATGAAAGACACAAGAATTGCTAGGTTTATGTCAACACGCCTCAAAGGGTCCTTTTCCGTAGGTGACTTACTTCAATCAGTCTTTTTCATACTTTGCTGTGCACACATCCGTTGGGATGTAAGAATGCAGATTCTGGTCCAGTTGGCCCAGGGTGGGACTAAGAACAAACTCTGAGCTGGTATTGATGCCAACAATGGCCCACGGACTATACTTGGAACTACAAAGATTTAGGTCTGTATTCTCAAACAGGTGACCATAGAGTTCTGGAGTCCAGCAAGATGATTATTTCTCCCTTGCTAAATAACTTGGGGGAATTTTAAGTTAAACAAAGTCAAATTTACTTCTTTTTCCCTCCATATGTGTCTCTCTAAGATGTGAGTTGAGAGAGGCAATCTATGTTCACCTGACTTCCTCCCACTTTATTCATGTTCTTTGGAGCATAGTTTAGACCCCCTTGTTCTGGGCTCCCTTATTCTGGCTTTTTGCACCCCATGCCAATGTATCCCCTCCCGTGCCTCATTCTCCTCTGGCCTGTGTACGTTTCCCTTCCTAGCCCGGAGATAATTCATTAAAGCGACTCCCACTCCTTACCTCCCTTTTCTGATACACCTTTCCACCTCCTAACACCCAGACTCAAAAACACCATCAATATTTCATAAACTCACGGTGACAAATTTATTTTAATGTGGTCCACTGAGAGCCGGAGATTGATTGGTCCCTCAGAAGCGTGACACGTTTCAAAGCAGGTTATTCATGGCGTGTTTTAGTGCTTACATTAGTCAGAGAGGAGCGGAGCCCGGATTTATCATCGTTATGACTTTCTCGGTATCTATTCTCTTCCAGCCTGGCAGCCGCTCTCCGAATGCTTCCTATTGATTAGTTTTGTATCTTTAAAATGTGCTTCTAGGGAGGAGGGGGCTTAGCTCACAGCAAGGTGAGCCGTGAGTCTGACTTGCTGAGCTTTCTGCAAGTCCGGGTGAAGCCAACTCCACATTTTTTTGTTTGTTTGTTTTCTTCGCCAGGGGCCAAACTCCTTGATTTTAAAAAAAAATTCTGTTTATTTATTAGAGAGAGAAAGAAAGAGTCAAATGCAGAGAGAAACAGATAGAGGGAGAGAGAGAGAGAGAGAGAGAGAGAGAGCGAGAGAGAGAGAGAGAGAGAGAGGAGGGAGGGAGGGAGAGAGCGAGAGAGAGAGAATAGGCGCACCAGCCCACTGCAGACAAATTCCAGATGCATGCATCACCTTGTGCATCTGGCTTACGTGGATCCTGGGTGATCGAACCTGGGTCATTAGGCTTTGCAGGCAAGCGCCTTAACCGCTAAGCCATCTCTCCAGCCCAAACTCCTTGATTTCTGAAGGGATAGTGAGGCATAGGGACTGTTGTCACCTACCTGGTAACCTTGCCTTCCTGGCTAGGAGGACTATCACAGGATCTCCACATGCAGTGTGCTAAGGCCTATAGATTCCATGAGGTGTTTTCTGGCTTCAGGAAAGGTGAAGTGTGGGGTCAAACTTTTTGTTGGGCTTAGAAAACCCTTTACAGATTGAAGAAAAATTATGACAGGGAGCTGAGGAGCTGGCTGAGTCAGTAAAGCACTTAGCTCACAAGCATGAGGCCCACAATTCCCAGAACCCACATAAAAATGCTGGATGTGGTGGTGCACATCAGTGATCCCAGTCCTGGGATGGTGGATGCAGGAGGACCTCTGGGACTCGCTGGTTAGCCAGTGTAGCCAAATTGGTGAGGTGAGCTCCAGGCTGATGAGAGACCTTGTCTCAAAGGTGAGGGATGGCATTCCTGAAGATGAGACCGGAGGTTGTCCTCTGACCTCTCCACACACGCTCACATATGTGCACACATATTGCACACATGCACGCCCCACATACACACACACAGACACACACATCAAAAAAAGCACAATTATACAATAGCAGGTAACATGACTGAGCACTGCCATCGTGCATGGCGTATGAACTATGGGTTTTATATTTTCTCACAGTAGTTCTAGGGAAATATTATTATTTCCATGTTACACATGAGGACACAGAGGCTTAGGGAGCTAGGGAGCTGGTATGTGATCCTGCAAAGCCTGAATCCCAGGGTCACATGACTGTAGATGCTATTTCTTAGATCCTAGGCCTGTCTTCGTAGGTTCAGCCCCCTAGGGAACAGATTGCTTCTTAATTAATACACTGTATTCAACACCTTCTTATTTATTCAGGGGGCAAAGCCACTTGTGGACGGCAGTTTTGCACTAGTCTGATTTTCTAGCTGATTTTCAGGGTAGATGAGTTGTTCTTCTTTTTGAATGACCTGCTTTTCATGCATTCAGATCTTCCTTGTTAATATGAATCAATACATCCTGCCTCTCACAGTGACATGTGTCAACTCACAGAGTGCCATGGAGACACACATCACAAGCTTTCCTTCTTTCCCAGCACCCACCAGGACACAGGCTCTGCCCAAAGGCACATAGGCTTCAGTGAAAGGGACAGGCTTGTTCATGGCCATCCACATACAAAGGCGGGTTGGGGAAAGATGGAGGGATCTGTATCATTGAGGAGTCAGGGACAGAGCAGAGCACGCTTAGTGGGGTATACCAGGGGAAATTCACTTGCGTGGGGTCTAGAAAGCCAAAGAAAGATTTGAAGAAGCGTGGGAGGGTCTGGACCATCCACTCAGGGACACATCTGCCAGCAGAGATCGTGGGATGGGAACGTGTGGAAACTTCAAGCATGTGTGTCTTGAATGACTAAAATCAGAGACAAACTCTGTGAGGTCATCGTTCCTCTTTGCGGGAGTGTACCTAATAACCCAGTTCCTCCCCATATAGATGAGAGCACATTAAGTAAAATGCTCAAGGGAGAAATCCCGGTTCCACTTGGCTCCCATTAGAAAGCCAAAGATATATATCTGTGGGAGGCAGAGAAGTCCTTCTGCAGGTTGAGCGGAAGCATATTTATGAGAAAGGAGTTGAGGCAGCAAGCAGTTAATCCTGGTGGAGTGGACGACAGCCACTTCTTGCTGGGGTGGGCGGCTTCCCATGAGCACTTACCTTCCCAGTGATTCACGCTGGGGGGCTTTGCAGACTCCAGGTTTCCCTGAAGCAGCAGTCTCCTCATTGGCTTGAACAGGAGGGTTTCTGTTCCTACTTAGGGAACCTTTGAGATGTTACCTTCTCCCTTTTGCTTGGATACCACAGAAGCACACAGTCCTAGATTCTTGAGAATCTTCCATTCTCTTTCTTTTGGAGCAGGGAACAAAGGTCAGGACTTCGGTGGTCATGGTTTGCATGTGAAATGTCTCCCATAGGCTCATGTGTTTGAACACCTGGTTCCCAGCTGGTGATACTATTTTGGAAGCTTGTGGAACTTTTAAGAGGAAGAGTCTTGCTTGAGGAAGTGGGTCACTGGTGCGTGGGCATTGTAAAAACAGCCTGGCTCTGCTTCCTGTTCACCCTCTGTTTCCTGACTATGGATGCAATGCAGCCAGCAGCCTCCAGCTCTGGCCGCCATATTTCCCCTGTCACAGTGGAGTGTACCCCCTGGGAGTGTCAGTTAAAACAAAGTCTTTCTCTTATTATAAATATTTTATTTTTATTTGAGAAAGAGGGAAGAGGAGGAAGGAGGAGGGAGGGAGAGAGAGAGAGAGGGAGAGAGAATGGGTGCGCAGGAGCTTCTAGCCACAGCAAACGAACTCCAGACACATCTGCTACTACGTGCATCTGGCTTTGTGTGAGTACTGGGGAATTGAACCCAGGTCCTTAGGCTTTGCAAGCAAGCACCTTAACTGCTAAATCATCTCTCCAGCCCCAAACCCTTTTCTTCCTTATGTTGCATTGTGTCAGGTCTTTGGTAGCAGCCATGAAGAGGTAACTAGTAAAGCCACCAACTCTTGTCTTGGATTTCTGTAAATACTACTTTATTATTACCCTTTCTAGGAGGGCTTCTTGGGGCGGGGGATGTCTGCACACATTCTGTTTCATAACCTTGTGAAGTACTCACCCAAGTAAAGATTTCCAGGTTGCTCCTAAGAAAGATGAAATCCAAATATATGAGTGTGGGGCCCAGATATCTACATTAAATAGATGCTTCAAGGTTATGAGACTCAGAAATGCCAAGTGTGGCTGAAGTTTGCCTTGTATAGCGCTTGGAGTGCCATTCATATTTAGTCAGTAGGTCTGGGAACCATTAGGTTTGTGTAGTTCAAAACCTGTGCAACAGCATTTCATAGCAACCCTTAAGGGTTTACTGTGGTGGGATGTTCTGATGTTGGTTCCTATCCAGTCTAGATCATCTACAGAGCAGGGCAGAGACCCTGGGGACTACAGCAGAGCTGTCTTCATAAAATCTGTCTCTCCAGAGGAAGCCCTGGCCCAGTCTTCCTCTGTAGAAAATTGTCAGGTAGATTTTGGTATTCTGTAAATTGCTGAATGTTTTTACTTGCTATTTGTTTCTTGCCACTGTTTGTTTCCTAAATGTTTCCTAAGTGGCATGTGTTCAAGGCTTGGTCCCCAGTCTAGGGTGCTATTGGGAGATGGTGGAACCTTTAAGAATGGGACCTAGCTGGGAGGAAGTTACAACACTGAGGGCATGGCCTTCAAGAGGCTGTTAGGCCGCAGTGTCTGTTTCCCGGTCCTCATGAGATGAACAGACCTCCTCTATTGTGACACCCTGGGCCACCAGGCTCATGGCCGCAGAACCAAGGGATCATGGACTGGGACCTCTGGAACTGGGAAGTAGAATAAAACCTTTCATCTTTAGATGTTTTCTCAGGTATTTTGTCACAACGTTAGAAAGACGACTGATTCATTTGTTTATTTTAAAAAAATTCAACATCTTAGAATCTGGCAATCTTTGGTTGATTAGCTGTGTGGTTTTGAGCCAATTGCCAGCCGGTTTCCTCTTCTGTTAGATGTGAGTGTGTGCATGGCAGTGCGGGGGAGTTCCTCCAACCTTGACATACCATATTGTGCTGACGAAATGTGCTAATGCTTATCAAACACTGTTGCCCAGGGCCTGACACATATTAGATATTTAACAAATGTTATTTCTGCCCTTTTCCCTTTGCCTAGCATTTCTGTTAATTGGATTTCATCAGAGAGTGGCCTAAAGTGCAGCATTTTATTGTCACGGTTTCTTTCTGATCTGTGTTCTTCCAGGTCTTCAGTTGCTAGATATTTAGGATTTCATTTTTTTAAAAAATATTTTATTTTTATTTATTTATGAGACACAGAGAGAGAGAAAGGCAGATGGAGAATGGGCACACCTGGGCCTCTAGCTGCTGCAAATGAACTCCAGACACTTACCATCTTATACAGCTGGCTGACGTGGGTCCTGGTGAATTGAACCTAGGTCCTTTGGCTTTGCAGGCAAGTGCTTTAACCACTAAGCAATCCTGCCAGTCCTAGAATTTCATTATTTATTTATTTTTGAGAGTGGGAAAGAGGGAGAGAGAGAAAGAGAGAGAGAGAGAGAATGGGCACACCAGGGCTTCCAGCCACTACAAATGAACTCCAGATGCATGCGCCACCTTGTACATCTGACTTACATGGGTCCTGGGGAATCGAACCAAGGTCCTTTGGCTTTGCAGGCAAGCGTCTTAACCTCTAAGCCATCTCTCCAGCCCTAAAATTTAATTTTTAATGTAGTATTTGACATACTTAGAGCCATGGGGTACATTCCCAATTATTACCAACACTCACTGGGACTGTCCTAGCAGCAACTGCTGGCCTCACAGCCATGTATGATTTGGGGGTGTTATTTGGGGTGTTATGTATGACTTTGGGGTGTTATGGTAGTCACAGGTCCTCTGAACACTGCTGGACTTGTTTGAATTTATCAGCTCATGAAGATTTTTTAAAACATATTTTTATTTATTTATTTGAGAGAGAGACAGAGAGATAGAAGCAAACAGAGAGTGAGAGAATGGGCACCACAGAGCCTCCAGTCAGTGCAAATGAACCGCAGACACACGCCACTTTGTGCATCTGGCTTTATGTGGGTGCTGGGGAATTGAGCCCAGGCCATCAGATTTTGCAAGCAAGCACCTTTAACTACTGAGCCATCACTCTAGCCCTCATGAAGTTGTGTTTTTAAAAAATATCTATTTATTTTAAAGAGGGAGGGAGGGAGAGAGAGAGAGAGAGAGAGAGAGAGAGAGAGAGAGAAACAGAAGATAGAGAGAGAATGAGTTTGTCATGACCTCCAGCCACTGCAGACGACCTCCAGATGCATGCACCACCTAGTGCATCTGTGTTATGTGAGTCCTGGGGAGTCAAACCAAGGTCCTGTGGCTTTGCAGGTGAGCGCCTTAACCGCTGAGCCATCCCTCCAGCCCTCATGAAGTTTTTTAATGCTCCTGTCTCTGAAAGTGCCCACTAGCCCAGGATCCCTCAATGCCAAGTTTAGAAACATCACCAGCAACTTCCGGTGCAACCGCCAGAGCTGTGAGAAGCAACTGTGATGTAGAAGAGAGTTGGCAGGGCTGCACAACCAGGGTGTGAGTCTTGGCCCAGCACTTACTGACCTTATAGTGACGGTTAACTTACTAAAGACCTGGAGCCTTGGTTTTCCATCTGTGAAATGGGCCCAGCACTGCCACATCCTTGGCTGGTGGAGAGATCTAGAGGCATAACGATGTCGACACTGGACAAGCAGCTCTGCCATGTCATTCCTCTAGGTTGACCTCCCCTGGATTCTTGTGACTTTTCCCACATAGTCAAAGAATAGCTGCCATGGCAAAGCTTGAAGCAGGGGGCAGTGTAGAAGCGTCCAATCACTCTTCAAGAGCTTCTTTCTTTCTTTCTTTCTTTCTTTTTTTGAGGAAAGGTCTCACTCTAGCCCAAGCTGACCTGGAACTCGCTATTGTAGTCTCAGGCTGGCATGAGAAACTCACAGAGATCCTCTTACCTCTGCCTCCCAAGTGTTGGGGTTAAAGGCGTGCGCCTCTAAGCATGGCAAGAGCTCCTTTTATATAATGTCAAGGTAAAGTTCTTCCCAGCAAGTTTCTCTGGGTCATAGTGATTAAGATGCCAAACACCTGAAGATCTCTTTGTGCTACCTGAGCAGGTTTGGAATTCTGTTGGCAGGGGAGAGGTGTGGGATGGGCAACCATGGTGTTTGCCACACACCCCATATTCTCACTGCCTCCCCGAGCAAAGGCCCCAGAGTTTTATGTTTTGAATCCAACTAGGGTCAGCAGCAAGCAGAAGACTTTTCACTCCTCCTGGAAGCTTCCATCAGATTTTCTCATCTTTCTCTGGCACCTTGCAGGTCACATGCCCCCTGATGCTCTTTAGCAAGTTGAAGGCACAAGATGCAATTAAAAACAAAACTTGACACAAGTGTCTTTAATTGTAATGGAGAAATGCTGCCTGTCTTACAAAGGTGGCAGTTGGCAAACACAAGTGTGAACATCTTCCCTCACTTGTCGGGGAGCCCCATTGCGGAGTGGCAGGGTGGTGCAGGGAGGTAGATGTGGTGTGAATGACTTATTCCAGCAGCGAAGGATGCCACCTGGATTCTCGCTGAGGAGCACCAGTGACACCTGTCATCACACTTAGCTAATGAGATCCAAGGGCAGCTTTGCGACCACCATTCCACAGCGGCCCCCAGGCTCACCTGTAAGAAAGGTGAAGTTTGCACCCATCTGGGAGAACGGGGCACCCGGGATGCACTGTAAGAGGCCAGTCTCTCCCTGAGGCCCGAATCCAGATGTGACGCCAACTGGTCATTCAGCCCCACGATGTTTCTCAATGTCTGTGCTCTTAAGGGACAGCCAGCTGGCCAGGAGTTGTCTTTGAGTTTCTATCCTGGATGTTGGGTCTGTGTAAAGGAAGCCAGGGTATCCCACGGAGGCCATGGGTCTTATCTCAGGGAGAGTGGCTCTCTCCATCTTGATTTGCACTGAGATGGCCAGAGGGTCGGAATTTAAGAAATACTCAGCCACAGAGAAAAGACACAGGGTCCGTCTCCCCAGATAGAAGAAAGACTAGATAAGGGACAATGACTCTGACAGAACCCGTCAGTAGAAACTGTAGATGGTAAGTTACTTTGTTTTTGTCTCTATGATAATTACAGGGGGACGGCAGGGGGTAAAGTTTATGTTGGCCCATGGTTCCAGAGGTTTCAGTCCATGCTGGGCTGGGATTGTGGTTTCTGACTTGTGATGCCCTGAAACATCATGGTGGAAAGGTATGGATAAGCGAACTCCACTTCATGGTGGCCAGGAAGCAGAGAGGAGGCAGGAGGGGATCCAGGATAAGGCCTCCAGTGACCTTCTTCCTCCAGCCAGGCCCCACCTCCCATACCTCCTGATAATGCATCATGCTAGGAATCCATTGGGCATGACTTCATTGATAGATTCAGAGCTCTAGGGACCTTTTTGCTCCCCCTCCTGTTCAAAGTCTGCTCACTGCTGCGCTGGAAACCAAACCTTCATCACACGAGCCTTGTGGGTGTAGTACTTCCTACGAACATCGAAGATGAACTGTTCTTCTTTCTCCGAGTCCTGCTTTCTTTGCCAGATGTCTACATTCTGAGGCTCTGTGGATTTTGTTCTCAGTTCTCTGTGTGTTTTCTCCCACCAGTTCACCCTGACTTTGCAGTTCAATCCATCATTCATTTATCAATCATTAACTTGTCAAGTCTTCCTGAAAGTGTGGGTATATTTACACAGAGGGAGCTCCTGTGAAGGAAAGGATGATGGTATTCTACAGGCAACTGCTTTAATCTATGACTGGGGTCCCCACAACTCCTTTGGAGAATGTGATTGGTCCGTCCTGGAACACCTGGTCCAATCAGTGGTGACTGATGGAAGACAAGGGCACACAGTCAGGCTGGTAAGTGGAGCATGGGGAATGGGCTGGGATGAAGTGTTCGAGATCTCCTCTACAGAGATAGCTCCAGGTTGGATGTCCATAATGTGATCTTGGATGACGGCTGAGATACCAGGCTTCACAGGCAGGCGGGGGGGGGGGGGGGTGCCTCTGATTTCCAGGGCTGGCTAAAGCTGGGACTTGCAGAGGGATGTATAGGAAGGGCTCGGGACCAACATTCAGTGTTGTGAGGATGTGGACTGCCTGGCTTAGGCTTCGTTTCAAAACAGCCTCAGGTGACACCTTGCTTTGCTGTGCCCCCTTTTGTTTCCTGTACGAGGAAAAGGTCTCCTGAGCCCACGTGGTTCCTCCCCATGTGCTACCAACAAACAGGCTCTGTACAGGCTGTATTTCAGGAGAGTTGTTACACGGGAAACTTCGCCTGTAAGTCAAGCACTTTAGTTTCCCCGGGCATGAAAAACAACACACTTTATCTCTGGCTGAGCCTGGCTTTGTGAGCTGTGTCTAATGGCTCCACGAGGAGGAGATATACTACAGTCCTGTCAGAGTGGCCCCCACGCTGCCACTAGCAGGAGACCCTCTGTCCAGAGATGCCAGGAGGTCTGGGGGCAGAGTCTTGACCTGCAGTATGGTTTACAAGTCTTTTTATAAACATTTCCATTCAATATTAAAGGAAAAAAAACAACAACCAGAAAATGGAACAAAACCATAACCCCAACTCCTTCCTGGATTTTGGAAGTGTTGGAAAAAAAAATATGAAAAGAATGTAACACAGCGCTCAGCGCTTGTAAGGACTCAATCAGTGTTTGTTGTTATCCTGATAATTTGTTGTCATTCTAATAATTTGCTAAATATTTCAGGCACAGTGTCAATATCCCAGCCTTTGTGAATCTGAATGCAAATTGCTGGCATCTTTCCTGTCCTGGTCTCTTCTTTGTTGCCTCATGTAGGACTCTGCCAGGATGGGACAGCTCCATGTGGACCGTCCCCCTGTCCATGTGTGTCCATAGGGTGTGCACCGCTATAGAGCAAGCTTGACTGTCACCAAGGAAACGCTTTTGTCTTCCTTTCTCTCCCTTACACTGGTGCCCTCAGCTAGGTTGAAGCTCTTCCGGGAAGCAGTCCCGAGAAGAACTACCTTTCCTGCTTCTGCCCATTTTTCAAAAACCTCTATATTTTTCAAGGAGGGAAATGGCACTCTTTTTTTTTTTTTTTTCCCACCCGAAATGCTTCTTTACAAGGTCATTTTGTTACTTTTCTCAGAGAGTGGTGAGGTCTTTGTCTCTTCTTCTTGCACCTGGGTGGGACCTTCGTGACTTCCAGCCACCAACAGACTACACTATGACAGAAGTGATACTCAGATGGCTTCTGGGGCTGGTGCAAAAAAACGCCACCCAGGTTCCACCTCACTATCATGGGACGCTTGCTTTTGGAACCAGCCACCCTGCTGAGAGGGAGCCCATATTAATTAGGTTGAGAGCCCAGGAGGAGAAGTCTCAGGGATTGCCATACTGTTCTAGTTAACCTGTATGGTTCCAGCTGGGGTACAAGCCAGCATGTGAATATCATATGTCAGAAATGTGAATGAGGGCTGGAGACATGGCTTAGTGGTTAAGGTGCTTGCCTGTGAAGCCTAAGGACCCAGTTTCAAGTGCCCAGTAACCATGTAAGCCAGCTGTACAAGGTGGTGCATGCATCTGGAGTTTGTTGTCGTGGCTGGAGGCCCTGGCATGCCCATTCTCTTTCATTCTGTCCATCTGCACCCCCTCTCCAATAAGTAAATAAATAAATAAAAATTTTTTAAAAAATGTGAATGAGGCCAGGTGTGGTGGCGCACATACCTTTAATCTCAGAACTTGGGAGGCAGAGGTAGGAGGATAACTGTGAGTCCAAGGCCAGCATGGAAGAGTGAATTCCGGGTCAGCCTGGGCTAGAGTGAGACCCTACCTTGAAAAATCAGAAACAACACCAACAACAAAAATACTGTGAATGAAATACTTCTAGGTCAGAGATAGTATATGAGATCCTTTCTTGTTTCTGGGACAAAACAGTTAACCTGAAGCAGCTTGTGGAAGAAAAGGGTTTATGTTGGGGTTACAGCTTTAAGGGGAAGTTTCATCGTGGCAGGAGCTGCTAGCTGGCATCACATTTTCACATCAGCAGGAAGGAAGTGCAGCGTGAATTGGTAAGTGGAACTGCAGAATCTCAAGTTCAGCCTCGCAGGGATACACACTTCCTCTAACAAGGCTCCACCTCCTAAAGGCTCCACACAACCTTCCCGAACAGCACCACCCACTGGGGATTAAATATTCAAACACATGAGTCTATTGGGGGGGGAACATTTCATACTCAAAGCACCACAGATACAAAATATTGTCTGCAAAGGGCTGTATAGTGAATATGTTTGGCCCTGCAGGCCACACAGTTTCTGACTCTAGCCCTCTCTTCTGCAGCTGTAGCGTAAAAATAGCTGTAAAAGGATGGGCATGTCTGACTTTGGCTTATGGTCTATATAGTTTGCTATCCTACACTCCTGACACTTCCTAGCCTAGCTGTTGAATCAGTATCCACACTTCCTGGCTTTCCCATGCGAGTCCCTTCTTGAATTGTTGGCCCTTGGAGTCCATGAGCATCGGTAACTTTCCCCTGCAAGGCTTCAGTGACTTTCACTTCTACAAAGTAGCGGTACCCGAGTCAGCGTCGCTGTTTTAGGATGCTCTGCTCCTAGGCTTAGCTCTCCTCCCACTCACTCAGCTCCTCAAAGTAGGTGTTGGATCTCCTTTTTCTTCTTTCTTCTCTCCTATCTTGGCAGTTCTAGTGCCGAAGTGCCAGGAATTGTGCCCAAATCTTCACATGAGTTGTCATCTTTTGTCTGCCAGAAGTTCTTATACCTCTATTTTACAAGTAAACGACTCTCTGTCAGTTCACTCAGTTGTCAGATGTCACTGTGATGGCTAATCGTGATGAACCTGATTGGACTGAGAAATGCCTAGGAGGTTAGTAAGCATACCCCTGCATGTGTCTGTAAGATTAGATCTGACCCAACAAATGGCTTCAGATATTGAAGGGCTCAAAATTCAGATAGATGAGTTGGAGATAGAGCTCAGGGGTTAAAGTGCTTGCCTGTCATATGTAAGGTCCTTGGTTTTTCTTTTTTTTTAAATTTTGTTTTTTATTTATCTGTTTGCAGGGAGAGAGAAGGGGAGAGAGGGGGGGGGGGAAGACACCAGGGCCTCTAGTCACTGCAAACAAATTCCAGATGCATGAACCTCCTATGCATCTGGCTTTACGTAGGTACTGGGGATTGAACCTGGGTCATTAGGCATTTCAGGCAAACACCTTAACCACTGGGACGCCTCTCCAGCCCAACCCTAGTATTTTTCGTTTGTTTGTTTGTTTTTCGAGGTAGGGTCTCACTTTAGCTCAAGCTGACCTGGAATTCACTCTGCATTCTCAGGGTGGCCTCGAATTTATGGCAGTCCTCCTACCTCTGCCTCCGGAGTGCTGGGATTAAAGGCGTGCCCACCACGTCCAGCCCAACCCTAGTATTTTTTGTTTGGACTTTCAAGATAGGGTTTCACTCTAGCTCAGGCTGACCTGGAATTCACTATGGAGTCTCAGGGTGGCCTCGAACACATGGCGATCCTCCTACCTCTGCCTCCCAAGTGCTGGGATTAAAGGTGTGTGCCATCACGCCCAGCTGCAACCCTAGTATTTTGAAGAACGTATTTGCATAGACTTTTGGAAGGTGGTGGATTTGTGGAAGGTGGGACCTAGCTGGAGGAAGTAGGTTGCTGGGTGCTGTATCTTGTCTGGGCCCTTCCTGTTACAGCTCTCTTCTGTGTCCTGTCTCCCATGATGAGTGCTTCTCCACCATGAAGGGAACAGCTAGCTTCCCTGCATGTGGCTGCCATCATGACATCCTGCCTCACAGTGGGGGGCCAGAACCATGGAGCCAAGGGACCATGGCCTGAACTCTCTGAAACCATGAGCAAAATAAATCTTTCCTCCTTTAAAGTAGTAGTTTTCTCTGGTACTTTTGGTTACAGTGACACAAAAGCAGCTAACACAGTCCCTCAGAGCGATGGTCTCCTGCATGCCTGGACCCAGGATCTTAATTACAATGCTCCTTAGCTCCCTACCCCCCAGTGTTCACGACATAAAACAGATGTGGGGGAATCCAAGGAGCACCCACTAGGTACTGAGTCCAGAAGCCCTGTACATCCAGTTACAACACCCTCCCGGCCTCCTGTGTTCTGAGCACACTTTAATTTTGGAGTAGGTGAATGAATGGATGAGGGGCTAGCCCACACTTGTTTCCCATGAGTTTAATATCAGACTTAGCATCATGATGGTTGGGGCAGTTCACTTACTGTGGTGAGTGAGCACTGTGTAGCTGTGGTTGGTGACGTGTTGGTTCCCTGTGGCTACCTCTGCAGTGACTGGGACTCGTTTTAACATGCACCTGTGGATTTTTGGGTGTGTCTATAATAGGTTGTGCCTAGTTTGAAAAAGTAGCTGGCCTTGCAAATGAGACTGGTGGGAAGTGTCGGGTCACAGCCCTAAGACTAGTTCTCAGCCAATGAGGCTATGAGCAGTGGTGAATAAACACACCCATTTTTACTCCTCAGGAGGACAACTCTTAGGTGTGCTCCCGGTAGTCTCAGAAAAGAGCCCTGATGGGATGGAACCCCATTTCTATGTTCACCCACATGGAGTTCTATTTCTGTGTTTATTCACATGTTCTTTAATGTTTTCCCTCCCTTTTTGTTTCACTTTTGCCTTTAATTTTTTAATATATATTTATTTACATATGTGGGGGAAGAGAGAGAGAGGGACTAAGAGAATATGGGTGCACCAGGGTCTCATGGGTACTTGGGGATTGAACATAGACCAGCTGGTTTTGCAACAAAACACCTTTAGCCACTGAACCGTCTTTCTAGTCCCTTGCAATACTTTAATTTTTTAAAGTTATTTATTTGAGCAAGAGAGAGAGAGAGAGAGAGAGAGAGAGAGAGAGAGAGAGAGAGAGAGAACATACTAGGGCCTCCAGCCACTGCAAATGAACTCCAGACACATGCTCCACCTTGTGCATCGGGCTTATGTGGGTCATGGGCAATTGAACCTGGGTCCTTTTGCTTTGCAGGCAAGTGCCTTAACCGCTAAGACATTCCTCCAGACCCCTCACAATACTTTTTTAAAAGCAGCTCTCAAATAAATAACTTGTACCCAGACTCTAATCTTAAGGCTAAGCTGGTACAATGTACTTCCCATAGTGTAAAACCTGGTGCACATTCTAGTACACGTGTCTACACGGTAAATTTTCATAAAAAGTCTGTATTGGTGCCAAAGTAATCATTGATAATATTTTTATGGATGAGGTTTTCAGTTTTCTTACATTTGGGTATAGGTAGTAACTGTAATTAGGCTAACCAAGATTTGTTTATTATTTTAATCAATAAGCAAGAATGATTTGTAATCAGCATATCAATTGTGTTGAAGTATTTGGTGCTTCTGAAGTGCTGGAGATGTTTCAGATCGGTGATCCCTTGGGTAGCTTTAATCGACAACTCTCCGAATCATTTTCCTACCATAACTTTTTTTCCTTTTCTCTCGTAGTATGTTTTCTCTTCCTTCCTTCCTTCCTTCTTTCCTTCCTTCCTTCCTTCCTTCCTTCCTTCCTCCCTCCCTTCCTCTCTCTCTCTCTCTCTCTCTCTCTCTTTCTTTCTTTCTTTCTTTCTTTCTTTCTTTCTTTCCTTCCTTCCTTCCTTCTTTCTCCCTCCCTCCCTCTCTCTCTCTTTCTTTCTTTCTTTCTTTCTTTCTGTCTGTCTGTCTGTCTGTCTGTCTGTCTGTCTGTCTGTAGCTCAGGCTGCCCTGGAACTGATTGTGTGGCCCTGGATGGACAGAGAAATTCATGTTCCTCCTGCCTCCACCTCCCTGAGTGCTGGGATTACAGGTGTATGTTACCCTGCTTGGCTTCCATCTAACTTCCTGTCAATTGTCTTCTTCAAGTGGAGTTGTGATGAGTCTGGCCCAGCCCTAGCCTTGTTCTTTCAAGTCCACCCTAGCCAGTGGGTAAAGCTAGACATATTCCAGTTTGTTTGGAGTTAGCTGGAGCTTCCTCACTGGAAGGAAGGGCATTCAGTGCTGTCCTAGGGATGCTGCTGGTAAATTATTCTAGACGCTTCCTTCCAGAGGTTATTTGTGTATGATTCTTCCCAGTACCAGGGGGAGCGACCAGTGTGGGGTCTTTGCCTGCAGAATTTATGACTTGGGAGTTTTGTTTGTTTGTGCGACCACAAGGAGATTTAATGAATGAGCAGTTGACTTGTGACCATCACTTGTTTAAGACTTTCCTCTACTCCTGCTCTGCTCAGAGCTAAGCCAGCTTTTATTTAGGCCTCTGGGGGATGATGGTCAGGGGGCTAGCAGAGGGTAAAGTTTGCCTCATTTTTTAGAACACATTGTATAGCTTTGAGGTTATGATGAGGCTGAGAAAAGTTTTTTTTTTTTTTTTTTCTTAAGAGAATCACAACCTTGAGTAGACTCTGGTCTTGTCTTTTGTTCCCCACATTCCACGAGACTATGAAAGTGGGAGCTCAATATATCCATGTGTGGCAAATACTCACAGGATGAAAGCCCCTGGGCCTGCAATTCTTCTCTGGGATACAACTTCTATTTAGATTTTGGTCCGATAATTTCTTTGAATTCTTTTATGGCTTTAGGAAATATAAGGAACATATTTGACTCGTTTTTAAGTTGTTTACAGCAGGGATGGTACTAGAAAGGCCTAACCTTCCAAAAATATAGGAGACAGAGTTCTTTCTCTTCTTTTAAGATTTTAAAAAAAATTATTTTGTGTTAGCATACAAGGTAATACATTTCATTATGACGTTTTCATACATAATGTCATTATGCTTTGTTCTTTACCACTCTCCCCTACTATCCCCCCGCATCTTCCCTACCCACCTCTTGTTGCTCCTCTTCCCCCTCCCAAAGAGTGTTTCATTCAACTTTCATGTCACATGTGTTCTATTACTCTAGGAGACAGATTTCTGTCCCAAGACCTTCCCCAGGATCCTCTCTCAGCTCAGCATTGGTCAGGAATCCCGACTTAGAGAGGGTTCTGGAGAGGTGGACTCTAAATCCTCCCTTAGTCACTGTCACTTGGGACATTAGTGTGCTGGTGGCCCCATTTCTGTGAAACCAGGGAAAGATCAACCATTTAAGGTTATCAGATACCTTTGTATGATCTAAAGACAGCGATTAGAACAAACTTATTCTGTCTCACAACAGAGAAGTTTTTTAAAAAAATTATTTATTTATTTATTTATTTATGAGAAAGAGAGAGAGAGAGAGAGAGAGAGAGAGAGAGAGGGAGAGAGAGAAGCAGACAGATACAGAATGGGCACTCCAGGGCTTCCAGCCACTACAAGTGAACTCCAGACACAAGCAGCACCTTGTGCATCTGGCTTATGTGGGTCCTGGGGAATTGAACCTAGGTCCTTAGGCTTCACAGGCAGGTGCCTTAATGGCTAAACCATCTCTCTGGCCCCACAGAGAAGCTTTGATTCAGTGAAAATATATTCTCTGTGGCTTTCCAAATGTTGGCACTCATGTCTGCTTTCTTACGTTGAGAACAAAGGGGCTTCCAGTTCCTTCAGATAGGTCTAGGATGGAAAATTTTACTCTGGGTATCATAGGTTGACTAGGACCTTTTCTGTTTTGCCTGTGTTCAGGAAGAATCTCATGAATAATCCAGCCATATCCCATTCAGTCCATGCATGCATTCATCTATCCATCCAACCGTCTGCCCACCCATTCGTGCAACCAATGGTGCCACACAGAATTCCAGCCTGGAAATTGATTCTGAGACAAACTCAGAGAAAATAGTGAAAGGAACTATTTCACATCTATTGACAAGTCTTTCTTAAAGGCCTTCAGGTATCAGTATGCCCTTCCACCAATTTCTGTCTGGGCCAGTTGGTTGGGTCTAACTTCCTGTCAATTTCATGAACACACTATTGATAACATACATTTTTTATAAAGATGAGAATGAGGGACAAGGTTGAGAACAGCAGATAATAAGTGTTTAGATAATGATAAAGATGCAGTGACCACCCATTAATACTATAATTATTTTAAGGTTAATTTTGGCCACTGCTAATTTTATTTTATTCCAACGGACAAAGACACTTCTTGTTTTAAATTTTTTTGTTTATTTTTATTTAATTATTCGAGAGCAACAGACACAGAGAGAGAGAGAGGTAGAGAGAAAGAGAGAGAGAGAATGGGTGCACCAGGGCCTCCAGCCACTGCAAACGAACTCCAGATGCATGCGCCATCTTGTGCATCTGGCTAACGTGGGTCCTGGGAATCAAGCCTTGAACCAGGGTCCTTAGGCTTCACAGGCAAGTGCTTAACCGCTAAGCCATCTCTCCAGCCCTAAAGACACTTCTCTCCTATAATTCATTGTGCTTTCTACTGGAGGAAAGGGGATATTAAAATCATGCCTTTCTAGGGCTGAAGAGATGGCTCTGCGGTTAAGGCACTTGTCTGCAAAGCCTAATGACTTGGGTTCAATTCCCTAGTATCCACATAAAGCCAAATGCACAAAGTGGCATGGTGTATGTATCTGGAGTTCAGTTGTAGAGGCCCTGCCACCCTCATCCGCTCTCTCTCTCTCTCTCTCTCTCTCTGTTTGCAGACAAATAAATAATAAATAAATAAAAAACAAATAAATGAAATAATGCCTTTTGGAGTTAGGTCCATAATTGTATGGTCATGCTGCAATCACAAAGAACACCCCAGATCTCAATGGTGCAAAGAATAAAAGTTTATTTCTCAGTTGGACAAAGACTAATGATATCATTCCTGAGAGGTCTTCCTCAGGATGATCCAGGAACTGAGGATTCTGCTGTCATTGTTCATACTAGCCACCAACTCAGGATAATTGACATCTATAGTACATTCCATCTGAACACAGCAGGAATAATGTTCTTTTCCACTGTACATGGACCATTTGACAACACAGACCATATTTGGGGCTATATGATTGATCTATTAGCTTTAATAAATACAAAAGGATTCAAATTAGGCACGGTATATTCTTTGAGTTATATTAGAAACCAACAACAAAAAGACCTCTGTGAAAGCCCCCAATATTTGGAAACCAAACAGCATATTTCTAAATAGCCATGGAAGAAAGATCCAAGTAAGAGAGTGTTTCTATCAGAATGAAGCATCGTGTATGGAGAGTGCACAGGCAAGCCAAAGCGGTCCCTGCAGGGAAGCTGCTAGCATCAGGGGCTTATTTCAAATGAAAGATCTCAACTTCCACCTTAATGAATTAGAAAGGGGGGGAGGGGAATTTTACCTAAAGCAAGAAGGAGAACTAACAAAGTACAGAGTGGAAATCCATGAAACGGAAAATAAAAATAATAGAGAAAATCAATGAAATTTGAAAAGACCAGTTATCTACTAAAAAAAAAAAAAAATCTGTAATTACAACTTTCCTTTAAAGAAAATTCCAAGACAGGCCTACCAGCTGCTTGGGAGGATGAGGCAGGAAGATGGTGTGTTCAAGGCTGGCTTAATTATATACTGAGATCCTGTATCAACAAACACACAAACACGCAACCCCCAGCCAGAAAGAAAGAAACATGAGTAGAAGGAAGATATTGAGAAAGAACATCTCATATAACCTACAAGAAGCTACCAGAATCAACAAATGAGTTTAGCAAGTTTGCAGGATTCAAATTAACATAAAAATCACACGAAAATGTTTATATAAGTAATGAATAAGTATCAACTGAATTAAATTATTTTATATTTTATAGAATAAATGTTTTATTTATTTGTTTATAAATATCCATAAATCTTACAAGAGATATGAAATATCTATCTTGATTGACTCCAAATATCACTGAAAATTAAAATCTAAATAAAAAATAAAAACAAACAGAAATGCCATTATACATTGATGGGTTGTGTTGCAGTCAGGTTCGCATTGCTGGTAGAAGTCACCCAACCAAGAGCAGCTTGTGGGACAAAAGGGGTTTATTTTGCCTTATAGGCTAGAGGGGAAGCTCCATGATGGCAGGAGAAAATGATGCCATGAGCAGAGGGTGGACATCACCCCCTGGCCAACCTAAGGTGGGCCATAGCACTAGGAGAGTATGCAAAACACTGACAAGCGGAAACTGGCTATAATACCCATAAGCCTGCCCCCAACAATACACTGGCCCCAGGAGGTGTTAATTCCCAAATCTCCATCATCTGGGAATGCAGCATTCAGAACACCTAAGTTTGTGGGGGATACCTGAATCAAACCACCACATTCTGCCCCTGGCCCCACAAATTGATAATTATACTTGATATAAAATGCAGTGCATTCATCGAACTTTAAAAGTCCACATAGTTTTTATTAATCCCAATGATGTTCAAACATCCCCATAGTCCAAGATCTCTTAACTGAGACATAATACAAAAAAAAGTCCCCCCCCCAAACCCATAGTGGCACAGAATAAACACTCACACTACAAAAGATGGCACTGGGCATAGCAAAGAAATATTCAACCAATACAAGATTTAAAACAACCAGGCCAAACATCAAACTCTATAGCTTCAAGTCCATCAACTCTAGCCAGTGACAAGTCTTCAAGTCCAACAATTCTAACCAGCAACAAGTCTCTGGTATTCCAATTCCGCCCCTCCAGCTAAGCTACTCACGGTCCTGGAAAACTTCATCGGGGCCGGCAGCTTTCCTTAGCAGCCATCTCGTGGTCCCGGCATCTCCACTGGGTCTCCACTGCAACCCATGGTTCATCCTCATGTCCCCATAGGGCCTCCATGCAGGCATCCAGCAAGCCCGCTTTACACTGCCCACGGCCATTTCCAAAACCCAAGACCACATTGCAAACTCAGTGACCCTCTCTTTCCTGCATTTCTTATACTCCATAATACTAGGTAGGGTGCCAATTTGTTAATCCATTGGGGAATAAAGCAGACTTTGAAGAACAGGACACTCCTTGAGCACTCAGGTCCCTTCAAAAGAGTCTACATTCTTCCTTTTGCCCCAGTGCAGGTCAGCTAGTCCAGTCTCAGAGGTTGTAATCTCTTAACTGCAGCTGAATGGGCAACAGTTCACCCAAAGATTTTTCTTTCTGTGCCATATCCGTCTGCACACCAGTTCATTTCTATGCAATGTAACCCTGCACAACTTCTCAGGACAGGGGCATAACAGCAAGCTTTTAACACAAACTGCTAGACCAGTCCAAGCAATGCTCTTTCTCACCCTCATCAAGAAAACCTCACAGTTCATAGTTCTTACTGCATTCAATTCTTTCAACTCTGACCAGAATAGTCCATCAAGCTATACTTGACAGCACTGCAAGGCATTGCTTAGGCCAACGTTTCAAATCCTTCCACATTCTTCTTGAAAATCTGCTCCAAAAGGTCAAAGCCACACAGTCAGGGGTCTAGCAGCGATCCCACTCCTGGTAACACCTTACTGTTGCAGTCAGGTTCCCATTGCTGGAAGAAGTCACCCAACCAAGAGCAGCTTGTGGGATAAAAGGGGTTTATTTTGGTTTACAGACTCAAGGGGAAGCTCTTTGATGACAGGGGAAAACGATGGCAAGAGCAGAGTGTGGACATCACTCCCTGGCTAACATAAGGTGGACCATAGCAATAGGAGAATGTGCCAAACACTGGCAAGGGGGAACTGGCTATAGTAAGCCCACCCCCAACAATACCCTGCCCCAGGAGGTGTTAATTCCCAAATCTCCATCAGCTGGGAACCTAGCATTCAGAACACCTAAGTTTATGGGGAACACCTGAATCAAACCACCACAGGTTGTAAAATGTAAAACATAAAAAAGTGAATATGAAATATAATATAAAATAGAAAATGTACAACATAAAAAGTGAACTAAATGGGCTGGAGAAATGGCTTGGTGGTTAAGCTCTTGCCTGTAAAGCCTAAGGACCCCGGTTCGAGGCTCAACTCCCCAGGACCCATGTTAGCCAGATGCACAAGGGGGCGCACGCATCTGGAGTTCGTTTGCAGTGGCTGGAGGCCCTGGCATGCCCATTCTCTCTGTGTCTCTCTCCCTGCCTCTTTCTCGCTCTGTATGTTGCTCTCAAATAAATAAATAAAAAACAAACAAAAAAGTATTTTAAAAAAGTGAACTAAATGTTAGTTATAACAGTATATCAATATTTGCTCATCAACTGTAACAAATATATCAGACTAATTTAAGTTAAGACAACATGAATCAGTCCTATAGAAATCCTAGTTCTGGGCTGGAGAGGTGGCTTATCAGTTAAGGTGCTTACCTGTGCAGCCAAAGGACCCAGGTTCAATTCCCCAGGACCCACATAAGCCAGAGCACAAGGTGGCACATGTGTCCGGAGTTCTTTTGTAGTGACTGGAGGCTCTGGTGCACTCATTCTCTCTCTCTATCTGCCTCTCTCTCTTTCTCTGTCTGTCTCAAATAAATAAAAATAAAAAAAAAACCAGAAACGCTAATTCTGACTAGCATTCTATAAGGTATAACCACCAATAAAGCGGGAGGCGAGACAGAAGGAAAAAGCTCAACCTTCTTAAAACCATGGACTCTGGCCAGTAATTCCCAGGCCCAGAGTTGAGTTACCCCACCCCCACAACAAGCTATTGGCCAGGGAGGCACATGAGGTCCTCAAATAACCTTACACACCCCCTTTAACCCAACCTACTCTCACTTTTGGTTGGAGAATATGCTTTATTTTACAGATGGCAGAGAAAAATGGAGTCAAGATCCATCGATAAGACAAAAAGATAACCAAGTGCCCTCTATGAGACTTCCCTCCTCTTCCACATTTGACAGGGCCCAGGGAACTTGCAATGGAAGTGGGGCCATGAACACTACTAACCTGACAACCATCTCCATGGTGATGGAGGCAGACACGGTGATCAAGCACAACTTATCAAAGCAGAAATCCAGAGGCTACAAAGAACTCAACACTGAATCAGATTGCCACCAGGCCTGGCATGGCTCAGGGAATATTGTGGAAGAGGGGGCAGAAAGACAGTCAGAGCCACAGAGTAGGTGGGAATCTCCTGAGGCATGGTCTCCTCACTGTCTTTATTGGGACTGGCTGAAGCCTTCATAACCTGACAGAGGAGGGCCCCAGGGAAACAGGAACAGGGGAGAGGGAATAGAAGAGTATAAACTGTTAAACATAAATAAGTAACAAGTAAAGGAGGGCTGGAGGGATGGCTTAATGGTTAATGTGTTTGCCTGCAAAGCCAAAGGACCCAGGTTCGATTCCCCAAGACCCACGTTAGCTAGATGCACAAGGGTGCATACACATCTGGAGTTCATTTCTCTCTCTTTCCCTCTTTCTCTGTCAAATAAATAAATAAATAAAAATAAAAATAAGATGAAACTGGGAAGTGTTGGGTAGAGGGTTTAAGGCTTATACTTACCACTCATTTTTTAATTTTTTATTTGAGAGAGAAAGAGAGAGAGAGAGAGAGAGAGAGAGAGAGGCCTCAGCCACTGTAATCAAGCTCCAGATACTTGCGCCACCTAGTGAGCATGTGTGACCTTGCACTTGTCTCACTTTTGTGCATCTGGCTTACGTGGGATCTGGAGAGAGAGAGAGTGAACATGGGTCCTTAGGCTTCATAGGCAAGCACTTTAACTGCTAAGCCATCTCTCCAGCCTTTGCTACTCATTTTTTAAAGTCCTAATGACACAAACCAACAATTCCAGGTGAGGTTCTGGACTAGAGGTGGTATCTGATCTAGTCCAGCAAGTGTTGCCCATGGTGACCATCCTCCTAAGCACCACGATTCTCTGTAATGGTGTTGATACTTCATAGAATGCTCAGAAAATAGTACACTCCCCTCAACGACAACGTTTGTGACTGGTTTCGGCAGTCTTGTTTTGTCATTTCAGCACTGAGGACCAAACACAGGGCTCATGCAGGTTGGGCAAGGCTCTGGGTCTCTGCTATTTTAGGTGATCACCTGTCGAGCGTGTTGATTTTTGCTAACTCTGAACACTAATATTTTTGCTAGTTCTGGGCACATCTTCCATCTCCAATACATGTCTATGATAGGAGATGTATTGCAGGTAGATGACCATAAATGACAATTAACTGAAACATAATGCCACAGAAATTAGAAATTTTAACCCCAAACAAAAACAAAATATGATCTGATATAGAATGTTCAAAAAAATTTTTTTAAAGGGCTGGGACTATAGCTCAGTGGCAGAGCACTTGCCTAGCATGTGCAAGTCACTGGGTTCCAGCCCCAGGACTGCTGGGGGGGGGGGAGAATCAAGAGAATATCTATATAATTTTGGGATGGGAAAGACCTTCTTGTCAAGACAAGAAGCTCAGAATTTTTTTTTTAAGAAAAGATTTGCTTACTGCATGTTTATACCATTTTGTAACTTTCATGTATCAAAAGACTAATAAAGACAAAGGTGGTTTGCCTTGTTTATGGGTTAGGAAGTTAGAAATCTCAATATTAATAAGAAGTCCATTAATTCCCAAAGATATATAGATTTAGCATAATTCCAATCAAAATGAACATTAATTCTGAGATTTATGTGGAAATTCTAAGGACATGGCATATTCAGAGTAATTGATTAAAAGAAAAAAGTTTGAAGGCTTACACGACCTGACTTCAAGATTTATTATAAAGCTACAGTCACCAGTGTTGGCATCCATGTAGATGATGGTGACAGAACTGGTGGGCAGAAAGAGGTATGGATGGGTGTGGACAAGTGACAAAGGTGTAAAGGTGATTCGACGGGATAAAGACAGTCTTAAACATGTGGTAGTGGCGCATCTGGATATGCATGGGCAAGGCAAGGTGGGCCGGGGCAGGGGTGGAGGCAGGGGAGAAGCACCAAGCATAACCACCCGGTGCAGCTCAACCTGAAGTTAGAGCCCTAAGTCCTTCTCCCTTCAACCTCATCCCCGGCCAAGCTACAGAGTCGGAATTTCGTGAACTGATGGAGAATGTGTGGACATGGGTGTGGCACATAGGGTGTCTCTCTCTCTCTCTGTCTCTCTCTCTCTCTGTGTCCATGAAGGTTGCTAGCTCATCCTTATTTGCCCAGGATTGAAAGCCTATGGATCGGGAAACTTCTAGATCCTGGGAAAATGTAGAAAGTGGTCATTGCATCTACATGTGTGAGTGAAGATGTGTGTGTGTTCATGCGTGTGTGCTTTCACATACATGTGTGCATGCATTTGTGAGTATGTATATGTGAGCTCTTGGGTGCAAGTGGGGAGAGCTAAGTGCACGATACACAATTACCTGAAGGCAGATGTATCAAGGAGTGTGTGTCCACGTAGGAGGAGGTCCCTGGAACTTTGTAGGTGTCTCAATGCAGACTTTTTTTTTTTTTTTTTTTTTTTTTTTTTACCTCTCTCCTGTGTTTCCAGAAATGATCTGAGGTTATCTCTGCCATAGTTTCTCAGTGAAAAGACAACACTTCAAGTGGTTGAGAGTTCAGAATTTGGATAGACCTGCATATGAATCCTGCCCCAGCCAGTACTGCTTTTGTGACCTGGGGCAAGTAGCTTAATCTCTTTGTGGGTCCTTTTCCTCGATGTAAACTGATGTGAGAACCCTGTTTTGGGAATATAAAGGAGACAGTGGGCCTAGAGGGACTGCTGCTTAGCGATCTGTTCACTCAGTCGGGAACAATGACTGCTGTTCTTGTTCTAAGTCTGGTGTGTGAGGCTGAGTCCTCTTGTGGACTGTGTGAGTGTGAGGGTATTTTATGTGCAAATGCATGAGTACCTGCATATGCCTAAGTGTGCCCACAGAAGTGCACACAGTGCTGTGTATGTGCACACCTGTATGAACACACCCCTGTGTTTATGTGATCGATGTTATAATTGTAAGTGCATACGTGTGTGTATCTGCATCTGAGTCAACAGCCACCTTGTGCCCTGTCAGGAAGGTGGGGTGGGGTGCTGGTGGCTTCCAGGGCACCCAGAGAGGAGGCACCTGAACAACATTCCTGGCTCTTGGTCATGGGATCCTTTGCTACACAGGCACTCTGGGCCCAGCTCTATAGCGATGTGCCTTGCATGGGGATGAATGTGGTATTGTACCACCTGCCTCATTAAAATATATAGCGTGCCTTTATGAATCTTTAATGAGAAACGCTTAATGAGGACTCCATAGTCCTCTCAAGAAAGGAGGCCCAGTGGGGAGATGAGAGGAGTGCTTTCTGTAGAGGCTGCACTAGGGAGAGGTGCTGGGATGAGGCTAGGAAGTACCCAGAGACAGGGCAGCAGCACCCATACACAATTCCGTCAATCAGTGACATGGCTCCCATCTGCTGCCAGGGAGAAAGACCAGTCACGTCTGTTCTTGAGACTGTAACTTAGAGGTGTAGAGACAGGAGGAGATGGATGGTGGCAGGCAGTGGAGCTCAAGGTTTCCATAGAGCTGGGGCTGGGGCTGGTGTTCTGACAACCATTTATTTGAAATATCAGGTGGCCAGTGTGCGTGTGTGTTTCCATGTATGCGTGCGCTCATGCAAGTGCAAAAAAAAATTACACAGTGGAAGAGACCAGTGTGCAAGAGTGGGTAGAGAAGAGGTCAGAAGACAGGACACAAAGAAACAAATAGAAGTAGTGGTTTGCTTGAATGAGTCTGAGGCCCTCCCAGGACTGAACTTCTGAACGGAATGTCTTGGGCACCTGGTCTTTGCTGAGGCGGCAAGCAGCTAGGCATTGCTTCCCCGTAGCTGTGTGTCGTCTTTACCACTTTAAGGACACTGAGTCTGCAACAGATGACAGGCGCTCAAAGGCACATGCCTGAAAAGATCTGGAGACAGCATTCAAAGGTGCTTTTTCTTAGCTCACCATTCTCCAGTCACCCAGGCCAGGGTCAACTCAGTCATACCCAGGAGTCTCTACTCTGCCTGAAACACCTCTGCCCCAATGCCCAGGTGACTCTTTCTGATCCTCCAGGTCTCACCTGGGTGTCGCCTCCTTCACGAAGCTCCCTGACCATCCTGGCACAGGCAGCCACTGTGCCTCGTGGCTGGGTGACTGAGCCTCTTGGGGTTGTGACTATTTACTTTCGTGGCAGGTTTCCCATCTCCTACACTGTACGGATCAAAAATTCACATCCCGTAGTTTATTATTTGGGCAAGGATTCAATAATGACTTTTTCTTTTCCCTTTTAAACTTTGTTTTATTTATTTACTTATTTATTAATGAGAGAGAGAGAGAGAGAGAGAGAGAGAGAGACCAGGGCCTCCAGCCACTGTGAACAAACTGCAGATGCATGTGCCACCTTGTGCATCTGTCTTACATGGATACTGGGGAATCAAACCTAGGTCCTTAGGCTTTGCAGGCAAGTGTATTGACCTATGAGCCACCTCTCTAGCTCCCTCCTTTTTTTTTATGACAGTAAGCTCAATGAAGGCAGGCATGGCCTGTGAGCACCACCATGCATAGCTCAGAATTTGGCAAAAATAAGGTGTCCAATAAGCACTTGTTGGATTGAGAAATTTACCTGAAATTATAGAGAAAACAAGTGTCTCTTCCTTCACTCTCTCACTGCGATGCTTCCATGTTCTGAGAGTCCTTTATGAAAAGCACTGTTTTGCTGGGCCGGCAGAGGTGACGGCCAGGGCTGCCCTCTCAAGGCCCGAGCAGAGAACTTCCCTGCTGCTCACACCCTGATGTGGGTCTCTGTGACCAGGACCCAGCCCTGCACTAGTTTTCTGTAGAAGCTCAGATTGGGCAGTTTCCTGGGCGGGTCTCAGGTCCCACCTAAGCTGAATGTAGGGGTTCCAGGAGCCCAGTGAGTGCCAAATGGCCCCTCCCTGCTAGCAACTGCTGCCTTTTGTTGTTATAGCAACCCAAAGTTCTTGTTTCTAAAGGTCTGTGCACCTGGGATGAAGGACAGGGATGTTAAAGGTCCAAGACGAAGCCAAGGCAATAACAGGTCGCTGCTGGCAACAGGTACCCGGTGCCTCCCCTCCTGGGATTTCCCGGGGGATGGGCAGTCTTGGAGGCAAAGCTAGGCATGGAGGGGCTTCTGAAGGGACCTGAGGATGCGTGTGGAAATCAGTTCTTCTTTTCCAGAAGGGAGCGAGACCAGAGGAGATAAACTACCCTTCGCACTTCAGCCAAGCCACAGCTGAAACCACAGAGGAATTGGGGAGACTAAGCAAGAGTGCTGCTTCCATGCTGAACCTGATCATCACACTAGGGTGAAGGAGACAGACCCCGAGGACACTCAACACCTACCAAAGCAGAGATCCAGAGACTCCTGAGAGCTCATCACTGGAGTAGACTTTAAAACACCCACCACGGCTCAGGGAATTTTGCGGAAGAGGGGGCGGAAAGATTGTATGAGCCACAGGTTGAGACATCAAGCCCAAAGACATCCCCTCCTTCCCCCTCCCCCAAATAATTGACTGCTGCTCCCACAACGCATAAACTTCAACCCCATGGGGAATACCTCCAAGTCCACTGAGGAGCGTCCCCAACGGAATGGGGGCAGGGATGAGGCCAAAGAGGGTACCAACACATGCTGTATCCATACAAAACATGTTATTATTATTAATAATAATAATAAAAACATTTTAAAAAGAAGCGGGAAGGGTCCTCTGTCCTGGCATACTGTGTGAGTTATAAAATGTAAACATTTCAAAAGAAGAACCACTAATTTTCTCAGTATCTTTGGGCAAATTTCTCCCTTTCACAGGTAAACTGGGGACTCCTGCATGTCTGTGTCCTTCTGGAAGGGGAAACCCTTGGGTACTTGGGCCCAGAGGCGGTATCTGACCACGAAGGGGGACTCAAAGCCAGTGGGGTGTGCTGGGGCCACTCCCTCCCAGCCCCTCTTGCTCGGCACCCTTGCTCAGCTAAGGTGGACGAGGCTCATGGCGGAGGGACTGAGGGGGAGGCACCCAAGAGGAGGTGGCCCAGAAGCCATCCTACTGTGTCTCCCCTGAAGCAGTTCTAGCACATGCAATTATAAGACGGTGGGTAGATGACAGAGTTAGTTAATGTAACAAGCCCTTTAAGCATTTAGCCACATTCGAGTGTTTAATCAGCTGTGTAAAGTGCAATATCTATCTTTCAATTTTATGCCATTAGGGGAGACAAGATTTTGATTAGGTACTTAATCTGTGCACAGAAAAAAAACAGGCCCACAGCAAGCCCACGGTGGGGAGGTAAAGGGACATTGGATGGGGGATTCGATAAAGGGGAAAGACAGAAATTTAACATAAAAGAGAATTAGTGCGGCTCCTTTCAATTTAGTGCCCAGGCTTTATGGCCTAATCAATTAGAGGCCTGGCCGGGGCTTCTGGGAAGCCGCTCGGCGGGGCTGGGAGGCTTGGCCATATTAATTCTCTTCATTACGTGGGGGTCAGGCCGAGGGCTTTGTGGGGGCTCTGCAAGGAGTGGGTCACTTCTCGGGCACTGGCTCTGGAAGTGGAGGGAGTAGGTCAAAGGGTACCAGCCTGGCCAGGAGGATTCTGGGGGGACTCCAGGAAGACCAGGTGACCAGGAAAGTAGGACTACAAGGGCTGAGGAAGGGTGTAGACTCATGATGGGCACATACGCTCCTTAAAGATAGGAGAGGCCTAGATTTACATAACAAATTTCCGACCTATTGGATGCGTGATCTTGAGCAAATTACTTAGTCGCTTGGTCCTACGGTTTCCTGAAGAATCATCACTGAGGTCATCCTAAAGGGTGGCCATGAAGACAAGAAAAACGTAGCATGCAGAAGGCTGAGTATAGTTTGTGGCATAGAGTGATAGATATTTATTATTATTATTATTATTATTATTATTATTATTTTGGTTTTTCGAGGTAGGATCTCACTCTGGCTCAGGCTGACCTGGAACTCACTATGTAGTCTCAGGGTGGCCTCGAACTCTCGGCCATCCTCCTACCTCTGCCTCCCGAGTGCTGGGATTAAAGGTGTGAGCCACCATGCCCAGCTATTTCTGTTTCTAATACTATATGAAGGTAAAATTTTCATGAGCTCTTACCACCACCATCACAGCTTTGTGAACCGGGCATTGTGCCAACTGATGTCTGTAACCAATAGACGTCTCCAGGTCAGTACAGTTGATGCAGTTTATACATGAAGAAACTGAGGCACAGGGAGGCCAGTGGCTTGCCAGAGGTCACACACACACTGGAAGCCCCTAAGTCAGTATCTCCTGTCATGGGGCTGCTCACTCCCTGTCCATTGGCAGACTGGGGTGGGTCTGGGGTCTGCGGTGGTGGACGATGTCATGGGGAGGAAGGAGTTTCTCAAAAGCGGGCTCCAGCTGTAGAAACAGATGGAAGAAAGGACGATGATCCAGGACTGTGATCTTCATAGAAGATGGGGACCCGGAGACTGAGGGATGAGTTGATGTGCCATCGACTTTTCTGAGGAAATCACAACTTACAAAGGACAGAAAGATCCGCCTGAGAGGAAATGAGCCCCGTGGCCTCCTTCTAGCTGCTCCGGCTGTGCTGTGTTCTAGCACCATCTGGGCAGGCCTTTAAGATCGATCCAGAGGCCCGTGTGGGAAGTCACATGAGCTGAGAGTGTGCCGGGTATGGTCAAGTCCTAGATGGACACCAAAGGAGACCCTTCAGCATGGGACTCAGTGAGACCACCAGGCATGCTAGTCCAAAGGGATGCTCTTCTTTGACAGGTAAGGGATGGGGGAAGAGGAAGGAAGCAGCAATCATTACTTACTGGCTGACCTCTTGCTTAGTTGCTGTGGGACTCTGGGAAAATTGCTTGATCTTTCTCTGTTTTTCCAGTAGTAACACAGGGTGTTCCTGGTTTTTACCACCCAATCTGGTTGTGAGGATTAGACTAGTCAATACAGTCAAAGTGCAGAGAGCCATGCACAGCCCCATCTAACATCGAATCTTAGCTGCTATTAATATAGCCTGTTGTCTTGCTGTTCCTGAGGCACACATAGTGTCTGTGGTGCTTTGAATGTGGAGGGTCCCCCAGAGCCTCGCGTGTTTATGATTAGCCCTTATACCTGATCCTTAGCGGATGGAGCCTTAGGGAGGTGGAGCCTTGCTAGAGGAGGTGTGTCACTGGGGGCGGGCCTTGGGGTTTCATAATCCAGCTCCTCTTGCCAGTGGAAACTAAGCTCACTCTTGCTTCCTCCCAACTGTTACATGACAATGGGAGCCAGATTCCTGCTCCTGCTAAGCTTCCCCACCAACCTGTACACCAAGGCAAACCCTTTCCTTCCACAAAGCTGTTTCTGCCGGGGTGCTTTGTCCCAGCAGTGAGAAGGCGATTTTTATACTTTCCGGTATCGTCTCCATGGCAATTGTGTCAATGCTTGATACAGTGTACATCATTTGGGTAAAAAAAATTAGAGTGCAGGGCTGGAGAGCTGGCTTAGCAGTTAAGCGCTTGCCTGTGAGGCCTAAGGACCCCGGTTCGAGGCTTGACTCTCCAGGACCCACGTTAGCCAGATGCACAAGGGGGCACACGTGTCTGGAGTTCATTTGCAGTGGCTGGAGGCCCTGGCGCACCCATTCTCTCTCCCTCTCTCTATCTGCCTCTTTCTCTCTCCGCCTGTCACTCTCAAATAAATAAAAATTAAAAAATAAAAAAAATTAGAGTGCAGAGGGATCCAGGGACATGTGTGACATCACACAGGTGCTGTGTTGTGGGGATGGATGGATGATTCGATTCCTTCTTGGTGCTTACAAAGCCTCTTGCTCGTGATGCTATCAGGAAACCAACAGGGTGGCTAGGGTAAATCCATGTTCCATCAGGACATTTGAAAACGTAGTTTATTCCAAGTGTGTTGGGCTCTAGTGATGTGCCACATACTAGCCACCCTGTGCAGGTAGGAGTGACATCAGTGGTCACTGAGCAATCCCTTTGCATGTGTTTGCATAATGAACGAGAGAGTGGATGGTTGAATGAGTAGTGTGACATCCTGGAGCAGGAGGCTCCTGTGTGTTTTCCTGTGTGTGGTCATGAGTGGCTAGGCATCCATGACAGAGTGGACAGAAAGCTGATAGACTCTGGGTTGGAATCCTGACCGCCGCATTTTGGGGTGGAGACGACCCAGACCCTCTCTGAGACACTTTCTTGTGTTTCAGCTAAGACATGCCTTTGCTCGAGTCTTGACTGGAGTATCAGCCATCAATATTGATGCTTGCCATGTTTCATAGCTTTGGGATGTCATTGTCCCACGGAGACTCCTTTGTAATGTGGACATATTGGTCCTGATATTATCTTTTATTTTCACAGTTGAATTAAATGAAGCTCATCCTTCAGTAAGATGATCAAGGGGAAGATATCAGCACAAGGTCTGGCACCAGGGGGACCTAATGGATACTGTTCGCATCCACCCTTGCCTTTTCCCTTGAATGACTAAGAGGTCAGTGAACTTACCCTTGGATGTTGAGGGGATGTCTTCTAATGAGGTGTCATTAGGGCCAGTCTTTGATCCCTTCACCCCTCCCTGTGGACATGTGTAGGAATCTGTCACATAAGGATGGAGCAGTAGTCTCATGCCTCATCCTTCTTCACAGTGTGGTCCTCAGTGTGAAACCGTTCCTTGCTTTGCCTATTGGATTAGCTTGCCTTATTTGCTATAGCATTATCAGTGTTTGGCAGATCTTTGTCAAATTACTCAATACATGGATGGTCAGTGACAGGGAGCACCTGGCAGTATTATTAGGCAGAGTACAGACGATGGGGAGGGCAGGATAGAACTTGCTGCATGACAGAACGAGGACTTAAGAAGCTGGAAGACTCTTAGAAAGTGAAATGGAACAGCCCAAAGTGTCAGCCTGTGAACCTGGATCCTAAAAGCCAGACACATAGAAGCAAGTGTGGGATGGGAAGACAAGGTAACTACATCCTTCTTGGCTCTAGAGTCCTTCCAGGCAGAGATTGGTTTCTGCAAAGGGCCCAAAAGTCATGATTTTAGCCTTTGAGAACCAACAGACAGTCTCTGTTGCAACTACTCAGCTCTACCAGTGTTCTGTGAAAGCAGACACAGTGATGGATTCCAATAAAACTTTATTCATAAAAACAGGTGGCTGGTAGATCTGGTTCTTGAATGATCATTTGACGATTCCTGAGTTACAGGGCACAGCCTCAGGAAGCTATCTTTCTGCCATTCAAGTTCATATCACCATTGACTGAATCACCATGGACCCTCAGCTCTGTGTCCCCACTTCACAGGGGAGACCCTCTTGGACAGAGAGATTCTGTAGATTCGGGCTCAGCTTTCTAGATGTGCTAAAAAGAAAAAAAAAACAAAACACGCCATCATTTGTGCACCCTTACTGTGTGTCACACCCTTAATGTGACGCTGCTTCTTAGCAACCTGGAAGAGTTGGTTCTGATATTCTTCCTCATTTTCACAGTTGAATAGACTAAGGCTAGAGGAGATTAAATGACTTATGGTCCCATGGCTAATGACTTAACATATGTTTATTGAAATAATTTATTGACCACTCACTGTGGCCTAGATACTTTTGTGTTGCTAGGGACACAGTGGACTCCTGGCCTTGATCTGCCCACATTATATGTGGGGAAAGTGGGCAATAGATGGACTGAATGAATGGGCAGAATAGATGTTGGAAGGAAATGAGGGCCCATCAGTCTGGACAGGCGTGCCTTAAAACAAGAGTCAACAAACTACGTGTGGCCCATGGGCTGAGTCCCTCCCACTGTCTGTTTCTGTAAATCAGGTCTCCAGTAGGGACCTTCCTACCATCTGTTTCTGTATTGTCCAGGTTGGCGTTTGCTTGAAAATGGCAGAGTTCAATGGTTGTAACAGGAACTGTCTAGCTATGGAAACCAGGAAAAGTTTGTGAACCCTGGCCAGGGGCATTCTTTTTCACTCATGTTTCATGTCCTTCTGGGTTGGCTTGTGAGCACAATTTATTGGTCACCCAGGGACCTAGGCCAGTGGAGTATCCACCATCTCAAATGTTTACAAGAGGGATTTTTTTTAGCGTTCCCTAGAGGCTATTAAGTGTTCATTCGGAAAGTGACGCATGCTGTTTCTGCCCTGAATTTATTGGCTGTGTTCACCAGAAAGGCATGCCACTTTGCCACTGGCTTGGAAGGGGAGGAGCTAAGAGTATTTGGTGAATTGCTTTGATGGTCACATTATGCTATGGGAAATACATAAGGAAGGGAAGTCAATGGAGACTGGCAGGGGGGGCCTTTCAATGTCAAATAACATGACCAGGCTGGGGCCAGGGTGAGAATTCGGTGGGATTGGAGCCCAGATCTGACCACTGTGCAAGCATGCCCCTCAGCCTTAAGGTCTGTGTTGCTCTACCCTCCTGGCCTCCGGAAAGATGTGCTGGGAAGGTCACCGTATGGTCAAAAGGGGGGTGCATGCCCCTTGTGAATTGCACTGGGGGTTACATTCACCTTTCTTCTGTTTCTTTCAGGGTTACGACCCCACAGTGGTCCTTGTAGGGTAGCTTTGCTGGTCAATCCTGGGGGCTTTGGGCAGGAGGAGGAGAGTGAGAGGCCCTCTCAGCGGGTCTGTGACTCCGTCAGGCACTACATTAATGTTATTAATAACCCTCTCAGCCTTTATTGAAAAGATGCTCTCCGTGTCTGAATTTGCCACTATGGCAACCCATTTATTAAGGCTGTAAGAGCTGGAGTTCCTTCAGACCATATTTATTACTGCGATTTGCTGAGAGAAGGCTCAGATCTGGACTAGGGCAATTGAGGGAGAGAGCACACCGTGGCTCGCAGAGAAGACGGGCCTTGTGTCGCCTCGCTGGAGGTCGGGGGAGCTTGCAATGTCTGTCTGTCTCTCCCAGTTAGATCAGGACTCAAGTCACAGATGGGGACTTGAGAATGGACACATTGGCAATCCCTTTTCTTCATGTGTCCAGGAAGCCTGGAAGAGTGAGTTCCCAGAGGCTCAGAGCTCAAGTGGGTGGTAGTGGTGACACCCCCCCCCCAAATTCGAGACTCACTGTTCTATAAACATTGGGAGTATGGATGAGGAGCTAGCTCAGTCAGTAAATTTCTTGCCTCATAAGCATGAGGACCCGAGTTGGATCCCAGTTTTCATGTAAAATGCTGGGAATAGTGGAACACACCTGTAACCTCATTGCTGGGCAAATGGAGACAAGAGGATCTCTGGGGCTTGCTGGCCAGACCTGCTAGCCTAATTGGTGATCTCCAGGCCGGTGAGAGTCCTTGTTTCAAAAAACGTGGGTGGTGTTCCTGAAGGACAATACCTGGGGTTGTCCTCTGACCTCAACGTGCATGCTCACACACCTACACCTGCACACACACACACACACACACGTGAACATGCATGCACACATGCATGCACACCACACACATACACATATCCAAAAGAGATGCAGAGTTCTCTCTCCTTCTCTCATGTGCTCCACAATGTATAGTCAACTCACGTAGCATCAGAAAAGGCACCAAAAACATCCACACTGATGGCAGCAGCACCAGCTAATGAGACCTGCGCTGCCCCTCTGGTCTCTTCTTTAGGACAGTCCCCAGAATGCACGTGGGGTTGGAATCTGTGCTCGTGCACTTAGGTCGCCTGTAACAGTGCCACAATGCTGCTTAAACAACAGGCCTTCATTTTCTCTTCGTCTGGGGTTCCAAGTCTAAGATCAAGGTTTTGGCAGGCTTGGTTTCTTCTGAGGCCTGGCAGGTGGCGTCTTGGCCCTGGACTTTCCTCTGTGCGCCTGTCTATGTCCTAGTTTGCAGATAGGGCCTAATCTAACTGGTTATGCTTTTACTGTGTGTTCATGTGTGTAAAGGTCAGAGGATAACGTCCAGGCTTCAGTCCTCACCTTCCATCTCACGTGAGGTAGAGTAGCACATTCACTCCGCTGTCCACCAGGGTAGCAGACCCTGAAAAACCTCCAGTCGATTCTCCCGTCTCCACCTCTCTTCTCACCATAGGTGCGCTGGGATTACAGATGCCTGAGACAGCACCTGCTTTCATCGGGGCTGGGGATCCAAACTCAGGTGCTTATGCTTGTGCTGTAAGTGTTTTATCCACTGAGCCATCTCCTCAGCACCCGCCCCCCCCAATTCTGACTTTGATCACCTCTACAAAGACGTACTGTCCAAATCAAGTCATATTCTGAGATACTGAGGGTTAGGATTTTCAACATGAACTTGAAGGGAACCCAAACAAGCCCACAGTGGGATTCAGGGGTCTGCCTGATGTCTGAAGTTCTCTGCGGACAGTCCGGGGTGTCCACATGGTGGTGTAATGGAGTGCACAGGTAGCTGTTGTCACTGAGCGCTGCCAGTTCCCCAGACCTGCCTTGTTGTGCCCAGGCCACTTTGATCCCACTTCTAACCTGTCCTCTTGCCAGTAGGGACCTGTCCAGGATTCCCAAGGCTCATGTGACTTCCACTTCTGGGTCCTGACACATCTGCCCTGGCTGCTGCTTCCCTTACACTCTTCCAGACTGGCAACTGCTTGTAGGTGAGGTGGGAATCCTGAGCATTGAGAGGCCTCCTGCTTCTATAGCATGGGTTTATTTTTTTCCGTCTGTTTTCTTTATGTTTAAATTAAATTAAATTAAATTAAATTAAATTATTTTTGAGATAGTGTCTCATGCACATAGCAGTGAAGGATGTAGTGGATGATGACCTTGAACATCTGATCTTCCTGTTCCCACTGGGATGACAAGAGTGGCTTATGCAGGGCTGGGAATCGAACCCCAGGGCTTTGTGCACTCTACCAACTGAGATACATCCCCAGCCCAGGTTCTTGCTTTTTATTCCTGCCCCTCTCTGTGACTGCCTGAATCATTGCTTCCTCTCGCTCTCTTTCTTTTCTTTTCTACCTCTCATTCTCTCTCACCATTTTGCTTCCTTTCTCTCTTCCCTCATTCCCTCTTCTCTGTACACTGCTTCATGCTGGCCACTGTGCTAGGTGCTGGGGATTCAGTGATGAGCTTAATTTGGCAACTTACAGCAAAGACTAATACAGAGCTGGAGCCACCTTGAGCTTAGCCCTGAGTGGAGAGGAGCAGAGTAGCCAACGACTCATGAGTGAAAGTATGCAAAACCTCACCTGAGAGAAGTGGGAAGGAAAGGCATGTCAGGAGGACAAACTAGGAGACATCCTTGCCAGGAAGGTCAGGGGAGGGAGGGTGATCCAGGCTGTGGAGGAAGCATGAGCATGAACTATGCATGGTGACATGCGGGACAGAGATCACGTATACTGGCCAGAAGACTAGGGCATATGCAGAGAGCCCAGTGGAAGGACAAAGCTTAGCACATTTGAAGAAGGAAAAGAAGGTCAGTGCAGTTAGAGCAGTGAGAACAAGAAGACCCGTGTGAGATGAGACCTTCAGAGGCTGTAGCAGACAGTTTCAGCTTCACTGAGATGAACTTCCAGACCAGGCACAGTTATGGAGGAAGGGATATTTATTGAAGCTTACAGATCCAGGGGGAGTTCCATAATGGCAGAAGAAGCTGGCCTACCTTCACAGGTCCAAGGAGAGAGAGAGAGAGAGAGAGAGAGAGAGAGAGAGAGAGAGAGAGAGAAGCACAAGCTTAAAAGCCAAAAGCCACACAGCACAGCACACTTCAGGAACTCCAGCTAGGCACACTTTGCATATCTTTAGATTGAAATCTCAAACCCACCACCACACCTTAAGATCTGCCCAGTGACACCTACCTCCAGCCAGGTGGCTGCAGATGCAAACTAAAAACTAATAAAACACTGAATATATTGGGGCCAGCTATTTAAACTACCACAGAGGCCAAGTCATAGGGAACAGTACGGCTTCCCCAAGGAGTCTGACCAGTTGGCTTAAGTGACAGGATACTGGGCCAGGGTGGGAGCGGGTCAATCAGAATGGTGAGTACCAAAGAGCACCCTGGCTACCGAGACAGGGTTGTGTGGTTACAGAGAGGCAGGAGTGAGTGGCTGTGTGATGTTGGGGAGTGCTGACACATAGCTATCTCCTCACCACGTATTGCTGATCATTTTATGTATTGGCCAGTAAAGGTCGTCACTTCTGGGCCAGAGATCAAAGAGACCCAATCATTGTGTTTCTGTATGAATGGTTTACTTGATTTTTTTTTCATTTTGAGATAATTTTACCCTCATGTTGAAGCTATAAAAACAAAACAAAGAATTCCCATTGTACTAGCTTCACCAATTTCCAATGATAACATCATTTATGGCCAAAGCATAGTGGCCAAGCCAGGAAGTTGACACTGGAGCAATATTATAAACAGAACCAAAGAAACTTGTCTCACTAGTTTGTCTCCCTCTCTCCTTCCCTCCTTCCTTTACTTTCCTTTCTTCCTTCATTTCTTTTTCTCTGCCTCCCTCCCTCCTTCCCTTTCTGCTCTTTAGTTCTAAATTTCTAATTCTTGAAAAGCACATCACAGAAAAGATTAGGAAGCATTGCCAAACTAGGGCCCTTTACTCCAAATACTTAGAGAACTTCTGCATCAGAGAGGACGTTAAGGAGGAAACAGGAGCTGATATGGTAGTTTAGATGGTTGGAACAGCTCTGTGATGCATTTCTGTCTTCCTCCCTTCCCCTGGCTCTTCAGTTCACACTCTCCATCAGACTTGCTTTCAGTTGACTCTGCTCTGCAGGCACCTGTACCTTACCTCTTTACTTACCTACGAAGAGGGTGTAAACCTCCCAGGATGTCCTAAAGATCCCTCCATATGGCCCTAGTGTACCTGATCACTCTCATATGTTTGGTATTTTCCCAACTTAACTGAGCCAATATCTGACCTTATTCTACCATGTCTGTGTTCATCTGTTTCTTTGCATTTGGAGAACTCATTTTTTTTTTTTACTTGTTCTACATGAACAAATTCTTCCCATCCTTCAAGGCTGCACACAGCTCCACCTCTGCTGGTGTGTACCGACCCCCCCACATTCCCCCCCGCCCCACCTTTCACTGGACATCATTGAGCTATTAGTGTGGCTGTACCCTTCTTAGAGATGTCTTCACCATCTCGGCTTCATTTTCTTGTGTACGTCCAGTGTCTCAGGTGATCCTTCTGGTTGATTTATTCCTGGTCTTCTCTACCAGAATGCACCTACCAACTGCCAGTGCCCACTATGTCTTGGCCGCCGCTGTGACCTCAGCACTTGGAGCCATGTGGTATCAAGTAGGAGCTTAGTGCACAGTTGTAGACAGGCTGGTTGGAACATATTTGAAAGTAGTTACTCTGAGATCAAATGATAGCGATGATGGTCATGGACTTGTCCTTGCTATCCTGTGAGCTCAGAGAGTAGGAGACGGATGGAGAAAGTTTTGTGGCTGGGTCTTACATAGCTATTTCCTCTGAGTTGAAGCATTTCATCCTGGAGAGAGTTAGGAATGTTTGGAAGTTCTGAAGCTTGTTAAGGCTCAGGAAGCAAAGAAGGCTCAGGATGAAAACACCTTCCAAGCTTTAGGAAGTTTGTGAAATTCCCAAGACTCACAAGGCCCCTCCCCAGGATTATATAAAGGAGTTAGACTCTCCAAGCAGCCACGAGCTGCCCATGAATCCTGCAGCGACTTTCGTGAGTGATCATCTGTGCTGGGGTGGACTTTTTTTTTTTGGTGATGCAGCTGCCTTTGAATCATCCTGTAAGTATTTCTAATAAACACATTGGTTGACCAAGTCGGACTTGGTATATTTACTACCTTGATTGTTGGTGCCCTAACCAGGGGCAAATAGATGTCCTTCCACATCTCCTAGGTAAAGTTTAACAGAACCCTGGGGCAGTTCGTTCTTCTCCGAACTCTACAATTTGCTGTTTTGGCTTTTCATGAAGATTGCTCTAAGCCACGGATTGTAGCCACATTTGGGTAAGTTTATCTTTGGTATAGATGGAGAGCTCCTTGACAAGGCTGGTCACACACTGCTCTGCTCTTTTAGCCCAGGAGCCGACACACCAAAAGCTTCCACGGTAAATATTCTAATTGAACAAATGTTTTCGCAAATAAGAAAGAACAGCTCTCACCGCCTCTGTTTTTGTGAGGGGGTGGCAGGTCATCCTGGTGTCTCGATCCATGCCAGCAGCAGAGCTTGGGCGCTTCACCTCCCCCTCCCTAGCCCCCCCCCCCCACCCACATATTCCCATCCTGTCTCCTGCTCTCTGAGCTCTCAGGACAGTAAGTACAAACCCATAAAGCTCTCTCCAGTGGATCTTGCTTACCCACTCTTATCAGTACAGAGGAAAACGGAGAGGGCTTTCAAAAGAGCCATCTGTTAGTTTTCATAAAGACATTATCTGCTTCCCATCACTGTTTTTTTTTGCTGTCTCTGACATGCGTCTGCTCTCCCTCCGCTGTCTGAGGGAGCAGGGTGCCTGGTGCCGCTCCGCTCTCCCGTCTGGCTGTAGCTGCTGGAGGTGGGCCGCAGATCGAGTATTTATCTAAAAGTGAAGAGATGTGACTTATAAGCAAGCACAATATTAAATGTATAAATAATGCATCCTGTGGCATTATTTATAATGCAATAACATCTCATAATGTAATAAAAGTATGCAGGTTCCCAGAGCTTTTCTTAACCCCTTCTTGTCTTCGAGGATGCCATGGGTGCTCCAGTCTTCTTCTTCTTCTTTTTTTTTTTTTTTTTTTGGTCCTGTAGGGTTTGAGGGTGAGTGTGACATGCCAATTCTGTTTGGTTCCCATATTCTGGAGAGCTGAAGCCTCCAGACAACCACCCACAGAATGAATTTGGCCCCTGTATTAGGGAAATGGTTTCCAAACTGGTGTGAGTCACAAATGTAGATATCCTATCTTCAGCCCAGGTCCAGGAACCTTGAAGCATGGGAGAGGACGTTTGCATGTTTAATTAGATTCCCTGGGATGTACATGAAGGCTTTTGAGTTTGATCTGTGGGGGCCAGATAGACTTAATGCCCAGATCATTGCTCTAGGACTGACAGTCAAATTAATCTAGCCGGGGCTGTGTCTTGGCCTTGTGACTCAGTTGCAGGAATGTCTCACCTCCCTCTACCCACCCCTGCCTTTTTTTTCGAGGTAGGGTTTCACTCTAGTCCAGGCTGGACAGGAATTCACTATGTTAGTCTCAGGGTGGCCTCAAACTCACAGCTATCCTCCAACCTCTGCCTCCCGAGTGCTGGGATTAAAGGTGTGCGCCACCATGCCCAGCTACACCCCTTTTTTATTGAATGCCAGCTGCTGGCAGACCTCTGCCAGACGAGCTGATGCCTACCGGAGCTTTGCATGCTCCAGTGTCTCCTTGCTTATCTGATGCTGCAAACTCTAAACAGACCCCAGGAGATCAGCGTTTGCCTGTGCCTGAGAGTTTTGCACATTCTGACCCATGGTCTTGGCTGGGTTTCCAGTCACGTCCAGAAATCTGCTTGTCCTTTGAGATCCCTCTCCTCTTCCCTAACGTACTTGACTTTGTGGTAACTAGTGTCTTCAGATTTCCAATAAGCTTATGTACTGGGCAACTGAGCAAAGCCCGAAGCTGTCAGAAGGATGGATGCTCTTTGCTTTCTGTTCCTCACTCCGCTACTTTCGCTTGTATCTCAGCCTGCATCCATCCTGTCAGCCCAGCTTCCTACCTACTTCCTACAGTCTCTAACATCAGATTGATTCTTCCACTGTCCCCAGGACCCCAACATTGTAGCCCCAGCTCCAAGTAACCGTTCCCACCAATAATCTTTTTTCCTGTGGATTCTTCAAATCCTTTCCCTCCTGGTTTTTCTTCAACTTCCAAACATATTCAGCATCCCTCCCCTGTCTATCATAGCTTAGTCTAATGCTTTTATTAGGTACTGTTCTATCTCTTTCTCAGTCAAAATTGTAAATTTAAAAATTTTTTATTTTTAATTTTTTAAAATTCATTTGCAAGGGGGGGGGAGAGAGAGAGGGAGAGAGAGAGAAAGCATTAGCTAGCTTTTTAGAGCCTCTAGTCACTTCAGATGAACTCCAGATGCACATGCCACTTTGTGCATCTGGCTTTACATAGGTAATGGGGAACCAAACTTGGGTTGTTAGGCTTTGCAGGCAAATGCCTTAACTACTGAGCAATTTCTCCAGCAGTCAGCCATATTTTATAATAATAGAAATATGTATTTATTGGATCTTCTCACAATAGCAAAAATATGTGGTATATATATATAATATATCATATATAACATATAAATATAATAAATATAAATAAATATAAAATGTAAATATCTACAATATGGTCATGGCATTAGACTGAAGATAGGAAAAAGGGCTACTGGACAACAAGTCAATGATCAGTAAAGGGAAAGAAAGAAAGATAGAAAGAAAGAAAAGAAGAAAGGAAGAAGGATATGGAAAAGCCTAGGGGTTGGGAAAGGGGGCATGGGGGGATACACTAAAGTAATGGCAACATGAATTGATCCCATAGAAACCTTCTTTGGGACGCCACTCTACAGGTCATTACTCTCAATAAGGGGGAGGGAGACCCAAACAGAAGAGCTCCATAAAAGATGGAAGAAAGCATTAACCTAAAACCATGGGCGCTGGCTGGCAATTCCCAGGGCCAGAATTGGGCTCCCCCCCCATAAACAATGAGCTCTTAGTCAGGGAGACATGAGGTCCCCAAAATAATACAGGCTACTTCCAAGACACTTGATTAACTGCAAGAGCTACAAGGTAAGTTCCTATTGCTGAAGACCCCACAGCCTTCAGCTACAAGAAATCAAATGACAATGTTGGAACGAAGAAGGAATCTAGTTCCCTCCTGGCTAGCCCCCATAATGCTGGGAGAATCTATGAAAGCAGATGGAGAATAACAGTTGCCAACTGATTGGCTAAGCAGGAGATCCTGCCAGATACAAAATCAAGCAGCCTGGACAAGAAGTATACACTTGGGCAACAGTGGCACACAGCTGATGCAGGTAACCAACTATCCACGGACCGGACATAAGACCCGCTCAGTGGGGGCGTACCCATATCTGACTCTGGGAACAAAGCCAGATTCCCTAGAACAGGAATCTAATATGCTCCAGAGAGAACCTCCACTGCCCTGTAACTAAATAGAATGAACATACACATTAATATATCTTTCTAATGACTAGCGTTATGCCATTTTGTTCAAATTGTTCTCATTTTTTTGGTTGAAGAATCTGTTCTATTATACAGATGGAGGAGACTACTGGGGAGAACAAGGATACATCAATACATCAAGAAGAGAGAACCAACTGTCTACCAGGAGATGGGTCATTTCCACCTCATCTGCCGGGGCCCAGAAGTCACTACAGAGAAAGTGGTGATACCAATACTGTACTCACAGCTAGCCTGAAAACCAGTTCCAAGGAAATGGCCACAAACACTGTGGTCCCTCAAACCTCATAGAAACAGAGACCTAAAGTCCACAAAGAAAGCAACACTGAATCAGATTTCTATTCTATTGCCCACCAAGGCTCAGGGAGTACTGTGGAAGAGGGGGAAGAAAGACTGTAAGACCCTCAGGTGGGTAGGAATAGCCTGAGACACCGTGTTTCCCCATCCCTCCAGAGACTGGCTGAACGCTCTTGGTCCCCACAAGGAATACCACCAAAGACCCTCTGCAGTATTGTGACAAGGGATGTGGGCTCTATGTGTGCAACCCTTTTATTAAAAAAAAATCAATAAATTAAAAAAAAATCTGCAAAACATATGTGGTGAATGTATGAAGAGGCCTGGTATCAATTTATTTAGTCTGTAGTAATTACGTGATAAATTAATATAAGGTAAGAGAGCTTGGACACACAGCATCTCTCAAAGGATGTGTTGAAGGCTTGCTCCCTAGCCGACGGCAACATTGTGAAGTGGTGAAATCATTTGAAAGTTCGATTCTCCAGGTCCCACGTAAGCCAGATGCACATGGTGGCACATACACCTGGAGTTATTTTGCAGGGGCTAGAGGCCATGGAGCGCCCGTTCTCACTCACTCTCTCTAATAAATAAATAAAAGTAAATCTTTTTTTCTTTAATGAAGAAAGTGTCACTTGAGAAATGTGCCACTGGAGGCCTGCCGTTGCTAGGCACACTTTGTATTTGCCCCGTCTCTCTCCTTCTCCGCCTCCTGTCTTCCATGTGTGAGCTGCTTCGTTTGCTCATGCTTCTTGCCATGATGCTCTCGCATTAGCACAAGCCCATGGCGACTGAGCCAGGTAACCATGGGCCAAGGCTTCTGAAACTCTGAGCCAACTAAACTTTTCCTCAGGAGTCGTTTTCCTTAGGTAGCTTGTCACAGTGAAGGAAAGCTAATACAGGAAGCTGGCACCCACCAGCGGGCTTGTTGCTGTGGCTGTGAGCAATGTGTGGCTGGAAGCCTCTGAGACCGGTTAGTGGGAGGGATTTGGAAAGGTTTGGAGATACATACAAGCCAGCAAAAGCTCTGGGATTTCTTGGTGGAGCTTAGTGGGCAACTCTGGTGTGAGCTTAGGAGACTGGAACATGGATAGAGACACAGATGGTAAAGAAGGTGCCTGGGAAGTGTCAGCTGGACATGAGGATTCTGTTGGGAATCGGTCTAGAGGCCGGTTGTGCTACATTCTGGCGAAGACTTTGTGGACATTTTTGTTCATGCCCTGAGACTTCATATGAGGAATACTTAAAATGTGATGGACTAGCACCTCATTCAGGCAGTGGCGAGGGTTTTACTGGATGCTTTTAGGAAGGTAAGTATGGGATGCCAAAAGAAGAGCAGAAAGAATTGAAGAGCTTGCTGTTTGGCCAGAAAAGAAGCATGCTTGACGTTAAATCCAAGAAGTGCACAGGTCTGAAGATATTAGTGCTATGGAAAGAAAGCCTAGGAGAAGAAATGTGCCTTTAGGGAATCTCAGTAGTTGACAGGAATACACCCTTGAGTATGAAAGTGTAAACTCACTTGAAAAGCTTCGCTTTGAGAACTCCTGGTTGCTCTGCTTGTACAGGACCACCAGGACTCATTTCAGCACGCTTGGCTGTTCAGGTAGGTGCTCGAAGGCTACCACTGCAGTTGTGGTCTAAGCAGGGTCTAGCTGTTGCTTGAGCTTGTGGTGAGCCTCGATGTCGTTGACACGATGTGGGTCTCACAGGCGTGCAGTGTGTGTGAGTGAGTTGTCTGGCCACGGAGGCTTTCCAAAGGCCAGGCAGTGTGCAGCAAAGCCAGGATCCCTGGGAGAAGTCCCCTAGAGAGTGGTGTACGAAGCTGCACGAGGGAAACTAAGGTTGCTGCGTGAGTCAGAGATGCCAGGAATGCGGAACACCTCTTGAGCAAAGCTGTCGGTGACAAGCTGAGTCAGCCCGAGAGCAAGGTCGTATGAATGGCAGCCAGCAAGCTCACGGGGTCTGGCTGCCCAGGCCCTTTGGAGCTCACATCATACCCCCATGTATTCTGGATGATAGAAATGGGACTAGAGAATTAAAGGTTTGTCTTGTTGGGTTTCAGGCTCACTTTGGTCTAGTCCATCCTTGCTCCTGTTTGGAATGGGAATGTTTATTTGTGGATGTTCCACCATTGCATACTGAAAGTATATAACTTGCCTGGCTTGGTGGCGCACGCCTTTAATCCCAGCACTTGGGAGGCAGAGGTAAGAGGATTGCTGTGAGTTCAAGGCCATCCTGAGACTACATAGTGAATTCCAGGTCAGCCTGGGCTAGAGTGAGATCATACCTCAGGAAAAAAAAAAAAAAAAAGAAAGTATATAACTTGCCTTTTGGTTTTTTACAGGGGTTCACGACTATGAATTGCCATGAGTTTTGGAGAAGCCTTTAGACTGGGACATTTGAGCAATGCAGGAACTGTTGAGATGTTGTAGTCACATGGAGATGTGCTAATTGTATTTTGCATTATGCAGTCAATGACCTCGAGCCTTTGGGAGCTGGAAGGAATGTTACTGTTTGAGTCTGCAATGTCCCTGTAGGCTCACGTGTTGAAGGCTTGGTTTCTGGCTGGCAGTGCTACTAGGCAGATGCTGGGCTCATTAGGAGTTTGAGGAAGTGGGTCACTGAGGGCTTGCCTTTGCAAGGAGATATTTCATAGTCTGCTCCTTCTTTCCTCCCTCTTTGTTTCCTGGCTGCCACAGGGTGAAAAGACTTCTTCCATGAGTTCTATCGAAGCACATGCTTACAGTGAAGGAGGAGACCCATGGCCCTAGACTGAAACCTCTGAAACTGTGAGCCTCAGCTTCTCCTTTAAATTTTTATCAGGGTTTTTATTTTTATTATTTTTGTGGTTTTTCAAGGTAGGGTCTCACTCTAGCCCAGGCTGACCTGGAATTCATTGTGTAGTCTCAGGGTGGTCTAGGAACTCACAGTGATCCTCCTACCTCTGCCTCCCAAGTGCTGGGATTAAAGGTGTGTACCACCATGCCTGCCTCATCAGGTATTTTTTGTCATAATGATGGAATGTTGAGGAACACAGAATGTTAACACCCAGTTAATATACAGAGATAGTAACTTACCCAGAGTTGTAAAACTTCGAGTAGGATTTGATTCCAGGCTTTCTAACTTTAAAGCAAGTGTCTATTAGACTTGTCTACAAAGCTTTCTTAGGACTACCACAATTTGGTTCCCAACCTCAGATCAGTGAGGAATTTTGCACTGTTACATCTAATGAGAATGTTTTGGAATTCATTTTATGGGTAGGATACCAGACAGCACTGGAATTCTTATTCACTTTTAGAATCTTTGATTTTATTACTCCTGTGCCCCCATGTTCTTATACCCCTTTTACCTCTATGGTCACTTCTTTGTCACGTTTTCAGGACCTTCTCTTACTCTCAGACCTTATGCATTGGGGTGCTCCAAGGCTCTATTCTTTTCCCCTTTCTACACTGGTCCTGATTTATTTGTCAGTGAAATCCTAAGAACTGTAAAGTTTGCATCCTGATCATAGACCAGAGGCTCGTCTCCTTGATGTCTCATCATCATTTGCCATTGAGGCAGCTCCTCCCTCCACGCTCAGTCAGCGGCCTCCCAGCATTCATTCAGGTGTCCTGGCTGGAACTTTCATGGCTTCTGAGTCTTCAATTCGTTTTCCTCACTCTGTCTAATCATTCATCAAGTTCTCTTTTTAAAATATTTTATTTATTTATCTATTTGAGAGAGAGAAATAGTCATACATACATACATATACATATACATATACATACATATATATACATACATATACATACATATATATACATACATACATATATATATATATATATATATATATATATATATATAGAGAGAGAGAGAGAGAGAGAGAGAGAGAGAGAATGGGTGCACCAGGGCCTCTAATCACTGCAAATTAACTCCAAACGTATGTGCCACCTTGTACATCTGCCTTACGTGGGTACTGGGGAATAGAACCTCGTTCCTTAGGCTTTGAAGGCAAAAGTGTTAACTGCAAAGCCATCTCTTAAGCCCGAGATCTCTTAATAATATCTACCAAGTAATTCACGCTGTCACCTCTACTTACTTTCCCATCCCTTCTCACATTATTGCTAAAGGTTTCTAACTAATTTGATTCTGGCCTTTCAGTTCCTTACACATTTTTCCTCTAAAGGTTAGTTAGGAACTGTTTAAAGTATATAGAAAATCACAGAGAATGATAGCCCAGTATCCACTGGCCCACCACCTAGATTTAATAAACCATATTTGGATGAACCAATTGTGAAATAAAATCCTTCAGATAGAGAGGAGGACAACTCAGTTCTTTTTCCTCACCATCTTTTCTACCCCAGAGGTAATTACCAAGTAGAGACTGCTATTATATTCTCTTTCCATGATTTAAAAATTTATATGTAATATGTATCATGGCATAAATGGGTTACTGTTTTGAATATTTAAAATTTACAAAAATCTCATTGTATTACATGTGTATTTATAAAAGTTTTTAATGACTGTGATATCGTTGAGATTTAGCCATGTGGGTGCACAGAGACCCCAATTCATTCACTTGAACTGCTACATTGAATTTCACCTAAACTCCATGCTTCCTCTCCCCATTCCCTTATCTGTGCTTATGTCTGGATTGTCACAATTATAAAAAGTGCTGCAGTGAGTGCCTGTGTGTATGGGTCCTTATGCAAGTTATCTGTTTGTTTTCCCCTTCCAACGTTCAGGTCTAAAATGACACACTATTTGAGCATTATGATGGTGAGCATCTGTCTTAGACTGTTCAGGTATTTGTTATGCAAAATACCAGAGACCAGGTGGCTTATAAGCAGCAGAGATTACTCTAAGCTCTGGAGTAAGGTGTTGTTAGATTCAAGATCTGCTAAGGGTATGAGTTCTTGCAGAGGTCTTGCTTTCACTCCATCGAGGCAGAAGGGGTAAGGGGTCTCTCTTGAACCTCTTTTATAATGGTTCACATTCTTCTTAGCAGGACTCCAACTTCATGGCTTGATCACTTTCTGAAAGATGCAGCCCTCTTCCCATCATCTTGGAACCTGAATGTGCTGAGTTTGAGGAGGGCACACACATTCACAGCATTCTCATATCTTTAGAGCCGATTCTGAGGCCATTCCCTTACAAAACCGAGCTATGTACAAATTCATACCTTCACCAAGAGCTCAGTAGAATTTACAGTTTCTCACATCATATCCTCAACTCATAAACACTTACACTATGAAAAGTGAGAAGTGGTACCTCATTGTTCAAGGCTGAGTTTCTGTGACTGCCAGTGATTTCGAGAAATTGTCATTTATCATTGATGCTTTTTTTTTAAGTGCTGGTTTCCAGCCCTTGCATATCCATGCTATTTTTAACAGTTGCATGTGTTTTAAGATTAATTTCATGAGTTCTTTATATTTTATTAAAATCAATCCATTACTTGCTATGTGCTTCCGTTTTACTTCATTTATGATATCATACCTTCTGGAGTTTTGATTTTACTGCAGAAAAATATAGCCGTCTTTCCTGCTAGATTTGTGCTTTTTAGTCTTACTTAAACATCTCACTCTCTTTTCTTTTTCTCTTCTGTTGCTTATTTTTTGGGACAGGCTCTCATCTAGTGCAGGCTGGCCTGAAACTTGCTGTATCACTGAGGTTGGCCTTGATCTTCCTACCTGTTAGGGCTGGGATTGCAGGAAGGTACTACCATACCTGGCTACATCTCATTCTATGGATGTCACAAAGTTGTTTTGTTATATTTTCCTCTGAAAATACTACATGTTTTACTTTTCATTTATCTGCAACCCATACTTGTAAGTAGTATGGATATCAGGCATAATTTTACCTCAATTTTCCTACAGACAGTCAGTAGTATAATACCATTTATTGACTAAACAATTTCTCCTCTGATCTTCATGCTAACTCTGCCACACACCAAGTGCTTTTATGCACTGATAAACCTTGGAGATTTTTAAATTTTTTTCCTTTGGTTTGACCCTCATACCAGCATTGCATCCTTCAGGTGATAAAGTTTTATAAAGACTTCCTTAAAAAAATTAAAATATAATTGGCATACCCTAAAGTTCATCCCCTCAAGAGGTGCTTGTTCTGGTTTGGATCCAAAATGCTCCTTACAGACTCCAGTTTCGAATGCCTGGTTCCGAGCTGGTGGCACTACTTTGGGAGGAGCTGAAATATAAGGGGGCGGGGCCCAGCTGCCTCCTCATTTATGAACATGGTATAGCTATTTAGGTCTCATTTGTGTTGTGTTACGATGAGTTTCAAGTATGTTCTCATTGAGAAATTCACCTTCCTAAGTCCTCTTTCCTAGGATTAATGTGCTAGGTCAGTCTCCTCTCACTATCACTCTCCTTGTATTAGTTTGAGAGTTGCTTTTCCTTCACATACAGACTTGCTTTCCTTAGGAAACTCCCAGTAGCATTCAGACTCCTGATCCTGGAAGAGAATAGAGTAAAAGTGTCATTTTCCTCCAAAATATGCTAGATCATCAAAACATTTTGGGTTGGGAGATAGACACTGGTGGGATGGTTACCTTCAAAGAGTTTTGACATGTCTCACAGGCTAAAAGAAATGACCTGTGTGATGGTTCATGTTCAGCTTGCAGGATGTCAAATTACTTAGAAGATACACTTCTGGGCATTGAAGAATGAGGGAGTTTCTATATTCTTCTCGGTGGAAAGGCTTACCCTAAATGTGTGTGGCACCATCCCATAGTCTGAGGTCCTGGATTGAATGAAAAGGATAAAGTGAGCTGAACACGAGCATGCACCATGCTTTGCTTCCTGACTGGGTTGCAGTGTGACCAGCCATCTCCTGCTCCTGCCGCCACGCCTTCCCTGCCTTGATGGCTGCACCCTTGAACTGGGAGCCCTAATCCTTCCTTCCTTAGGTCGCTTTTGGTAGGTATTTTGTCACAGCAATGAGAAAAGTGACTGATACACTATGTAAAGACAATTATGTAGGTGGTTCCAGGTGAGCGAAATATTTTGGTTTTAATAGTCGTTGCTTAAAGGTTGGCCATTGCTTCTATGTTGTAGAGAGGGAAAACAAATCATTACTGAGAGTATTTCTAGGAAGGAGAACTTGAGCTGGTCTTCTGATAGGAAAACATGAAATGAGAAACCCCAACCATCGTGGGAGCGATTGTGACTGGCAAGATATTGGTATGTGTAATGTGAAAACTCCGAGGTAGAGAGGAATTAATGTTCGTTTGGGGTCAGACATCATCATGGAAGGTACAAATGTGTCAGCTTTCTAGGTTAGGAGGACATCTTTGATTGAATACAATGTAGGGCAGAAGCCATTTGGATATTAAGGAAGGAAAACAGTATGGAAGGGTGAGGAGCAAGGAGCTTGGACTTGTGGTGAAGACCTAGAACGTGTGACAGGAACGACTTGGGTGTATCACTGGGTCTGAGACAAGGAACTTCTTCTGGCCTGTCTTCACAGAGCGGTGACCTGGAATTAACTGCTGCCACCCCTCCACCCTGCATCCTCAAAGATGGCTGCTCCAGGGGCATCTGTTTCATCTTGAAGCCTCCAGGTGGCACCCCAGAGTTCCAGCCTCCCCAACCCAGGGAAAGAGCAGGGTTGACAAAACAGACCTGGGAGTTACCAAAGGCCAGAGGTCCTGGGGGACCAGGATATCATTCTCAGAAAGTGTGAAGGGAGCTTAAGCCCATGCCTTATCATTACACAAACAAAACAAAACAAAACCAAACAAACAAACAAAGCAAAACAAACAAAGAAGAACCCCAAAACAATTCCTGGAAAATGAAGCAGATCATTTGCAGTGATAATATGCAAGATGAAGCAGTAAAATAAAGATATTAATGAATTCCTCATTCAGCTTGCACTTATCGAATGTTCCCCATGTGACGGAAGTGCTGAGTGCACACGTCATGCCATAGTGAACAGCAGCGGAGTCCTGACTGCCTGGAGTATGGCCGCCAGGGGGAGAGAAGCAGTGAGCCGACAGAAAGCTTAGGTGCAAAGGATGGAGGGAGAGTTATAATACACCCTCTAAGACTCAGAGAATATTGTAGAAGAGGGGAGTTGAAAGAATGTAAGAGCCTTAAGGGTAGGTAGGAAAAAAAAAAAAAAAGAAATACACTGGATGCACTAGAGTACAGCTTCTTAGAATAGAGTTTGCAAGATGAAATAGGCTCCCCCGTATAATCCAGCCAATGTAGCAGAGATAGAAAGAGGAAAGAGGTCACTGGGGACCAAGGAAAAAGGTGCCTGCTCCCGAGGCTTCAGCATGGAGAAAGGACTCCAGAAGCCACCTCAGAGTCATTCCACTTGCGGCCGTGAAGCTCAGCGATGAGGCTGCAGACATATTCCAGGGATCAGGCCAGGGTGGGATAACCTTTGGGGGGGGAGGGGTTGAACATTTTCTCTTAGGACAGCGGTGATGGACAGCAGAGGGGAGATGGTAAGTGAATAGATTCCCCAGCAGTATCTTGGGGATGGCCTGGAGTCAGAAGTGACCAGTGGGGATGCAGCGTGGGCAGCCATCCAAGAGGCTACCATGGAAGAGATGCGGGCAGAACTAGCACAGTCGTAATGGAGGAAAGGAGGTTGGCTTGATGGAATTTGGTGACTGACTAGTGGGGGGTGGAGGCACAGAGAGAAGGCCCATGTTGATGGCCTGGCCTCTGGCCTGGGTGGCCATTCTCATTGCCTGAGGTGGCTTCCTGAGCCCCCACAGGGGTTTCTACCTGACCCCAAAAGCCATTTTTATTACTTTCGAGTGTGTAGAGTAACCAGAACTGAACTGATAAAGTGCTACAGCTCTGCTTTAATGAGCAGAAAAGAGTAATTTGTAATTAGCATATACATTATTTGTACATAATGAGTGCTTCCAAAGCCCTTGTGGGGGTCGTTTGTCTTCCTAAGTATCTAAACCACCCCCTCCTCCCAGCCATCTTGTTTGTGCTGTTTATTTGTACTGTGCAGTCCTGAACACACACACTCACTCACACATGCACACATTTGCACACCTGTTCACCTTGTAGGGAGCTAGTGAGACACACATAGGGGCATGCAGCCAGCCACACTCACTTGTTCATAAATGGAGTTCCATGCGAGCATGTGCCAGCGCAGGGACTTGTCTACTCAAGCTTATGCATAAGTGCATGCGTGAACATCATGCACATATGCTCATTCTGTTGGGTGCTCATGCCTAAGAGGTACAGGTTCATAGCACACATGTGCATAGGAAAAGTTCACAGGCGCAAAGTTGTATCGATACTTTCTACACGCAAGCACGTGCTGTTAATCACATGAGTGCTGGAAAGGGCTGAGGATTCAGCTGGTTCTTATCATTTTGGCCATATGCAAAGTAAGATGTGAGATTTTGAGGCTTGGTATTATTTATTTATGAGAGAGAGAGACGGAGAGGGAGGGAGACAGAGAGAGAGAGAGAGAGAGAGAGAGAGAGAGAGAGAGAGAGAGAGAATGGGCACACCAAGGCCTCTAGCCACTGCAAACAAACTCCAGACACATGTGCCACCATGTGCATCTGGCTGACTTGGGTTCTGGGGAATCGAACTTGGGTCCTTAGGTTTGGCAGGCAAGTGCCCTAACCACTAAGCAATCTCTCTGATGCTTGGCATTCTTGGTCACAGCCTCTGTCCTTGTTTGGATCAGCTGTTGTTAGGGGATGTGACCTCCCCGTCATGTTGCTGGTTGGTGGGGCTGTGACAGATATGTAGAATAAAGGTGCTATGTACACCATAGCAACAATCTTTTGCCTGGTTTTGTCCAGGTTTCTGCTTGGGCAATAAGCAATCCACAGTCCTGTTTAGAGCTATGGTTTTGGGTCCCTCAGTAAAAGTCCTGATGCTGAGAAAGAAGACTGAAGACAAACACATGCCAAGTACTAATTGTACACCAGAACCTTCCACCTGGACTGTTTCTGCAGCATGTTGAAGTCAGAATTACTGTTCTCATTTTGTGGAGACAGAAGCAGAGGCCCAAAGAAATTAATTTTTTTTGACTCAAGCCCAACAGACTGCCTTTTTTTTAATGCCAGAGCGAGAGAGTCAGAGAGTGAGAGAGAGAGAGAGAGAGTTGCCTCTCCAGGGCCTCCAGCCACTGCATTCAGATTCCAGGCATGTGTACCCCCTTGTGCGCATGTGTGACCTTGCATGCTTGCATCACTGTGTGTCTGGCTTACATGGGGCCTGGAGAGTCAAACATGAGTCCTTAGGCTTTGCAGCCTTAACTGCTAAGCTATCTCTCTAGCCCTAGAAATTATTATTTTTTTTCCTCATGGTCACCCATTGACGGATTTGAGTCGAGATGAGCCTCTTGTGTTGTTTAGTCTCTGTTTCTCTTTTGTTCATGACTCTGTCCTGTTGTTTCTCCCAAACACAAGGTCTTCTGGAGCAAGTCTGAGAAATGCCTGAGCTTACACTGCTCTTGGGGACCTCTGAACCCCTAAGAGACATTCTGCTGTAGATAGGAGAGTGAAGTGAGATGCTCTATTCACCTAGGGATTTGAGAGAGCATTTGTTGGGGTAAACATGAGTCTCCTTTATTAAAAAATATTTATTTATTTATTTGAGAGAGAGAGAGAGAGAGAGAGAGAGGGATTGAGGATGGGCCTCCAGCCACTGCAAATGAACTCCAGACATGTGTGCCACCTTGTGCATCTGGCTAACATGGGTCCTGGGGTATTGAACCTGGGTCCTTTTGCTTTCCAGGCATACGCCTTAACTGCTAAGCCATCCCTCAAGCCCCGAGTCACCTTTTTTGAACTTCAGAGTTGATTTTTGACATGACTCCAGAGCAGCAGCCAGGGAAGTTCTCCTTTCTCTGAAGATCTGAGTGCACACCCTAGCTTAGGTCATTCTTGGGTACTACGTACCTGAAATATGCATCAGATGCAAAGGCAAAAGAAACCAGAATGCATTTGTGATGTTAGACGAATAACGTTCTCATGTTAGCCTTAAAATGTTAAGTGGAGAGAGTGAGGATAATTGTAATAATTGTGACAGCAGCTGGTACAAATGAGTGGTTTCTCCTAACTATGCCCCACAGGGCTCTCGATGTCCTACATGTTTGTCATGCAGTAGTCTGTCACAGTCTCACAACAACTCTATAAAGCTCCAGTCAACGTTACAACAGATATAGTCCTGCTCTTCTTTTACTTTTGATAAACGAAGGATCAGCCAGGCATGGTGGCACACCTCTTTAATCCCAGCACTCTGGAGGCAGAGGTAGGAGGATCGCCGTGAGTTTGAGGCCACCCTGAGACTACAGAGTGAATTCCAGGTCAGTCTGGGCTAGAGTGAAGACCCTATCTCAAAAACAAAACAAAACAAAACAAAACAAAACAAAACAAAACAAAACAAAACAAAACAAAACAAAACAAAATTTAAAACGGAAACGAAAATGAAGGATCAGTGAGGTGAAGTGACATGAGTAGTGACCACAGGTAGAATTCGGGGCCTGTGACTCTTAGAACTGATCTGATGACCTCGCACCATCTACCTCAGACACTTCTGGGACAGATCCAATGTCATCAAGGAGCTGGGAACTACATTCCTGCCAAGCACTTCAAATCTCCATGGCCCTTAAACTGTTACAAGCCAGGCTGCATAGACGACTCATGGTCAGGTGTGCTTCTTGCCCAAACACGAGGCTCAGAAAGCTTGAGACTACTTGAGTTTGAATCTCTAGAACTTGTGTTGGGTGTCAATAGCTGGGTGTGGCCATGCATGTCTGTGACTCCAGTCCTACAGTGGCGCGGGACGGGGGAGTTGGAGACTAAAGAATTGCTAGGACAATCAGTTCACAGCAACTCCGTTGCAAGGAAAGATCAAGACAGGAGAGCCAGTGATGAAGGGGAATGTCTGATGTCCCCCTCTGTCTGCTGCAGTTCCATGGGAACTGTAGGTAAGCACACAGGGTCAGCACACACACACACACACATGCACACCACTCCACAGCACAAATACTACACACATGCCAAAAAAAGTGATAAACGATTACAGGTCAAGTCATGGTTTCTTTTTCTTGTTTTAAATTATTTATTTATTTATTTATGTACTTATGTGTGTGTGTGTGTGTGTGTGTGTGTGTGTGTGTGTGTGAGAGAGAGAGAGAGAGAGAGAGAGAGAGAGAGAGAAAGAGGCAGGTGAGAGAATGGGCACACCAGGGCCTCCAGTCACTGCAAAGGAACTCCAGACACATGTGCCACCTTGTACATCTGGCTTACGTAGGTCCTGGGAAATCGAACCTTGGTCCTTTGGCTTCTCAGGCAAGCGCCTTAACAGCTAGGCCGTCTCTTCTGGCCCACAAGTCACGGTTTCTGACAAAGTCACTGTGTTGTCTGAGTTCCAGGCAGCAAACAGGAAGAGGGTCCTCACCTCTGTGGCTTGTGCCAGGTTTCACGGGTTGACTGACTTCCGTGGCATGCAGACTTGCAGTGTGGTTGATTTCATGCTATCTGTTGTCTAACGGTTACCAGAGAAGGTGAGAGGGAGAGCGAAGAAGAGAAGACCCTTAGAAGTTGTCTCTTTACCAGTCAGATTTCTGGTTCCAGTTGGCTCTAAGACCCTTGTAATTAACCTTTGGCTCCTCCCGGGTTCTGCGAGGCCGGGCCGTGGGAACAGAGTACCAGACGGAGCCCGTTTCCAGGCAGTTTCTCCATTGCTTTCAGTGTGGACAGGCTGAGGAGGTTTACTTTTTGCTTTGGTACCCTTAGGAGAGAACAAAGACTGGACCCCCGAAAGGCCAGAGGCCTCTAATCTCTCAGTAAAAGACTTTGAAAGGGGAGGAAAGTGGTTCCTCTAACCAGAGAGTTGGCAAGGCTGGGTGTCCGGAGGCCAGGGCCAGGGGCTCTGTGCATGGATTAGACAGCATCGCTGGCAGACTGGGAGGAAATGGCTGGCGGAAGGCCTCGTGGACCCTCTATCCTGTCTCCGTCACTCTCACACAGATTAATGAGCCCCAGGATGCCCTTGGGGCTGGCCAGCAATACTCAGGGCCTCCCCGAAATAGACAGGGCGCCTGGTGCCTCTGGTTTCAGCTCTGGCTATTGTCTTTATGAGCCTGGTAGGTTCAGGGATCACATCCTAACGCTTCCTCTGTGTGCTAATCAGCATCCCAGTGGATGGACACGTGCATGGGCAGCCTGGGCTGTCGAGCATCGCACAGACTCTGGGTATTCAGAGCCATGTGGGTGTTTGTGGTTGAGAAGGAGAAACTGGGGCCACTGCGGGGCTGCTGCGAGGACTCGGAGGTCCTTTCTTGGCTGAGGGGTCACCAGGTTGGCTGAGGGGGCACCCGGCTGGAGCTAATGTCACGGTGGGGACAGTGTATGGCCAGAGACCGCCACTAGGGGGCAGGCCATGACAGCAGGTGGGACAGGCTAAAACCTGCTATAGCTCAAAAATGCCTGCCGGAGGACCCACGAAGTGGGTGGGGAGAGTCCCACCAGGGGTCTTGTTGGCTCTACAGAGAGCCTCTCTGAGAGAGCCTATCCAGGCCAGGGCTGACCAGAAGTGGAGACCAAAGATGAGAGTGTGGGCCCCCTTTATCAGTTCAGTCCATGGTAACTGATGAGATAATGTGCTGTATTGGCATTTGGACAGACAGGGATGGGCAGTGGCTTCCCTGATGGGTAAGGCGTCCAGTAGAAAGAACCTCAAATACACAGAAGGCTCAGGTAGAGCCAAGAGCTGGTGGCTTCAGAATAGACGCATAAGTCGGGTACGAGTACCCAGTCCTGAGGGCATACCGACTCTCCCTCCTCCCTCACCCAGGTCCCTTCTTTGTTTAGACCCCCTTGGGCCTGCCTGGCCAGGCCATCTTCCTGTTAGTCCAGCTACCCTGTGAGGCTTTTCCAGTTTCCCCCCAAGATTTCCTTGCCCTTTCTGCTCTTAGAGCTGCAGCATTTGGCCTTGGTTGATTCTGGCAACTTGTGAGTCTTCTGAGCTTGCTGACTGACCGGGATGGAATTTTCCAAGGGTGTTTTATAGAGCAGATGCCAAGTGCCAAGAGAAACTTGCGATTCACACTGAGGAGATGAGACTGGGGAGTTCACCAGGCCTTACGGAGGTCTGGTAAAATTGAGGGACTGTAGGCACCCAGGCATCCATTTTTCCCCTACCTTCCCAACCCTTGCTACCCTTCATCAGTCTAGCCATCCTTTTAGCAATGCACTCATTTATGTAGCCTGTCACCCATCCCCCCATTCTCATCCATCCATCAATCCATCCATCCCATCCTAAGAATTCAGCCGTGAACATGACAGAAAGCGTTTCAGACCTCAGAAGCGCTACATCCAGATGACAGCATCCCAGCGGTAAGCCGGATCACTCAAAATGACATCTGGGTGGAAACGAGTGGGCCTGCTTTCACGCCACCCAGATAACGAGCTCCCCTTCACCTTTTGCCTTGCTACGTGCAGACACATGTGTTGAAAGTACCCCCAGATGCATGTATCTCGGTTGGCTTCCAATGCACACCCTTGGGTAACAACATGCCTCCAGCATTGTCTGTGCATGCACACATGAATGTACAACCGTCTAAATACTTGTGTGCACAAGTGTGTTAATTCACATACAAGCACATGGACACACACACGAACAGACAAGCTCTGTGTGCATGTTTTCACATGCCTGTGCACGCATCCAGGATGGCGGTCACATACATGTGCACAGTCACTCACTTAGGCATATGCATGTAACTACATACAAATACGTCCCCTTGGGCACAGCTGGGATTCATATGCCTGCAAGACACATGTGCCTATGTGTGCCTGTCCTTGCACGCGGGAGACACGCACACAAGCCACGTGCATGCAAATATGCTCCCTGACTTTGACCTTTCCCCCAAAGCCCCAAACCCTCCCATTTCCCCATCCTATCCTGGGGAATTATCCATATCTCTGACAAGAGAATGGGTTACAAATGCAGCCACAGAGCTGTTTTGACACTTTTGATGAATAACATTCAATACTATTAATTGGAACAATTGCTTTTCATTTAACTAAATCACGGGAATTGCTAAACTAAATTGAAACGGAATGTAATTTTGCCTCGCACTGCTTTAATATGGGCCTCTAAATGTCTTCTCCCTGAAGGATTAGTAACTTAATCACCCACCAGTGATAACTGCTTCCCAGGCTCAGCTGGGAGGCTTCCTGCTCCACAGCAGCCTGGCTGGGAACAGGCCGGGGGCCCAGCGGCAGCTCCTCCTGCCCCTGGCTTCCTCTGCCTGCATTATTCATCACCAGCGCGTCTTGCTCTCCCTTCTCCGAGTCTGGCTGGACCCTCAGAGACACTCTGCATCTTCCTCTGCTCTGCCACTCGGTGCGTAGTAGTCAGGCCTCGGAGCTTCTCTCAGCCCGGCTGGGCTCCTCTGTCCTCAGACCCTGGAATCCTGGGGCCACTTAAATCCTGGAAGCAGCAAAGAGCCTGATCTAGCCTCTGGAGGTAGATTGACAGAGGCCAGACGTTCTCCCTGCACTTCCTGGGACAGCAAGAATGGCCTGGGCCAGGCGGGCTGTTGTAGGGTGCCTGGGATGGTGAGCGTCCCCTGGCAGTCTCTGGCAAATCAACACAACTGATCACACCAGTTAGGGGACCATCGATGCCCCCCCACCACACCAGCTAGACTCATCCTTCATGGTCATTGGGTGCTTACTGTATGCATGTTGCCATGCATGATTTCATTTGGATTTTGAAACACTGTGTGAACTATAGTGTGTTAACACATTCATTTTACAACAGAGAAAATCAACTCAGTTTTTCACAACCTAGCCTAGGACTAGGGAAGTGGCTCAGTGGTAAAACACTTGCTGTGCATGCGTGGGGACTTGAGTTCGGGTCTCCAGTACCCATGTAAAATGCTGGGCATGGCCGCACACTCCTGTACCCCCAATGCCTGAGGGGTAGGAGACAAGAGGATTCCCTAGGGCTCACTGGCTAGCTCGTCTAGCAACAGGCTCAGTAAGTGACTCTGTCTCAAAAAAAAAAAAAAAAAAAAAAACCAAGGTGGATAGGATGGAGAGATGGCTTAGTAGTTAAGGTGCTTGCCTGCAAAGCCAAAGACCCCAAGTTCAGTTCTCTAGGATTCACATAAGCACAAGGTGGCGCATGCATCTGGAGTGTATTTGCAGTGGCTGGAGGCCCTGGAGCACCCATTCATTCTCTCGCTCTCCTTCTCTCCCTCTCTCCCTCTCTCTCTCTCTCTAAAAAGTTAATGAATAAAAATAAATTCATTAAAATAAACAAGGTGGAGAGTGACTGAGGAGGACGCCTGATGCCACTCTTGGCTTCCATACACATGTGCCTGAGCACCTACATATGTGACCCGAGGAGTCCCAGGGCAGAGGCTTCTGCAGTGAAAGGCCTATGGAAAACAGGCATTGTAGGCTGAATGTGATATTGTAGTTATGATCCCCACTCCTAGGTGTCCAAACGATGCATAGCTGCCCTCTGAAATAAGGGTTTCCAGAACAGCACTTATACCCCATTCCAGTGACATGATTCTTGTCAGTGGATCCACTAGAGAGGATCCTGCAGGTCACTGGGGCCTGTGAGTTCTCTGCCCATATCCCTCCGCACCCTGCAGATGGTGAGCTCACTGGCCATGCAGCAAGCGCCTCTTTGTAGGTCTCTGGATTTTTCTCTCTATCTCTGCCTCCTCTTCTATCCCAAGGTTGTCAGGCAAGATTTATGATTTCACCTCCAAGGGGTCACTGGAAGAGGAACGTGCTTGATTTGAATGGAATTGGCATTTGTTGGGTCTTTACTACAGGGACAGGCTTGTGCCAGGCCTGTTTAAATTTAATTCAATGACATCCCAACAGGGTGGAATTATCGCTCTCAGTGTACAGTTCAGGGGAGTAAGGTGCAGAGGGTGAGGGATTCACCCAAGTTCAAGCACATGGCAGACTGGGGCTTAGGAATCAAGCTGTTGGATCTTGCAGGATCCCATTCTCTTTCTTCGACTGGGATTTCCAGTTTTCAAAGCATAGCTACCGATCAACCTCCAACTTTCTCCATCTTTCTGAGAAGGCCTTGGCATTGCAGTGAAGCTTGAAGGGTCAGAAGACAATGGACAAGGGCCTGAAGCTGGGACTTCATGAGTCCTGGGCCTAGGGTCTGTGTCTGTCTGAATCTTCATGGCATACCATGAGCTTTCTGGGATGGTTGGGCATGGAGTTCAGAGCTGGGCCTGGCCTGAGCAGAGGGCTGAATCAGTGCTCACCAGCGTGGTTGGTTTTGTGACTTCTGACTGTTTGAAAGACGGCTCTCCAAAGTTGAGCAAACACTGCAAGACTGTTGGGCCTTGCCTCGCCTCCACATCTTTCACTGGCTTTTCTCAGTTTCCCATTAACTTTATAGATCTGGACCTGCAGGAGCCAGTTGTTCCCGGGAATCCCAGAGTCAATCGACAATCTACCCTTCACTGCTTCCTTTCAGTCAAATCAATAAACATTGATCAAACCTGGAGCCTGTGCAGGGCCCTGAGGCTACCCTTGAGGCTGTTTCAAGCCCCCTCTGAGCCAGGCGGAGTAGCTCAGACTTTTTCTGTGTGTGGACCCAGGACCGGTAGCAGGAGAACAATCTGAGGATCTGTTAGCAGTGTAAATTCCTCAGCCTCATCCAGGCCCTCCCCAAGTAGATGTTTGTTGGGTGGGGCCTGGAATCGAATGTAACAGGCTCTGAAGGTCCCTTGGAGGCAGCAGATGGTTAAGAAGGAAAAGAGACCAGAACACAGTTGTCCCCTGTAAGGAACAGAGCTTACAAAAGCACAGAGAAAGGAGCCTGGGACCCCGCTGGCCTGTCCTGGGAGTGGGATAAGGAGCAGCGAACCTTTTCCTGCCTCTTGCAGGCTTGAGAAAGGCGAACGGGGCCTCTGCTGGGCCAAGCGGCACCTTGGGCCAATGAAGTAGAGGTCCCTTGTTTCTGGATGGATGCCACTCCACTGGTGAGGGCACAGGTACTTTATTTCCATATTCATTTGTTCCTCTTCTATGCGAGGCTCCAGCCAGCTGGGGCCAGCTGCCTGGTGGGTGTGGGAGCATTTGAGAGGGCCAGGAGATGATGCCTGTCTTCACCCAGGAGCTGGCTGCGGGGATGATCAGCCCCCCACTGCATGGACTCTGGCCAGGCCTCAGGCCCCGGCAGTCCTTTAAATGAATCAGGCTGTGAAGGCCAAAGCCCTTGGGAGGGATAGGGCATGCAGAGCAGAGTTATGAAGACAGTGCGCTATGGACTGGAGGAGACATCCGCCCTGGAGAAAATCAAACAGGCTTTGGTAGCTCTCACTGTGCACGCGTCTCTTGAGCACAGAGCCTCGGCCAAAGAGATCCGCTAGACGCTGGTGCAGAAACCAGAGTAGATCCAGAGGGCGGCTCGCAGGGTAAGAGAAGGCTCTTGGCTCCAGCCTGCCCTGATCAGCAACAAACACGCGGCCAGCTTTCTTACTCCCTCCGGCTCCCCTGGGTGATACTCTGGGTATCCTTCCTCTAAAGCCACATGATCTCTTCCTCTTCCTCTTCCTCTGACAAGGGCCACCTGGGGCCTTGGAGTCTCGGGATTCTGGCCCATCATGTACTGAGTACACATACTTTCTACCTTGCCACTCTTGCTCTTAAGGCTAATGTCCCCTAGTGTCACCTTGGAAAGCCTTCTAAGGTTTTGTCTTGGGTTGGACACCTGCAAACCTGCCTTCGCCCTTGATGAACCCACCTGTTTCTGTTGTCTTCATATCATACCAAGGATATACCAACTTTCAGTGTGTGTGTGTGTGTGTGTGTGTGTGGCCCAAAGTTGGAAAGTTGGATATAGCCTCTAGGTCCAAATTCTCTTTGGTAAACTGCAAAGAAAGGTTAAAAAAAAAAAAAAAAGTAGAGGACTGACATTTAAAACAGGAAGAAGTAGAACTTCCAGGAGAAATTTCTCAGGTAGGCTGTGGATGGGGCTGTGGTTAGCTGTAGTGACGTTAGAAATGTGTACTTCCCAGCTGGAGAGATGGCTTAGCAGTTAAGGCGCATGCTTGCGAAGCCTGAGGACCCAGGTTCGATTCTCCAGGTCCCAAGTAAGCCAGATGCACATGGTGGTGCCTGCGTCTAGAGTTTATTGGCAGTGGCTAGAAGCCCTGGTGTGCCCATTCTCACACACACTCTCCTTCTCTCTGTCTATAAGAAATAAATAAAAATTAAAAAATAATCTTAAAAATAAATGTGTACTTCCTAAGCCAGACAGGTCTGAGAGTCTTATAGTTACTTTCACATTGTCTCGTGACCTTCTTTAACATTTGCCCCCAGATCTTGCATCATTAACCCTTTCCACATATTTCCTTCTTAGATGTCATCACTGTTTCTGGGCTTCCTACACTGGGTAAAGCCAGCTGCCATCTTCTCTGTGTCCTCAGATGCTTGGATTTAGTCCTCTTTTCCCTCTGCCTCTCCACCTTGCTGACATTCTCCAAGGATGCTCTTCTAATGCCTTCATCTCTCTGCCATGTCCCTTGGTTCATCTCAGCTGCCCCCTTTCCCTGTGCATGGCTCCCAAGTTCTAACATGCTGATTCTATAAAGGGCCTTTTGGAACGGAGTGCACAATGATGGCACCTTTTGGTGTGGTTGGCTTCCCAGGGGCATCATCAAATATAAGCCCTCCATATGCCCCAAACTAAATGCATTGTCTTCTTTTCCAGGCAGGTCAAGCTTTTTATCTCACATTTTCTGAGAAAAATAGTCTTATCTTGCTAGGTGTGTTGGCACATGCTTGTAATTTCAGAGCTAGGGAGGTAGAGGCAGGAGAGTCCCTAGGGCTCATTGGCTAGCTTGGCTAGCTGAACTGGTGAGTTTCATGTTCAGTGAGAGGCCCTTTATGAAGAAAATTAAGTGGAGGGTGGTTGAGGAGGTCACCTATTGTTGACTATTGGCTTCCACATGCATATGTACACGTGTGCATATGAGTATACATTTACACACATACATTGCACCCACATACACATGTACACCACATACATACAATGCACACACATGCACACTACCCACATACACATGCACACATATGCAAACCCTCAAACCCACACACATATATACTCGCATACACATGCATACCACACACCCACATACACATACACATGCAAACAATTATTTTACCCAAAATTGACAGTTAAGATGTCTGTTTCCTATCTTCTAGATTTCTCATTAGCAAGCTCCAGAGTTTGCCAAACATATACTCTCCCCTCCCCCTTTCCTCTCTTGTGGCTTATACCCTCACTGCCATGGTCGCTTGTCTTCACTTAAGTCTTCTGGTAGCTGTCTTTTCCAATCATCCAACACATGCTACCTGCCGTATCTTCTTTCTGTGGTCCAGCCAGGATTGTGTCACTCTGATGCTTAACAACATTTTTAGTAAAAGATGCCAACTTCTGCCCAGATCCTATCACTTGGGAGGTTCCCATGAGTGTAGGGTATGGGCCTCACGGTGGGTGAATTAGACCTAGGTGAAATCCAACTTTGCTCTCAAGTACCCGTCCCCCACCCGCCCCTGAGGGTGAACAGCTCTCAGTACATACAGTTTCCCTGATTTCCTCAAGTACATTTATATCCCTCTGCTGCTATAGATTACATTTTTTTTTGCATGTAGCTGATTTGGTATATGTCTCCTGTTTTTAGACATTAATATTATAAACAGAACCAACCTGGATATTTTATAATGCAATAAAAACATTTCGGAAACTAGAACATATCCAACACATGTGGTCTCAGTGGCCAAAGCCGTAATCAGATGTCAATTCATAGCTGTCAGTGACTTCATTCTTACCTGCACAGGAGGCCACTGAAGACCACATCCAGACCCATCTCATCTCTGGTAATGTAATAGAAGTGTTGAATGTAAAGTTACTCAGCTGCATTTAGTTTTTATTTTCTCTTGAAGAATGATGTTTTATGACTCATTCATTGCTAATATGAACAGAAGTGCAAATGTTCTATGTTCTAACCCCTATATGTGCTCCTCTGTGCTCTTTCTCTTTTTTATTTTTTATATTTATTTTAGACAGCCAGAGAGAGAGAGAGACAGAGAGAGACAGAGAGAGAGAATTGGCACACTAGGTCCTCAGCCACTGAAATCAAACTCCAGATGATTGTGCCACCTAGTGCGACAGCCCATACCTTGCTTTCAACAGCACACCTCCTCCAGCAAGTCTCCATGGCCAAAATTGCCATCAGCTGGGGAGCAAGCACTCTAAACATGAGCTTATAGGGATGCATAAGATTCAAGTCATGACACCTTTGTAATATATACTCATTTTCTAGAGGGTCCTGATTAACATTGATTCAAAGCAGGAGAAGGACTCAATGTGCTGCTGTTGGTTTGAAGACAGAGGGCCACAAGACTCAGAACATGGCGTTCTCTAGGAGCTGAGTGAGTCCCTGGCTGAGAGTCTGCATTGACATCAGGACTGAGGAGCTTGAGCTGTAAAGAAGCTGGATTATGCCAACAGCCTCAATGGGTTTGGAAGAAAATTCCTCCTCTAGTGTTTAGACAGGAGCTCTTGCCTGGCTGATTTCTTCATTTCTTCCTTGTGAGACACTGAGCAGAGACCTCTGCTAGTCTTCTAGAGTTCTGAGGCACAACAGTAAGATAATAAACGAATGTTGTTTTTAAACCACCAGGTTTGTGGTAATGCAGTAGTAGAAAACCAACACAGTCCCTTAAAAAGTAAGGGCTCAGATCTCAAGTCCCCTTCATCTGTGCTCCCCCAGGATGTTAGCATGGTGCCCGGCATGTGAGAGCTTGCACCATTTTTGTTGAATAGACTTGGAGTGAGAACCACTACAGACTGCTGGAGACTACCCTCAAGGTGTAGACCAGAGGTTTAAACTTGTAAAGGATAAACAGAAAATGTTTGGGCTTTGCGGGCCTCTGTTACAGCTATTCAACTCTGTCAACGTAGCACAAAAGAAGTGAGAGATGTGTTGTAGACAATTGTGTGACTGTCTCAATAAAACTTGATTTGAAACCAGGTGGTGGGCATGATATTGGCAGTAGGCTGTGGTGTGCTTAACCCCACTGGAAGCCTTTAGCCTGGTACTTCCATCTTGAGTATATAACCACATGATTTAAGGAAATACTTTGTGGACCACAATACTTTCTACTATAAGAAACTCTTGGTCTGGCTTGAGAGTCAGTTTAGGTCATCTCAGAACATGTGGAAGTTCATGGTGTTTGGAGTGATGAATTCCACACAAAGGATCTCATGTCTTCTTTTGCTCTGGGAATCCTTCCATCAACACTCCCTCACCTGGCTCACTCCTCTTTCGATGAGGCAGTTCTGCCTCTACGGCCTGGCAGAGGGACCCAGCCTACAGCAATGTGCAGGGTGGGAGGTCTGCTCAGCTAGCTCTGCCTGTGCCCTGCCTGGTTCTTCAAGCTCAAGAGTGTCTCCAGCCAGCCCCTGGCAGAACTGGTACATTGCTTATAGGCCTGCCTGCCCATCCTTCATGAATTTTTATTAAACAAAACTGTAAGCAGATTGATTTTGTCCTCTTTTATTGCATTTTTATTTAATTCCCTTCCATGGTAGAGGCTCCATCATGTTACCGCAGAGTAAATCACTCCAGGGCATCAGGCCAGAACTGTGGAGAAGGGCAGAATTTGGCTTCCCAAGAGCACATTTACTGCATAAGAACCTTTATTAGCAGAGAGTCATTGATTTTTTTTTTCAGGTCATAGCCCCTTCTCTATCCTTTACATAAGAGAGAGGCACAAAGTTATGGTGGAAGGGGAGGCTGCAGGTCCAGGGTCTTGGGCCACTGGCTTATGTCCAGGTCTAACAACATCTGCGCTACACACAGCCTCTTCTCAGCACCTACTGTGTGCTGAGCATGGTTGTGTGACATGTTGGAGGGAAGCCATTTGGGAAGAAACTTGAGTGGTAGAGATGAATAGAAGGGAAGATTAAGTCCAGGAACAAAGTAGCTTCATATATATATATATATATATATATATATATATATATATATATATATAAACTTATCAGGCTGGAAAGATGGCTCAGCAGTTAAAGGTACTTGCTTGCAAAGCCTGAGGACCTGGGTTTGATTCCCAGTACCCACATAAACCCAGATGCACAGAGTGGTGCACATTCATTTGCAGTGGCAGGAGGCCCTGGCATGTCCATTCTCTCTCCCTCTCCTTGCAAATAAATAACAGATTAAACAACTTATATGGTCATTGTTTAACTTCAGAAATTTGTGTACATAAATCAAGGCCATTGTCATTACCATTCAAGTCTTCTTTTGGTATCTCTGACTTTACATTCTAGATAAAGAATGTTGGGATTTTATTCTTAGGAGCTAGAGAGCCCCTGAAGGTTCTGGAACAGGTTAATCACAGGACACCATGCTTATTACAGAGGGGTTGAGAGGGCATTGGTGAAGAAGGAGCTACCGTGGCCTAGTCACAAAGCAAGAAGGAGCAGCGGTGAAAAGGGAAACCACTACCAATGAAGACACAGGCAAGAAGCAAGCAGCTGGAAGTAACTTTCAGAGTTAAAAATAAAAATAAAAATCAAGTGTTAAGGGAAGTTAAGGAGAAAACCAGGTCTGAGCAAAGAGAAAAAAAGACAGCTGAGTTTTGTACATGCTTGTTTAAAAAGTGGAAGAGATATCTGTGTTCTTGTTATTGCAAATGGCGTGCAGATGAATCGCAGAAAATGAAAATGGAAGACAGGCGTCGTCAAAGAACGTAAAGCTGTCTTTGATTCCGTCCTCACAGTTTGCCTTTGAACCCCGTCTGTCTTCTAATATTGCCTTCCAGATAGATGAGTAGATGGATGCAGCTCTTCAGTGGTCTTTAAATATATGATTCTTAATAGCTGTGTCTTATCATCCGGATACACCAAAATTGATTTCATCGTCCACCTATTGTTGGACTTTTATGTGATTTATAGTTTCTCCACACTATAAATAATGCTATGAGGAACATCTTGCTCTGTGCATCTTTGATAAATTTCTATAGTAAAATTATTGAGTTAAAGGTTATAATTTTTTAAGGGGTCCTAATTCATGCTGTCCAATGTGCCTTAGACATTTACTGAAGTAATGTGCACGTGTGTTCATGCTGTCCAATGTGCCTTAGACATTTACTGAAGTAATGTGCATGTGTGTTCATGCTGTCCGATGTTCCTTACACATTAACTGACACATGTGTTCATTTCACAGCACACTCACCAACACTAAGGTTATTTCCTTTTTTTTTTTGACTTTCATGAAATAAGCAAGATACAGTAGTATTTTCTAATCTGATTTTTGTCTTAATTTGATTTTAAAATTAGTAGTGCTTTAATAGTGTATGGTAATATCCATGGGCCAATTTTATTTCTTCTTTGAAAATTGTATCTTTCTGTATTTCTATTATTCAACATCTGTTTATTTTTCACACACTAATTTGTAGCATCTTTTTTACAGGGAGGCTGTTAGAGCTTTGTAGCATCATACACGTTGCAGTATTTTTTCCTATTTCACATTTGTCTTACAAGGTTTTCTATGGCATTTTTGACAAGTAGAAGTTCTGATATTTTATGTAGCCTTTTCTATTAATTTTCTAGAATCTCTTCTTTTCTGTTACACTTTGACAGTCCTTCCTAGCACCAGAGCAGGTAAGTATCTACCTTTTCTTTCTTCTATTTTTTTTTTTTGTGTTGGCACTCGTTGATTTCTTATTTAAAATTCATCATGAATTTTACTGTACGAGTGTATTACGTATTGGTCATATTCTCATCAGGTTATAGTCCTATGTCTCCTCTCCTCCACCCCCATTTCACTGAGGGCCCTCCTCTGTGGGGTTATTGCTGTTCGCTGTGGAGTCATGAATGTACTAGTCTGTTGTCTCTGGTTTCTTCTAGTTCTTTGTAACTTTGTTTCCTTCATCTGCCACCCAGAAAGACCAGACTTTGGGGACCATGAATACAGGTTGTGGGGTGAGATGGACTTGAACTTGAATCTTGGTTCTCCTACTTACTAACTGTCTGACCTGGAAGAAGTTGCTTGACCTCTTGAAAGCTCACTTTTGAAACCTGAGATGGGATCAGGGATTTTAGGAGCTGATCCCTGAAGGCGTTTAGTACGTTCTTGGCTGATAACCAGCCGTGGTCACTTGATGTTAAATGTTGCCCTATTTTGTCTCTGTTTACAGTCCGATCTTTGCAAGGGGCGGGGTGGGGGAGGGAGATCCTGTCCAGTGAACATTTGATGAGTCGACGAATGCAGGAGGTGAGACGAGTTCATCGTGTAAGCTTAGAAAAAAAGGACAGAAAGTAAGCGCCTGTTTCTGAGAACCCACGTCAAGATTCTGAGCTCTGTGAGGTTATCAAAATGTGAGGTGTGCACCCAGAATGTGGAGGAAAGAAAACTAGCGCCCTGAACATGGCTCCTTCGCTAGCTGCAGCTCCGTCGCTCAGGGCCGTGGGTCTGGCCAGTCACTCCTGACTCCTGACCTTTGGCCCCGACCCAAGTGCCCAGGCCATGCACTGCTCCACTCTCTTGAGTGCATGCATAGGTTTAAAGAGCCTGTAGGCCCTCTGAGGTCATCTAGTTGGCTCACTTCCAGTTTTGGTGTTTTAGTTGCCAAACACTTTTTGCTAAAGGAATGTGATCATGGAGCCCAATGTGTAAAACCAGACCAAGGTGGAGATGCTATGACTGACCGGCAGGGCTGGGAGTCAGATGCCTTTTTTTTTTTGTTTGTTTGTTTTCTTTCGAGGTAGGGTCTCACACTAGTCCAGGCTGACCTGGAATTCACTATGTAGTCTCAGGGTGGCCTTGAACTCACGGCGATACTCCTACCACTGCCTCCGGAGTGTTGGGATTAAAGATGTGCGCCACCACGCCCAGCTTCAGATGTCTTTGGCTGGAGGCTTTGCAGATGCAGTTCTTTCTGGCTGGAATGCAATTCCATCCTGCCCTGTCCCACTCACCTTGTGAAATATATTGCCTTCCTTTAGGTTCCCCTCGAAGAGCACCACTTCCAGGAAGCCTTTGCTGAACTTGCACTGGCTACGTCTGTCTTCCCTTCTGTGTACTCACAGTCCTGTATACGTCCACGTAATAGCACATGCTTCAGTTAACCCCAGCAAATTTGCATCCACTAGTATTCATGTATTCCTATTAGACTACTGAGCAAAATAGGGACAAGGCTATCATGGGTTTGTTCACCATTATATTCTGAGAACCAGCACCATTACATCCCAGGGCCTAGCACACAGTGGGTGCTTTCATGACAGTGCATGTGACCTCAACCCTTCATTTCCCATGGGGAACACATATGTACCATGCTCATTGTGCGTTAGACACTCTCTGGAGTCCAGTGATCAAGCTGCCTTATTGAGGGATAATACGTCTGGGGACTGAGTAGGACTTGGGGTCGTGGTTTGGAGGCTTGTTGAGGGCAGAGGAGCATCTGCAAGGCCAGCACATCTCGCTGGAGTGGGAGAAGCTTCATCAACTTGGAGGAGAATTAGGCCGTGAGTTAGTGCTTCTCAAACTTGCCAACTCATGCACCTTCTGGGGTTAACCTTAATAGAAGTACTTATGTCCCATGTGAACCCATTTCAGGTAAGTTATGAGAATCAGCTTACACATGCTCCTTCCACACCATGGTTATCTCTAGGGAGGCAGCTGCTCTTCAGGGGAAAAAAGGCCTATCTATGACTCTATAGGGCACTTGGAAGAAAATCTAACTCCCTCCCCATGACCCGGGAAGTTGCACCCACTTGGGTCCCATCTTCCTCTTCCTTTCTTCATCCTGTCTCATGCCTTCTCATATTGCAGATATCAATCTCAGCTCCTACTTGCAGATGAGGGGGATGTTCATTGGTGCATGGTTCCTAAGCGCAATGAGCATTGCAGCTGGAGGAGCTGCAGACATGGGCGTAGACACGGGCATGTGCTTTCTCTCTCGGAATGATGCTTGTGTCACGAGAGAGCCTCTGTTCCCAGCTCTGGCCAGGTCATCCTGGAACCCACTCCCTAGGCTGCTGAGGGGAGGGAAGCTCCCAGCAGACGTCTCCCAGCCCTACCTCCTCTGTGATGCCAGGCTGCCAATACCAGCTGAGGAGGAGACCCCCCTCCTGCCTCTTCTTGTTTCCCTTGATTGTTATGTAATGTTCGGCAGCGGGAGGTAAATTCCTCTCCAATTTCCAGACCCGTTACAGTGCATGAACCCCACCGTGGGGAGCCATGGTGATTGAGTTCCACAGCCAGGTCCCATGCTGAGTGTCACAAATCAGGCCCATTACCAGCTCCTCCTGGCAGATGTCACAGCCAAGAACCTGCCCCACTCTGCTTGCTGGAGACCTGGCCATCTCTGCCCACAGTTCAACTAGGGCTGGCATGTCCAATGGTAGGGGAACTCTTCAAGACATCCGTGTGTATGTGTGTGTGTGTGTGTGTGTGTGTGTGTTGTGGGGGTGTGGACAGAAATCTTACTCTGAAGCCTTTGCAAAGACATCTAAGACCTGAAGTCCCCCCAGATTGATTCACAAGGAACAAAACCAGGGAGTGCTTCCCCTAATACCTAAGTGTCTTTATCTGGTATGCCCAGTAGTCCACAGGGAAAAAAAAACAAAAACAAAAACAACCTACTAGGGCCTTACTGAAGACACAGTTCCCAGGTTAGTCCCCAGAGATTCCCATGCAGTAGTACTGCATGGGGCCACAGTTATCAGCATTTTGACAAGTTCCCAGGAAATTCTGTTGCAGGAGACTCCCGGAACACCCTTCGAGAAGCACTGGATAGAGATTAGCTGTATCCCTAAAGCGATGCCTGGAAAATGAACGCCCATAAATCGAATACTTCTTTTCCATTTCCTTCTATCATTGCACTCAGGATGCGATTCCCTGGGGAAGAAGACACGGGCTTCAAAAATCAATGGCAATCACGCTGAAGAATGAAGCAAATCTTCGACTAGGACATATTTAATGGGCAATAATAATGCTAATAACTTGGGGCACAGTTCTACAGTGGGACGTTCCGCAGATACTTCATGTGCCTCTGAGGACACTCTTTCTCACGCTCTCTGTCTCTATGACTAGGGTGACCATGTGCCTTGGCCAGACCGCTATCATCCCAGGTCCAGTTTTAGTACTTCCCCTCTTGACTCTCAAAAGGCCCCAAGGACAAACAACTGCTCTCTCAATGACATGCAGGATGCACCCCATGAGACAATTTGCTCCCAAAGAGTTCAGCCCTGTGAGGGACAATTGAACTTTCATTGTTGACCTTCACATTAAGTTCACCTCAACTCTGACCTGGTGGCAGAATACTCATGGGGGAAAAGGAGTGCGATTGAACCTGGTGACTAGAAGAGCAGAGACAGAGCATTTGGGGTCCCTGGCAAGTCTTTGCTGCCTGGCACCCCCCCCCCCAACTTCAGGTGTATGAGATAAGATTGCATTTTCCTCTCAAGTGTTAAAATAAAGCATTCACTGAAATTTATCATAACAAGTGTATGACTTCAGGCAGTTTAATCACATGGACCCTCATTTTCTTCACCTGCAAAGTGGTGATAAAAATCTCCAACCTGTTAGAGGATTGGAGATGATGCCTACAGCAAACACCAGAAGACAGTCAATGGTGACAGTGTACTCTTCATGGTAATGATGACCAAAGGCATTATTGACTTAAAATGTTTTCCAACATATTTCTTTTTTAAAAAAAATATTTATTTATTTATTTTATTTGAAAGAGAGAGAAACAGAGAAAGAGACAGAGAATGGGTGCGCCAAGGCCTCCAGCCACTGCAAACAAGCTCCAGTCACATGCACCCCCTTGTGCAGCTGGTTTACATGGGTACTGGGGAATTGAACCTGGGTCCTTAGGCTTTGCAAGCAAGCACCTTAACTGCTAAGCTATCCCTCAAGCCCCTAACATATTTCTTCTAATGTTGGCAATATTTACCTTTGATTTCTTTATCAATTTCCTGTGATATCTTTATCAAATTCTCCCTGAAACTTTCTTCCATGAAGAAACTATGAGGAATCCTTAAAAACAAAGAGGACTGCTTCAGTGATGAGGTCTTGAGAGCCTCTGTGTCTCTGGATATCTGATTTGGTAGGAGTTGATTGTTCTCTGTGTTGATCTCCTTCACCCTTGTGCTGGTACCAGGTTTACCAAGAAAACAACACTCTTGCTTGTTTCACCAATTATTCTTAGTTTCAGCTGGGGCCCTTTTGAGGTATGATGGGTTGGTTCTCTCCTTATCACTGAAGCAGACCTAAAATAAACCCAACATAGCTCAGGGAAATTTGTGGAAGAGGGGGTGGAAAGAATGTCAGAGCCACACATTGGGTCATGATACACAGAGACATTTCCTCCTACCCATAACTGAGGGCTAACTCCACAATGCATGACCAATATACCTCAACAAGGAGGAGCCAGGGGGAGGGGGGAGGACAGGGAGGAGGCTAGCAATGGTAGCAACTTGACTGTATTCACTGAGCACAAAACTAATTAACAACAACAACAACAACAACAACAAAAAAAAAAGCAGAGGAAAAAAAAAAAACCCAAAGAGGGGATTCAATCTAGAACTAAGTTGTTATGGTTTGCATGTAAAATGTCCCTCACAGGCACATGTGTTTGAACATGTGGTCCCAAGTTCGTGGTGCTGGTTTTAAAGGTTGTGGAACGTTTGGAAAGTGGGGGCCAGATGGAGGAAGTGGGGAAAGGTCTTGAGGGTTATAGCCTGTCCTGACCCTGCTTCTTGTTCTGTGGAGATAAGTAAGCAGCTTCTAGCTCCCAGCACCCTCCCGTCCCTGCCGTGCTGGACTGGATCCTCAAACTGTGAGCTGAAAGAATTCCTCCCTCCTTTAAATTGTTTCTGGTCAAGTATTTGGTCACAGTGAAGGGAAAAGCAACTAATACAGAAGTCCAAGAGTAGGCATAGGAAATCCAGTGTGTGTTAGAAACAATCTGATGTCTCCAGCAGAGCTCAAGGAACCAGAGAGGTTATAATTCACAGATAATCAGGGTCTTGTGGGAGCTTTCTAGATCCCTGCCCCTTTCAGGGAGTCCTGGATCCAGCAAGTCATTGGAGGTAAGTGGCACTGCAAGTGGGTAGATGAGAAATGAGATGGGGAGACAGACAAGGGGTGTGCCCAGGATAGCCACCTACACTGCTGGGACACTTTAGAGATCCCACATGTCCCATGCAGCTATTGGACACAGAGACTGTAGGGGACAGAGATCCTGTGCTGTGTGGGAACTCATGACCAGAGACTGGGGCTCCACACCTCAGCCTGTCAATGGCAGGACCTCAGAGAACCAGGCGAGACCAGTCATACCTTGGAGGGTGCTGGCACTCTGCATAGGGGCTGGACTATAGGTCCATGCCCTGTGACAATGATGCTTGTTCCCTCCTGTCCTTCGGGAAGGGGTAGGTGAGTGGTAGGGTAGATATTGGAAGTCACCCATTGGAGAGAAAAGACTAAGAAGGGCTGAAGAGATGGTTCAGTGGTTAAGTCACTTGCCTGTAATGCCAAAGGACCCAGGTTCAATTTCCCAGTACCCACATAAGCCATATGCACAAAGTGGCACATTCATCTGGAATTTGTTTGCAGTGGCTTGACATGCTGGTGTGCCTATGTGTGCCCTCTCCCTCCGTCTCTCTCTCCTTGCAAATAAACGAATAAATATAAACAAAGACTGCTGGGCTGGAGAGATAGCTTAGTGGTTAAGGCACTTGCCTGCAAGGCCAAAGGACTCAGGTTCGATTCCCCAGGACCTATGTAAGCCAGATGCACAAGGTGGCACATGTGTCTGGAGTTTGTTTGCTGTGGCTGGAGGCCCTGGCACACTTATTGTCTCTCTCTCTGTACCTGCCTCTTTCTCTCTCTTTCTCAAATAAATAAATAAAAATAAAACAAATGTTTTTAAAAAAGACTAAGTAGATTTTAATTTTGTCTAAATCAAACATGTCATGAGACCTTATTTACATATTTATTATTTGAACTTTAAAAGTCTTTATAATAGGACTGCACCTGTGTTTAATGAGAAATAAGCAAATACTTAAATACATGTTGGTATGGCCATATAATGGAATACGACGAAGCCATCAGTGGGATGTGGGAGCTGGTGTCATGGGATGATTTGGAAAGAAACTGTTTGCTATAGTCTGGATGTTGAGTGTCTTCAAAGGTTCACGTGTTGAAGGCTTAGTCCCCAGGTGGCGCTGCTGTGAAGAAGAGAGGGTTTGGGAGGTCCTTAGGTGACTGGAGTCATGTTCTTAAAGGTGACTGTGGAACCCTGAGCCTTTCTCTTCCTCGTTTGCCTCCTGGCCATCTTTTGCTCCACTACGTGTTTCTGTCATGACATGCTGCTGCCGTGTCACAGCCAGTCATGCATGGGAGCCTTCAAAACTGTGAGGCAAAAGGAAATCTTTTCCATTTATAAGTTGATCATCTCAGATATTTTGTTAACAGTGATGAAAGGTAACACACTTATATTAGTAATTTTATAACTGACTGAATTATTTAATATAACGTGATTATGCAACATAATTAATGATAATTAATTATGTAATTAGTTAATTGAAGAAGTGCCCAGTGCTCTGAGTAGCAAGGGATACAAATCTTAGCAGGGTGTGGTGGTTCACTCCTTTAATCCCAGCACTCGGGAGGCAGAGGTAGGAGGATCGCCATGGAGTTCGAGGCCATCCTGAGACTACATAGTGAATTCCAGGTCAGCCTGGGTTAGAGTGAAACTCTACCTCAAAAACGAACAAACAAACAAAATCTTCTCAGAGCTGCGGAATTGACAAGAAAGACTATGGACTGTTTTGTCTTAGTTCAGCCTTCCAGGAAGCAGAGCCTGAGGCCGAGATACTTGGGTAAGTGGCGGAATGAGGAAGTCCTCTTGGGGACAGGGGCTGAAGGAAACAGGACAGGATGGAGAAGGGAGTCAAGAGAGCATGTGGTCTCTAGGTGGAGACCAGATTTATCATCATCCTGTGGGGAGCTCTGGTGTATTAATGTCACAAAAGAATTGCTGCCTCCTCGAGTCAAAGAGGCTGGCCTTATGCAGGGAAACCAAGATATGGGCACATTAGCTTGTTCAAGAGGATCATGATACTAACAGCATCAACTATCAAAGGACAGATATATAAGTATGTGAAGATGATGAAGAAGATTAAGAAATGTCTGAAGGTACATCTGGGCTCTCAATAGGGCACGAGAAGTCACCAGAATAGAGGTGTTCAGTAAACACATAGCACTGCAGTGTGACTTCTGGGGAATGGAGGAGGGGTAAAAATTGAGTTCAGGGCCTGGAGAAATGGTTTAGCAGTTAAGGCGCTTGCCTGCCAAGCCCAAGGACCCAGGTTCAACTCCCCAGAACCCACATATGCCATATGCACACAGTGATACACACGTACAAGGTCACACATGCGCACAAGGTGGCGCATGCACCTGGAGTTAGATTGCAGTGGCTGAGGTACTGGTGTGTCCAATTCTCTCTCTCCCGCTTGCTCTCTCTCTCTCTTTCATAAAAATAAGCTGAGTTCAATCATATACCAATGATTTAATTAGTCCAAATGGAACTCTAGTGAGCACTGGATGCCAGCGCTCAGGTGTACTTGCCTGGCTGGTGGTGCACAGCGATGGGAAGGTGATTCATCCTGAGCCACATGGGTGCTTCACCTGTGGAACCCTGTAGGGGTCTCCACCTGGGCCTCTTCATTTGGCTGGTCCAGATGAACATCCTTCAATTCCAGTGACTTGTGGAGCCTGAGGACCTAGAGGAAGCCCCAACATTGTAGCCCGTTGCTCAGTTCTGACCTGGGCTTATGGCTGGTGTCTGAAGGGAGGACAGTCTTATGAGGGACTGTGTGTCCTTACCTTGTTGTATTTTAAATTTGACTTTTTTTTAAATTAAAAAAATATTTATTTATTTGTAAGCAGAGTCAGGGGGGAGGGGGAGAATGGGTACACCAGGGTCTCCAGCCCCTGCAAATGGACTCCAGATGCATGCACCACTTTGTGCATCTGGATCCACATGGGTATTAGGGAATTGAACTTGGGTCCTTAGGCTCTGAAGGCAAGTGCCTTAACTGCTGAGCCATCTCCTTAGCTCTTAAATTTGACTTTTTAAGGCTGGAGAGATGCTTAGTCAGTGAAGTGCTTGCTGTGCCAACATGAGGACCTGTGTTTGAATCTCCAGTATCCATGTGAAAGCTGGACACAGGTCTGTATTCCCAGGGCCAAGGATACAGAGACCAGAGAATCCCTGGGGCTTGCTGGCTAGAATTGGTGAGCTCCAGGTTCAGTGAGAGATCTTGTCTCAGAACATAAGGTGGAGACAACTCAAGGTTGACCTCTGGCCTCCTCACACATACACACACACAGGATTAGGACTACAGGAATCTGAATTTAAAAATTTTAGAATTTATTTGGGAGGAGAGAGAAAATGGGTGCACCAGAGCCTCTTTTCCTCTGCAAATGAACTAACTCCAGATGGAAGTGTCATGTTGTATATCTGGCTTTACATGGGTATTGGAGAATTGAACCCTGGGCTGGCAGGCTTTGCTAGCAAGCACCTTTAGCCATGAAGCCATCTCTCCAGTGTAAATATGAATTTTAAACAACTGCTTCCACTGATTCTGATGCCATCACTCATGGCCTAGTCACTGGGGCTGTTTGCACTAGGCAAATGCTGGGACCTAATACATGTCTATCTTTAACATGCTGGGGATTGACAAACTATTTGTTCATTTATGAGAGAGAGAGAGAGAGAGAGAGAGAGAGAGAGAGAGAGAGAGAATGGGCATGCTAGGGCCTCTAGCCATTGCAAACGAACACCAGACACATGCACCACCATGTACATCTGGCTTAAGTGGGACCTGGAGAGTCGAACCTGTGTCCTCAGACTTCGCAGGCAAGTGCCTTAACTGCTAGGCCATCTCTCCAGCCCTTGACAGAATATTTGGAGCCCCATGGTTGTCATTTGACACCATTCATTTTTCCCATCTAGGACTTTCTTTCATAAAGAAGTTCCTGGTCAGGATTTGCAAAAGGAATAAAACAATCAAACCCCCACTTAAGGGTGTTTGGAAAGGCTTCTAGTCCAGACTCTAACTTCATCCTACCTTGGGGTTTGATTGAGGAGATGACCCAAGACCTGGGCAATAGTGTGTCACAGTGCAGACCAGGTGGACAGAAATGGGACAGCTTCCTCCCGGTCCTGTGGTGCTTTCACGTGACAATGCAGCCTCAGTTTCACAATAGAGTTATTATGTGTTTCTTTCTTTTTTTTTTTTTTGGTCATCTTTTCTTCAATGCCTAATGCAAACAGCAATCCTCAGAAAAGCAACATTTATTAAATCAGGAGGATTACAATATCAATGGGAAGTTATCATGCAATAACCTTCTATTGATTTGTGTATTGCCAGTAATGAAATCAACTGGAATATTATTTATTAAACATATTGATTAGCAAAAAAATAATTTGCAGGACGGAAGCCTGACTCTGCAAGGGATCCCACTGTGCTGTTTCGTGTCTATGCCGTTTTTCCCTTTTGTTGGGGGAACCATCATCATGAGTGTCTAACCTATGGCAGAATCAGCCCCAAGATTCAGTGTCCTGTGGGACGTCCCTTAGGGGGAGGGCAGAGCTGCAGCCAGAAGGGCTGATGCCCGTGAGCCTGGACATTTGTAAAATCTGTAGGGGAAGGGCTGCCATCCACTGTTGCATAAGCACCGGGTGTATTATTGACTGGGTACAGGGGGCTTTTCCCACTCCTGTTTTTCCTAGACAGAGAGGGATAGAGCAGGAAAGTGGGAGAGGGTTGGCAAATAGGGACACGTGTAGAGGAGTGCTGTCTTGTTTAAGTTCTATCTAAAGCAGACAGTGAGATAAGGATTCGGGCACAGGTGTTTCTTTGGGAAGCCATTTCTGCAGCGAGTGGGAAGGAGATGAGGGGAGTCATCGTGGAATGTCGTATTTCCTTTGCAGGGGAGCGCGGGGGATTGATTTGCACAGCTGGGGTGTTGTTCTGCTAGGGAGCCCTGACAGAGTGTTGGAACACACTCAGAATTGTCAACCAATGGGCAAAGGAGCTTGGGCCTTTCCCATTAGCTCCTGTTTCTCAAAATGGCCGAGGTCTGCTCCTCATTATCATAACTCCCTAGCTTCATTGGCATTTCGAGACCACTACTGGTTCCAGTACTTTGGGGCCATAAGATGAGGGTGACTGTGCTGTGCATGCCCTGACTCTTCAGGACATCCCTGGCTCTTCCCTGGCTCATCTATGCTATATCCCAGTGGGACTGATAACTGGTGGGCTTCCCTTCCCGGTTCCCAGGTCAAATGGCTTTTGGGTGGAATTAGCCAATAGATGGCACCAGTGGGAAACTGGAGAAAGGCAGGGAGAAGCCGGCTGTCTCTCCTCTCCATCTTGGGTTGCTGCAGTTACTCTTCTTTGGTGACTCCTGTTCTCCTGGGTCACTTTCTATCCCAGGATCATGGCTATGGGCTCCTGTAGCCCCACCTTCTCCTTCTCCCTTCGTCCCTTAAGGGTGATGGTAGCTTCTTCTCATCAGTCTCTGGGTCGCCTCACTGATATTGCAGAAGAAATTGTCTTTGCTTTGAATGTCCAGGTGGCTTGTCTTCCTGCTTAGACCCCGGCTGATGCAGATGTCGTCAGAGCAATAACCATTTCCATCTCTGAAATGATCTTACTCTCTGCTGCTGACGTCTGTGACTGAGACACAGAGATGTTGGTAGGGATGGGAGGACAAAGAGATCCACATAATGGAAGGGGGAAAAAAAAACACCTCCATTACTTTCGAGCATCTCCTGTGTACTATCGTTACCATTTCCACTCACTCACCTCAAGTTTGCTCATCTTTAGAATAAAAAGCAATAAAAGCTGGAAACATCATTCCCATTTTACAGATGAAAAACTAAGACAGTGTAAGAAAGGTGAAGGGGCTGTGTCACCTCCAGGGTCTTGTTGGAAGCGGTGCAGAGGAGATTTCAGTGAGATCTGTCCAAGTTCAAAGAGACTTTCTACTGCCTCTCAAGGACGCACAGCCTTTCTTTCCTCCACATTTACTTAAATTTTTTTTTTTAATTCCTGTGTCTCTGGTTAACTCAAGTAAAATAGCTGATGACTAATGAAGGAGCTGAGGAAACCTTTCTGGCACCTCCCAAAATGACCTTTTGGTGAGGAAGGAAGTAGGAAGCTCCTGGAAGTGCAGAGAACTTTCAAAGGTCAAGACCACACCCCGGATTCTGGATGTAACCCTCCCGGTAAAATATTCAGGTGGGTGGCAAGTTCCCATGGATGCACCCACGCCGTATTGGTACTTGAGCGATGGCAGCTGCCTCACTGGGGGCTGCGGGATGGAAGGAGAGTCGGCCTCAGGGAGTGAGTATGAGAGGAGGCCCGTGGAATTACAGGTGTCAAGCTGGGAGGTGGGGTCTTTATCTCTTCCCCTCGGTGTGGACTGGCGTAAGTGACTGTGGCTAAGAAAGAGCATCCTGTGAGAGTAAAGTCACGAGGCTTCCCAGAGTAGATCACGAAGATAAACTGTTTCTGTCTGACTCTCTCTCTCTCTCTCTTGGGACATCCACACTGAGAGTCTTGAGTTTTTGTGGAGAAAGTTCTATGATGATGCATCTGAAGAGACCTTATGGAGAGGCCACGGAAGCTAGAGAGAAAGATGCCCAGGCAGCCCCAATGAGCTCCCAGTGAGTCTTCCCCATGCAGGTACCTGAAATGACTGAGTGAGCCTTCCGGTGTTTCTAGCTCCACGAATGATCTCCACGACTAGAGAGGATAAGAAAGACAGAGAGCTGAGCCCAGCCACACTGACCCCCGGTCAAAAGAAAAAAAAAAAAACAGAAATGTTATTATTAAGGTTTTTGATATCATTCATTGTGTGCAATTTGCCTTAGTCTTGGTTTTTTTTTTTTTTTTAAAGTTTTATTGGGGCTGGAGAGATGGTTAGCGGTTAAGGCGCTTGCCTGCAAAGGCAAAGGACCCAGGTTTGACTCCCCAAGACCCACGTTAGCCAGATGCACAAGGGGGCGCATGCATCTGGAGTTCGTTTGCAGTGGCTGGGGGCCCGGTGCTCCCATTCTCTTCTCTCTCTCTCTCTCCCCCTGCCTATTTTGGTATCTCTCTCTCAAATAAATAAATAAAAATAAAATATTAAAAACGTTTTATTGGTTAAAATGTTATTTGTGTCAATTACTTATATTTTGGTATTCCCCTAAAATTGGTGCTCGAGTTTGCTTCCTGCCAGCCCTGACCTGTGACAGATCTTAGCAAGAGCAGTCTAGTTGATCCTAGTTAGCATTCAGAAGAGACATGTATGACAATTGTTAGAAAAAAAAAAAAGTGGGAGAGAAATGAGAGAGAAGACTTGGCTCAGCAGCAGAGACAGGCTATATTTGGGCAAGCTTGAGAAGGGCTCTGACCAGGCATGTCAGAAACTAATTCCCTTATAGACTCGGGGGTATTTATGGGATGGTGGGGTTACTGGAATTCTTTGGCTGCAGGGCAGTCCACCTCACCTCAGGGCTTGGGCCATTCCAGGAAAATGATAATTGGGATGGGTGGTCTGGGTCACTCTCGGGGAAACAGGGAGAATGAAATGGCAGTCAGAGTCCAAAAATGGAGACATTCTGGTTCTAACAATAATGTTTGGCTGGTTTGTTTGGCAGTGATAGCTAATTAACACTGAGAACATTCTAGCTGCTAGTTCACATACTAACTCTCCTGCCAAGTTACCTGGTGTCGTTGAATAAGTCACCCAACCTTTCTATGCTTAAGTTTGATTGTGTTCAAAGTAAGCATAATAATCCTGTCTCATAGTATTGTTGAGACAATAGAATGGAATATTCTATGTAATGTATTTAGTATTCTGCCTTGCATGCAGGCAAGTGAACAATCAGTGGTAGTTACCTTTTTTTTTTTTTTTTTTTGCTGTTGATGTCAAATTGAATGTGAGAGAGAATCTAGGATCATTCCAAACAGCTCCATTCCTGTTACACTGCATGTCACCTGTGGTAGTTTTAATGTGAGATGTCCCCACCCCCATAGCTCATGTGTTTTTCATTAAATGTCACAATCAATCCCCAGTTGGTGGCAATTTGGGAGGTGAGGCCTTGCTGGGGGGGGGAAGACATGTTATTGGGGAGTCAGACCTTGAAGTCTGTTAGCCCAGCTCCCCCTTGCCAGAGCTTTTTTTCTCTTGTGGCTACCTCCTACCTGCTGTGGCAAGATGTGATGCCCGGCCTCTGCTATGCCTGTGCCATGATGAAATTTCTCCTTGAAACTATAAGCTGAAGTAAACTCTTTCTTCCCACAAGCTGCTTTTGGCTGGATGTTTTGTCTGAGCAACTAGAAGGTACCTGCTGGAGCACCGTAGATGACGGTGACTGTCCTTTGAGCTACATTTCCATCCCTGGGTGGCCTTTCACTGCAGTCTGAAGCCATACTGGAGATTTTAGCAACTGAGAGTGTCAAGAATGTTGAGCTACCAAACAGGAGAACCGAAGACAAACCAAACTCTTGGTAAGAACCATACTCTTGGGCTGAGAATCTCTGAGTTAACGTCGAACCCTGTTGTCAGAATTAAATGGCTAAATGGACACTTGGTTGGTTCATTGCCTTTCTTTTGGCCAGTGTTGCATCACAGTTGTGGATATATGTAAAGTGCATGTGTGTGAGTCAGTGGGACTGGAGTAACCATATGGGTATCTGAGTTTGTCAAGCATGTTTATATGTAACCTGACTCTCTCTCTCTCTCTCTGTGTGTGTGTGGTCACATGTGTGGCTTTATGTAGGTCTCTATATGTGTGAATATGTTTGTGTATCTGAGTTTGTTTATGTGCCTCTGTGTGTGCTTGTGTGTATATATATATGCACCATGTATGTGCATTCCTGTGTCTGTGTGCATGTGAAGTCCAAGAAGGCAGGGCCACATGCCTAGTTAGCATAGCCACTGGTATGGAGTAGGTGCTCAGTATTTGCTGAAAGGGTATGTGTGTGTGTGTGTGTGTGTGTGTGTGTGTGTGCATATGCGCATGTCCATGTGCTAGTGCAGGTGTTGTCTTTCTGAGAGTGAGGGATGAATGCTTGAGTGAGTGTCTCGGCCGTTCCCCATCTGATTGCCTGTTTAGGTTTCCTTAAGTCGGGAGAGACAATGAGTTTTCTTGTCCTCCCTCGACCCCCAAGTCAGTTTCCACCCCCTTCCCTGTGGCTCTGCTGTGGGGAGCTGTCCTTCCCAGCACGCAGCCCGGAGCCAGCCCCCATTCGGACCTTTGCTTTTGCGTGTCTTCCGGAGGACACAGATGGCAGGAGCAGAGAATCGGAAGCACTTGGCAACGAAGCAGTAATTCACTCCGCAATCCCTTCGTATTCATCTCAACAATGCCGGCTCTGATGGGTTCCGCGCGCTGAATGCAGCTTTCAATGTGCAATCCGGCAGGAATTATGGCGTGTGTGGCCCTCATCACGTCCACTTATTGTCAAGTGTTGCCCAGAATTCTCCCACTCGGGATGAGGGAACCACTTGTTTTAGTAACTGATTTCCCAAACCTCCTCTGCTCTAGGGTTTCTGCGACACTTCTGGTGATGTCGTATTGTTCCTGGTGTGTGTTTTGGACTTTCATGTGCTCTGCTTGAAGTATGTATGTAAATTGCCAGAATGCGAGGAAATGAGATATAAAAATAACTCGGGGGCAGTAAATGCTGGAGGAGCTCTGAGATTGGCACAGCCTTTCTGGTTCTGTTTTGAGGTCCAGGGACATCTTTTGTCAGCCAGGCTGGGAGAGAAAACCTGAGATAGCCTGGAAGAGCATCTCTCTGGGATGGACTGACCCCCTGTCCAGCCTTCTGTTACTGTCTAGCTAGACTACACAAGACGTGTAGGGGAAGTTGAGTGTACTGACGTATGCCTCTAATCTAAGCACTCAGAAGGCTGAGATAGGAGTTAGAGGCCAGCCCAGGTTACATAGTGAATTTGAAGTCAGCCTAGACTACACAGCAAGACCGTGTCTCAAAACAGACAAACAACAAACTAGAACTGTAGAGGAGCCCATCCTGAGGAAGGCAGCAGGGCTGTGCTGTGTGTCCCCTGGATAGCAGCTGGCAAGCAGAACCATGGGTTTGCTCTGGCTCAGGGTAATGTGACCCCCTGACTGTTCAGGTGCTGCTCTCCTCTCTGAGCAATGTGTACTCATTGATGACCCCTTTCTTTACCTTGTTATGGGGCTGATTCTCATAGGCTACTGGTAAGCATGGGTATTATTAGCCAATGGGAAGCTCTGGGGTCTAAATGGAGGAAGGAGGATCTAGGAAAGTCCTCTGTTTCTCCTTCTCTCTGACCCTGCTCAGAATGCTCAGCTAAGGCCCTCAGAAGAAGGGCCGATGCCTCTAATAGTGTGCGTATGTAGCCCAGACTTAAACCTAAGAGATGATTTCAGAGCCTAAGCTACAGGTCATGTTGTTTTTCTTCTTTTTTCTAGTAGCACCAGACTGCAGTTGGTGGAGACTCCATATGACAGAGCGAAAACAATGGGTTTTATGGTGAAATAAGCAATGTGGTATGTTCCATCCACACCCTGTTGTGGAAATTTCTAATCCATGTGGCATGTGGAAGGCTATGAAAAGTTGTACATGAAAGAGATGTTGCTTCTGATGCCTAGTTCCTGAACTAGTCTCTCCTAACTCATCAAGGTGTTTATGGCCTTTACCTGGCTCTTCAAAGACTTGGTTCTCCTTTCTCTAATACCATGAAGTGACTTGGAGGATAAAAGACATTTCCTTTCTGTAACTCCTATCCATGAATCTCACTTTTCTCACAGGGCAGCTCTTTGACTTTTAGATATGTGTTCATGCTGTCTCCTTGTGCCTGCATTTCCCAGCCTAAATGCTTTCAATTCTTCAGTGGGATTTTCTCACTGGGTAATATGTCCTCCTTCTTGGTGTCTGCTGCCCTGAACAAACCCATAGAACTGGGGTTTCTTGGCCAAATGCAGAGGTAAGAACAGAAATCCTGCCTTTTGGACTTCATGTGTCTAATAATATTAATAACATTTATATTGTGGATTACATCTTCTGGCCACCTCATGGTATTGCATGAGACAGAACCTATATGCACTCTGTATGAGTTACTTCTGTGTTGCTCTGACAAAAAAAAAAAAAAGTGTGATAGAAACAACTTAAAGGGGGCTGGAGAGATGGCTTAGCGGTTAAGGTGCTTGCTTGCAAAGCCAGAGGACCTTGGTTCAATTCCCCAGGACCCACGTAAGCCAGATGCACAAGGTGGTGCATGCATCTGGAGTTTGTTTGCAGTGGCTGGAAGCCCTGGCATGCCCATTCTCTCTCTCTGTCTCTCACTCTGCCTTTTTCCCTCTCATAAATAGATAAATAACAAAAGAAAAAAGAAACAGCTTAAAGGGGGATTTATTTTGGCTCCTGGTTTCAGAGTTTCGGTCAATCATGCTTGGGAGAACATGGCATCACAGCTCAGATCATGGCCGTAGGAGTATGTGGCAGAGGCTGTTCACATCATGGTGGACAGGAAGAAGAGAAAATGACAGGAAACAGGAGCCTGGTATGCTCTTCAATGGCCTCACCCTAGTGACCTGCTTCCACCAGCTAGGTCCCACTTCCCAAACATTCCATAGCCTTCCAGTTGAGGAATAAGCCTCAAAAGAGGAGCCTGTGAGGGACATGTCAGACTCAGGCCTAACACAGTGCAAGCTCTGACATGTCCCTGATATTTACTTTTAATTTCATGCAAGCTACTGCCAAGTAGTGTCTTCCTGACTCTCCGCATCTGCAATGGTTGCAAGAGCTGGCAAATGTCTCTATCAAATATCCCTTCATTAGCCTCACTTTTCATCACTACGTGTTATTACTTTTGCATTATAATTCACTCATTTCCTCTTGGCTTCACACCTACAGCTCATGTTTTCATTTGCATCGTTGACAAAAATATTACTGGGTAGTGTAAAGCCCACCACGGTGGCCAGAGATTCACCAACAGGTCTTGGCATTTGTCTACTAGACAATAACTTGGTCTTAAAGATATTTATGATGTTACATGATCAGCCATGTCTCCAGCCAAAATTTGAAGTCTTACTCAAGTAATTTCACTTCCGCCCAGTATACAAGGATGTTTACTGAAAGCTAAAGACTTTTGTAGTCCAGCATTCAACCTACCTATGCCTTTCTCCCAGAGATCTATGATCATGGTTTCAATTATGTGTGTATATTGCCTATGATTTCTATGCTTAAAACCTACTCAAGAAAAATCTCTAAATTTCTTTGGAATATGTAAATGTGGATACCCTTCAGTCACTTCCAAATGGCATGTCCTAAATGGCCCACAAATCCTTTAACTCTGATCTACTTCTTCTAAATTCCCTAGCTCAGAGAATGGTAGTACTTTCCATCCATTGCCCAAGTCCTATTTGGTATTGGGAGACATCTGATTACTGGCTAGATCTGCAGACCTTCAGATTCTTTTAGTAAAACATCCGTCTTCTCTCTGTCACCCACAGCTGGCCTACCATCTTCATTTGCCTAGGTGAAGTCAACAACCTTTCTTATTTCCAGAATTCCATTTCTTTTGTTTCCCACAAGCCCTTCTGGCAGAGGAGGCAGGATAATCTTTGTAAAATACAATCTAGTTGGATTACTCCCTTGATTAAGACTCTTCAGTGTCTACCCATTGTCTTTTTCATTAAGGATTTTTGAAAGAACTTACAGGAATTGGCTGTTGTAGGTTCTTCTAGCCTCTTAGCTATCCACTATTCCCTTTGTCCTTCCTTCTCCATCCAGATGGATTAGTGGATGGGCTGGGGTGGGGGGGTGATGGCTAAGTGGTTAAAAGTGTTTGTTTCCAGGTGTCTTGTTGAAGCTCAGGGGCCTTCTGGGGGGGCGATCGTCATTGGCCTTTCCACAATGCTGCTGTTCTTCCTTGATCAATGCCTACTTATCCTCAGGACTCAGCTCAGACTCTGCTCTTTCCAGAAAAGCTATATGACCTTTCAAGTCTGGATTAGAGATTCCTTGTTAGCACCCCAGCCCCTCTTGTGCTCAGTAAGGAGAGAGATGATTCCAGAAAGATCTAGGAGCCCTTTGAACCAAACAAGTGGACTAGAATAGTGCAGAAAGCTTGAGAGGGCTGTGGGATGCACTAAGGGGTTTTAGGGCTTCTGTGGTGAAATTGGTTGTATTGTATTATAAGTAGCTTCATTCATGTTGCATGGGATGTGGGAAGGCATGCGTGTTAGTCAGGCTTCTCTAGAGGAACAGAACCAATAGAAGGAATATAATTATGATGGTGATTTATTCGATTGTCTTACACAGTGCAGGCTGGGCAGTCCAACAATGGTGGCTTGCAGGCTGTAGAGGAGGAGAACACGGTAGCTGTTCAGTCCATGAGGCTGGATGCCCCAGCAGCTCCAATCTGGCACTGAAGGCCTGCAGGCTTCCTTGGTGACCAGTCCACCTTGGAGGCTGATGAAGCTGGCTGGCTCCAGTGTCCACGAAGGATGGCACCAACAGGGTAGATGTGCTCACCTGCAGGTAGCAAGGGCAGCCAGGCAAAGAATCAGTGATTTTTTTTTTTTTTTGGGCCTGGAATCTCTGTATATATGCTGGCTACTCTGGGGAATGGGTTTCATCCCTCTATCAGTCGTTCTTGGAAATGCCCTCAGAGACCTGCCCAAGAGGCATGTCTCTTAACTGATTCCTGATCTGATTGGGTTGATAAAAGAGATTTACCTGTGACAGTGTGATCCATCACCGAAAGAAATTCCTATTGCAAACTACTTGTCAGTCACAGCAGAATGAAAAGCCACTGTAAGCTTTTCCAGCTGAGTTTATGGTGTAAACCGCATCATTCCCGGGTGACAAAGAGATCTATTGTTTTGCCTTCTTTTCCCTCCTCCTTTCCTCATATTTCCTCACTTGCAGACACTAAGTCCTATTCACCTTATCTCAGTGAATAAGAGACTGAGAGAAAGGCTAGGATATAAATTTTAGGTCCTTTAGCTTGTGCTGTTAAGAAGAAAATGGACCCATCAAGTTCAATTTCAGAGTGAGGCATCCACAAAATGCATAAAACCTTCTCTCTCATGATTTGGGTTGTTGTAGTATTAGAAGGTACTCTGTCTTTGACCTTTTCTGACAATTTTTTTTTTGCACGCCTGTGTACACTGTAGTGGTGGCGGTGGTGGTGTGTATGCACTCATGTGGCATCCCTTGTGTTTGTCTGTGGAAGGGTGCACTTTTCTGACTGTCCCCCCTGCCCTCCCACCCCTCCACCACTCCTCTGCCCACTCTTACTTGAACCTGAATCTCTTACTGATCCTGGCACTTGCCATTTTTTTTTTTTTTTAGGAGGCCTGACAATTCTTTGATCACTGTTCCCCACAGAACTGGGGTTACAAAAGTGTATGGCCATGCTCAAATATTTATGTGAGTTCTGGAGACTGAACTCTAATGGTCTCTTGGGCCTCCTCATGCCCCCCTCCTTGTACAGGAAGTGCTCTCAACCACTGAGCCATTTCTCCAGCTCAACCGAAGGTCTTTTATATTTTTAACTCTTTATATAAGTCAGGAATCCCAAGGAGATTAGTTAAGTCCTCCAGCAAGGAAGGGGAATAAGGATCTATAATAACTTCATCTTACCATATCAAAAAGAAAATGGGGCAGCAGCAGTCACTACGGTAAAGCTGAATTATTTGTTGTTATTAACACAAAGAGCCCTGTCCCAGGCTTGCCCGTATTTCTGTTTTCCTTATGATCAGATTGATGCTTAGATGTAAATTGCCTGGGGATGTGTACGGACAATGCCTCAGAGGCAAGACTGGCACTTAAGGCCATGCTTAGACCAAGAAAATGTGTCTATCACTGCTGAGTAAGAATGTGACTTGATGTCCAACAAAGACACCTGTGGAAACACGATCTGAAAACACTTCGCAAGATGTGGTGGTTTTCCCTTGCTGCTGCGACGATGGCCAGCCCTGCTGCGGTCATTCTGAGTTGTCTAATAGGATCACTGCCCTTCCGGGGTCTTCACATCGCTCTCTTTGTCTCATACCCACGATTTCCTTTACTAAAGCGCTCCCCATTCCTTCCCAGGCTGATCTGCCTGGCCTGCTGGATTCCAAACAGGACAGAAGAGCACGTGGTCACAGGTCACATGGGAGGCTCCCATGAACACCTCCAGCATTGCCCATTAGCATATTCATGTGCAGCCTCCCCACTGAGAGGCCAGCGAAGTTGGGCTCATTTAATTAGAAATGTAAAGGACAGCGCCCGCCACAGCCTACTGGAATTTACTCATGTCTGTCTTGATGAGGTTGGAGGGAATGGGTGATTTATGATGGCATCGCCTCCTCCTGCTTAACAACCCACCATGTACATGTCTGAAAAGTCAGTTGGCATGTGGGAAGGTCATACTCAGCTAGAACCGTGCTCACTAAATCCAAGAGCCACAGAAAAGAGCAAAGGTTCTGTCCAAAGATTCTCGTCATGATCAGAGGGAGCTCAGGCTTCCTGCTTGACAATGTATATTTGTCAGTGTACTTCAGACTCTGGGCCATGATTAAGACTGGGACATCTGGACTGAGACGGGCTACTTTCTAGACTTATTAACTTTGGGGAAGCTGCCTGACTTACCTCTACTTGTTCTGTAAAATGCCAACGGTGACAGCATCAACCTTAAAGACTTGTGACAACTAAAATGACCTGGAATATGGTGGTGCCAGGGTTGGCTGTGACACTTTACAGCCTCATAGTTTAAGTGGTCCTTTAGGATCAAGATTGCCTGTGTTCCATTTTTGCTCTGTCACTATTAAATGGCTATGAAGCTGTATGACTCAGGGGATATGTATTTATAGTTTCTGAGTCTTGATGTTTTCATGAGTGATCCACGGGTATCACCACCACCATCGTCATCATCATCATGAGTTTGAGTGGAAGGAGGACACAACAATTGGTGTCAGCCTGGCTCTTCTTTGTTCTGTAAGGGCCACAATGCAGTAGTGATTCAGCCCCATTCTTAACAGACCTTGATTCATAGATTATTTTTGCAACTGGCAGGCTGGCCTGTTGGCTCTCTTTCTGTGCTTTATTTTTTTTATTTTTTATTTTCTTTGGTTTTTCGAGGTAGGGTCTCACTCTAGCCCAGGCTGACCTGGAATTCACTATGGAGTCTCAGGGTGGCCTCGAACTCACGGCAATCCTCCTACCTCTGCCTCCCAAGTGCTGGGATTAAAGGCGTGCGCCACCACGCCTGGCTTTCTTTCTGTGCTTTAAAAAAAATTGTTGTTTGTATTTGTCATCATTAATTGGCTTAATAATTGCATAGTTTTAAACTTTAAAAAAAATTTATTTATTTATTTGTTTATTTGACAGAGAAGGGGGGGGGAGAGAATGGGCGCACCAGGGCCTCCAACCACTGCAAATGAACTCCAGACACGTGCGCCCCCTCGTGCATCTGGCTAACGTAGGAATTCCTGGGGAATTGAACCTGGGGCCTTTAGTTTTGCAGGCAAACGCCTTAACTGCTAAGCCAACCCTCCAGCCCTAATTGCATAGTTTTAGAGATGCCATTTGAAGTCTTGATAGACATACACAGTGGAATGATTGATGGCTGTCGCATTTCTCATCTGTAGGAGGAAAGAGTCTTCTTAGTTGACATGTTTCCAGAAACATCTATGGTCCTTGTGGTTCCCTTCATTAATATTTCCCCATTTTGTGTCTTCAAAACTTCCTTCTCAGAATCTACCTTTAGCCCACAAACATGTCGTCTATCCTTGGACCAAGGAATTGATTTCTCTTTCTTGACTACTTTGAGCTGGACCCATGCAGGTGCTGCCAAATGGCTTTTTCTATGGTAGAAGCTATACTGATATCTGTGGTTAGTCTTTGTCCTTACTTGTGTCTACAGTGTGGGCCTCAGTAGGTTTCAAAACCAGCCAGAGACTCCTCACTCACAGCATGAAGCTCCCTACTCTTTGGAGTCTGAGAAGAGCCAGATGACCACTTGCCTTAATGACTGGACAGCAGAGGTGTGGCTGAGTTAGCACTCAGGCTAAAACACACACGAAGGGTACTATATCAGTAAATCTGTGCAGAGTAGAGAAAATGGTGAGTAGTATGCGAAAACTAGAGGGCTTTTAACCTTCCTTCCTTCTCTGATAAAGTGTCAATAAGTGATACTCTTTAAAAGTATTTTATTTATTTGAAAACACATACACACACAGAAAGAGAGAGAGAGAGAAAGAGAGAGAGGGGGAGAGAATGGGAACACCAGGGCCTTCAGCTGCTGCAAATGAACTCCAGACACATGCGCCACCTGTATATCTGGCTTACGTGGGTCCTGGGGAATTCCACCTGGGCCCTTTGGTTTTGCAGGCAAATGGCTTAACCACTAAACCGTCTCTCCAGCCCCATAAACTACTTTTCTAGTGGGAGGCAGGACTTTGTGTTTTTGTACCCTGGATGGCAGTTATCAAGAACATTCCTCACAGCTGTTTCCCCTGCAGGTTCCCGTCCCCATTTCCCATGGTGCCTTGGCATATCCTTGAACTGAATTCACCTTCTTCTTAGGAAGTACTTTTAAGCAGAACTCAGAATGGTGGCATCTCTTACAATACCTAATGTGTGACCTGTCACCAGCCCAGGGATAGATAGAACAGGCTTCCAAAGACCTGGGGAGATAGCTCAGTTGGTAAAGTTTTGGCCTTGTAAGTATAAAGATCTTAGTTTTGACCCCCAGAACCTATGTGAATTCCAGGTGTGGTCATACATGCCTGTAATCCTAAGTGCTGGTGAGGTAGAGACAGGAGGACTGCTAGGACTCACTGATCCAGCCAGTCTAGCCCAATCAGTGAGCCACATGTAAATGAGAGAGCCTGTCTCAGAAAGAGGTGGATGGTGTGTACCTGAGGATGACACCCAGGTCTGTGCTGTGGCCTCCACACACCTTTGTATGCATACCTGTACGTATACGTGCACCCACTCACATATGAACACACATACACACATGCGCATAATCACACACACACACACACAATAGAAGTGAAAAGGCCTCCTGGCAAAATTAATATCTCAGGTGAACATTGAAAAGTGTGTTTGAGGTAGAGAGTAGAGGTGGAGGGAGAATGTTCCAGGTTGAGGGAAAATGCTCTTTGTCGCTTATGTGCTTGGTGACCTACTCATCCTTCAAACCCCAGCATGAACTGTTATTTTATTTACATTTTACCAAACTTTTTATTAGCTTATGAAGAATTGGATTTCATTATGTTGTTTTCATAACTTTTTTTATTCCCCTTCCTCCCTCTTCCCCCCCCCCTTCTAAAAGTCTTTTTAGATGATGCAGGCATTTACTCTCCTATTAGAACATTTTCCACCATGCATTGCAGAGCTCGAACCTGCAGTTTACAAAGAAACATCTGGAGAGCAATTAAAATGATTCACAGGCCTTCTATTAGGTATCTATTGCTGCCTTAAAAAATATCCCAAAACATAATAGCTTAAAACAGCATGGATTCATTCTGTGGGCCAGAAAGTCAGGCATGGTTTCGCTGGATATTCCAGCTGCAATCTGGGTGCTGCCTGAGGCTGGGGTCTCAGCTGGAAGCTAGCTTGGGGGAGGATCTTATTCTAAGCCTATGCATGTGGTCACTAACCGGATTCTGAATCACGTGGGCATCTCAGTCAGGCATGTGGCATCTCATGTCAATGGAGGAGCAAGCAGGCGAGAATGGCCAGTGGGAACAGAAGTAGAAGACAGCAAGATGGAATTGAGTCCTTTGTAACCTAATTACAGCAGTGATATCTCATTTTTGTTGTATTCTATCTGTCAGAGGCAAGTTAGGAGGTCCTGTCAACACCCAAGGGGAGGAGATGACACAGTACTGTGAATTCTAGGAGGTGAGTATCACTGGGTACCATGGTAGAAGCCTCAGATTCAGGAAGTCTAGGTTCAAGCATCCTCTCCCCCTCTCTTTATTTGTTTTGAACCATACACAGTAGAATCCTGTACCTGGCTTTAATTCTTTTTTTTTTTTTTGATTTCTTAAATTTTTTTCTATTATTATGAACTTTACGGTATGAATATTTTGCATATTGGTCATATTCTTATTGGGTTATACTCCTCTCTGTCCCCATTATATCTCTTCTCTGTCCCCATTCCACTGCAGGCCCACCTCAGGGGGTTATTGGTATTCACTTATAAGGTCATGAATGTACCAGTCAGTCTCTGTGGGATGGGCAATGCCTCTGGAGACACCTTCTCACCTTTTGCCTCTTGCAATCTTTCCTCTCGCTCTGCCACAATGTTCCCTGAGCTTCTGAATTCTCTGAATTTCTGTACCGATGAGTTTTGCATCTCCTCGGTGTCTACCTGAGGGGTGGTTGCCAAGCTAGCAGTGAGAATAGCCCTCGTGTTTAAGGCAACACTTTCTCTGTAGTGTCTCTTGGGCCTTGGCCGATGTGACATTGATGACTCATTTCATGCTAGGCAGTTGGTGACATTTTCTTGTCATACTGATGATCTTGGTTCTCGGTGGTATTCACTGCTACCTGTAAGGTGAGAGCAGCATGGATCAAAGGGGAATTTTTTCTTCATCTTTGTATGTTGTATGACGGGTGTTTATGGACGTATGAATACATCTGCTGTACATGCCATGGCATGTAGGTGGAGGTCAAAGGACAACCTTGGGCAGGGGTCCTCACCTTCCACTTTGTTTGAGGCGGGTTCTCTTGTTTGCCACTGTGTACAAGAAGCTAGCTGGCCAGAAGCTTCCAAAGATTCTCCTTTTCTGTCTCCCATCTCTGTGATTTGGGGTGCCTGTGAGAGCGTCAGAGGCTTTCTCAGCTCTTGGGTGGGCAGTAACTCAGGATCCAGGGTGCTTGCTGGTCATGGTCACACAAAGCTTCCACTGAATTAGTGACTTTCTGGGTTCTTGTCTTAGAAATTTCTGTGTGTGAAAGCCACATACCAGAGGTTACAGTTTAGAAAGATTTTTACTATACAACTTGTAGTGATAAAGCTTCGGAGAAAGAAAGAATGCCAAGTTCCTGTACAGCAGGAGCAGGTTTCTGGAAATTGAAAAGCCCACCTAGAGGCTCAGCTTAGGGTTTTTTAAATTGTTTTTTTTTTTTTTTTTGTTTATTTATTTGAAAGCGACAGAGAGAGAGAGAGAGAGAGAGAGAGAGAGAGAGAGAGAGAGAGAGAGAATGGGCATGCCAGGGCCTCTGGCCACTGCAAACGAACTCCAGACATGTGCGCCCCCTTGTGCATCTGGCTAACATGGGTCCTGGAGAATTGAACCTCGAACCAGGGTTCCTTAGGCATCACAGGCAAGCACTTAACCACTAAACCATCTCTCCAGCCCAGCTTAGGGTTTTTTTTTTTTTTTTTAAAGGGAGTTTTCTGGATGGGGGCTGAACTGATCAGTCAATCCTGATAGCAGGTATTTGGGTGAAACCAGGTTGTAGGAAAGCAGGTAATCCCTTTATATTCTTCAAAGAAAGAGAAAAGACCAGAAGGCACCTATTCACCTCCTCTAGTGACATTTTTAGGGAAAAAGAGATAAGGGAAAAGAGCTCCAGATTCTTCATTAAAGGTTCACAAACATTCCTCACTTCCACCTTTAGGACTGTCGGACCCATGAACTGTCTCAGGATTATAGACACATGCCACTTCATCCAGTTTTACGTGGGTCTCGGGCTCTGGACACAGGTCCTCATACCTTCATGGCAAGTGTTGTACCCACTGGGTCGTCTGTCCAGCCCAGCCTGTGCATTTCTTCAGCAAACATATTATACCAATGTTTTCAAACTGCGATGCAGATTAGAAATACGTAGGGAATTTGGAGGCACCGGGCTGCACACAAAACCAGTTAAATCAGTGACTGGGGTGGAGCCTCGGTGCCAGCACTTTTTGAAAGCTTTCCAGGTGAGTCTATTGTGCAGCTGAACCTGATAGCTCCTTACACTGGCAGCCCTCAGTGAGCCACGGCTCCTGCCTCTCACACCTTTTCCTCCCATCTAGGTGGGGTGTGGCTTGCTTTAGTCAGTAAAGCACGGGTAGATAAGCCCGCTGTGCTTGGGTCTTAAGAAGAATCTACTTTTACTCCCTCAGGATCTCTGGGCCGCCGTGTAAGAAGTCAGGCACTCTCTGGAGAGACAACAGGGAAACTGTGGAAAATGCATGGCTGATGTTTCAAGCCATTAAACCCTGGAGTGCCTTGGGAGGAATTTGTTTCAGTTATCTAGGGTTTTTATTTTTTATTTTTTTTGGTAATTCTGCAACCTGCCTGGACTTGGCTGGGCAGGGATTGATGGGAGACTCTCATGTGGCTGTACTCACTAGGTGGGATGCTTGAGGCTGGCTCAGCCTATCTATTGGGGCAGTTCTCTGACTCTCTTTCCATCTCTCCCTCCCTCCCTCCCTCCCTCCCTCCCTCCCTCCCTCCCTCCCTCCCTCTCTCTCTCTCTCTGTCTCTTTGTTGTAAGTAAACAGAAGTTGCTCTCTCCTGTGTTGGCGAGGCCTTTCACTGGCACAGGGCTTGCGGGCACCCGCTTTTACCAGGGCAGCTATCACAAGAACCAGCACCTCTCACGCTTTCACAGGCGATTCATTTCTTGAAGAACATGTTCAAAACGGTGACTGTCATTTCTGAGGTCAGGGAGGCCCTATTTCTACAGCTCCTGCCTGACGCTGGTGCTGCTGGGCCATGGACCCCAGTTGGAGGCTTTCACTGTTCATGGCCCACAGATCACACCTCGAGAGACAGTGCTATGTTGTTACTGCACGCGAGGACATTCATGTCTCAATCCAGGGATTCTTAAACTTCTCTAGATTGTGGGCCCTATGTCATCAGGGTAATTTCAGAGTGTTTTTTCTCTTTCTTTCTTTCCTTTTTTTTTTTTTTTTTTTTTTTTTTTAAATTAAGAACATACTTCGTATGGATACATCGTGTTGGTTCTATCATTTCTTTCGCTGCCTCCAGTCCACTGAGGGCCCACCTCAGTGGAGTTGCTGGTATTCCCCATGCGGCTGCCGGTTATGCGTTGTAAGAGCAGCAGTCAGTCATTGGGGGTGGGTGTTTATATTCTCTTTTAAGCATTTGCTTTCTATGGATTCCTGTCGGGAGAGGATTCCTACGCTCAAGTGGGAAATCTTTCACCTACATCTTATTTGGTCATGAAAACCAGTAGGGACTTAATACACTTATTATATCCTTATTTAAAATAAATGAATGAATAATGAATGAATAATGATTAACTACAGAGCATATATACACACATACATATGTATATATACATATATATATATATTTTTTTTTTTTTCTCTCAATTTGACTTAGAAGGACCTTATTGCTAATTGGCCCCCAGAGCTGACTGATCGTAAGCCCTCCTACATCCCAATAAATAGCAAGAGAAGGCAGAGTGACCCATTATCCCATTCGCCAGGCTTTGTGGGCATGACATTGAGTGGGAAAGGAGGGGCAGTCTCAAGCTGCCTGGTGTGAGTCTACAGCGAGAGGAGATGCGGACAAAGGTGCCTGAGCCCCCTAAGGTCCAGGCGCCCTGACTCTTGCCCTCATGGCTGGCATTTTCTGCCACATCGGCACTTTGTACATTTCAAAAGCCCATCTGTGCCCACAAAGGAGTGACTTCCTGTGTGCAGGGGCGGCCCTGGGAGGCTGGGTCTCTCTATAAGAGCCCTTTTTGGGTTATGAGCCTTTGAAGACATCTGCAGGGAGGGGATAATTCATCCCAGAGAAATGGCTGTCTTTGCCACGCAAACCAGAGACTAGGAATGGAAATGAAATTTCTAATTACACGGGGCCCATTTTCAGAGCCACCTGCCGGCTAGGGCACCTCACGGAGCCGCTTCCACGGGGAGAAGGGCTGGGGAATGGGCTTGGCCTCTGAGGTCTGGCTGCTGGGAGGCCGCCTGGGTCAGGGCGTGAACTGCCGTCTTCAAAGAGCTCTTGCAGCTGCGTCCAGCTGCGTCTGCAGGTAACTGATGCTAGGAGAGGTCTTCTCTGAACTTAGCAGCGATGCCTTCCTGCTGCCGAGAGCGCTCCCCGGACTTGGGACCCGTCTTCTATTTTGCCTCTCAGTGTTCCAAGCTGCTGCTGCACGCTTAAGCTTCTGGGCTGAACACTGGCCGCCAGCGCGCTAACCGGAAGCACTGCTCCATCCCCTTCCTGGCAGTTCCTCAAGCTCACTCTGCATTTAGACAGATCGAGATCCGTGATACCTGCTCCCCTCTGTCTTGGGTTGGGCTCCCCAGAAGGAGATGCAGGGATGGAGGATGTGATGCAAGATGTTTGTATGGGATGGACCCTGTAAAAGGCAGAGGTAGAGTAAGATTGGGCAGAAGGAAAAGTCAGATTGTGATACAGCTCCATCAGAGAGAGGGCCAACCCGGCAGCAGGCTGTGGAATGATTACTGATCATTATTGGCTGGGGTGATTACTGGTGTGATTGTCACTGGAGTCCTCTTAGGTTCACAATGGCTGGGGCTTGATAGTCTTGCTTTGTCCAGTCACTGGCTTCTGAAGTAAGTCTGCAGCTGAGAGGGACCCTGTTCTCCACCTCCCCCAGTCTTCCTCACTTTGTTCCATTCTCTTGTCTAGGCACTATATGCGTGTCCCCAACTGTTGAGCCAAAAGGGTCCAGAGGTGTTGGTATATGTGTGCCCATGGGTGCTTGTGAAATAACAGAGAGTTGACTATTGGGGTCTGTCTTTTAAAATATTTATTTATTTATGAGAGAGAGAGAGAAAGAAGGAGAGAAAGAGAGAGAGAGAGAGAGAGAGAGAGAGAGGGAATGAAAAGAACCACGGCCTCTTGCCATTGTAAATGAACTCCAGATGCATGTGCCACCGTGCGCATCTAGCTTTACATAGGTATTGGTGAATTGAACCCAGATCACTAGATTTGGTAGATAAGTGCCTTTAACTACTTAGCCATCTCTTTACCCACCTGGGATCTGTCTTTTAACTGTACCCTGCAGATGGAAATGAGCAAATACATGATGGCACTCAGGACAGCACACTCTCACGTCTACCCTAGTCTGCCTTTAACCCATTTGGCCTTAGGAATGTAAATCACTTTTTCTTTTCTTTTTTTTTTTTTTTTTGGTTTTTCGAGGTAGGGTCTCACTCTAGCCCAGGCTGACCTGGAATTCACTATGGAGTCTCAGGGTGGCCTCGAACTCACGGCGATCCTCCTACCTCTGCCTCCCGAGTGCTGGGATTAAAGGCGTGCGCCACCACGCCCGGCTCACTTTTTCAATTATATTCATAATTTGTGTTCATGTACATAGACAAGGCTAATGATCACAAATACCCAGCAGGGCTTAAGATATTTTTAAGCGAAAAATTACAAACACATGCAAAAACTCATACAATAGGAGTGAGCTCAGTGTAATGAACTTCCATGTACAGTCATCTGCCTTCAGCCGTTACCACCTCAGGGCTACTCCGGTTCCAGCTATGTCCTGCCAGTACTACTGGAAAGTTGGGAAGCAACAGATTCCGAAGCCTTGCATTTTATCTAATAGCATTCCAGCTGCATCTCAAGAACGTAAGGGCTTCCTTAAACAGCACAGCCACAATATGCCTACTTGTGGCAGATCAAGTGAGCTAATTAAGATAGAGCACTTACCATAACATTTGACACTAGAAATGTTAGTCCTATCAGAACACACCCTCTTTGGAGATAATTCATGAAAGAAGGGTAATTGGACTTACCTCTGCTAGGCGAGTGGTATTAAATGTGTGGCGTGGAGGCTGCCCTTCCCCATTTCCACTGTAATAGGCATCACTATTCACTCACAAGGTGGTGCAGTCAGGTTCTCATTGCTGGCAGAAATCACCCGACCAAGAGGAGTTTTTGGGGAAAAAAGTGTTTATTTCGGCTTACAGACATGAGGGGAAGCTCCATGATGGCAAAGGAAAACAATGACATGAGCAGAGGGTGGACATCACCCCCTGGACAACATAAGGTGGGCAATAGCAACAGAAGAGTGTGCCAAACATTGGCATGGGGAAACTGGCTATAATACCCATAAGCCTGCCCCCAATAATACACTGCCTCCAGGAGGCTTTAATTTCCAATTGCCATCAGCTGGGGAGACTAGCATTCAGAATACCTAAGTTTATGGGGGACACCTGAATCAAACCACCACATTCTGCCTGTGGGCCCCATAAACTGATAACCATACATGATATACAATACAATGCATTCATCCAACTTTAAAAGTCCCCTTAGTTCTTATCAATCCTAATGATGCTCAAACATTCCCATAGTCTGAGATCTTTTAACTGAGCCATAATACCAAAAATATCTCCCCAAAACCCATAATAGCACAGAATAAACACTCACACTGCAAAAGATGGCATTGGGCATAGCAAAGAAATATTCAACCAATACAAGATTTAAATAGAGCAAACATCAAACTCTGTAGCTCCAAGTTCAACAACTCTAGCCAGTGACATATCTCCTAGTCTGATAATCCTAACCAGCAACAAAACTCTGGAGTTCCAATTCTGCCCTCCAGGTAGGCTACTCACAGTCCGGGAAAACCTCATCAGGAGCTGGAAGCTTTCCTTAGCGGTCATCTCGTGGTCCTGGCACCTCCACTGAGTCTCCACTGCAACCCACCATTCATCCTTACAGCTCCATTGGGTCTCCATGCAGGCATCCAGTAAACCTGCTTCACACTGGCCATGGCCGTTTCCAAAACACAAGATGGCATTGCAAACTCAATGACCCTCTCTTTCCTGCATTTCTTATACTCCACAATACCAGGTAGGGTGCCAATTTGTTAATCTTTGAGTATTCAGGCCCCTTCAAAAGAGTCTGCATTCTTCCTGTTGCCCCAGTGCAGGCCAGCTGGCCTAATCTCAATAGTTGTAATCTCTCATTTAGTTGCAGCTGAATGGGTAGCAGTTGGGGCGCAAAGATTTCTTTCTATGCTATATCCTTCTGCACACACCAGTCCGTTTCTATGTACTGCAACCCTGCAGCAAGGCTCTCACACAAACTGCTTCTAGCCCAGTCCAGACAAAGCTCCTTTTCACCCTCATAAGCCAAACCTCACAGTCTATAGTTCTTATTGCATTTAGGTCTTGCAACTCTGACCAGAAAAATCCATCAAGCTGTACTTACAGCACTGCAAGGTGTCTCATAGGCCAAAGTTTCAAATTCATCCACAGTCCTCTTGAAAACCAGCTCCAAAAGGTCAAGGCTACACAGTCAGTTGTCTAGCAGCAAATGACACCACTCCTCAGTATCAACATTACTGTTGCAGTCAGGTTCTCATTGCTGGCAGAAATCACCTGACCAAGAGCAGCTTGTGGGAAAAATGGGTTTATTTTGGCTTACAGACTCAAGGGGAAGCTCCATCATGGCAGGGGAAAATGATGGCATGAGCAGAGGGTGGACATCACCCCCTGGCCAACATAAGGTGGACAATAGCAACAGGAGAGTGTGCCAAACACTGGCAAGGGGAAACTGGTTATAATACCCATAAGCCTGCCTCCAACAAGACACTGCCTCCAGGAGGCTTTAGTTTCCAGTTGCCATCCGCTGGGGAGACTAGCATTCAGAACACCTACGTTTATGGGGGACACCTGAATCAAGCCACTACACACGGAGGTATTCTGCAACAAGGCATCCCAGGCCATCACCACACAACAACTGGGTTTGCCTATAAGATGAAGATAATTTGGCCATGTTGTCTAGTAGTTTGATGCACGTATGTAGCCTTGCTTCTTTCTAGAACATATGATAATGGCTCAGGGTCTAGGCCATGCTGTTATGGTATATCAACTAGGCCTAGATCTCTTTCACCATTTGCAATGTGTAAAGGGGGGATGCAGTCTTCCATTAGGAAAAGACAAGTGAGGAGCTGGAGAAATTGCTTAGTGGTTAAGGTGCTTGCCTGCAAGGCCTAAGAACCCAGGTTCAATGTCCCAGCACCCATGTAAGCCAGATGCATAAGGCGGTGCATGTGTCTGGAGTTTGTTTGCAGTGGCCGGAGGCCCTGGGGAACCCACTCTCTCTGTCTGTGTCTCTTTTCTCTATCTCTCTCTGCTTGCAAATAAATAATAAAATAAAAAATGGAAAATTAGTGAGGAATTCCTGAGATGTTCAACCCTGGCATTCCAACATCTACCTTGTAGCATTGCTTTCTTTCATTCTTTGTTTTCTCCTACTATTGTATCACTGAAGCTCTTTGTACTTCCTTCCCCAGATAGTCACGTGCTTATTCTCCATCTTCTCTAGCATTCATCACGTGGTTACTTTCTCTTGTCTAGACAACACAGTTGTGTCTTTAATTGTTGAGCTAAAGGAGCTAGAGGTGTTGGCCCGTGTGTGTGTGTGTGTGTGTGTGTGTGTGTTTGTGTATGTGAAGTAACTGAGCATGTGTACAAACCCCACAGTTTATATGGTATATGATTGACTGATAAAGCTTACATATATTAAAGACTTAAAACATGATATATTAACATATGCATGTGGTATACCATAATTAGCAAACTTGACCTAATATATTCATCATCTTACCAAGTTACTTTTAAAAGTTATTATATTGTGTGTGCATAGATGAGCTCTCTCTCTCTCTCTCTGTATATGTATGTGTATATATATATATATATGAATGTGTGTACATATGAGTGTGGAGGACAGGGATTGATGTTGGGAGTCTTCCTCAGTTGCTTTCCACCTTATTCTTTGAGAAAGAGTCTCTCACTGAACCTGGAGCTCATTGATTCGGCTAGATTGGCTGGCCAGAAAGCTCAGTGGTTCCCTGTCTCCACCTCCCCCAGTGCTAGACTTAAAGGCATGCATCACCTTGATTGGCAATTTTTCATGGATGCTGGGGATCTGAACCAAGGTCCATATGCTTATGTGGCATGCACTTTATCTCCAACTCATCTCAACTCCTAAATTGTTTTTTAAGATACTGTCACTATGTAATCCAGGCTGTTATATAGCTTGTTATGTAGCTCAGGCTGGTCTCAAACTTGCAATGCCTTAGCCTTCGTCTCCTGAGAACTAGATTTACAGGTGTGTGCTACTCTATCTGGTCTCACATCATTTTTTTTTAATAAATAATGAGGACACACACACGCACACACACACATATATATTCTTAGCAAGTGTCAAGTACATAATACAATATTATTAGCAACAGACACCATACTATGCATTAAGTCTCTAGAACTTATTCATTTAATAAGTAGAAGGTTGCATCATTAGATCAATAGCTCTCCATTTTTCCCTCCCTCCTACCCTCAGTAACCACATTTTGACTCTTTTGGTTTCCATGTGCAAATGAGATCATGTAGCATTTATCTTTTTGTGTCTGGATTACTTTGCTTAGTATAATATTTTCCAAGTTCATTCACGTGACCCAACAATCTCACGTCTGGGTGTCTATACAACAGAAATACAACCACTATCTCAAAAGATAGTTTCACTCCAGTTTTCATTACAGTGTTATTTATAATAGTCAAAATATGAAACCAACTTAAATGTTTGCTGATGGATAAGTGAATTTGGAATGTCCAGTTATTTTAAAAATTGAGGATAAGGGCTGAAGAAATGGCTCAGTAGTTAAGGCACTTGCATGCAAAGCTTAAGGACCTGGGTTTGATTCCCCAGAACCTATGTAAAGCCAGGTGCACAAGGTTGCATGTGTCTGGAGTTTGCTTCCAGTGGCTATATGTCCTGGTGCACCCATTTTCTGTTTCCCTCTCTATCTGCCTCTTTCTCTCTCTCAAATAAATAAATAAACAATACCCTTATAAAATTTTAAAAGAACAAAGGTAATCTGAGAGAAGCAGTTATTAAACCTGGGTGGTGGGAATGGAGTTTTGTTATATTATTCTTTGTAGTTATATGAATATTTAAAACATTTCCCAATTTAAAAAAAGACAAATTTAATTAACTTTAATGGAATACATGCCCACAATTCAACAATAAAGAAAGTATAAAGCTGAAAGTAAAGTTCCTTGAATTTTCTCTATCCATAAATAACCCTAGAGCTATACATATTATGTCTAAAATCTAACAAAACTGTTATATTTTGTGACATACATATCTCAGTAATAAGAAACTGACATAAAATTATAGCTGTGCTTGGTTTACCAATGTAAGCCACCAATAGGGGACTTTTTCATTGTGCTCACATTCTCAGAGTTGTGCCAACATTGTAAGAGGGACATGATGTCTCTAAATAAAAATAATCAGGGCTGGAGAGACGGCTTAGTAGTTAAGGCATTTATCTGCAAAGCCTAAAGATCCATGTCTGACACTTCAGATACCACATAAGCCAGACACACAAGGTGACACAAGTGTGCAAGTTTGCACATGTTCACAAAGTGGCATATGTGTCTGAAGTTTGATTATAGTGGCTGAAGCCCTGGTGCACCAATTCTCTCTCTCTCGTTTTCTCTCTCATATTAAAAAAAAAAAAAAAGGCCAATCTGTTGGGCTTGCCTCAATAAAAATGATCATATACAATCATGGTCCTATATGAGGCTCATTGTTGACTGAAATTTGTGACGTGGCACATGGCTTTAGAGACAATTTAGTGGTCAAAGGGACAGATTCTTGACTCAAACTGAGCTCAAAAATTTGTCTGCATCGCTTATGAGATTCGGTTCCTCTTTGAACCTCAGTAATGACTATATACTACAAAATAAATTAATTCAGTAAATTATGTAGCATGTCTGATGCCTAGTGAGACTATAGTATAAGACAGTTATTCATGCCATCTTAGGTATAAAGCAGAGTACAAGTCAGGCATGGTGGTGCATGTCTGTAACTACAGCATTGGAAAAAACAAGGTCGAAGGATCATAGGTTCTATGTCAGCCTGAGCTACATAGTAAGACCTTTCAAAAAATAAACAAGGAAGAGAAAAGCTATTTTGAAAGACAGTGGAACTTTTCCTGGTGTCTGAACAGGAAAGTGTGGCATGCTAGATCAGAGGGACCCTTAGAGCAGAGAAACCACAGCTCTAGTTGAACTGAGCCTGTGGATCTGCTGCCAGTTCTTGGTGAAGTCCAAGTCCTGTGGCTCCATATATGTGGTGGTCTAATTCATATCCCCCCCCATAAATTTAGGTGTTCTGAATGCTAGGTTCCCAGTTGGTGACAATTTTGGAATTGGAGCCTCCTGGAGGTGGTGTATTACTGGGGGCAGGCTTATGGGTATTATAGCCAGTTCCCACCCCCAACCCCGCTAATGTTTGGCACACTCTCCTCCTGATGTTGTCCACCTGATGTTGTCCAGGAGGTGGTGGCCAGCCTCTGTGCATGCCATGTTTGCTCCTGTCATCATGGAACTTCCCCTCTAATCTGTAAGCCAAAATAAACTCTTTCCTTCCATAAACTGTGTTTGGTCAGGTACTTGCAGTGAGCAATGCAAAACTGACTGCAATATTATGTGAGTATTTTGATGACCTGCCACAGTATGGTCCTCCACCATTCTGTGATTGAAACTACTCAGAGCAGGCTTTTGTGACCCACCTTGGAAGGCTGAGTTTACTAAGTGAATGAGCAGAAAGGTAAGGGGCATCATGGGGATGATCTTTGGGGGGGGGATTATTACTCACCTGCCCCACACAGGGTGGAGTTCTCGGGCTATGAATAGCCCAGTCCTAGCTATTGGGAAGTGTCTGGCTTATAGCCAGCTTTACATATTTAAAAAATAATTAAATTTTTATTTTTTTATTTTGGAAAGAGAGAGGGGGGGGGAATTTGACATGCCAGGGCCTCAGCTACTGCAATTGAACTCCAGAAGCTAGTGCTTCCTACCTTGCCCTTGCCTCACCTTTGTGCATCTGGCTTATGTGGGATCTGGAGAGTTGAACATGGGTGCTTAGGCTTTGCAGGCAAGTGCTGTAACTGCTAAGCCATCTCTCCAGCCCTTGAAGTACATTTTGATCCTTCCTCTTACAATTGAAAAGATCACTGAATACTTCAGAAGGAAAATGTGCCATTTGGGAAAGACTCAGATATCACCATTTTTGTTTTCATTGCTGTTAATTCTGAAAACTGTCTCTTACAGAGACTATCAGGTTTACATATGCCCCTTTTAAGCAGTTTATTGTATCATCTAATAAAAAGCAAATTGAAATGTTCCATTAGGTCAGCACACAGATCCTGGTGAATGGATGAAGGTGCCAATGGCACCTGTGGTGGTTTGAGTTAGGTGTCCCTCATAGACTCCTGTGTTCTGAATGCTTGAACCCTAACTGGTAGTAATTCGGGAAGTAGAGCCTTGCTGGAGGAGGTGTGTTTTGGGGAGTGGGCTTATGGGTGTTATAGTCAGCTCGCCCTTGCCAGAACTCAGCTTACTTTTCTGCTGCTGCTTTTCATCTGCAGTGGCAGAGATGATGTCCAGCCTCTGCTTATGCCATGCTTTCCCCTGCCACCATGGGGTTCCCCTCAAGATTGTGAACTAAGATAAACAACCTTCCTCCCATGAGCTGATTTTGGTCAGGTGCTTTGTGCCAACAACAAGAAAGTCACTACAACAGCTGTCGAAGCCAATTTACTGGCCACCTGACAAGACCCCCTCATGGGTGAGTGGATAAGAATCCAGAAATGGCGTCTGAAAGGTGATGAGGAATCTGCAGTACAAATGGATTAAAAGTGTGAACCAGAAAGTTCCTGGGAGACTCAAGACCCATCAGAATGACAAGAAAAGAAAGCTGTCCAACACAAGATGAGTCACCTCTGTCGCACCCACAAGGCCCAAGAAATACTACAGAGGAAGTGACAGATTACATATGAATACTGCTCTCATGGTCAGCCCGAGTATCACCTCCATGGAAATAACAGCAACATTGAGGACACTCAGACTCACCAAAACAGGGCTGGGGAGATGGTACAGCCGTTAAAGGTGCTTGCTTGCAAAGCTTTATGGGCCTGGACTCAGTTCCCCAGCACCCACAGAAAGCCAGATGCACAAAGTGGCACATGCATCTGGAGTTTGTTTGCAGAGGCTGGAGACCCTGGTACACCCATACTCACTCTTTCTATGTCTGCCTCTCTCTCTCCTTCTCAGTAAATACATAAATAAAATTTAAAAACTCATCACAATATAAAATTATAGGCCGCTGAGAGACCAACACTAAAGGACACTTCTAACATACCCCCCAAACATCAGGGAACCTTGCAGAAGAGGGTGTGGAAACATGCTAAGAGCCATAGGGTGGGAAGATGTACTCTGAGGCACTGCCCCCTCCATAGTGACCGACTGGTGTATTCATGACCCTACAGTGAATGCCTCTAACCCCACTGAGGAGGACCCTCGGCAAAATGGGGGCATGGAGGAGAGGATATAGGAGTATAACTGGATGGAAATATGACCAATTTGCAATATGCTCATCTATTAAAATAAAAATTAAAATAAAATGTGAACCAACTATATATCCTAGAAGTAAAAGTTGAAGACCTTCTGCAAATGGCAACAGGATTGGCATGGGACTGAATGAGACACTTAGTCTTGTGCTCACTGTGGATTACAATGAGCACCCCTTCCCAGAACAAGCCCCGTGAGACAGTGAGCCAGGTTCCTCACGCTGCCCTGCAAATATGATGTTCCTGTCTGGAGGCCATGCAGTAGCTCACCCCTAAGTGGCCTCCTTTCCCGTGTTCTCTTGGCACTTACCTCTTCTGCATCCTTCGCACCATCACGTTTGTCTTTCTCTTCTGCTTTCCCCCTTCCCTATAGCAGCGTTTCCACTCTATGTCTGGTACCAAACAAGAGATGCTACCAGCTGTTTCTTACTCACGCCTTGTTCTGAATGAACTCTTTGAGGCAATTCTACAATTGGAGCTAGATTTAAATGTCTTGAAACTCAAATTCTTTGAATATCTTGATTTTAGGATATTATATTTAAAGACAGAGCATGGCTGGGAGTGGTGGCGCATGCCTTTAATCCCAGCACTCGGGAGGCAGAGGTAGGAGGATCACCATGAGTTCAAAGCCACCCTGAGACTACAGAGTTAATTCCAGGTCAGCCTGAACCAGAGTGAGACCCTACCTTGAAAAACAAAAACAAAAACAAAAACAAAAACAAACAAAACAAAAACAAAAAAAAAACCCAAAAAACAAAAACAAAACAAAACAAAACAAGACAGAACATGAAGTAAGACTTTCTTTTTGGTTTTTCAAGGTAGGGTCTCACTCTAACCCAGGCTGACCTGGAATTCACTATGGAGTCTCAGGGTGGCCTTGAACTCACAGTGATCCTCCTACCTCTGCCTCTTGAGTGCTAGGATTAAAGGTGTGCACCACCAAGCCCAGCTCAAGAAAGACGTTTTTAAGATCACATTAAACATAGGACTCCCTAAAGGCTAATATTTATCTAAAGATGACCTCTGATTGCTTGACAATCTGCTATGCTTTTTCATTGCACCCTTGTAGGAAGCCTGCGAGGCTGTCACTCATATTTCCATTTTATGGAGCTGGAAGCTGAAGCTCCAAGAGGTTAGGTAAAATGCCCATGGCACAACCAGTGCTCAAATGGTAGAGTCTGGATTGGGTTTCAGCTATCTAAACTTAGTCACTATATTCTCTTATTTCATCACCACAGGGGAAAAGAAAATGAATATTTCTGATGAAAACTCAGCAAACATTTAAGTTGATTTAGAAAAATGTAGCATTTGTGACCTACTAGATGCTGGGCAGTATTATGTGTATTGTCCCATAAAATCTTGAGCACAACTGAGGGTAATAGCATGTCTATTTCGTAACTGAGGAACAGAGAGGTTAAGCAATTTGCTCAAGCATATACAGTGGCTGTTTTTGACAGGATTTCAAAGCTTCAATCCTTCTTAGTGATTCTATAGAAACCCTTCTACTTTCCGCAGTATAGTTTTTTTTTCCCTGAAAACTCACTTTCTCATGATATCTTCTAGTGTCCACATGTCCTAGAAGACACCCAGAAGATGCTGCTGGGTGAGACAGAGAGTGTTGCAAAGGGGAGATGGTGTTCTCCTCCGCTCTTTTCTCAGGCTGGCCCTTCTTGATTAAGGCCATGGTTACAGTGACCCCACTGGGGCACACTCTAGTCTTCCCAGAGAGTAATGTTCTGCTCAGAGGTGATAGAAAGCTCTGTGGCTGGCCCAGCTGAGGTATCGGAGAAAGATCCATCACCCCTGAGTGATCGGTGACCCACAGGTACCGCGTGTGGAACCTAATGACCAGTCACTCAATTACCAGCTCGGTGACATGTTTATAAGGGTGAACTTTAGAGTGCTATTAGTGAGCAGACAGATGAACTATAACTGTGCCTGCAGGGCAGGACTCACCCAGCCTCACTGCCTCTGTGGACCTATTACCCAGTAATTAGGGAGGTTTTAAGTAGAAAGTAAGGAGCTAAATTATTGCTTATATTATTGTCACACTTGTCACAGTGGAAGTGCAGCTTTGGGGAAAGAAGGAAGGAATGGAGGAAGGAAGGTAGAGGAGAGGATGGTAGGAGAGAGGGAAAAAGAGAGAAAGGGAAGAAATGAGAGAGAAGGCTTTGAAAAACTGAAGTCTGAGATAAGAGCTTTATTCATTTTTTTTCCCCTCAACCTTCTGTAACGTGGGTGACCAGTGAGAGATGGAAGAGTCACTGTGCCCGAATCATCTGCTTGGGCCATCAGGAAGATGTAGTAAGATCAAATACAATAATAGTCACCAATAACCACTTATGTACTATGAGCCTGGAACTTTGCTGGGAATTACCCAAGTCTCTGCTTGTCTGATCTCTCCACTGTAGTCAGTGTGGCTAACATAACAATTAAGTGAGAACACTGGACCACCTTTGTGTAGCTTTGCAATAGCTGGGGTGGCCTGCCTGATGCTAAGGTCCAGCCTCCCGAACCTTCATGATGTAGATCTGTGAAGTTTTCGCAATGCTGGGTTGTACCAAATCCACCTCTTCCACAGAGCAGAGGATGCTCTGGGTGTATTCTTCTGATACTCATGACTCACAGACTTTACACAATTACTTTCTCTCCAGAGGAAAAACTGGCAACTGCTATTAAATTTTACTGTGTGTGTTTAAATTTGACTTGCATTATGAAAAATATTAGGCTTGGAGGGTAGCATTGTACAGTAGACCTTTCTGTGCCCCTTGTTTGGTTTTGAAAAATTCATAACTACTGACACTGTTGTTTCTTCTTCCTGTAATATTTTTAATCAAGCCCCATTTCATCTTTAAATATGTCAGTACCAAATATAGAGGTTACCTTTAAAAGACAGTGATGATACTTTGAGATTATCACCTTCCAAATAATAATTATTTTTCAACTAGTTTTAAGTTCCTAATTTTATTTTATAACTTTAGAGATAATTTTTTGTATTTATTTATTTATTTATTTGAGAGAGAGAGGGAGAGAAAGGAAGAGGGAGGAAGTGAGAAAGAGAGAAAGAGATAGAGAGAGAGTGAGGGAGAGAATGGGCACACCAGGGCCTCCAGCCCCTGTAAATGAAATCCAGACGTAAGTGCCACCATGTGCAGCTGGCTTACATGGGTACTAGGTAATCAAACCTGGGTTCTTAGCTTTTGCAGGCAAGCACCTTAACTGCTAATCAATCTTTCCAGCCAAGAGATAATTTTTTTGAAAAATAAATGATGAAATTGATATACAATTTAGGACACAAAGTCCAGACATTGCAAGTAACTGTATTTAAAATTGAGCACAGAGCTGAATATTTATTTAGCATGAAAGAATAAATCATAATTTATTTAGAATGAAAGATTAACTCATTCCTAAAGTAATGAACTTTTAAAATATTACTTTTAAAGCCGGGTATAGTGGTGCACAGCTTTAATCCCAGCACTCGTGAGGCAAAGGTAGGAGGATCGCCGTGAGTTCGAGGCTACCCTGAGACTCCATAGTGAATTCCAGGTCAGCTTGGGCTAGAGTGAGACCCTACCTTGAAAAGCCAAAAAAATATATATATTACTTTTAAGTTACTTTTAATCTATATTGTTCCTTAATATTCATTTATGGAAATAGTTCCTACCATAAAAATTTTCTACCATCTGTGTCATGTTTTTCTTTCTTTCTTTCTTTCTTTCTTTCTTTCTTTCTTTCTTTCTTTCTTTCTTTCTTTCTTCTGAGACAGTCTCTCGCTCTGTAGGCCAGCATGGTCGGGAACTCACTAGGTGGTCATGGCTGGCCTCAAACTTATGAAGACCTCTTGCCTCAGTCTCCTGAGTGGTAGGATTATAGGTCTGAGTCACCATGCCCACCTTGTCTGACCCTCAGTGGGTGAATCTGTGGCTTAACATGTCCTTTGACCCTGGTAGGTGTGGTTCACATGATGTATCTACTGCTTAAGGACATGGGTTTTGAATAGATTTGATTTTGACCCCGTGTTGGCCTGAGTTAGAGCTCTGCCTCTGGCTGGGCTCCAAGCAGAGAGTTACCTAGAGTTGGTCCAGGCAATGCATGACACTCCCTCAAGAATTGATCCCAGTCAAGATGTTGTACCTGTGTTGACAGAAACACGGACATGGAGCAGATCTAAATGGGAGACTCTTTCACAAGCCAGCGTTCTTACTGGATAGTGAGGTCCTGGTTTTGTTCTTGTGGAGTTGTGGAGTTTGGATGAGCATATTAAGATGGGGCATGGGATCTCTGATCTTATTGGAAAAAACAGCTGCCCAACCTCAGCCTCTTCAGAAAGCTAAGCTACCATCTGTATCCTTTCCTGAAGCATTTTATTAATCGCTTTATCCGTATTTCTTTTCACCTCAGACTTCAAACTTTGATTTCCTCTGGTATTTATAGCGGCATCTGTGGCTTCTCAAAGTCCAAAAGTCAAGCTTTAGGAGGAAGATATTTTCATAGAGCCTGGCTAGATATTTGCAATTCACCAGTGGGCCATCGACTTTAATGAAATGAAGCCAAAGGGAAACCAAACCTTGTTTTCTTGACATTGCTTTTCCTTGCATGAGAGGAGAGCGCACTGAACAATTTCAACTTAATGTCTCTTCTCCTTTAGTTATTCAGACCCAGTCACTAAATATCAAACTCCTACTATGAGCCAGACCATGTACTAGCTAAGACGGTACAACAAAACCAGATGTGGTCCCTCCCATCTTCCTGTAGCCCTCCAAGGTGAAAGGGAGATTGAGGTGAAATAGTTTTAAAATCACTTGTGAGCTTGGGTTAGGATAGGGGATTTGACACAGTGAGGGAAGGCATTCAGAGGTCAAGGATCTGGAGGAGTTAGTGAAACAAGTTCTATGGCAGTAGGAGGGAATCCCCCCCCACCTCCTCCTCCATGGGACACAGCCTGAGTGAAATCTGGTCAATGGGAGGACAGTATGAACATGAGGTAAGTTAAGGAAGGTAGAAGGGCTGAAGAAGACTGGATGAATAGGGCACAATGGGTCATGGCTAGGCAGGGCCCGGAAAGCCATTCTGACGTGGATTTATACAGAAGCTAATGACATCTAAACAGGACTTCTCGCTTGCACAGGGCCCTTCCAAGGTCCTGGGCTCAAGAATGCTATTCATCCAAACAGTCTGTAAGCTTATTTGTTGCCCAAGGAGACTTTTTAAAGTGCTCCGAAATCTCCAAGCTCATCTATAGAATAAACTTTGTAACAGATTTCTCAACAACCTTAGAGATGTAGGTGGCATTGTCAGTAAGGAAGCGGGGGAGCTTTGAGCAAGTCTTTACTGCTCTGCGCCAGATGGAAGACAGCTCCTTTTCTTTCTTTGGGAAATGACATTGTTAGCTTATTTATTATCATATGAAGAGGCCAAAACAATTTGCAGCCAACCAAAGGTAAGAGAATTAAAAAAAATATTTTATTTATTTATTTATTTATTTATTTATTTATTTATTTATTTATGAAGCGAGGGGAGAGTGCCAGGGCCTCCAGCCACTACAAACGAACTCCAGACGCACACACCACCTTGTGCATCTGGCTTTATGTGGATACTGGAGAACTGAATCTGGATCGCTTGGCTTTGCAGGCAAGTGACTTAACTGCTAAGCCATCTCTCCAGACCAAGGTAGGAGAATTGTATAGAGTCTTATTAGTGTGCTCCATGGTAAAATATCATATTCTCACAGCTTTGTGTCCAGTTTTAAATACAAACTTTTGTGTTCTTAACTGATCTGCCACTGTTGGTCTTGGGCCATTGTTGAGTCCTCCCTCTGAAATAACAGTCCTCCATAGGCCTCTCCATCTCTTGGTAGTAGTGGATTATATCAAGACCCTGGAAGTGGTGGTTTCTTTTCTTGGTTTTCAGCACTAGGTGGGTTCAGTCATGTGGAGGTGAGGGGAGACATGGTGGATACATGCTGGGACTCAGGGCCGTTCATCCTCATATCAGATCTTCACAGTCTAAAGTGAAGCAGATAAGAGCCTGTGAAGGGTCAGTGGGAAGACGGGGATTGACTCAGGTCACAGCGTACGTCGTGAAATGGAGACATCCCTATAGTGCAGCAAGAAATGCAAAGCAGGGGACACCCACAAAGTTGTCAATAGGGACACACAGCTTTACTTTTTTTAGTGGAACATTTATAAATCTGGTGCATAAGCATATATATGTCCTGTCATTAGGAAATTGTATGTATTGGTGACTGCGGTCAATGGTCACAATTAGGAGTTATTTCTTTTTTTAAATTTTTTTATTTAAAAAATATTTTATTTATTTATTTGACAGATAAAGAGGGAAAGAGAGAGAGAGAGAGAGAGAGAGAGGGAGAGAGAGGGAGAGAGAGAGAGAGAGAATGGGCACACCAGGGCCTCCAGCCACTGCAAATGAACTCCAGATGCTTGCACCCACTTGTACATCTGGATTACGTAGGTCCTGGGGGAATCGAACCTAGGTCCTTTGGCTTTGCAGGCAAACACCTTAATCACTGAGCCCTCCCTCCAGCCCAGGAGTTATTTATTTTTTAATATTTTATTTATTTATTTGAGAGAGAGGAGAAGACAGAGAGAGAGAGAGAGAGAGAGAGAGAGAGAGAGAGAGAGAGAGACAATGGGCGTACAAGGGGCTCTAGCCACTGCAAAAGAACTCCAGATGCATGCACCACCTTGTACATCAGGCTTACATGGGTACTGGGGAACCTAACCTGGGTCCTCAGGCTTCGCAAGCATGCACCTTAGCTGCTAAGCCATCTCTTTAGCCCCAAGTTATTTCTTTTAACAAGTAGAACCATTATGTGACACTTTCTTCTGAGAAAAACTATTGCCATCTTTATTTGAAGTGGCTGCAATCACTAATGAGAGATCTTAATATTGAGCCTGTTGATGTTCCCTTATGAAGGAGGGGAGAGTGAAAGGTCTTATGATGTTCCCTTGAGATCTCAGGTGCCCCTGTGGCAGCTGTATATGATGATAAACAAGGTCTTGTGGCCTGGGGACTGGAGAATAGAGTATGCAGAAGATGGAAGATCAAAGGATGGGAAGCTTCATCAGTGAGGCTATGGAGAGGGAATTATCCACGCCAGATGAGACATTTCAATGCCGTGGGTGACTCATAGGAACATGGAAACCCCAAAGCAGCCATATATCTTCCCTAGAAGAACCTCCGAAGGGTATTTTACCCCAGTCACGCATAAATACTCCTGTACACACACTAACATGTACAGATACACACTCACAGTTGCATATCACTTCAGGACCCCCAGTGTCTAATGTCAGGACCCTTTCCCTACATGGTGAACAGGAGAGACACCTGGTTCTTGCAGAGTTTTTAATGCCTTTTCTTCCACTCTGTTGGCTTATTAACTAATTTCTGCTTGTTAAGTCCTCAGGAAATACCAAGCGCTTGTTCAATGCTAAATATGGTTATTAGTGAAGATTTGATTTTTAGAGCAGAGCCAGGGAGTCCTAGAATCAGCAAGTAACAGTTGTGTGGGTGGCTGGTAGCCGGCAGGCATGTCTTGGTGTATAATCAAACTCTGCGTGGTTCTCAAAGGCACTTCAGCTCGCTGCTTGCTACATCTGTCCTTATGAGGAGTTTGTGTATTTTCAGGGCAAAGGATCCATTACTAACTGATTGAGTGTTTGAAGCACCCCGTGTTTCATTTTTCAGAGTCTGTTGCTGGGTACATTTCTTCTGTCCCCTCATTCATTATCCCAACCTCACAGCAGAATATCTGAATTGCTTTACTGTCACCCCCAAATGTTTCTATCACACATTATCTCTTCTGTGACTGTGTGTGCACATATATCCACGTGCATTTTGGAGACTGTCATCAGAGTCTTTCTCAGTTGCTCCCCAGCTTATTCTTTGAGACAGGGTCTCTCACGGAATTTGGAGGTCACCAATCTGGCTAGGCTAGATAGTCTATGAACCCCAGGCATTCCCTATTTCCATTTCCCCACTGCTGGGATTATAGGCATACAGCGCCACGCCCAGGTTTTATGTGGCTTCCCAGGTCCAAATTCAGGTTCTCATGCGTGTGGGGTAAGCACTTTTCACACGGAACTATCTCCCCAGCCCCTGTGTCTCTTGCTTGACCTCAGCTCTTTGAGGATGTGTGATCCTCCAGAGTGGACTTCCTGCTCACGTGGCCTGGGCAGCCGTGCAAGTGCCTGTACCTGAAAGAGTCTCTCTCTGTCGGGTCTGATGCTCCCTTGTCACCCTTTTAAATTTCTGAAGAGCTTTCTAACAAGGGATCATTTATTTTCAGTTTACTTTTGGTCCCCCAAATTATGTAGTCAACCCTGTCCTTTCAACTGAATATTTGAATATCCTCCACTTGTGCTTGCATTGTCTCAGAGCCCTCCCTCCACTTATAATACCCTGTCTTTGGGCACTGATTGACACTCTGTGCTGATTGACATCTTTCAGTCTATAACATGCTCATCCCAAAGAACTGAACAAAATTCTTTCAGCCTATGTAGTAACTTTCATTTCTACATAGGGAATTTGAGATTGTAAAGGACAGAAACTCAACTCCAATGAGCTTAAGTGAAAGAAGAAAATTTACTGTATTACATAATCAAATTGTGGAAGAGATAGGAATGAACCTGACCATATGGACAACTGGATTCTCAGACATGACCATTATACTATTTTTTATTTTTACTTTAGAGAGACTGAGAAAGAGAGAGAGAGAGAGAGACAGAGAGAGAGACAGAGAGATTGAGAAACATGGAGAAAATTGGCATGCCAGGGCCTCAGCCACTGCAATAGTGTCATGATCTTTCCCTCCTATTATGATGGTCTTGTGTAGGTAGTGTCAGGCACTGTGAGGTCATGGATATCCAGGCTATTTTATGTCTGGGGGAGCACGTTGTAAGGGGTCCTACCCTTCCTTTAGCTCTTATATTCTTTTCCCCCACCTCTTCCACAATGGACCCTGAGCCTTGGAAGGTGTGATAGAGATATTGCAGTGCTGAGCACTCCTCTGTCACTTCTTCTCAGCACCATGATGCCTTCTGAGTCACCCCAAGGTCACTCGTGGCTCTAAACTTTTATCAGTCTTACGAAATATGTTTATGGTGCATTCATGGTTTATTATTGTCTCCTTGTTGACTCACATACACAGGGGTGGGGGCTGATTTTGCTCTCCTGGCTGCTGGAGCCATGGAATTCCAGCTTTGGGTCAACATGGGGCAGGGGAGGATTTTCTGGCTCTGGCCACGAGATAAAGATGGGGAGAGAGTCAAGATGGAGGATGATTTACACTGACCCTTTTCTTTTTGTGCTCAGTGCATTTTTGGCAAACAGAAGGCTGCTCCCTTGGTGTTCCATTTCTTCCTTCTCATACAGGCAGTTAAGGATTGCAGACAGCTGGCTGCCAAGAACTTGGATTCTTTGTGGGTGATTCTTTGGTATTAAGATCTTCAAGGGCTGGAGAGATAGCTTAATGGTTAAGGTGCTTGCCTGCAAAGCCAGAGGACCTTGGCTGGATTCCTCAGGACCCACATATGCCAGATGAACAAGGTGGCGTATGTGTCTGGAGTTTTTTTTTTCTTTATTTTGCAGTGGCTAGAGGCCCTGACATGCCCATTCTCTCTCTCTCTCAAATAAATAAATAAAAATAAGATATAAAAAATGTCAACAATTTGTTTATCTCTCCATTCTACTCCCTTTCTCCCTTTCACGTTCTCTCAACCTCATCAGAGTCGTTATTTGCAAAGCATTTACAACAAGCCAGGCACTTTACTAAGTGCGATGGCTGTATGAAGCTAGTGTCCATATTGTCCCCATTACATAGATGAAAAACAAATAACTGAAAGTCAGACAGGGTTAGTGATTAGCTTATGATCACACTACTCAGAAGGTATAGACAAGGGATGATGTGGCAATGCACAATCCTAGGAATTAATCCCCCAAATTGAAACATGGGGAAACAGTTAAAAAAACCCAGTGATATTATTACCACTTGGAGACTCCCCTAGTTATCTTGCTTTTCCAAAATGTTATGAACATATTTCATCTGCATTCTAGGGTAACTATTATCTATGCATATATATCTTTTTGCATCTATATTTTTAAGATTAAAATAGAATACTCCAAACTCTAATTTTTGTGTGTCTGTGTATAGTGTGTCTGCAAGTGGCATGTGTGTAAGTGCATGTGTGTGTGTAGGCTAGAAGTAGACGCTGGGTGTGTTCCTCAGTTGCTCTGTACTTTATTGGTTTTTTTCTTGAGATAGGGTCTTTTCACTGAACGTAAAGGTCACCAATATGGCTGGACAAGCTAGCTAGTGAGCCCCAGCAATCTGCTTGTCTGTGCCTTGCCAGCTCTGGGATTTTAGGGCTCATGTCGCCACCCCTGGTATTTTTTACACGAGTTCCAAGAATTGAAAGTCAGGTACTCATGCTTGTGTTTTGTTTGTTATTTTCAAGGTAGGGTCTCACTGTAGCCCAGGCTAACCTGGAATTCACTGTGTACTCTCAGGGTGGCCTCGAACTCACAGCGATCCTCCTACCTCTGTCCCTTAAACACTGGGATTAGACGTATGCCAACATGCCAGGCTTCTCATGCTTTTGTGGCAAGCATTTTCCTCACGGGTCCATCTCTAAACCCCTCCAAACTCTAATTTTGATCTAATTCCTTCCAGTCCCCAGCACAACAGGTTAGGAATGTGTCTTCACATGCTAATGAAGTCTTCTTTCTGAACATGTTTTAGTGGCCAATTATATTCCATGTGGCAGGAAGAAATTCCATGTGGACTTTGATTAGAATCATCTTAGTTTACAGATTGCCTTAGAAATGACCGCTGATATCCCTCTGGAAAGGTGGGAAAGACCCAGACATCTTTGCAGGCAGGCTCCAGCTTGGCAAGAAACTCACGGATGCAAGAGGAAGGTTCTCTTCACAGCTGGCATTGCTTGGAAACTGCTTATCCAAGGATCATGCCTCTCTTTTCCTCACGGTGTTTGGGGCCATGGGAGGCTCATCTGCCCCTTCTGAGGTGGCATCTCATGTCCTTGTAGAGGGAGGTCACTCACTGTGGGTTAGTGGGAACTTCGTGTTTGCTGCATAGGACCATATGATAGCATGCAAAACTGTAGATTCAGACTGGGGCATGTTACATATTCAGCTCTGCAAAGCCTTCATGGTTTGTGGTATTTGCCATTCCCATAGGTGTAAACAGTCTGACCATGGCCAGTATACTGTCATTGAGTTAGAAGTTGGAAGAGATACATGGTAACATACCTTTATATAGTGTTCTCATGGGATATTATAAATGCAAACAACTTGAGAAGAACAAGAGGAGTAACTTGCTACTGTAATTAGGAAGCATGACCTTTAAATTTTTACCTTTTGTAAAATAACAAATTTAATCACAAATTTATATAGCTTGGTTTTATTAATAGTTGTACTCCACAATTGGTTTGTAAAATTTTGATAATTTAAGAATTAGCTTCTACAAACTAATATGAACACATCAAAAAATCAGACAGGCAGGACTGGAGATATGACTCAGTATTAAGGTGCTTGCCTGAAAAGTCTAAGGACACAGGTTCGATTCCCCAGTATCCACATTTTCAGTGGCTAGAGGCCCTGGTGTGCCCATTCTCTTTCTCAAATAAATAATTAAATATTAAAAAAGAAATCTGGTGGTAAGACCCTATTGCTGAAGACTCCATATGATTGGGCTGCAAGGCCACTGAGAAATCCTGCTGGAGCTGAGCTGATAAACTCTTCCATGTAGACCAGCTGACAGAAAGCTGGAAAAAGCCATGCTGCATGCAGTTCAATGGGAGAGAGAAAAATCAGCAGTGAAGATACCCAACAATGGACACTGCAAGCCTTATATTTTGCCAGCCAGGCCAAATGAACTGACAGTTTGCAATAGTGGCACATCTGTCATGGTGGAAACCAACTGCCCTCTAATTGGACTGGAGGCCTGCTCCATGGGAGGGAATACATCCCTGATATTGGAAACCCACAACAGGGGTAGTCATGAGCCCTAGGGGTGTAACGTCTGCTGCTGTCTAGCTAAATTTATATACTATTCTCATCAAACTGCCCAGTAAGCACTTCTCTTAATCTTCATACCCATATTTTAATGCTACTCTCTCTTTTGGTAGAGAACCTTCTCTTTTCAGATGGCAGTGGCCTTGGGATGACTCAGAAGGCATCATGGTGCTGGGAAGAAGTGACAGAGGAATATTCAGCATTGCAATATCTCTATCTCACCTTCCAAGGTTCAGGGTCCATTGTGGAAGAGGTGGCAGAAAGAATGTAAGAGCCAAAGGAAGGGTAGGACTCCTTACAATGTGCTCCTCCAGACACAAAATGGCCTGGATATCCATGACCCCTCAGTGCCTGACACTATCTACACAAGACCATCAGAATAGGAGGAAGAGATCGTGACATCAAAATAAAAGAGAGACTGATTGAGAGGAGGAGGGGATATGATATAGAAAAGAGTTTCAAAGGGGAAAGTGGGGGCGGGGAAGGAGGGTATTACCATGGGATATTGCTATAATCATGGAAGTTGTTAATAAAAAATAAATTAATTAAAAAATTTGGAAAGGATTATACTAAGTGAGGTAACCCAGGCCCAGAAAGCCAAATGTCACATGTTCTCTCTCATATGTGGATCCTAGCTACAGATGACTGGATTTCTGTGTGAGTAGGAAGAAGAATCAGATGGACAAGGTTTGATTGCAGCTTCAGTTCAACTGCTTAAAGGAGGATAGACCCATAAATTGTTTTAATTTTTTTTGTTTCCTCATGTACAACCTATGTTAGTCATGCTATCTATTACAATGTACTATCACAAAGGTCAGACGTACCAGACACAAAGTGCCCACAGCCCAGGGCACCCCATCTGTTGCTTACCACCCTACCAGAGAATAGGGGCCACCATGGCTACTGCAGTCAATTGTGTAATCAGTCGTCTGGTGACGATCAATAGTCCAACGTACAGGTTGTTATAAAAATTAAATGAGATAATAAGCACACAGTTTTACATATTAGAATGAGGGTGATCATAACATTGTAGACTGAAGGCTATGCCAAGAACAATGCCCACCATGACTGTGGCCTGACTTGCTTTACAGCTGATCTCTGAGTCAGCCTTCCTGTGTCCAGCTGGCCTGTCATGTTTATTACGACTGAGACACACAGCCTTCCTTTGCTTAATGACAAATGGCTATGGAGAGGTTGGTCCTGTAACAGCTTTTCATTCTTCCCAATGGGCAAACCCTGACCTGGACTCACAGATGGAACTGTAAGCATCTGAAGGAATTCCAGTTCCTGATTATGAGAATCAACAGTTAGTTAGGCAGCCCAGGTATCAACGTGTGTGTGTGTGTGTGTGTGTGTGTGTGTGTGTGTGTGTGTTTGTGAGCCTGCTTAATCAAAAGACCACAGGGTTCGGGGGATTCTGCAGCCTGTGAATCTTCACTTAAAATGAGCTCCCTGGATCATGATAAAAAGTGGGCAGTGTGCAGTAAAGGAAGTCAGGAAGGCAGAGTCAGAGGTGACGCATACGACAAGGATCCCAGTGCTACATATGGCTACCATACACTTGAATGCGGCTAGTGCAAATGACATGTGCTGTAAGATAAAATATACTCTAGATTTTGAAGACTTAACATGCAAGGTGGGTAAGATACCTTGCTGATAATTTATATTTGTTATATCTTGACATGGCATCATTTGGGATATATATGATCAGTAAATAGAATTTTCTATTTAAATTTATTTCACCTGTTCTTTTAATATATAGTTTATTTTTTTATTTTTTATTTTATTTTATTTTATTTTATTTTTTGTGTGTGTGTGTGAGAGAGAGAGAGAGAGAGAGAGAGAGAGAGATATTGAGAGAGAGAGAGAATAGGTGCACCAGGGCCTCCAGCCACTGCAAACAAACTCCAGATGCATGCACCCCCTTGTGCATCTGGCTTACATGGGTCCTGGAGAGTCGAATCAGGATCCTTTGGCTTTGCAGGCAAATGCCTTAAGCACTAAGCCATCTCTCCAGCCTTTTTTTTTTCTTTCTATTTTTAAAGTGTGCTATAAAATACGAAGTAGCATTTGTGGTTCCTATGTGTTTATATTAGACTATGATCTAAAGATTCACTGTCAGTCCCAGGAACACTGGAATCTTCTGGGGTGGAAGCGAGGCTGCAGTCTCCATGGATAGAGGCTGCTAAGGTCATGATTGTTGGAAGTATTGGGCTAAGAAAGGTTCTCAGACACGGCCCCACTCTAACAGAGGCCCTGTGCCCTCCCCTCTTGTTTCTACCCTCACTAAAGACATTGTCTTTTTTTTTTTGCCTGGATAGCTCTGACAGTCTTTTCCTAAATGGTCTCATGTCCCCTCTTTCCCTCCAAGAATCTGTCTTCCTGCCACTCCTAGTGGGCAGAGTCTTTCAAAGGATCTTGTGGAAATGCCTCTCATAGTTCCTGATCTTTTGAAAGTGCACCTAAGGTCATTGTGACCTGGCCTGTGAGGTCCTGTATGTCTGGTACTCCTGCCTCCCCTCCTCCAGCTTTTCTTCTTTGGACTCACAGGTCTCCCTTTTGTCCCTAAGATGTGCCACGTGCTTTCTTGTCTCAGGGACTTTGCATGTGCTCTTTCTTCTGCCTGAAACATTCTTGCCTCAACACTTTACCTGGACGGTTCCTCCTCATACTTTGGGTCTGCGAATCTGTCTCCATCCACACTGTCTCATAAAGCCCCCTTGTTTCTCTCCTACGGCCACACTCTTTATCCTCATCCCATGTCCACCCTGTGACACTGTGGCGTTACTCCCTCAGTCTCTTGGTGCAGCTCTGCACTATGAGTTCCAAGCGATGGGTCCAAGTGCACCTCAGAGGCACACAGGACGTATTTGCTAACAAAGGAACAAAAGGATGAAGGTATGTGATCCGAACCAAGACACAAGTTCAACGCCAGCTTTAGCAACGCGGGCTCAGTGGAGAAAGAAGGACTGAAGCTTTGGGGTTGGGGCAGGAAGGACTGCGACTCTGAGGCAGGGAAGAAGAAAGACCTAGAGGCTGAGGAAGTGAGCCGGGCCTCACCAGAGCACAACAGGGAACACAGGGCTCTGCCTCGTCTCAAGCAGTGACTTCAAAGCTCTTCAAAGGAAGTCAGTCAAGACGTCAGTCCCGGAGGTGGCAGTGGCCCGAGGAAGGCCTCCGCCAGGGTTTGATGAAACACCTTCCATGGCAGCTCTCGTAATTAACGGTGGCCAAGCAGTGTGTTCATGCAGATGTAAATCATCTGGCAGATACTTTGGGGCTTATCTACTAATGAAAACTCCTTGGCATTTCTGTGAAGCATATTATAGTCAATTACAATTAATTCAGTTTGCATCGACTGCCTTTTTCCTTATGCAAAGATTGTGTGAACTGAGTGTGTGAGCTGAAGGCTGGAGGCCTGTAAAATCCATAATGGTTAGCTTTCAGGGATGGCGAAGAAAGAATAAAACCATGGGCTGTTTGAAATTTAAATCAGAGCCAGGCTGGTCAATAGAAGCTGGCTCCCCGTCCTTGGATTAGTTGGGCTGGGCATGGGAGGAGAATGGGGGCATTTTCCTGCTACTCAAGGTTACAGGGTCACGGAGTACCCCCCTTTGTCTTATCAGTTTCTTCTCCACCTCTGCCTTCCTGGCTCTTGTCTCTGCAAGGCCCAAGGGACCCGACTTCCTGTCAGAGGACTCATAGCTGTGTGACTCATAGGGACGTATTATCACGGTTTGAAGAGAGATGAAATTTTCTTTTTGTTTCTTTCCCGCAGCTCTTTGGGCAAAGTTGGAAAATACCAAGTGTTAAATACATTTTAAAACTTAAGCTTCTGGATTCGCTGACCTTTGCTAAGAATTAACTGTGGGTCAAGAATTGTGCAATTGTGCTCAAAGCTCTATCCTTCCCTTCCTTTCCCTTCCCTTCCCTTCCCTTCCCTTCCCTTCCCTTCCCTTCCCTTCCCTTCCCTTCCCTTCCCTTCCCTTCCCTTCCCTTCTCTTCCCTTCTCTTCCCTTCCCATAGAGGAACAGAATCTATCATCTATCAATCAGTCTATCTATCTATCTATCTATCTATCTATCTATCTATCTATCTATCTATCTATCCTTCCTTCCTTTCCCTCTCTTCCTTCCTTTTTCTTTGCTTTCCTCTTTATCCCTTCCCTTCTCTTCCTTTCTTTCCTCTCTTAAATTAGTTTTGTAGCTCAGCATACAAAGTAATGGTTTCATCATGGCATCTTGGTAAACATGTGTCACCAACTATGCGTGTTGTCTAAGTATACATGTGACTATCACACAAGCCTATGATGGGAGTGAGTATACCCCATTCATCGATTTTACCAATAGGGCTCCACAGGTACACTGAGTTTTCTGTCATTAACTAAAGTGTAGCTTGAATCTAGATGCTAGATCATTGTCTTATGTGGTCACTTGGATGACCGAATCATTGGAAAGTGACAGTCTTTATGTGCTTTGTCGTCACATTCAGTGGTAGCCAATGCTTGAAGAAGAGGTTAGTGTTGCCTGTGTTCTTGTTCCTTTACTGTAAGAGAGACAATGAAGTTTCCAGAAGAGTCAGGGAGGTTGGCTAGAGAGAAGACAGACCCATGGACCTCTAACTGTAAGGTGTATTGGGGTCCATATTGAGGGTAATTGACCTTCTGAAATGTTACATCCCATCAGTCAGATCAGCAGAAGGAGCCTCCTGGGCTTGAGCACTTCTAGATCACAGTGTGATATAGTCACAGCTCTGCCCATGTTGTTGGTCACTTGCGTGAATCTCTTAGGTACAGGCCAGTCCAACTTCCAATGGATACTCACTGCATTTCTTTGCTTAAAGGTTTTCTCTGCCCATTTCAGACCACTCGGTCCAATTATGTGGCAGGATAGGAAGGCCAGGAAATGAATGCTCCTAAGAAACCCTCTACCCATGATGCGCGGTAGTTGATGTGTAAGGACCCCAGCTCACTCTCTCCCCGGGGGGGGGGGATAGCTCTGAGATGTGTGTGCTATGGTGGTTCTCAGTCCCCCATGCTTCAGTTGTACATAGTGCCAACCTGCTTGGTGGTAGTCACTCTGTCCATTATTCTCCCTTCCTTGTCTCATTTTCTACTTATTGGTATTTCTGAGATCATCTCTTAAATACAACTGCGTTGGAGTCTTGTCTCGAGGTCTGCTCCTGGGGAAGACAAGATAGGACAGCTCTCAACTTAAACCTGAGCCTATTGCAAGCAAGCAAAAGGAGCAAAGTATGCTCTAAATTGCTTCTTTCTCATTTTACAAGTAAATATAAATATGCACATTGTATAAACAACCGACCACACTTTATTGTCAAAGTCTCTCTTGACCATGCTTCTTGTGCCTTTTCTGGCTAGAAATAACCATTGCTGTTATTTTGGTGTTTCCTCTAAGTGCTTTGTGTGTATTTTTATGTGCATGTAAAAGCACGCACACACACACACACACACACACACACACATACACACATCTACATATTGATCTATAATGCACCGGTTTAAAAATTCCACAAGATGTTTTGTGTTCCTTTTTCATGTGAGTGCATACAACTCTACCTCCTGTCTTCTAAATGTTGCATTACATTCCGGGGTATGAGTTCTTCTTAACTACTCCCTATTGGTGGATACTTTGGTTATTTCCAGTCTATAATGGCTTCAGATTTGGGGCTTTTCTTCACCAAGCTTCCCCTAGAGGATATGTTCTCACAAATGCAGGGCTCTTCTCTGCAAGTGCATCCTGAATCAGCCAGAAGCTGGCTATAAAATGAAGACATTATGAAAACCAGATAGGGTTTCTGGGGAATTCCAGACCATGTAACACGACTCTTCCATATCCCTAGAGAGCTAGAAACAGATTCTAAAGAGGTGGATTGGGACAGATGCTGGAGAGGGGGGAAGGGGAGGGGAGAGAGCAGGGTGTGAGGAGGAGGAAGAGGAGTCTTTTTTTTTTTTTTGGCCCCAGACTCTTGAGATTCCATCTGCTAATTTATCATAAGACCACAGAAAAATTGATCCCTTCTGCTCTATCCAGATGTTGTTTTCTTGGGTTCTGGCTTTGCCCCCGCAGCTCTTACCACATCAAGGAGAGGGTTGGCAATAAAGAGATCTTTCACTTTAGCAGGATTGAAATCCTCTCTGTTGTATACTTCTGCTCCATGTCAGTTGGGGAGTTGGGTTTTGGAGACATACATTATTAGGTTGAAACATATAAAAGCAACATATTTGTAGGTCAAATCCAGTCAAATACCTTCAGTTTCATGCTGTTCAGCAAAAATAAAGCTCAGAAACAATTGAAATTTTTAAAGTGATTATTGAGTTGGGTAGGAGGGTGGTTTAGAGACTTTGTGGTCTTCACAATGTCTTAGTAGGACATTGAATGCTAATTGCTGTACAAAGTCAGGTTGCCATTCTGGTTTAAGTTGGTTGGAGGTAGGGTTGACAAGCCCAGGACAGAGGTCCCACCCCTTTCCATCCTTCATCCCTGGCAGCCACCACTAATCGATCAAAGTACTAGCACTTACTGAGCCCAGATGTAAATATGGGACTTCACAACACATTACTCTGAATAGTCACGACCTACTGAAAGCTAGAGATAATGATGGAGTCCATCACCATCTTTCCCGGGGAAGATTTGTATACTTAAACTATGCTTAGGGGGGCTGGAGAGATGGCTTAGCGGTTAAGCGCTTGCCTGTGAAGCCTAAGGACCCCGGTTCGAGGCTCAATTCTCCAGGACCCATGTTAGCCAGATGTACAAGGGGGCGTATGCATCTGGAGTTCGTTTGCAGTGGCTGGAAGCCCTGGCGTGCCCATTCTCTCTCTTTCTCTCTATCTGCTTCTTCCTCTCTCTGTTACTCTCAAATAAATAAATAAAAATGAACAAAAAAAAATTAAAAAAAAAAACTATGCTTAGGCTTGGTTCATCATTGTGGGCAGTTTTGATCTTAGAATAAGTTTAGAGTCCAGAAAAAAAACCTCTTGACTCTTTCTTAGAACCAAGCATAGATTTAAATTTGGGGCGAGGATGGTTTAGTGCTAGTTCCAATTTGATTAGATTGAGTCTGTTAATTTATAGGCCAGGTTAGGCTAGCTTCAGAGTAGTGGTTCATATTTGTGTTTTCTTTAGCCCGGAGGTTGGGGTTGTGTACGGAATCAGGTTGGGTGATGTAAGAGAAATTGATATTCAGGGGCTGGGGAGATGGTTCAGTGGGTCACCATGCAAGCATGAGGACCTGATTTCAGATCCCCACCACCCATCTAAACAGGTGGTGGCACCCATCTGTTATCTGGCACTCGGCAGCAGAGACAGGCAGAGCGCTAGGGCTTATTGGCTAGTCTAGAGGAACTGGGGAGCTCCAAGTTCAGTGAGATAACCTGTCTCAAAAAATAAGATGAAGAAGGACAGAGTGACTGAGAAGGACACCCGGTGTTGACCTCTGCCCTATGCACAAACACATATGTAGGCGCACTTGCACATACACTTGTTCCCACACACAAGCAACACACACTACATGCACACACATGTACAAGAACACTTGCACTCACGTGCGCACCCCCCCACACAAACGTATAAACATGTATACATACACACAACACAGAACTCAGTATTCAGCCCCTGCGGTTGCTATGTGGGGCTATTTGAAGTAGCCTAAATGGGACATCTGAGGCAGCGGCAGCAGTTTTAAAAGCACTCTGTATAGTGTCGGTGGTGTGCATGCATTTTGGTGAGTTACTTAGCAATTCTGAGATTCATTTTCAGGATGAGGAAAGAGAAATATTAATGGCACCAGTTTTTTTTTTCCTGGATAAAATTTATGTGAAGTGTTTAGATAGTGTTTGTTAGACAGCAAGTAACGCAGAAAACTGTACTTTTACTTTGTTTAAACTGCCATCCTCTTGCTCATAGAACTGAAGACAAGGGCTAGAGAGATGGCTTAGTGGTTAAGGCGCATGCCTGCAAAGCCTAAGGACCCAGGTTCAATTCTCCAGGTCCCACATAAGCCAGATGCACATGGTGGCGCATGCATCTGGAGTTCATTTGCAGTACAGTAGCTGGAGGCCCAGGCATGCACCCATTTTCCTTCTCTCTCTCTCTCTTCTCTCTCGGTCTCTAATAAATAAATAAATCTTATAAAAAAAAACTGAAGACAATAGCAGGCATAATTATTAAACATTTACTGTGAGAGAAGCATAATTTTAGGCCCCTGACATGCATAACATTCATTTTCTTTGCAGCAATCCCATGAAATAACATTATCTGAGACATTTTGGAGATGAAGAAATAGACGCCGGGAGAGTAAGGAGCTTGCTTGGCTAACAGTTGAGTTTGTGATCTCTCATGAGGTTGCAGTTAAACTGTGATTCAGGGCCACAGTCATCGCAAGGCTGAGCTGGGACTGCAGAACCTACTACCAGTCTCACCCGAGGCGTTGTTGACTGGTCTCCATTCTTTGTAGGCTATTTGGTGGAGGTCTCTGTTCCCCACTGCAGAGACCTCTCCCTTGGGCTGCTGAACACAGCAGCTGAATCCTCTTAGAGTTACTTATCTAAGATGGAGAAACAGAGATTGTACCTATAGGGGAAACTGCAGTCTTTTTTTAAAAAAAAATTGTTTTATTTTTATTTATTTGTGTGTGAAGAGAGAAAGAGGCAGATAGAGAGATAGAGACATAATGGGCACCTCAGGGCCTCCTGTCACTGCAAACAAACTCCACAGTCATGCATCTGCCACCATGTGCATCTTGCTTACATGGGTTCTGGGGACTCAAACCTGGGTACTTAGGCTTCATGGGCAGGCACCTTAATGGCTAAGCCATCTCTCCATCCCTGCAGTATTTCTATAACCATAATCCTGGAAGTAGCATCTAATCATGTCTTCCAATTCATTCTTTAGCAGAATGTCATGAAGTCCAGTTTATCCTCATAAAGGAGAAGTGTGTGTGTGTGTGTGTGTGTGTGTGTGTGTGTGTGTGTGTTGTACTGGGTATTGAATCTAGGGCCTTACAAGTTCTAGGCAAGTGTTCTACCACTAAGATATATTCCCAGCCCTTTTGAAAAATGAATTTTTTAAAGATTTTTTGTTTATTTATTTATTTGAGAGTGACAGAGAGAAGGAGGCAGAGAGAGAGACAGAGAGAATGGGCGCGCCAGAGCTTCCAGCCTCTGTAAACGAACTCCAGATGTGTGCGCCCCCTTGTGCATCTGGCTAACGTGGGTCCTGGTGAATTGAGCCTTGAACCGGGGTCCTTAGGCTTCACAGGCAAGCGCTTAACCGCTAAGCCATCTCTCCAGCCCGAAAAATGAATTTTTTTTTTGGTGTTTTGTGGTAGGATCTCACATTGACCTGGAATTCACTATGTACTCTCAGGCTGGCCTTGAACTCACGGCGATACTCCTACCTCTGCCTCCCGAGTGCTGGGATTAAAGGTGTGTGCCACCACACCCGGCTTTAAAAATTAAAGTTTTGATACAAGGTCTCACTAAATTCCCTAGGCTGGCAGTGAACTTGTGATCCTCTTCCCTGCCTCAGCCTCCCACATAGCAGAGACTCTAGACCTGCATCAGCAGGCCCATTTCTTATTTGGAAACTATGTAATAATCCCTCCGTAATGGCATGTTGCGTTACCCCTGTGACACAGCTTATTACCTATCGTCCCATTTCCGCATCAGTTACTATGGTACATTTCTTCTCCTGTATGTCTCTCCACTCTTATATCACAGGGGTCTTAAGCCCACACAGGGTATATTATTTATCTCCATATCTTATATGCACCTTCTTGGATTTCTTGACTGTGACATAAAGGAACTCTTGCCTGGAGTCTGGCTATGCAGATGTTTACTTTGGTCTTAGCCCATTTTTCTGTTGCTATAGCGAATACCTGTGCCCAGGTGACTTACAAAGGGAAGAGGTTTACATTGGCTGATGATTCAGTAAGGTACCAAGATCAGGTGACTTCATCTTGTTGGCTTCTAGTGAGGATGCCATGGTAGGAAGTGGAAAAGAAGCAGATGTGTATGTGGAGAGAGAGAGAGGGGGGGGCGGGAGAGAGAGAGAGAGAGAGAGAAATTGAGGTGGGAATATAATGAGAATAGGAGGATGGGGAAAGGAGTGGACTCACTTGTACTTAATTAATCCAGTTCCAAGAGAAAACTCAACTCACGTGAGAAAGGCAAAAGACATCAATCTGTTCATTAGGGCCGATAATGCATGATCCCAAATACTCCTTTGGTGAGTGTGCATGTGTGTTTTCATGTGCATGCACAGCCCAGAGGATAATTTCAGGTGTTGTTTCTCAGGCACTGGCCTATAACTTGCCAAGTAGGCTAGGCTGGCAGGAGAGTGATTCCCAGGGATCTGCCTGTCTCCACTTTCCACAGTGCTGGAATTACAAGTGCGCACCACCATGGCTAGCTCTGGGCTTGTCTTTTCTTTCTTTCTTTCTTTCTTTCTTTCTTTCTTTCTTTCTTTCTTTCTTTCTTTTTCCTTTCCTTTCCTTTCCTTTCCTTTCCTTTCCTTTCCTTTCCTTTCCTTTCCTTTCCTTTCCTTTCCTTTCCTTTCTTTCCCTTCCCTTCCCTTCCCTTCCCTTCCCTTCCCTTCCCTTCCCTTCCCTTCCCTTCCCTTCCCTTCCCTTCCCTTCCCTTCCCTTCCATTCCCTTCCCTTTTCTTTCTCTTTCTCTCTCTTTCTTTCTTTCTTTCTTTCTTTCTTTGACATGGGTTCTGGGAATAGAATTCAGGCACTCATGTTTATAAGGCAAACACTTTACTGTCTGAGCTATCACACTAGTTGCAAATGGGTCTTAGAGGAGCCACCACATCTCAACTACACTACATAGGGGACTAGGCTTGTCGTATGGACGTCTGTCTTAGGCTCATATGTTTGAACACTTGATGCCCAAATAGTAGCGCTGTTTGGGAATGTTGTGGAACCTTATTGGAGGAAAGGTCTGGGCCTCGAGGATTTATAGCTCAGTCCTACTTCCTGTTCAGCCCCTGCTTCTTGACAGTGGATGTGATGTGATCAGTCAGCCTCCTGATCATGTTGCCATGCCTTCTTTGCCAAGAGGGAAAGTATCCTTTGTTTTTAAAATTTATTTTTATTTATTTGAGAGGTAGAAAGAAGCCAATATATAGAGAGAAATAATGGGCATGCCAGAACCTCCAGCCACTGCCAACGAACTCCTGACACATGTGCCACCTTGTGCATCTGGCTTACATGGGTCCTTTGGCTTGGCAGGCCAATGCCTTAATTGCTAAACCATCTCTCCAGCCCAAAAAGTATGTTTTTGAACTATAAACCAAGATAACCTCTTTTCTTCCTTGAACTGATTCTTGTCAGGTCTTTGGACACAACAATGAGTCAAATAGCTAATGCCAATCCTCACCATCAGATGTGGTGGGGACAGATTGATGTTTTATTGTAACACATATCTTTTTTAAGATATGTATGTTTTACAACACATAAATTAGCTTCAATAATTGATAAATGATAAATATAAATGGGAGTTCTCAAATCAAAGCAAATAAATGAAATTAAGAACTGAACAGACGGGTTTAAGAGCAGATGGGTCACAAATAAAAGAGCAAGACAAATGAAGTGGAACGCGGCAACCAAAAAGGATGGAAACTATAGATGAGTGTAAGAGTCACCCGAGACACCATTCACACACACGTTCAATTAAGTGTCAGAAGATGAGAGGAAAAATGGAGCAGGCTCGACATCTGAAGACATCAGTGTCCAGGAAGTTTCCAGATATGATGGAAGACATAACGTACACAATGAACACAAGAACATTCAGCCAAAGTAACCCGCATCTGGTTCATCATGGCCAAGCTGCTGAAGATCACTAAGTGGAGGAAAACGATCTGAAATGCACCCAAGGGAGAAAGACACATTGCCTTCCAGGATGCAAAAATCAGACTGAAAAAGCTGAATTGTTCACAGAAGCCATGTAAGCCAGAACACAATGGAAAAAACAACTGAAAAGCGCTCAAGACACTTACGCCAACCTAGAGCCAGGTTGTATTCTGTAGATGTGAAGGTGAAATAAATGTAATGTTTTGTTTGATTCAGGTGTTCCCTATAAACTTCTGTGTTCTGAATGCTTGATCCCCAGCAGATGGCAATTTGGGAATTGGAACTTTGTTGGAGGTGTGTTGTTAGGGGTAGGGATATGGGTGTTATAGCCAGCTTCCTCTCGCCAATGTTTGGCACACTTTCCTGCTGCTGCTGTTGTCCACCTGATACTGGCCAGGAGGTGATGTCCAGCCTCTGCTCATGACATACTTTCCCCTGCCATCATGGAGACTCCCCTTGAGTAGTAAGCCAAAATAAATCTTTTCCTCCCACAGGCTGCTTTTGATTGGGTTCTTTGTGCCAGTAATGAGAAGGTAACTGCAACAAACGTGCTTCACAGGAATAAAATCTCAAGATATTTGTGCCAGGAGACTTTCAGTAAGGGAAATGATAGGGGGCTGGAGAGATGGCTCGGTGGTTAAAGGTGCTTGCTTGCATAACCTGATTGCCCAGGTTTGGTTTTTCAGTACCCATGTGTAGCTAGATGCACTAAGTGGTGCATGCATACGGAGTTCATTTGCAGTAGCAAAAGGACCTGTCATACCCATTCTTGCTCTCTCTTTCCTTTCTGAATCCTTGCAAATAAATAAAATATATAAAAAGAGAAATGATAGAAGTTCTTTAGGTCAAGGAAAAATGATCCCGAATGGGAACATAGAAACCGTGATGTAACGCAGAGTCACAGAAGGGCTGAATATGAAGGCACATCTAAGTGAGTACGGACTCCATGAAGCAATGGTCATAATTGTTCATCACTGCAAGAGTAACGCAAGAGAGGTGTGCACAGGGTAGAAAGTTCTAGGGCTCCCCTAATATCTGGGTAGGGTTCAAAGTATTAACTGTGTAAGACTCTAAATATTTCAGGTGTTGTACCCTCTAAGGTAACATTTAGAAGCTAAAGAAACGTATAGTTAAAACTGTAGCCAAGAGGAAAACTGAATAATCAAACTACTTGATTAGTCTTATAATAGATAAGAAAGAGAAAATAAAGAAATATAGGAAGGATTGTAGTTTTAACTCTAAATGTATAAGTAGTTTTATTAAATGTCTCTGGCCTAAGTTCAATAATTAAAAAAGATAAATATTTTATTTTCATAAAGTATCTGTTGCTTATAAATATTTCTTTCAAATGTGATGGTTCATACAAAGCAGATGATAACTGAACAATCATCATTATATGTGACTAAGCCTACTTTATGAAAAGTGACATCACAAAGGATAGAGGGAGACATTTCATAAGGATGAAAGGCCAGTCAACTAAGATGTATCTATCTAAATTCTTATGTACCTTATTAATATAATTTAAAACATATCAAATAGATAAATCCATAGTGGGTGGTGGATGACTTTAATATAATCTTAGGGCTGAGAGAATAAACACATAAAAGAAAAGTAATGTTAAAAATATCTGGTTACACTCAATCTAATTTACATCAATTAGCCTAATTTACTTAATTGAATAAAACTAACTTAATTAAATTCTAATTGAATATTAATAGAATGCTTACTAACATCACACATGGGCTCTTAAATAAAATTGATTATGTTTTGGGACAGAAATCCAGTTGTGCCAAGTTTAATACATTAAAATTGCTCAAAGTATGTCCTCTGACATCCATGGAGTTGAGCCAGAACTAATAACAAAAGAAACATCAGAAATTCTCAAATACTTGTAAATTACACAGTTCATTTTTAAATGAACTATGAGTAAAAGAACCAATCACAATGACAATAAACTAATATTTTGGAATGAAAAAGTTTTAATAACACTTAGAATACAGTTGAAGATATGTTAGAAGGAAATCTTAGTTCCACACCTTCATATCAGTAAAGAAGGAAAGCTAGATATCAATAATCCAAGTGTACATTTCAAGAAGTTAGATGCAACCAAACAAAAGCCAAAGACTATGCTACAGACAAAACAGAAAAGATTAGAAATTAATAAATTAGAAATAATAGATAATTAAAGCCAAAAAGTTGAGTCTCTGAAAGACTAATGAAGCATATATCTAGCAAGATTAATCAGACAAGAATTATAATAAACACAAATTACAATATAATGGAAAATATATTAGTATAGATGATATAGATATAGAGAACTTAATGTCAAGCTTTATGCTAGTATACTTTAAATGTGGCTAAATTATGTAAATTCTAAGAAAAACATAATTTATCCAAATAGAACTAAGAAAAAACCATTTGGATAGTCAGATACTAATACATATATGTTAAGTGGAATTTAGAATCTTTATATGCAAATTGCTAACTATATTTTTAAATTATGGAGGAAACAATATCAATATTATTTAAATAAAAGAAATAAAGATACTATGAGGTCAAAAATCCTTGACGCAATACAACATTATATAAAAGAAAAGTCATGCTCCAATTCCTTTACATAGATGTGAAAATCCTAAAGAGAATTATTAAATCAAGCCAAGAGGCATAAAAAAGGTTAAAAAGACGGAGAAGATAGTCAACTTGAAACATCCAGCAGCATATGATTAAAAACACATACACACCGACACACACACACACACACACAGACACTGACACACACACACAGACACACACACGCACACAGACACACACACTCACATACAGACATGCACACACACACTCACACACAGAAATAAGCAGCAGTAAACACAGGCAGGAGAAGACCAGGAGGAAGCTGGAGATAGAAAAGTTAGATTTGTACAAGAAACAAAGAATCACCCTGTGTGTCCCTGAATCTGAAAGGAAAGCACCACCGGGGCATGGCTGTAAGAAGGAGATCGCTCAGTGGACAGTAACCGCATAACTGGAGCTTAGGGAGCAAGTCACAGTCCTATGGAGACCAAGATACAGGACTCCAGTGAGAAGCTCTCACTAGCCTTCATCTAAAAGTGAAGCTAACACCCATCAAAATCTCATTAAATCAAGAACGGCGTACCCCTTTAACCTATCCTGATCTCACTCTCCGCTGGAGAACGTGTTTTTCCTCTTCTCAGAAAGCAGGGAGAACCGAGAACCTATCAACAAGACAAGAACAGACAGCTGACTCCCAGCCCGGGGATGAACCTGCCCTCACACAGCAGCCAGGGCCCAGGTGAGACCACCGAGGAACCGGCGAGGTGAGCAAGAGTGCTGCTTCCACGGACAGCCTGACAACCTGGTCCAGGGTGATGACGGCAGACACTGGGGACACTCAAAATGCGCCAAGGCAGAAATCCAGACGCTGCTGAGAACTCGACACTAGTGTACACTTAAAGCACACCCACCAAGCCTCAGAGAATTTTGTGGGATGGGGGGCAGAAAAAAATGTAGGAGCCACAGGGTGGGAGGGAATATCCAGAGGCATTGTGCTCCCCACAATGGCTGGCTGCTGCTCTCGCACCGCGTAACCCACAGCCCCTGTGGTGAACACCAGCAATCCCACTAAGAAGGCTCCTCGGTGTAGTGGGGCCAGGGAGGCAGGAAATGATGGTACCAAAATATGATGTGTCCATACAAAGTTTCTAATTAGTAATAAGTAAATAAAAGTACAAGAAATGGCTTAGTGATTAAGTGTGCTTCCTACACAAGCATGACCGCCTGATAGGGCCTGAAACTGCCTAAGTTTGAATCTCCGGAATTCATGTAAACAGCTGGGTGTGGCCATGCACTCCGATTAACCTATTCTCACAAAGGGGAGCAAAGACCAAGGAACCACCCGGGGCCTGTGAAAAATACGAAACTTTTGTAGAGTAAGACTCCAGCTCAAAATGACGACCGGCAGAAAAGTGATAGGGTTGGACAGACCTGAGGTTTGACCACCGCAGTCAAGTATCCCTTTCCCCTTCTGCAGGGGAGTGCATGGGGGCTGCGAGGGCATATACCATACACCGACCACACACACACACACACACACACACACAAGAAGAGGTGGGTGCTATGGAAAGGCGGACGAGTGAAACGGTAAATAGCAGACAGCAGGTGAAATCTGGAAATAGCGAAGTTTAGATTTGTAAAAGAACAAGGAACAAAAGAACAAAAGTTGTCTGGCAAATTGGTGGGAAACGGGGAGCCTGAGTGAGGCTTTAAGCTAAAGAGAAAAAGAGAACCCCCGAAAGTCCCACAGGCTCACAACTTAGCACCCTGTGAAAATATAATTTAAGACAGGAGACTTGTGTTCTACACAGCAAGAAGGCGCTACAAAAGGGACCCTTGCCTCTGCCAGTTTGCCATAGAACCATGGTAAGGAGTTACCTCAAGAGGGGCTTTCCAGTTTGAGCCAGGGAGAGCAGAAGCCTCCTCATTTTCATATATCCAAGCCCCGAAGACCTCCCTGTCTCCACCCACCATCAGTGTGGACCACAAACCTGGTTCTGACTTGGATGCCGGCTGGTTGAGTGCGTGCCTACTGGAAGGGAATTCCTGGCCACGCTGCAAAGCAGACATTGATGTTTGGGAACTTCAACCCAACTGCCAGGGAGAGGAGAAAGAGCAGTTGTGTGTGAAAACAGAGGGGAGTCAGAGGAGGGAATTGAGGACTGAGATCACTCAGCACCCTCCCTTCACTGGGCCAGAGCAGCTTGCTCTGGTCTGACTGTTTTCACTCTACCCTCAGATCCTCAGACACACTTGGGGAAAACCCAGTTCCCTGGAGCATTTCCAAGCCCTACACTGGCACCTCTGGCATGAGGAGGGGGCCATCTAAAGGGAAGCCTTTGTGCTGGTGGGAACAGCTAGCTGTAGGGCACACCCACACTTCTAGGATTGCCAGGCATAGATATGTAGGTATGGAAAACTGGTAGGAGGAACTCAGCTCAGTTGTAGTTACAGTAGAGCCATGGCAGGAAAGACAGGGCAGGACTTACCCTGCAAACAGCCCTTGCTGGGTTAATGTGTTATGGCTTCTGAGAGAAAATGCCTACTTCTACCCCCCTCCCCCCACCGCCGCCAAATCCCCAGTAAGCTGCAAAATGACAAGCCTGGGTTAAGAGTAAAGCATTTCCGTCCTCAACCTCCAATACTGAAGGTCCTTTTCTTGAGTGTTCGATCTTGCTTGGTTTCATTGTTGTTGTTGTTTTTCTCAACTATTACTTATTTCTCTGTTCCACATTTTTTTCTCTCTTATCTTTTTCCCCAGCCCCATTCCTCTTTCTTTTTGATCTCTGAATTGTTAGTAATCTTATCTTTAATGATTTAAAATTCTTAGTGCATCCTGTAAGTATCTTAGCTTCTTTCTTTTCTGCATTGGATACGTAATTTATGTTCAACTGCTTTCTGTTTTAATGTGCATTTAAATGCTTGGATTGTGTTTTGAGCTGCTGTCGTTGCTGATGTCTGCTCTCTTTCCTCCAAGTGATGGTGGAGATTGAGAGCCCAAGAGAAGGCCGCCTCCTAAGCCCCCATCAAGGTGGACAGAGGAATCCAATCAAACAGATGAACAAATCATAAAGACATGAGAAACATGAAAAAGCAAGGCAATATTGATATGAATTAGGAGCAAGGTAACTTTTATATATAGCTAGTCAGCTAGGGATAGGCCCAAAGAAACACACATGGCACTCGGCCCTCGTGGGACTAGAACTCTGGCCTGATTCTCATCCAAGATGGCTGTGAGGAACAATGGTGGCAGCAGCTTCCTGGTTCTTCTTGACTTTTCCCAGGCTTAGCACCTGAGAGAGAGAGAGGGTGTGTGGCGGGGTGTGGGGTGGGGTGTGGGGTGGGGTGTTGCTGAGTCAGCACTCCTCCTGGACTCATCAAACAATCAAGATATACATTTGAACACAGCAATGGAATCCATCCTAATTGGATGCTTAATTTATAAAAGGACTTGATCCAAACCTCCGCACGGGATTTTCCCCAGTTTATTCTCTTCTTTCCAGACTTCTCTTGGCTTGAAAGCTTTCATGCTTTTCCCTCTCTCTTGTTTTCACCCCACCCTTAATAAATAATAAGATCATCTTCTCTGAGTCTGCCCTCTTCAATTCTTTGATAATTTGAGCAAGGACCTGAGGCCTGGGGTTCATGAGTCTGGAGGTGTCTTGCATCATGATGGAGACTTAACCCCTGCCAGAGCTCCAATCCCACAATATTCTGACTCCTCTAAGAGTCCATAAGTCCTCAAAATATCAAAGTCCAAAGATATTGAAATGGTTGAAATTTGAGACAAGGAACTCAAAATTCTACTTGTAAACATGATCAATATCCCGGATGAGGATTCAAATAAACAGACCAATGAAGTAAGGGAGTTAAGCCAAGACTTGGTTGAAAAAAATAATTCTGTAATTTGGATGAGAAATTCAGCAAAGTGATTGAAATTTTGAGACAAAACAAAACAAAGCCCGGCACTCACAAAAATCTTGGAATAGCAAAGTTTATTCAATCAAACAAAGAGTTCAAGTGAAATTACTAAAAATAGACCAAGCCAAGCAGAAGAAAGACGGTCAGGAATTTAAGACAAGAGTGAGGGGTTATGTTGTGCAGGCAGCAGTAAAGAAAAAAGAAGCGATCATGACTGCAACTCCCAAGAGCTCTGGGACATAAATGAGAGACCAAACCTATGGGGTAGACAAAGGAGCCGAGTTACACACTAAAGTCATTAAAAATGTATGCAATGATATTATAGCAGAATTTCCAAGGTGAGGGAAAGATATGGACTTTGAAGTACAGAATGTGGTCTGGAGACAGAATGCATTTTAGAACCCCAAATAGTCCTGACTAGAAAAGAGCCTGTCCACATAATGTCAGAGCTAATAGGCTAAGACTACAGAACAATGAAATGACCTTAAAAGCTGCAAGAGAGAAGTGCTGCTTAGGCAAACTCATCAGGAAAGTGTGTAACGATAGATCTGAAGCAGTGAGAGTAAATAAATTACAACTAAGATTACTCTATTCCAGCTAACTTACCCTTTGAAATCAATGGAGAAATAAAGACCTTCAAAGATAATCACAAGCTCCAATAATTCATGACCACTAAGCCAGCGTTGCAGAAGATACCTAAAAGAATCCTACATATGGGTGAGGAAGGACAGTCAAAATTGTGAGAGCCCAGAAACAAGTTAATTTCCTGACAAGAATAAGTGAATAGGTTAGAATTAAGAAAGAATCAACTTAGTAAACCATCAAAACCCTAAAATTAATAATGGAGAAAGAAGAACAAACCAGGAAAAAGATTCAACAAAATTATAGGAATCATCAAGTACTTCTCATCTGTTTATAGGATTTCTTCACGTATCTTCTTCAATGCTGGTTTAGTCATACCTACGGGAAAGAAGTTAGGTCATCGAGAGAAAGCTCTTGAAGGTTATGTAGGGCCCCTGGTCCCTTTTTGTCTCTGCCTTTACTTTCCAGATACGATCATTTGGCAGCTTCTACTGCCATGTGCTCCCATAGTGACATACCAACTCCCCATAGGCCTGAAAACAATAGAACCAATCAGCCATGGAGTGAAACCTCTGAAACTGTGAGCCAAGATAAAGTTCTTTCCTTATAAATTGGCTATCTCAGGTATTTTAGTCACAGCAATGGAAAGCTAACTCACTATCTAATGCAATAAGTCAAGGAAAAATATATAAATGGAATAGGATTACTATGATTAGGAAGAAATAAGATTTTTCTAGGAAAAATAAGTGTATGTATAGGAAGGTCAAATGAATATATAGATTAATACTTTAAAATGATGGTGAAATTTGCATTATTCCTAAATGTAAAGTTAGTATTTTTATATGAATCTTATTATCCTGTCAGAATGTTTAGAGTGGATAAGTGGATATAAAACATGATCCCATTATATTAACCTCATAAGAGACTCATTTGATCAAGACCTTTCCACAAATTATATCAGGACAATTGAATATTCTGAAAAAAAAAAAGAACATGGGGCTATATCACTCATTGAAAATAAAGTTTAATTTTACCTGAATTATACATCTAAGTGTAAGTTGTAAAAATAAAACTTTGTAAATATAAATGGAGGACACTTTCCTGGCCTTACTCATGACATTAGGGTTGTTCTTATTCTCTGGATAGAATACAACACTTTCCACAAAAGTAGGGATTATGAAATTGTTGTTAGTCAAATTTAAGAGTTTGTGTTTATCAAAATACACTATCAAGAGAGTGAAATATGCAAGCCACAGAATCAGGAGAGATTTGAAATACCTTTAATTAACCAGAGAATATTATCTACAACATATAGAAAGTGCTCCATAAATCCATAAGAAAAATACAGATAGACCAATAGAAAATGTACGTAAAATGTGAAAAGTCTTTTCACAAGAGGATATTCAAATAATCAACAAAAGCAAAAAGATAATTAACCTCATTATTCATTAGCACAGTGCAAATTGAACTCAGAATATTACATAGCGTGTGCCTGCAAGGATGGAGGGCTTGGCGTGCGCAGTGCTCCCTTGAGCACAATGAGTGAAAGAAGGCACCACAAAGAACCTTTGCCTGTGAAGTTTTATAGCAGCAAAGCTAGCTAATGGTGAAATATGTAAAAACAAACCCGCCCTCTGTCACAAATGGATTGAGAGGGAGCACCACATAGTACCAGGGTTGCTGGCTATATTTTGTTTCTTGTTCAGGCTAGTATAAACATGGGTTTATATACTTTTTTGAATAATCTACGGACATTCATGTGCTATTATTCTATATGAAATGTGTATTTAAAATAAAATCACCAACTACTAAGCTAAGAACTTAAGTAGTTGTGAGAAGGTGATGACCTTGGCTTCACAAAGCTCGGGTTTTATCTGCTATGTGTAACCCAGGGAACATTCACCAGTGTGTCTGGGTAGGGGCAGTCTTTTCCCCAGACTTGCTGTCAATACTTCTGCCATTGTAACAAAGGCCACATGATTCATGTATAAAATTCCGATTGCAACATCTTCAGAAAAAAACATTTGTGTAAGCCAGGAGTGATGCACATGCCTTTAGGCCCAGCACCCAGGAGGCAAGAGGTAGGAAGATTACCATGAGGTCAAGGTCACTCTGAAACTACATAATGAAGTCCAGGTCAGCCTGGGCTAGAGCAAGACCCTACCTTGATAAAAGAGAGACTAATGGAGAGAGAGAGGGGACATGATGGAGTGAAGATTTGGGAAGGGGAAAGTGGGGGGCGGAGGGGGAGAGGAATTTATGGTTTATTATCTGTAAGTATGGAAGTTATCAATAAAAAACATAAACAACAATAATAAAAAAAGCCAAAAAACCGATTGTATGTGTGTCTGAGAGTGTGGGTGCACACGTGCCGTGGCACACATATGGAGGTCAGAGGACAACTTCAGGTGTCATCCCTCTTCCACCTTGTTTGAGGCAAGGTCTCCTGTTGTTCACCATGGTGTTCACCAGGGTAGCTGATCCATGAGCTTCCAGCAGATTTTCCCATCTCCATTTTTCCTCCCCCCCCTTTTTTTTTTCACCCTAGGCATGCTGGGATGACAGACACTAGCCCTGCTGTGTCTGGCTACATGTGGGTTCTGTGGATCTGAACACAAGTACTCACACTGGCATGGCAAGTGATCTCTCCACTGAGCCATCTCCACAGCCATCTTTGGAAATTTGTGATGACATGTCTGCCTAATTTGGCCAAGCCAGAAGCAGTGTTTGAGTACGTAAGAAGGATGAGGAGGCTGGACGCTGGGAAGGGGTGCGGGTATGCCTCTTGTCGATCATCTAACAGGACCAACGTGAGGCTCAGGAGAGCTGTGAATGCAGCCCCACACATTCGTAGATAGCAGCGTCCTGCTGTGCAGTGTTAAGAGGTCAGACACCCCACTTCTAGACCTTTGCTTCTTCAACCTTACCATGCACGAATGTCACATGGAGGGTTTATAAAAACATAGGGACGTGGAGCCTCTCCCAGAGTTTCTGAGTCAGACTAGAGCCCTTCAAGTCTGTATTTCAGTAAGTTTTCAGGTGATGCTGTTGCTGATTCTGATGCAGGTAACAGACCTGTTGGGAGCACTTTACTGGGCAGCACTCTAGTCTGACTCAGAGACTCTGGGAGACTCTGTTTTGGGCCTTATGGCTGAGTAGGTCAGACTCTATTCAGCCATAAGGCCTAAATTTCATTGCTTGCAGTAGTTTCTATAGGACTCTTCTTTAGAACTGTATGTCATGAGTTTATGAAATGAGTTTTTTTTTTAAATTATGTGTGTATATCTGTGTGTGTGTGTGTGTGTGTGTGTGTGTGTGTGTGTGTGTGCCATGGTGCATGTATGGAGCTCTGAGGACCACACTCCACCCTGCTTGAAACAGGGGTCTGTCTCCCTTGTTGTTTTATTTTAATTTTTTGAAGCAGGGTCTCCCTCTAACCCAAGCTGACCTGGCACTCACTCTGTAGTCCCAGGCTGTCCGCAGTCTCAAGCTGATTCTCCTACCTCAGACTCCCCAAGTGCTGGGATTATAGGCACAAGCTTCATAGTATTTCTGCTTTGTTTTGCTTTGTGCACAACACTCCAGCTCTCCCGGGAGCTTCCAGATTCTTCTGGCTCTGTCTCCCACTGCCATAGGGGCATATTGCATCACAGACGCGTGCAGCACTTTTCATGCACCTTTATATAGAGGTGGGGAGTTCAACGTGGGCTGGCAGGCTTGCAAGCCAGTGCCTTTAACCACTGAGCCATCTCCCCAGCCTCAGCACGAGTTTCTGTAACATGTGCGATTGTGGCACGTCTAGCATGTCAGTGTCTTGTTTGTACACATGGCGAGTCAGTATGAGAAGAGGAGTGGCTGAAGTGACTACCGTTCCAGACACAGGATGTCAGCAGGAGCTTGTAAACCCAGGACATCTGTGCAGATAATCCAGTCCCCATGTCTTTGGTGACAACTATGCCGGTTGGACTGATGTCCATTCCTACTTTAAAATTTTGCCTTTATACTTGACATCAGTATGAGTGTCAGAGGCAGAGGTGGGGAGTGGGCAGGGAACAGCGAGTCAGGAGCTACAGCTGCCCGTTTCCGTCATGAGGTTTACTTCCCAGCACATCATGTGTCTGCAGAAGACCATCTGAGTTTGTTACATTTTCCATCCCTAAAATGCCTCTTGTTTTGCACATGTATTTCAAAGGCTTGGAGCTGTTTTCAGAACGCTATCCCAACCGCAGGACTTCCCGTGCTGTGGCTGTGAGTCTTCTGTTCAGAAGGTCCCCGGACTTCCCAAGTGTTGACGATGTATCTTCAGCGTCCTTCTCCTTCTTCTCTTGGGATTGGCTTGCCAGGAGCTATTTCTTTCTGAAGGTTACCCATAGGGACCTCATCTACTTGGTTTGAATGCTGGCACTCTTCCCAGATCTATTTCCTTCGTGAAGCCATATTACCCCCTTATAAATTGTTGTCTCTAGTCCCGCTTTTCATCTACAGTCATACCAAAGGGCCATGCTGGTTGGTTCTCATCACTTAGCATTGTTCACCGTGGAGTCTGGCAGGAGAAACAAGAGCTACGTTGTCTCCATCTCCACCTTTCAGTGTGCTCTGGCTTCCAAATGGTAGCATCCGCATCTCTGTTCCTTAGGGCTCCTCACCTCCAACTGAGAACACTGGATGCCTGCTCGCACTTATTTGCACAGAGGGACCGATGTTCCAGGAGCGGCCCTTCTTCCATGACTCTCGGTCCTTGGTACATGCATAACCCAACTCATTTGTTCCTAAGGTGAGATAATGCTGCTATGTGTTTGTACTGTGTCCCAGAATTTCACCATGGTGATTTGTGTGCTCAACACTTACTGGATACCTACTGTTAGTCATCGTGCTAGATTCAGGACATTAGCAAAAAAAAATGAAAGATGTAGATATGGGCAAAAATGACAATAAACCATTACATAGAGCTGTGTAATTGCCACAGCAAGGCAAGGCCAACCCAAATAAGATAGAGGATAGAAACAGTAATAATCCACCTCCATGATGCAAGGCTGGAGACAGTATCAATGAAAAGGTGGTTTTGAACTAAGGTCAGTCACATGATGAGCTGGGGATAGAGTATGCCAAGGTGTGGGAACACAGAAAACTTAGGATTTCTTGGGTTGGAAAGAAGAGGGAATAGTGATATTCAATGAATTTGGGTAAGCCGGTTTTGTGCAGTTTGTCCATGGCTGTGTGGAGTTCCTATGTGAATGGACATGTGTGTAAGTGCTCTAACATGTGTTCCTATCTCTTTGTATTTATTTTCGTGAATGGGATGTGTTTGCATCCTGACTACATCCACATGACTATGCCTTAAGACTTTATGCTGGCTGGTGTGGGTATAATGTGTTCAAATGTCCTATATTGCATGTATTTGTGTTCATGTTTTTTTTATTATTTTATTTTAAAGAGAGAGGGGGTCACGGAGAAACTTGGGCCAGGGCCTCAGCCACTGCAATTAAACTCCATACACTTGCGCCACCTAGTGGTCGTGGGAGCTGGAGAGTAGAACATGGGTCCTTAGGCTTTGCAGGCAAGTTCCTTAACTGCTAAGCCGTCTCTCCGTCCCTGCTCATGTGTTTTAATCATGATGTTATCTGGCTCAGGCTGGGGATGTGGCTCTGTAGTAGAGAACCTGCATAGCATACATGAGGCCCTAGACTCAATCCCTAGTACTGCCAAAACAAACAGACAGATAATAGCACGGTAGGACCCGTGGTCCTGACTATTTATGAATGTGATTGTGAAGCTACATGCATGAATGTGTTATGTGTGAATATACTGGTGCTGGTGGACATGCTTAGGTGTTGTTGGAACATTAATGCTGTCACTTTAAGAGGCCTTGCTGCCTGGGCTGGTGCAGCCTTGAATTATTACTTATCTAGTGTCTTCTGGCCTCCCCCCCAACCACCACCCCTGCCTGGAGCAGGAGCAGGAGCAGGACAGCCCCTCCCTCCTCTAGAGACCTTGAAAGGCCAGAGATCATTTTTATCTCCCATTCTCCATTGCTTCAGTGGCTCCTAGCATGTGGGCTGAGTCACATGGAGTAGTACTTTCCATCCTCCCCTGAAAGCATAAGAAGCTCCCTTGGTTGTTTGGAAGCTGCAGCCTCTCTCTGGTTTGTTTACCCCTTTATGCTCTTCCATGATGTACTAGTTCCCCTCTGATAAACCTTTCTCCCCAAAATAAAATCTGCCTGACCTTTTCTCTCTGCTGAACCAGGCTTTAGTTAATCTTTCTTTCATTACTTTCACAGGTGTGAACACATTTGTGTTGTGCTATTATGTGTTTATAGTGCGTATATTGTGTTTTGTGTGTATGTAAATTGTGTGGGTTTCCGTGCTGCTGTGTGAAGAGCTGGAAACATATCCTATTCACAGCCAGACCACAAAAGCTTGGAATTTTTATAGCTCACATTTGCTAGCAAGATGCAAACTCTATTTGCAGTTACAGTTAGAGCTGGTTTTATATTTTCAATATTTCTGCTCTTTTAAAATCTGAATTTGAAATACTTCATGTGAAAGCGTGAATATGTGGGCATGTGTTTAATTCTCGTGGTTTCCATAAGTCAGCTCTAGTTAGGTCCAAGTCCTTACCCTTGTCTTTATGAGTTAATATTTGTATTTAGAAATGAGCTTCAGACTTGAAGTTGAGGGATTTTCTTAGGCAGGTTTTTCCTTTCAGTTAACATCTTAGTTATAAGATGACCCAGTGTCTTGAGTATAGGCAAATCAAACACAATAAGACCCCGAGGTTCTCTTAGAGAAATAGAAAATGTAACTGTAGGGAAAAGAAAATAAGCAGATAGACTCTGAGCCATTTCTCCCTCAGGGAAAACGTGGGCCCAGCCCTTTAAGCAAACTTTCCTTCAACTCTCTCTTTTTTCAATTTTATGTTTTTATGTATTTATTTGTCTGTGTGTGAGAGTGAGAAGGAGAGAGGAGAGAGATACAGTGAGAGAAAGAGAGAAAAAGTGTGTGTGTGTGTGTGTGTGTGTGTGTGTGTGTATGGGTACTCCAGGGCCTCCTGTCATTGCAAACAAACTCCAGACACATATGACACTTTGTGCATCTGGCCCTACATGGGTACTGGGGAATCCAACTCAGCCCATTAGACTTTGCAAGCAAGTGTCTTAACCACTGATCAACTCCAGCTCCTCCTTAAGCTCTCTGTCCTGCATACCATTCCCTTACCCAAAGATCCTGATAGTCATAGGACACGGGTCTGCCATAACTCCTTTTCTCCAGTCAGTGTCTCTTGCTTAGTACCCTACTTGTTCTTCCAGCTAGAGTTGGAGGTTGTGAGAAGGCCTTCTAAAACCCATCCTTCTATTCTAGCATATCCTACATGCATGCAGTAGGTACTTTTCTTGGTGCTATGGCAAAATGCTGGACAAAAGCAATTTCAGGAAGGAAGGATTTATTCTGGCTCAGTTTTTTTTTTTTTTTTTTCGAGGTGGGGGTCTCACTCTAGCTCAAGCTGACCTAGAATTCACTATGTAGTGTCAGGGTGGCCTTGAACTTACAATCCTCCTACCTCTGCCTCCCAAGTGCTAGGATTAAAGGCATGCGCCACCATGCCCAGCTTTTGGCTCACAGTTTGATGAAACAGTCCATCACGTCTTGAAGAGTGTGATGATGACTGTGGCTAGAGCTGTGGGGTCAGGAGTGTGAGGCAGCTGGTTACATGGTGTCCAGCCAGGAAGCAGAGAGACAAATGCAAAGGTGACACTTGCTTTCTCTGTTTAACTGGATCCAGACTCCTCGTGATGGAATGGTGCCGCCTGCGCTCAGGGTAGATCTTCCCTCTTCCATCCGACTGTTCTGGAAACACCTTCTCAGGTAACTAAGAGGAGTGTCTCCTAGGTGCTTCCAAATCCTGCCAAGTAGACAATCAAGATCAACCACCACAGTGCTTTCCTCTCATAAGTGATCAATGTAACTGCGGCAGGTTGAGTGCACAGAATGACCCAATTAATAGCCTCCCTAGAACCAGGCCCTTTTCCTCGAATTGGGTAATCCCCTACTCTTGGCTGGACCATGTGACTTGCTTGGGCCAGTAATATGCTAGTAAACTTACGGAAACCTGAAGTATGGAAAAGATTTTTGAGTTTTCATTTTATCTCATGATTTTTTTTTTTTTTTTTTTTTTTTTTGGTAAGCTCACGCTAGCCTACTAAGGGATATAAGACTACACAGAAAAGAGCTGAATTTCATAGCCTCAGCATTCTAGACTAGCCACCCATTATGGTTTGAGTCTGAAATATCTCCCACAGGCTCATTGATTAAAAATGCTTGGCCCCAGGTAGTGATACTATTTTGGGAGGAAGTGGAAACTAGGGAAGGAATTGCTGGAAGAATATGGTCAAAGAGGGCATGCTCTAGAAGGTTCTCCTTGGTCCCCCGTCCCTTTCTTTCTCTCTTCCAGGAGGTGAACAGCCGCCTCCTTCACACATCCTTTCACCGTAACGTAGTGCCTCACAATTGGCTCGACATACTGCAGGCAGAAACATCTGAAGCCATGGGTGAAGAAACACCACTGTTTGTCGGCCAAGACTGAGCTACATGGCGTGTGCCCACTTGATATCAACCCAAGCAAACCCCAGGTGAACAAAAGGACCCAGAGAACCATGGGCTCAGACGGCTTTACCTTCCTTTGTTGAGTGGTGCCAGTGCCACAGCTGTGGCTAATATCTCCAACAGCAGGGTGCTTGTCACCAGAGGAGAAAGTCCCTTCCGCCATCTGTCAGCCCTGGCTGTTTTGAGGTGACGCTGGAACCTTCAGACTCTGCTCAGTGGAGAGTGCTGAAACACATCCCTTCCTTCCTAGTGCCCCTCAAATATTTCATGACAATCCTTACAGTAGTTCACTACCACCTCCTCTGAGCTATATTCCCTGACAGGAAGTGATTCTCTTCAGCCCCACTCGATTAGTGACACTTTCCTTAAAACCTTTCCATAGTGTCTCATTACACTCAGATTAAAACTCAGATTCCTTCCTGTGCCCCGTACCATCCAGTATCTGTCTCAACTTCATCCTAACGCTCCCCTCACGATCGCTTTATTTATGCTTCTTGACAGTGCTAAGCTTTTTCTCACCTGATGGTCTGTTTCTCATCTTATCCCCCCAGCCTATGAATAAATTCATGCTGACATTTCCAAATGTTCTCTTCTCTGAGCCCTACATCATCAGTGTCTTCCATTATTATTCTACTAATATGAGCTCACTTTCGACACTTGTCTTTTTCTGCTCACCTACAAAAGTGTCTTAATGCCCCACATTGAATGTGATGCCTAATTGATGACATTTCTTGGGCAGGGTTAGATCGGAGAAATTATCTTCTTCTCTTTGGAGAAGCTCTGCACACTCCCAAGGGATAGTGCCCACCAGGAAAGGACCAAGCTTGTCCCGGTGATGTGTTGGCTGGATGGGTAGGATAAGACATGCTTATGACGCAGGGTGTCTGGCTTCCATCAAGTCAGTGGCAGACTCCTGTAGCTTCTGGTGTAGGAGAGGTTGATGTATATACAGATTGACAAGTCAGGCAGGAAGAGTCACCAAGGATTTGTCAATGGTTGCCCTTGAGCCTCTCCGTAGAGGGCATCTCTGAGCTAAGGAAGGTGGGAGGAGGCTACTGTATGTCTAGTAGCATAGGCAGACCAGAGTTCTTCCCAGCTCCATGTGAACCTCTTCCCATCAGCCTCACCCTGCCTGGGGTGAGCTTGTCTTCAGGCCATGGATAAAGAAGAAGGATCTAGTCATAGCCTAGCAAGATCAAAGCTATGGTAACTCACCATTGTTGTGTATGGACTTTGAATCAAGGGTATTCTAGGTACTTAGTTTGCTTTATCTAGTTATCTTGAAGGCCACCTTTTTGGGAAGAACTATGTGAAAGCAGTTGTTTCTAACCAACTGCACACCGGAATCAGGAGAAGTTTATTGCTATTCTTCATGGATACTGGAACCCAGATTCATGTCTTCCAATGAGTACTGAGGAACAGGGGCTCTCCAGGCATCTACCAGGTCTTCAGCTCTGGAATGGGAAAGCTCGAAGCATCCAGCCTCGTAGAATGAGCAGCTACTGGGTTTCTTGGCTCCCCAGCTATTGTCAGATGGCCCAGCCTATATCCTATAAGCTAATCTGATAAATTCCCTTTATCATACATATTCATTCTATGGCTTCTAGTTCTCTAGGGATCCCTAAGTGATACATGAAGTGGTTTTTCTATCATAAAGTCTCTGATTGTAAAGAAGTTAGTTCAAGCACTCTGGGGAAGATTCCTACAAGGTTGGTCACATTTATTGAATAGCTTTCAGTGTTTAAAGAGATCACTCAGGGGGCTGGAAAGATGGCTCAGCAGTTAAGGCACTTGACTGCAAAGCCTAACAACCTGGGTTCAATTCCCCAGTACCCACATAAGCCAGATGCACAAAGAGGCACACGTAGCTGGAGTTTGTTTGCAGTCGCTCGAGGCCCTGGCATGCCCATTCTCACTCTCTCTGTATTTCTTTGCTTGCAAACAAATAAATAAAATATTAAAAAAGAGAACTCCCTCATTACTGTATCTCATTTGAGAAAAAGAATATTCCTATGGAGTAGGCAGGTATAAATTATCACCCTATGGGCTGGAGAGATGTCTTAGCAGGTTAAGTGCTTGCCTGTGAAGTCTAAGGACCCCGGTTTCAAGGCTCAATTCCCCAGGACCCACGTTAGCCAGATGCACAAGGGGGTGCACGCATCTGGAGTTCATTTGCAGTGGCTGGAAGCCCTGGCACACCCATTCTCTCTCTCTCTCTCTCTCTCTGCCTCTTTCTCTCTCTGTCTGTCGCTCTCAAATAAATAAATAAAAAAATAAACCAAAAAAAAAATTATCACCCTCATCTTACAGATGGTGGAACTGAACAAGTTTTGGAACCGTCTCTTTTGGAAGCCAAGTGAACTCAGCACAGGCCAAACACGTGGAGGAAAGAGAGACAAGGCTGTGACAAATTGCTGCTTCGTCTCCATTCTCCGTGTCTTTCCGGTTAACTTGCTTGGTTTCCTTTCACTGCTGTGCAGTTCCTTTGCTAGGGCAGCTCTGACCTGGATCTGTCCGTGCTCTCCCATAGAGCGATGCTCTTGATGTATTTGCAGAATCTGCATGCTGTACACTAAAGGCCAAGTGCACTAAATGGAAAATGCATCAAAAACTGTCCCAGCAAGGAAAGTAACTGCGGTGACGCGGGCTTCCAGACACCTGCTGAAAGTCTCTTTGAATTAAAAGCAGAGTGCTTGCGATTTCATGGCTTTTTCCATCTGAAAATGTCATCTTCCAGGGAATGGAGGAACCATCCAGGTCACTGATTTGCCCTCTTGGTTTCTCACCAACCAAAAGGCATGAATTGACTAAGTAGATGTGACGGGGACCTTGGGAGAGGTGACAGAGTGAGAAGTTTAAAAAGTAGACATGGTCAGATGACAGGAAGGTAGATTTCAAACAATAGAGAGAGAGAGAGAGAGAAAAAAAAAGTTAGCTCAAACTTATAGGAAAAGCTTCAAACAGCATGGTGACAGTGGCTGGATAATTTCCCCAAATGTGATTCTGCCTGTGCAAATTTTTCCTGTGACAAAGACCACGGAGAGGTCACCAGAAAGCCCCACTCCGTGAGCCAGAGAGCGCTGTGATGAACTTCAGTGTGAGATACATCCAGGGAGGTGGAAACAAGGACTCAGGACAAAAACAAAACAGAAGGTTGATAGGAAACACAATGATGCCATGGAGGGTAAGTCTCACCAGGCACTGAAAGCTAAATTTGTTGAGGAAAGAAAAACAAACTCCTGAAAGTCGTCATTAGACCTATGAAGGGAGAGGCTGGTTTTACGGCAGGGAGGAAGAACTGGAGAGAGAACTGAACGCTTAGAAATGAGATGGAGCTACCCACAACTGTGGACTAACTCCACAATGCATGACCCATATACCCAACAAGGAAGGGCTGGGGGAGGGGGTAGGATATGGACGAGCCTAATCATGGTACCAAGTTGACTGTATTCACTGAGTACAAAGCTAATTAGTAAAAATTAATTAATTAATAAGAATAATAAAATAATAATAATTAAAAAATGAGATGGATGGCTGCAGAGATGGCTTAGCAGCTAAGGTACTTGCCTGTGAAGCCTAAGGACCCAGGTTTGATTCTTCAGGTCCCACGTCAGCCAGATGCACCTGGTGGCACATGCATCTGGAGTTTGTTTGCAGTGGCTAGAGGCCCTGGCAAGCCCATTCTCACATTCTCTCTGTTCCTAATAAATAAATAAATAGGGCTGGGCGTGGTGGCGCACGCCTTTAATCCCAGCACTCGGAGGCAGAGGTAGGAGGATCACCATGAGTTCGAGGCCACCCTGAGACTCCATAGTGAATTCCAGGTCAGCCTGGACTAGAGTGAGACCCTACCTCAAAAAAACAAAAACAAAAAAATAAAATAAAAATAAATAAATAAAAATTTTAAAATTTAAGAAAATAAATGAGATGGAGTGGCATATACCTTGGACCTGGAGAAACTAGAAGAAGAGACCTCACTTCTCAGGGTCCCCTTATGGTTCCAAGAGGACTTGGGGACAAGATGCTCGAACACAGTTGATGCAGTTTGAAAGGCTTTTTCTGGAGGAGAGGTAAGAGTTACAGAAGGAAACAAATGTCACTCCGCACTTCAGCTGAGGAGGAACTTGGCTTCCATGATCCACGAGGTGTGGGCTGGCTGTTGATCTAAAACATGGGTTCATTGTAAACACACAGCACAGTGGAGGAAAGACTGACCTCAGGCACTTGGTGTGTGCTCACGCAGAAGTCATAGCAGGTCAATCCCCAGCCTCCTTTGATATCATCACATCATGACAAACAGATGGAAAGTGAATTTATTGTGAGGACCTGGGAGGTCAGCTAGACCTGTGAAAGAGTGTCACACACAACTCTGGGAAGAGATGGATAAGTGTGGGTTAGAAGACGAATACCAATGGTAGTGCTAATAATAAAATGAAAGAGAACACAGATTGAGCAGTTTCTGTGTCAGTTACTGTCTGGCCTTTGCTATCTTTGGACTACCAGTAAGGTGATGTCCATGAGAGAGAGGTCTCCAGCGCGAGGCCCAGCACTGAGTCCTTGGTCCTATTCCAGGAGATCTTGGCTCGCTGCTGCATTGGAGGGCGAAATAGAGGATGCATGAATGACATGCAGCTGGGAGAGAGAACGCCACCGCCAGGTGACAATCAGAAATGGAATTTGACAAGCAGATTTGGTGGACGGAATCTACTATGGTAGAAAGTAGAGGAGTAAGTTTTCAGCTAGCAAAATTCTGTCTTAGGATCGGACAGAGGTCATATTATTACTCTAATTATTACTCTATGCTATTACTCAATGTCAATTTGAGAAAAAAAAAAAAAAGGAAAATCCCCTTGGCAAAGATTGTTCATTAATTCCAGGCCATATCAACCTGCATACAGTATTTTCAATATGGAGGTGATAGGCTCAGCTTGCTACAAAAGACTCTCTGACAACTGGGTACTACATTTGGGCTCTAATGCCATCACAAATATATATGGAGTTACAAATTGCTCATATTATGTCTCTGGTCCCACTTCTTTAATGGTTAATTAATACACTTAAAGATCACAGCCACTTACTTTCCATCATCTGTAGTTAGTTTTTTTTTTTCTTTTTCTTTTCTTTTCTTTTCTTTTTTTTTGTTTTGAGGTAGGGCCTCACTCTAGCCCAGGCTGACCTGAAATTCACTCTGCAGTCTCAGGGTGGCCTTGAAATCATGGTGATCCTCCTATCTCTGCCTCCCAAGTGCTGGTCTTAAAGGTGTGCACCACCACACCAGGTTTCTACAGGTAGTTTTTAATCTCTCCCCTCCTCGTTCTACATCTGCTTCCTCATTTACCACTAAGTTTCATTGATGTCTATTGATCTCCAAACTGTTAAGTAAGTCCTCATCTTGAGCTTTTCTACTTACCCTCTTCCCTACCAAGATACACACCCTCTGTAGACATTCCTCAGTCTAATCCTTCAGACCCTCCTTCCCACCTTCAGCTTAGTTCTTCCTTAGAAAGAGCCCCTTCCTACACTTTATCTGAAGTATGACCCAACCCCTCTGTCCCTGTGTGTTGTTTCATTTTTCCTCCAAACACACGGCACCACTTCCTGACATTATTCCATACATCCGTGTGCTGGTTGTTTTCTGTTTCTCTCATTAGAGCTTACACTGTGGGATGGTTGGAATTTCATTATTATAATTATTTAAATATTTTATTCATTTTTATTTATTTGAGAGTGATAGACAGAGAGAGAAAGAGGGAGAGAGAGAACGGGCACGCCAGGGCCTCCAGCCACTGCAAACGAACTCCAGATGCGTGCGCCCCCTTGTGCATCTGGCTAACGTGGGTCCTGGGGAATCGAGCCTCGAACCAGGGTGCTTAGACTTCACAGGCAAGTGCTTAACCTGCTAAGCCTTCTCTCTAGCCCAGGAATTTCATTATCTTTGATACAGCCTACCATAGAACCCAAGTCAGTGAAGGTTCACAGTAGGCGGCCCTGTTGACAAAGATCACTTAAATGATGAATGGGTAATGAAATGAATGAGTGAGTATCCTGTACAACTCACATTTCATTGAATACATTTTAGCAAGTGCTCTTTAAGGGTTTTCTTGTTGTCTACTCTGAAAATATGAAAAAGATAGGAAATTCTTTGGATTTGTACCAGTTGTCCATGCACATATTTCTTGATTCCCTTAGATACTTCTAAAATTGTCCTCCTTGGGATTCTCTCTAAGTTGGACTCAAGAGATAAGTCTTGCCCTTATTTTAGGGGGTACTAATGAGATTAAAACACTCTTGCCTCATCTCTCTTCCTTCTGTAGATCTTCTGAGTCTTGGCCCCAGAAAGTCCACTGTCCCTAGATCTTCCTCTCTCTGTTCTTCAGGGTCTTCGGGCTGCATTCATTTTGGTTGCTTGTTGGGAGAAGTAATAGATCATTGCATATCCACGTAAGTCTTTCAGTTTGGGTTGTGGAGTGTTGCAGTCAGGTTCACATTGCTGGCAGAAATCACCCTGACCAAGAGCAGCTTGAGGAAAGAAAACAAGGGTTTATTTTGGATTGCAGACTTGAGGGGAAGCTCCATGATGGCAGGGGAAAACAATGGCATGAGCAGAGGGTGGACATCACCCTCTGGCCCACATAAGGTGGACAATAGGAACAGGAGAGTGTGCCATACACTGGCAAGGGGAGGCTGGCTATAACACCCATAAGCCCACCCCCCAAAATACACCACCTCCAGGAGGCTTTAATTTTCAATTGCCATCAGCTGGGGAGACTAGCATTCAGAACACCTAAGTTTATGGGGGACACCTGAATCAAACCGCCACAGGGAGGGTCTGGTCAGGACATGGAATGCTGTTCACCGAACATTTGAAAAATCCTCAGGGAGGGTTTCCCAGCGAGACCTAAAAGAGGTCCAGGCCGAGAGCAGCTGAAACCCAGGGAGAAGCTGGATACTCCAAACCCAGCAATTCCACTGCCACAAATTCTAGCTGAAGCCCTGTTTTTGGCTGGGTCCCACCTGCCCACCTATAATTAAGGTCGTGTCTACAGCTACACAGATTATAAGGAAGGCAAAGGGGAATGTCATCAAGTCATTATTTCCAGAATCAAAGCTCTTTTTTTCCCCCCATCATTTTTTTTTCCCCCTCTCTATTTTGGATTTGGCAATAGGTTTCCTAAAAAGTAGGCCATGGTGTCCTTTCCTACAGTTCATTACAAGTGGGCAGGGAGGGCCTGCTCGAGCCGCCAAGGCCTGGATGCTGAGCTCTCTGGCAGGTGGAGGGGGCGTGTTTCCTGCACACCTCTGGCCGGGGGGCAAGCGTTTGTCATGGAAGAATTTTTGTTCCTTTCTAAATAAGAGGTTATAATAAATAAGGAATCATTTGCAAATGTTTGCTTATCCAACCCAATTTTAATTTTAATTGCACAGTGCATGTGCGCTGATGCATTTTTGGCATAGGAAATTGTTACAGATGTCAGATTGGACAAGTTATTTTATTGTGGGGTCCTGGGATTTTAAGATTGCTTCGGAACTGTCAGCTCTTTTGTTACAGAGTTCATGGAAGGAGAATGTGAGAGAAAGAGGGAGAGAGAGTGAGAGCTAGAGAGGGATGTAGACTGTGTCTTCATTGTTACTATTATTTTCATTGAAGTCACCATGGATCTGAGGGTTGGGGGGGGGGGGGTCAGTTATCACCCTATTACAGACCTGACCAGGAAGTACTGAGCAAAGTGTTTTTTCTTTGGGGGAGGACACCACAGTAAAGAGAGAGAGAGAGGGAGACTCCACAGAATATCTAAGAAGCAGGTCAAGGAAGAGAAACCACAATCCAGATGTATAGTGCTGAGCAGACACCTCACTGACTGGGACTTCTTGTCTGGATTCCACACTGGCTGGGTATTTTTGATATCATTTGGATAAAGACTCAGTTTAAAATTACAGAGCGATTTTGAGAGAAATTTGGAATGGTTAAGTACATATAAACTGAATTGTGAAGAGTTCATTGGCTAAACTGCAAGTTTGGTCCAAGAACTGTATTACATAGGCTTTCTCAGTCATGTCTATTCTGATTGGTTTAGGGAAGTCTGCGTTGGAGACTGGCAAAGGCAGGAATGGGTCACGTATCTCATGCTTGCTGTTCAGTCTGAAAGAGGCTCCATGCAGGCTGGCATGACTCCTGACTCTTTCTGGAGTCTCTGTGCCACTCGGGGTGGGGGGCTTGGCCTTCTTATGGTTACCTCCTTGATGTCATCTATTTCTCCTGAAGCTCTTCCTCCTCCTCTGCTTTCTGCCGTTCCTTTTGCTGGTTCTCCTCTCCTCATCTTGACCTAGAAAGAAACTATGTCACTCACCTGCTAAGTCCTTTCACATGTACCATCTTACTTAATTCTCAAGTGACCCTTATAGTTATCACCTCACTTGGTTTTCCTTTGTTAGTTATGTACACACTCAACGTGTATACAACCATGTTGGTACCATCGTTAGCCTCCTTCCTGTCCTCCCTCCTCTGAAGGGACCCTCCTCGTTGGGGATTGTGGGTCATACATTGTGGGGGTAGCCATCAGTTATGGGGAAGAGGCAATGTTTCTGTGCATAATGTCCGAACTTGTGGCTCTAAAAATCTTTCCTCTCCCTCTTCCGCAAATTTCCCTGAGCCATGTTGGGTTCGTCTTAGGTCTATTTCAGTGATGAGGCCTTGAGAGCCTCTGTGTCTCTGGATCTCTGGTTTGGTAGGAGTTGAGTACTCTCTGTGTCTATTTCCTTCACCCTTGTGCTGATACTAGGTTCACCAAGAAAGCAGCACTCTTTCTCATTTCCTCAATCCCTCTATGGTTTCAGCTGGGGCCCTGGTGAGGAGCAATGGGCTGATTCTCTCCTCAGGATCTGCATCCATCTGAAAAAGAAGAGCAGATTCTCCAACAGAGTGAAGTCAGCACTGGATAAATGGGATAGCCATTATTAGTTTAGAGAGAATTTAATAGGTGTAGACCCTCTTGTAACCCATGATTGGTGGGAGCTTGATATTGGAGAACAAACTCGTTTTTTGGGTATGGATCTGACTTGCTTCCCAGCTCCAGCTATGAGTTCCGTTCCACTGAGTGGATCCGTTAGCCAATCCAAGATCAGTTGGTTACCCACCATGGCTGTGTGCCACTATTGCACTTGGGTGAGCGTCACGTCAGGTTGTTTGCTGCTGAGTAGCTTAGACCATGTCATCTCATTTTTTTTTTTTAATGGATGAGATAACCACAGAGGAATCTGTCAAGGGGACCTAGTGTCAGAACCAGGAATGGGGACCCAGGATGTAGGATGCACAGAGCTGAAGTTCTTGCCTGCTGATGTTCATTGTCTTGACAGCTGTCCTGTCATTGCCTCAAAGCCTCTTCATTCTCCGCTGCCACAGCTGTCAGCATGGGTTTGGGTCCTGGGAACCTTGGCCAGTTGTGATCTGGCTAATGAGAACTGTGCAAGGAGAGGTTTTATTTTATTATTTTAATTGGGGAAAAATTCTTGTCATGTTGTCTTAACTTCTATCTAAGCAGTCTTCTTTAAAGGTATAGTTGTGACTAAATTAGTCCTCTGGTGTAGGCTCCCCAGAAGAACATTCTGGAGCAGCATCTAAGCCTCTGACAAATCCCTGGTCAGCACAGCTGGATCGTAACATTAACTAGAACCACCAGGGTTTGGATCCCCCTGAGCCTAACCCACAGGGGAGGGCTGTTGGAAGTATCTGGGAGGAAGCCCACATCTGAGCTGATCTCTTCCAGACCTTGTTGGTGGGATGGAGAAGCTGGTCTTACATAAGCTTGCTCTGTGTCAGGGTATATTTTGGCCCAGGGGTGGGCAGGCTGAGGATGCTCCCTGCCAGGAAGGAGGGCAGACTGGTTGAGGGTACTCTGTACAGGCCTCATGGCAAGAATGGTAGTCTGGAGTTCTATCTCCCCAGGTTCAGCACTAGCCCTGCTCTTGCCTGGCCATTTGATTTCCAGATGCCCCAGGTGAAGCTAATTTATTCCAGAATTTTCCTCCAAGAGGGGAGAGAACACGTCATGTGTTCCTTCTTTCCAGCATTCCGACAATCGCAACCCAGGATCTGAACTTCATTCCGTGGTGTGAATACATGCGCATTCCTGTTTCTGATTACTTGAAAGTTCCTTGCCAGAGAGTAGAGTAAAGTAGGAAGGGGTTGTGAGACAGAGATAGCAAGGATGCCAAGTAGTTCACCCAAAAAGTTCATGCTATAACCTGGCCATTTACTTGCTTGTTGGCATATTTGATCACTATTTAACCAAAAATCAATTCTTTTGATGACACTCAAGCTCCAAGAAGGTAGACCAATTTATAATAAACTTTAGGATTCTAGTTTCTTGAGTCCGTTTCAGTGATTTTTCCATCTTAACTGCTCAGTGGAACGACACAGGGAACTTTAACAATATTGATGATAGGGTCCCATCCCTAGAAGATCTGATTTAATTGTTTAGGTTATAGACTGTATACTGTAGTACTTAAAAGCCAAGCACATGATTATAAGGTTAAGCTAAAGTTTGAAGAGTGTTGGAATATGTGGCCCCTGACATTTGGATGCAGGCAGAAAGCTTGATGCCAATGATCAGCTGCTGTCCTGTAGCCATCCTAGCCACCTCTGTAGCTAATCTTTGAATGCTACACACTATGACTGCATGAGATATTTCTGACACTGTCATCATTAAGGTGCTAACGCCCGGGTGTTTAGTCTCATGCCTGGGGTTTCATACCCACCCAGTGTGTCGGAAGCCTCTGCCCTTCTGCAGTTCACGCTCCTTGAGTGTAAACTGATTTTATTGACTTACCTCTAAAGAATACAGTAGAAGAGATGGCATGGTCACTTTCAAAGGTAAGTTAGAAAAAAAAAATTGCTATGGCTTCTACTGTAGGTCCGTTTCTCTTGTTCTCTGCTGGACCATTTGCCCTGGAGGAAGCAGGCACCATGTTATGAAGCAGTGCTGTGAAGAGGCCCCTGGGGTAAGAAGCTGAGGCAAGCCCATAGCCACATCCATGAGCTTGGAAGTGAACGCCCCATGGACCAGCCTTCACATCAGCCCACAGCCCCGTCTGGCAACTTGACGGTCACTGTGTGAGAGACCTGGAGCCAGAGGTATGTCTCAGGGTAACGTCTACATTTCTGACACAGAATCTGTGAGCTAATAAATAGTTATTATTTTTAGTTTCTAAGATTGGGATAAATTGTCACTTAGCAGTATACACTTAATATAGTAGATCTCGGCGGCAGGGCCTGAGAATCTGCATTTCTCACAAATTCATCATACTGCTCTGAGAACCATTGTTAGAAGATGCCTGACTTTCTACCGACACTAAGAAGGTGTTATTACTATGTTCATCACACTCATTGAGAAGCATCCCTAGAAGGTTTAAGCTACTTTCTTAAGCTTGCATGCAAAGAGCAACAGTCCTGGGGTCCCAGTGCAGGTGATCGGTCTCCAGAGCCCACACATATCCCTGCCACACTACTTGTTCTCACTGTGAAGTGTGCCTTGTCTCACCTTGTCTGTTGAACTATGTTCATTAAATTGTATAGTGTAAGTTGCCAGTGAGTGATTTTGTTCTAAAATGTTATTGGCTTTCCTTGGCATCATAAATACTTCCCAAATTAGAATTAGCAGTGGAGAGGACCCAGGGAGAGTTTACCTTCTGGCATAGTGGTCCTTGAACTTTAGTAGGTATCTCTTGTGGTCTGGATGTACAACCACCCTCCGCAACTTCAAGTGTTTGTGGCTAAGCCTCCTGCCTCGTTCCCGATCTGGTGCAGCTGTTAGCAAGTAGAACCTTGCTGGAGGAGGTGTGACACTGGGCATGGAGCTTGAAGTTTTTTTAAAATGTTTTTTATTTTTATTTATTTATTTGAGAGTGACAGACAGAGAGAGAAAGAGGCAGAGAGAGAGAGAGAGAGAGAATGGGGCGCCCAGGGCCTCCAGCCACTGCAAACGAACTCCAGATGCATGCGCTACCTTGTGCATCTGGCTTACGTGGGTCCTGGAGAATCGAGCCTTGAGGGTCCTTCGGCTTCACAGGCAAGCGCTTAACTGCTAAGCCATCTCTCCAGCCTGGAGCTTGAGGCTTTTGAGTGCAGCCTACTGGGTATTCACAATTGGCTCCTTTTTGCAGCTGTCTACTGCCCTGCCACTGAGGTCTGTTTTCTCCACCACAATGAAGCCTGAAATAAACCTTTTCTTCTCCCTATAAGCTGCTCGTGGTCAGGTGTTTTGTCCCAGTAAAGAGAAGGTAGACGCTTCATCACCAGAGTTTCTTGAAAAAATCTTGTTTAAGTCTAGATGGCTGAGACTCACCCTCAGAGTTCTTGATGTGACAAGAATAGGGAGAGCTGAGCATTTCTTAGGATTTTCTGCTCATGGCTGGAGATGTTTGGGGTCCAGGCGTGCTGCACTTAGAGAATCCCTGCCTTTGTGGAAGGACTGTGGTGCTTACTGTGTTTCTGAAGTGCTGTCTGTTTTGATCCGTGTGTGGAGGGAAACCTACGTGGAACCTACACATTTGCAAAGCTCTGGCTCTCCTCCTCCCAAGTGTGTATCGGCACCGGCTCCCTTTGCCATTTGCGCCAGGGCTGAGGGGCACGGCCGGAGGAGCCATGCAGCTGGGCTCCGTCTGCACGTTCTGTGCGTTGCAGGCTGAGCTCAGATTCCATCATAATGACTGAGGGCAGAGTGTGGTCGCCAGCAGCCAACAGTGCTGCTTTGTGGGACCGCTGCCGTCTGGGTTAGGTCTTGAGAAACTGACGTGGGAATGTTGACAAGCAACTGCTCGGGCATGTCCGTCCATATTATCTGCCGTTATGAGCAATAAAGATGGGGTACAGCCTGACCAGGTGGAGGTTATGAATAGAGGCAGGTGAAGCCAAGACCAATGTTTTTTATTTTTATTTTTAATAGAAAACTCAAGCCAAACTGTTCACATTTTGGATGCTAACCTACGTGTCTCTTGCCAATGAGTCTTGCATTGTTTTTGTTTCTTTCCTGCCTTTTCTCCATCTGTGATTACCCTCTTCACTCAACCTGCCCCTTTGTGTCCAGTTCTGGCTAGGCCCGGATAGGGCCCAGGGAGTTTGGCATGTGGTGGTTGAGCCTTGGCTGTACTGGAGTTTGTAATGGTTCAAGGTCTTGGTGAGAACAATTTATCTTCCTTTGAATTAGTGGGGACTATGTGAAAGCCCTGTTGGACTGATCTGGAGGTGTCCTGCTGGACTGACCTGGAGGTGTCCTGCTGGACTGACCAGGAGGTGTCCTGCTGGACTGACCTGGAGGTGTCCTGCTGGACTGACCTGGAGGTGTCCTGCTGGACTGACCAGGAGGTGTCCTGCTGGACTGATCTGGAGGTGTCCTGCTGGACTGACCAGGAGGTGTCCTGCTGGACTGACCTGGAGGTGTCCTGCTGGACTGACCTGGAGGTGTCCTGCTGGACTGACCTGGAGGTGTCCTGCTGGACTGACCTGGAGGTGTCCTGCTGGACTGACCTGGAGGTGTCCTGCTGGACTGATCTGGAGGTGTCCTGCTGGACTGATCTGGAGGTGTCCTGCTGGACTGATCTGGAGGTGTCCTGCTGGACTGACCTGGAGGTGTCCTGCTGGACTGATCTGGAGGTGTCCTGCTGGACTGACCTGGAGGTGTCCTGCTGGACTGATCTGGAGGTGTCCTGCTGGACTGATCTGGAGGTGTCCTGCTGGACTGACCTGGAGGTGTCCTGCTGGACTGATCTGGAGGTGTCCTGCTGGACTGACCTGGAGGTGTCCTGCTGGACTGATCTGGAGGTGTCCTGCTGGACTGTTCTGGAGGTGTCCTGCTGGACTGAGCTGGAGGTGTCCTGCTGGACTGACCTGGAGGTGCCAGCAGAAACTTTACCCTTTTGTAAAGTGTCAGCAAGTCCAGGAGACCCACATGGGTTCTAAGCTCTATTTTGAACCAATCTGTAGCAACTACCTTCTCATTGAGGGAACAAAACGCCCAGCCTGAAGCAGCTTAGGGGAGGAATGTGTTTATTTTGGCTTACAGTTTCGACGGGGATTTTCATAATGGCTGGAAAACATGGCAGAGCACGTAGCCCATTCATCATAGTTTGTCCCATTGTCACATATCAGCAGGAGCCATCAGTGAGAGTGAGCTCCTGAGCACCCAATAGGGCTAGACCTATAGGGCAAAAAGTTCTGCCCCCTCCCCCCGCCTGGTGACACACCTTTTCCAGCAAGGCTCCCCATCCCAAAGGCTCCACCAGCTGGGGACTAAGTAGGAAGCTAACTTACCAATACTTGAAGTTATGGGGGACATTTTATATTTAAACTACCACACCCCCTTACTAAATGTATGCGTGACCATCTGTGTCCCCACACTAATCCTCTCATGTGGCTTGTGAGAAGAGACGTGGTGGTAGGTTGCACTATTCATGACGTGGGGCAGAGCCTCAGAGACAAATTGAGTTGTGGCAACTGTATAATGTGAAGACAAGAAAAGCATTTTTTTAAAAAAAATTTAAATTTATTTTATTTGCAAGCAGAAAGAGACAGCGAGATATCACAGACACACACACACACACACACACACACACACACACACACACACACAGAGAGAGAGAGAGAGAGAGAGAGAGAGAGAGAGAATGGGCCCACCAGGACCTCTAGCTGCTACAAACGAACTCCATATGCATGCTCCAAGTTGTACATCTGGCTTTATGTGGGTACTGAAGAATTGAACTCTGGTCATTTGGCTTTCCAGGCCACTGAGACATCTCTCCAGCCACGTAAGCAAGTATTTTTTATGTAAGCTAAGCCTTGTTTTTTTTTTTTTTTTTTTTTTTTTTTAACAAGGCAGAATCTACACCAAGCTGACTGAATCAAAAGGAGAAACACATAAAGACAGAGCCAGGTCATGACTTCTCCACAGTTAGTTCTGATCTCCCTTGGAGCAAGTGCTTTGTTTCATCGATTAAGGAACATTTATCAGAATATCACTGTGCAAATGTGACCCAAATATAAAAAGCAAAAAGTTTAAGAGAAAATTTAGAACATCAGTAAGATGTAGCAGTGGAAACATTTTTCATAAATAAAACATAGACGATTGATAAGGTGAGCAAATGAAATAAGAGCTTTCGTATAACACAAGACATGTAAGCAAAAAGAAAATAAGGCTCAGAGAAGGTGAAATTATGTTTCATGCATAAGATGGCAAAGTATTTTATAGATAATGAAATCAGAATATATAATGAGCTCCTGCAAGCCAGTAAAAAGAAGACAAACCACACAATAGGAAAAAGAGCAGGGCCGTTTCTAGAAGTTTATGGGAGAAGTAACAAACATGGCTAAAAGCCACGTACAATTTTTCTAGTAATTAAAGAAATATAAACGAAATAACACCCTTCAGACTTGTAAAACTTTAAAAAGCCTGACATGCGAAGCGTTGGTGAGAATGTTCTCCAGGCCAGTGCTATGAATGACTATGGCCCCAGCCAGGACCTTGAGGGACTTAGCATCTAGCGGAGAAAGCAGGCACGTACAGAGATGGTTGCAAACCCATATGATGACACAGGAAGTAGGGTCTGAGGCGGAATCTTGCTTACTAAACCCAAAGAGTCAAGGAAGGCTTCACAGAGTAAATGATGCCATAATGGTTTGTACTGATGGTCAGCTTGACTGGCACTAGAATCACCTGTGAGGGGTTTTGTAGATTAGGTTGGTTGTGGTGCATATCGGTGACAGATTATCTTGATTAGGATGATTAAAGTTGGATGACCCCACCCCCCTCCCTTAACTGTAAGCAGCACCATCTCATGGCTCTGGACTACATAAAAGGAGAGAGCTGGCTGAGCTCCGGTGTTCAGCACTTTCTGCTTCCTGACCATGAGCTGGATGTGACCACCTGCCTCCAGTTCCTGCCACCTTTGCCTTTCCTGCTGTGATCGACTGTAACCTGGAACTGTGGTGGAAATAGACCCATCCTCCCTGAAACTGATTTTCCTTTTTAATAAAAAGGTTGCACACATAGATCCCCCTTCTCCCCCACTCCAGTTCTGCTGAGGGTCTTCTTCAGTGGGGTTATTGGTATTCCTTATGGGGACCAATCGGCCTCAGTCCGTCTCTGCAGGGATGGGGGGAACGTGCTACCTGGGGCTCTTCCTCACCCACCCTGAGGCTCTTACAGTCTTTCCTCCCCCTCACCCACAGTGTGCCCTGATCAATGGTGGGCAAGATAGGGGTCTGGTTTACTGTTGCTTTGGCCATAGACTTGGCATCTTTGTTTTGAGCAGTGTCTGTCGTCATTTCCCTGGAACTGGTTTTCAGGCTAGCTGTGAGAAAAGTATTTGTGTCACCACTTGCTCTGTAGTGACATCTGGGCCTGGCCAGATGAGGAGGGTGTGATCCATCTCCCGATAGACAGTATGTATTGAGGTATCATTGTTCTCCCCGGTATTGTCCACCGTCTCACACACTTCCTGCCCCACAGGAGCTGCCAGGGAACTGGGAGCTGGGAAACTGATTTTTTTGTCAGGTATTTTCTCTCAGCAATAATATAACATGTGTATATCAGTAACTAATATAACACGTGTATATGGTTATACATGTATCTCAACACATTTGATATACCTCATGTATATTTTCCAATTAAAGATAGATTTTAAACTAAACAATAGAAGAAATACCTACAAGTGTTAGAAAAGTTCTATTTTGCAGATACTAGAAGAAAAGTAAGAAAATGGCTCCAAACCACAAAAGCAAAAGGGAAACAACTAAACTGTAGGCATATGCTGCCTTTTCAGAAAAAAAAAAATCAAGGTTTTTTTTTCCTAATTAGTAAATTTGTTCTTAATTTTCTAATTGTAAATTTAAATATATTTGTTTTTGAGCAACTTTAATGAAATGTACAATAAAAATAAATTACATGGCATTGATAATATTACCACTAAGAAATAGCACTAATATATTTTATTATATTCTATTACAGTTTTTTCTTTCTGTATGAAACAGATATCATATTGTGTAAATGTTATAGATGCATATACATACATGTGTTTATATGTACACACATATAAACACATGTATATATATATGTATATGTATGTATATATAGAGAGAGACACCCACATATGTGTGTACACCTGCATTTGTGTGTCTAGCTTGTTCTTTTTACTGAGATCATAGATTTGTAGAGAAAGACCAAGGGAATTACAGAGAAAACATAAGCATATGAGCTCAACATTTTTAGGTAGTTTACAAAGTTTTCCTGTGCTGTTTATTTTATCTTTAAAACATGATTATCTAATGTTTTGATTTCTTATTCAACTTAATCATTAGTATTTCTTACAAAAACTTAATTGAGTGGCATGAACTCCATAGTCTTTTATTTTTCTCTTCTAAAACAATTTGCATTTTGTTTTTCAAATTTAGAACACACTTCCATGTGGCCATTTTATTGATATACATTCTAGAAACAAACCTTGTTTTCCTCTGCACGGGCAGAGGATTGGCTCGATGATACTTTTCCTCTTGGGAATGTTTTAAGGGTTTCATCAAGACCTAATTATGTAATCATATTTTTGTAAATGTTCTAGGGCCCTGGAAAAGAAAACACTGTTTTTTTTTTTAATTCATGTTTAAAGTACAGCTTCTTCACTTCTTCATTGCCAGAGTTTTCTAGTGTGCAAATCTAATAGTTGTAAAACTAATTTCACTGGATTTTCACATCTCTGACTATTTGAGAAACAGGTTATCTTTCCATTTGTTGTTTATCCATTTTTGCTTTCTCTTCAGTGATTTTTTTTTTTTTTTCTGAGGCAAGGTCTCATTATCCCCTAGGCTGACCTGAAACTCACTCTGTAGTCCCAGGCTGATCTCGAACTCACAGAGATCCTTCCACTTCAGCCTCCTGGGTGCTGGGATTAAAGGTGTGCACCACCATGCTGGCTCGTCCAAGAATTTTTGATTATATCCTTTTGTTCTCCCATTAATTTATCTTTTCCTTTTTATTGACTTGTAGGGGTTCATCGTAGTCTAGATTTGTGTTTTCTTATTATATGAGTTGGCAATGCCTTCAGAATGTGTGTAGCATCTATTTTTTTGTATGTATTTGTCTTTTGTCATAAAACAGTCACTTAAAAATTTTTTTTGTTGTTTACTTTATTTGAGAGTGACAGAGAGAGAAAGAGGCACAGAGAGAGAGAGAAAGAGAGAGAGAGATAATGGGCGCGTCAGGGCCTCCAGCCACTGCAAACGAACTCCAGACACGTGCGCCCCCTTGTGCATCTGGCTAATGTGGGTCCTGGTGAATTGAGCCTCAAACTGGGGTACTTAGGCTTCACAGGCAAGCGCTTAACCGCTAAGCCATCTCTCCAGCCCGTCACTGTTTTTTTTTAAATTTTCTTTCATGTTTTGTACTTTTAATCGTTTGCTGAAGAAAATCTTCTTTTTTGTTGCACTCTAGTGATATTTTATTACATTTTTTTTTCTCCTGAGGGACTTAAAATTTTGTGCTTTTTTGCAAAGAAGTTTTTAACCCATATAGAATTTGTATTTGTATATGGTGTGAGGTAGAGATATGTTTTATTCATTTTGAGTTTGGATGGACAATTGACAACATATCATTACATAAATCTTTAAAAATTTTTTAATGCCACCATAAATTGGTATACCTGTCTTAGACATTTTACTAGATTTGACTGGTAAATTAATATTTGCCTGTACTTATATCACACTGTTTTCATTATTATGACTTCATAATAATTCCAGATATATGTCATCTTTAACCGCTGAGCCATCTCTCCAGCCCATGCCTTGCTTTTCTAACTTTTAATCTTTTTATTGTTATTCATTTATTTGAGAAAGAGAGAGAGAGAGAATAGGCATACCAGGGTCTCTAGCTATTGCAAATGAACTCCAGATGCATGTACCACCTTGTGTATCTGGCTTATGTGGGTTCTGAGGAATTGAACCTGGGACCTTTGGCTTTGTAGGCAAGTGCCTTTACCACTAAGCCACCTCTCCAGGCCACATGAATTGTTTTTAAAAAGAAGAAAGGTAGTTATTAAATTTAATCTAATGCTTTTTTGGGGGGCATCTTTTGAGATACTCATGTAAAATCATATCTCCTTTAATATGCTCACGAGATAAATCGCATTAACAGATTTTTGTACAGTTTAGTCATGCTGACATTCCCAGCATAACTTCAAGTTCATCACTTCACACACACACACGCTCACGTGCCCTCACACATGCACGCACATCGTTACATTTCGCTTACTACTGTTTTACTTAGGAGACCATTATACAACCCACTGTCTAATTTTAAAAACTAGAAATGAATGCAGGGGACCTTATGCTAAGTGGAATAAGCTAGGCACTGAACGACAAATACCGTGTGTTCTCACCTACATGTAGAATCTTCAAAAGCTGGGCTTACAGGAGCCAGGAGCAGAATGGTAATTACCACAGATAAAGGGTGGAGAGTGGAGGATGTTGCGATTTTCTTCAAAGGATACAAAGTTTTAATTATGCAGGAAGAATGAATTCGGAAGATCTGCACTTTAGCATGATGACCATCATGAATAGAAATCTATTGCATGCCTAAAAATTGCTCCGGGAGAGAATCTCAAATGAAATGTTCTCACGTTTAAGTATGCGAAATGATGGCTATGTTAACTATCTTGATGCAAGCATTTTATAATGTAAACACACCTCAAAACTTTACATTGTGCTCCATCAGTATATATAATTTTATAACATAAAGTTGGGGAAAATTCTGGAACTCAGCCTTGGGAGTTAGTCTTTCTTAAAAATTGCTTCCTGTTTTTTATAATCTTTTTAAAATCACAATTTTCTTCAATTGTTTATCTATCATATATATATATATATATATTTTTGTGTGTGTGTGTGTGTGTGTGTGTGTGCATATTTGTGTGTTTAAGTGCCCACATGTGTGGAGGCCAGAGGACAACTTTTGGAGTGGTCCTCGCCTGCCTTCCCACCTGATTTGAGACAGAGTTTCTCTCTCTTTGAGTCTCACTGTGCAAAAAGTTCTTTGCTGCACTTGGGAGAGCTTCCAGGAAATTATCCTATATCCACCTCCCATCTGGACATCAGTGTGCTGGGATTACAGAAGCCCCTCATGGCTTCCAACTTTCTACAAGGGTTCTGGGGACCAAACTTGGGCACTCAGGCTTGATCAACATTCACTTTATCCACTGAGCCAGCCCACAAGATCAATCTTGTCAGTTTCTGGTTAAGTTAGATTTGATACCCGTTTTCTCATACATGTTCCATATATTTCCATAGAACCTTCTAAGCTGCAGGTAGAGAAGTGTCTGTTTATACTCTGATTTTTTGCCCCTGACTCTATTTGAGAGAGAGAGAGAGAGAGAGAGAGAGAGAGAGAGAGAGAGAGAGGAGAATTGGCACACCAGGGCCTCAGCGACTGCAATTGAACACCAGATGCTTGCGCCACCTAGTGGTCATAGTTGACCTTCCACTTGTCTACCCTTTGTGTGCATCTGGCTAACCTGGGATCTGAGAGTTGAACATGGGTCCTTAGGCTTCACAGGCAAGAGCCTTAACCACTAAGCCGTATCTCCAGTCCTTCTTTGTTGTTTTATTCCTTGAGTGTGATGATGAGCCACAGGATTTTCCACTGTGAAGGTGAAGGGTTTTCAGTGGAGTTTAACAGCAGTGACCAAGGTGGCTCTTACTTATCCCATGTCTTTGGCCTCTCAAATTTTAGAACATATCAAGTATTTATTCTTTCCAATTTCTCAAGGTAGAACTTGATGTGTACAATAATTTAAAATGTATAAGTGTATTCAGTTAGGACACTGAGAGAGAGAGAGAGTGGGGCTTGGGGAGGAGAACAGGCATGCCAGGGCCTCCTGCCACTGCAAATGAACCCCACATGCATGTGTCTCTTTGTGAATCTGGCTTTATGTGGGTCCTGGGGAATAGAACCCAGGCTGTCAGGCCTTGCAATCAAGAACCTTTAACTGCTGAGCCATATTTCCAGCCCAACATTGGTTATTTTTAAAAACTTTTCCTGTTTTTTTTTATTTATTTATTTGAGAGCAACAGAGAAAGAAAGAGGAAGATAGAGAGAGAGAGAATGGGTGCACCAGGGCCTCCAGTCACTGAGAAAGAACTCCAGATGCATGCGCCACCTTGTGCATCTGACTTACATGGGTCCTGGGGAATTGAATCTCGAACCGGGGTCCTTAGACTTCACAGGTAAGTGCTTAACCACTAAGCCATCTCTCCAACTCAACATTGGTGATTTGTGAGGTAAATCATAAATGTTATTCAAGGATCAAATGAAAATTTTCATGGTATTTCATTTCTGTTCAGATGGAGCCTATTGGACTCTCAAGAGACTGTGAAGAAAATTTCTCTCATAGAGGGGACAAAAATAAATACCTCAGCTATTTTACTTTCTGAAACTTTTCTATATTTTTACTGCTTTCCTTATGGCACCAACATTTCTGGGCCTTTTTGCTGGTTGGATTCAAAAACCCATTTGGCTTTTCAGCTCACATCACAAACCCCAAACTCTCACTTCCTTGAAGCTGCAACTTGAGCACCTGAAAATGAGGCCAAGTTCAAGCCAGAGTGAAAATGTTTTATTTCTTTCATCTGCTTTGACAACATCCCAAGTAACACGGCTGCAGGAGGGGAAATGTCAAATGGAGGTGAACTCTGGGCTCAGGTCTGATCTCTAAGCCAGCCATACTCCCTGGTACTGGGAGGAAAACTTGGAGAGGAGGCCTGATAACTGAGCCATTTCTATAAAGGGAACGTGATAACGGCCGCAGGAGGGCCAGCCATAGATAACCGGCGCATTCCGTGTGGTCAGCTGCTTGAGTTGAGAGCGGTGGTGCTTCATGAAGTCCTGATTGTGAGCCTCCGAAAGGGAAGGTGGGTGGAAACTGCAGCCTGGGCTCAGTGTTTACTTGACAAGAGAGAGCCTCTCCTGAGTGCCCGCAAAGGGGCCAGGGCTCTCCACAGGAGGGCATCCTGCCATGCAGTGTTGGCCCAGCTCTATTCAGCATGGCCCAGTAGCTCCTCTTTCCGTTCAGGTGGTTGGGTTCACTTGGCTTGACCACTGTCCACTCTGGCCTCACCAGTCTCCGTGTCTCCTCCCTGGTCTTCCATTGGGAAACTTGGGAGGGCTGTAGATGGGGTCAGCCATGTCCAGTTTACAAAGGAAGAAAACTAGGCTTGATGGGGTAAGCTTACAGCACAAAGCTAGGAAATCCAGAGTACAGATTAAAACAAGTGACCTGACTGGTGCTGAACCGCATAACCTAGAGAAAACCATGAACCCTTTGGTATCTGCTTTAACTCTGACCTGGATTGCTATTAAGCCCAAGTAGCCTATCTTCCTTCCCTCTCTCCCTTCCTCTTCCCCTCTTCCTTCCCCTCCCTTCCTCACTTCCTTCCTTTTTTCCTTCCTCCCTTCCTTCCTTCCTTACGTCCTTCCTTCTGTCTTTTTTCCTTAACAGTCCCAGAGCTCTCTCCTTCCTACTTGGCCCTGCCTAGACTAGGTCTGGCATTCTGGAATCACTTCCTGTTGTGATAATTGAGGGTACTTCTGGGCTGAGGAAATGACACCTTCCTCCAGCCTCACACCTCAGCACATCACAGGCCAGTTTCCCTCTTCTTTTCTTGTAACCCTTAAAACAACCCCCTCTCTTATTCTTTCCCTCTTGTTTGTTTTCCTGCTTCTTGGGTGTGTGTGTGCCCCTTCTTCTCTCTCACCTCCTCCTTACTCTTTCTCTCCTTTCTCCCACCTGCCATCTCCCCCTTTCTCTCTCTGATTCTGAGGTCTCTTTCTCCTTGTGGCCTCAGATCTCACCAGTTTCTCCTGGCATTAAAGCCTTAAAGTAAAAACAAAACAGAACAAAAAACAAAACACCTCAAAACCAACCAAATAAAAAACTGTCTTTGTGCCTCTATCTTGAACCCAAAGCTCAACATCTCCCTTTCTTCCTACCTTCCTTCTTTTTCCTTTCTCTCTCTCCTTTCCCTCTGTTCATCCCTTCTTTCCTCCTTCTTTTTTTCCTTCCTCCCTGACTTCTCCTCCCTCTCTTTCTTTTTTTTTCCCCTTGGTTTTTCAAGGTAGGGTTTCATTCCTCCCTCTCTTTCTTCCTTCTTCCCTACTTTCCCTCCTTTCTTCATCATTCCTTCCTTACTTCTTTCTTTCTCTTCTTCCTTCCTCCTTTCCTTCTCCTCCCTCCCTCTTTCTTCCTTCCATTCCCTCCACTCTTTCCTCCCTTCTTCCTTTCTCCTTCCTTCATTTGGCAAGTACTTTTATGTACTGATGAAATACAAAACTCTTCTTGGTGTTGCAAATATAGCAACAAACATTTTGGATTCATGGTACTCTCTCAGTGAGGAAGACAGAGGGAAAACATAATGCCTACTGAATGCAGTACATATAAAGTCAGGGGTACACAGGAATGGGGGTGTAAAGAATGCTGAGGAGAGGCGGATGCTTTTCTAAAATGTTTATTTATTTATTTTTTATTCACAAGGAGAGAGAGGGAGTGGAGAGGGAGAGAGAGAGAGAGGGAGAATGGGCGTGTCAGAGCCTTTCCCCTGCAAACTTCAGATGCATGTGCTACCTGTGCATCTGGCTTTATGTGGGTACTGGGGAATCAAATACAGGCCATCAGGCTTTGCAAATAAGTGTCTTTAACTGCTGATCCAGCTCTCCAGCTTGAGAGGTATATGCTTTTTAACTGGGGAAATGTTGAGGAAGCCTTGTGGATAAAATGGCACTTGAACACAGAGATGGAGGAGTGAGCCACAGACAGAACGAGGAAAAGCATCCCAGGCACCGTGAGTATGTGGACTTTTCTGAAGCATGAATGAGTCCAGAACACGAGAAGCAAGGCAAGAAGGTGCTGTGCCACAGTGGGTTAGATGAGAGGTCTTAGTCCTTTCTGGCTGCTATAACAAGATGCCAGACAGTGCCAGCTGATCTTGGGTGTGCTGAGGAACCACCATCTCACTTTCTGTCTGGCATGGAGATTTCTTTCTGTGTGTTCTCATCATAGAAGGGGCAGGAAGGACTCAGCTTGACCCTCATAACCAAATCATATTCCATTCATCCCACCCTTTTATGAGAGAGAGTGAGCAAGCGAGAGAGAGAGAGAGAGAGAGAGAGAGAGAGAGAGAGAGAAAGAGAGAGAGAGAGAGAGAGAGAGAGAGAGAGAGAGTTGACATGCCAGGGCCTCTAGCCACTGCAGTGGAGCTCCAGGTACATATATGACATTGAGTTCATGTATCACTTTGTGTGTCTGGCTTATGTGGGTTCTGGGGAGTTGAACCTGGGTCCTTAGGTTTTGCAGGCAAGTACCTTAAATGCTAAGCCATCTCTCCAGCCCTCATCCCACCTTTTCTAACACCGGGGGGGGGGGGGGGATTGGGGATGTGGGAAGTGGGAAGCTGTTGAATAATGGTCTGTAGGTCTTGATAAGAGATGAGGCACAGAAAGACACTTTTTGATGGAGTTGAAAGGCTGTCCAAAGGAATTTGCAATGCAACGACAAGAAACACATCTACACTATAGATTTTATTTTTTTGTTTCAGTCTTAGCGATAAAATCCGGGGCTTTATGCATGCTGGACAAGTGCTTTCAACAACAGCAGCAACATCTCTGGCTCTACATCATAGATTTTATGACTTCATCTTTGGTTCTGTAATCCTGGCTTATGCTCAGCCGGAGTTCTGTCAATGAAAACCAATGGCTTATTGTGTCTAGCTTCCCTAATTTCAGGCATATGCTGTTGAATCCATGTACACTTCTGCTGCAATTTAATCTGTGCTTATTATGGTTGCATGTGTATTTTTAGGTGATGTGATTTTAGGGATGATGATGATGATGTGGTGTAATGTCTCATGACTAAGAACTAAGAGTTGTAGTTTAAAGCTAACCAATACTAGAGAAAGCATAAATTTAAATTGCCGTGAGTTTGAGGCCACCCTGAGACTACCTAGTGAATTCCAGGTCAGCCTGAGCTAGAGTGAGACCCTACCTCGAAAAACCAAAAAAAAAAAAAGAAATTTAAATGCATGAGGAGGCCACCTAGTGAAGACTTAAGCACAGAAGATCATAGCTGGGGACTGAGAGCCACAGAAACATCCAAGCACTGGCACAGCCCAGCAGGTGTGGGTGCTTCATGGGCATTTCAAGGCATTATTGTAACGTGCTATGATGGTACTCCATTCAGGGGTGTCAGTCATGCTGAGCATGCTGCTAGTTCAAATTATGATGCATAAAACTCAGTGAACATCGGGAGTCACTGTTCTCAAAGCTAGAACTGACCCTGTGTTGGGCAAACCACTTTTGGCTAACTGTGCAGCTGAGTCGCAGACATGGATTAATTGGATTTCACTCTGCCCTTACAATGATTGTTTCCTTTGACTTTAGTTGGGCATCTGTTTTATAAAACATTCTGTCTGACCCTGTGCCATTTTATCCTCACAGAACTTTCATGCAGCAGGCAGCATAGGGCTATCACATTCACGAATAAGGAAAATGGGGAAATATAAAGGGTATGACTTAGCCGAGACCACGCTTCCAGTCAATGGCAGTAGACGTGGGGTGTCCGTCAATGATCAATAGTCCTGCCATTGGTGGAGACTACCAGGGAGACCCAAAACTCATCAGTGTGCTAAGAAGCGACAGTGGAGTGTTTAGCACCAAATGAGGCATCTTGAGCACACCCTCCAAGGCCCAGGGGCCATTGTAAAAGAGGAGGCTGGAAAGAATGCAGGATCCAAAGGATGAGAAGGAGTGCTTTGGGATGCTGTCCTCCTGACGCAAAGAGGCAGCTGCATTTGTGACCATGGCAGCCGTCATTGCCTGCATAAGGCCTGCCCAGTATTGAGCCGTCAACATGCTGTCATGCATGATGGAGGGACAATGGCATCAAAATATAAGGAAGACTAGTTGGAAAGAATGAGGGACTCAGTTTAAAGGGGATGGGGGGAAAAAGAAAGTAGTGGGAGGGGACTGGGATCAAACTACATTATTCACATGCATAAAGATTGCCAAAAAAGTTATAAAGAAATCCCTGTTCTAGTGTGACCTGTAGACGATGACAACACAAGGGAGGAAGATAATTGGGGCAAATCAACAATTTTTTGTTCTATAGAAAACCAGCATCGGGGCTGGAGAAATGGCTTAGTGGTTAAGGCTCTTGATATAAAGCCAAAGGACCCAGGTTTGATCCCGCAGGACCCACGTAAGCCAGATGCACATGGTGGCACATGTGTTTGGAGTTCATTTGCAGTGGCTGAAGGCCCTGGCATTACTAGTCTCTCTGTCTGCCTCTGTCTCTCAAGTAAATAACATAAATTAAAAAATAAAAAAAGGGCTAGAGAAATGGCTTAGCGCTTAAGCGCTTGCCTGTGAAGCCTGAGGACCCTGGTTCAAGGCTCGATTCCCCAGGACCCACGTTAGCCAGATGCACAAGTGGGCGCACGCGTCTGGAGTTCATTTGCAGTGGCTGGAGGCCCTGGCGCGCCCATTCACTCTCTCTCTCTCTCTCTGCCTCTTTTTCTGTCAGTCTGTCACTCTCAAATAAATAAATAAAAATAAAAATAAATAAAAACAACAGCATCGTAGTAAGGAAACTTCATTTTAGCTAATTATTTTGGGTGATGTGTAAGAAGAGCTCTAATCTCTATCCAGGAGACTGCGAACAGCTCCAAAAAAAAATCAATGTTTTTCTCATGCAACTGAGAAACCAACTGATTGTGTAACTGTGATGTTTCAAGAGTACCAATATGTTTGCAAATCCTGTGCCCCAGACTGTGGTGCTGCAGTATAGGACTGATGACGTTGAGGGTGGGAGTTTTGGCCCACATGCGTCCCTCGTTTAGGATTCTCTTGAGTAAGGACACTGGTTTCTGACTTGTAGCTCAATTCTCCCAAGCGGATTGACCTTTCGGAGGGCTGTATCCATGCTTTTCCGTCTTTTCCCTAGCACAACACTACCCAGTAGAATTTTCTGGAGTGTGGACATCTCTCTACCTGCACTGTCTAATATGGTAGAACCCACCATGTATTGCCACTGAGTAGTTACAATGTGAGTGATGCAATGAAGGAACTGATTTTGAAAGTTTACCGATTTTAATTAATTTAAATGCAAATAGCCTCCTATGGCAGTGACTACTGCATAAACAGCTTTGTGTGTGTGTGTGTGTGTGTGTGTGGTTGCATTGACAGCTTAGAGTTCGCAATACAGTCCTTCAGTGGAAATTGCTCTCAAAGAAAGCACCATGGTCCAGGCTCACATCACTTCTCAGGGGTCTTCACATCCATATTTCTGGTCCCCTCAGCCCAAAATGACACAGCTCTGAAGAGCCATCAGCAGCTCTGTATGGAGCAGGGAAATTTCAAGTTACAGCTAAATTGTGGTTCCCAAGTCCCCCTGCCTCGCCTCTCTTCCTGCTCCCCTTGCCAATTGGTGCTCCTTCAAGCAGCTCCAGCGAACCACCTGTGTGCATGTCTCTTTCAGAATCAACTTCCTGAGGGCAGATTGGGGCCCAGCCCCCCTTCTGCACATCTCAGGAATAAAGTGCAAGACAGAGAAGGCTTCTGTTCTGCCCAGTGTCCTTTTTGATTGTCAATAAGGAATAAGTAAACAATGAGAAGGGAAGCAAAACACTGTAATTATTTTTATTTATTTGAGAGTGACAGAGAGAGAGAGAGGGAGAGAATGGGTACTGGGGAATCGAGCCTCAAACCGGGATCCTAAGGCTTCACAGGCAAGCGCTTAACTGCTAAGCCATCTCTTCAACCCCCAAACACTGTAATTTTTTAATAGCTTGCATTTTATGTCTACCTGGACCCACGTGGTACCAGAAAGAATAAGCGAATTCACGCAGATGAAGGACACACTTCCTGAGGAAGGCTTCGTCCAGGGTGGGGGCCGGTTGTCAGTGGAAGTCAGTACTGTATGAATGATCCAGAGGCTGGATCTTGTCACAGACATTTTCTCCCGCTCATCCTGTTAGGTCATTCCTTCATCCATCAAATAGTAACTGTGCATCTTCTCCAGTCTAGACTCAACTTAGGGAACGTGCACCGGAAGTGGAGAGTGCAATGTGGGTCTCATTCTTGTGGCCGATTGCTTGCTGGTGCAGACAGGCATTCAGACATTAGAGTCACATTGAAGGTACTGCTGGGACTGGGAAAATGCAAAAGAGGGCTGGAGACATGGCTTCGCAGTTAAGTCCCTTGCTGGGGAAGTCTAAGGACCCAGGTTCAGCTCCATAGAACCTTCATATACCAGATTCACAAGGAGGTGCAGGTATCTGGAGTTTGATTGCAATGGCTAGAGGCCCTGGTGCTCCAATTCTCTCTCTCTCTCCCTCATAAAACTAAAATAATAATAAAAAGAAAATGCAAAGGAAGGAAAAACTAAAGTCATGCAGGGGCCAGAAAACCATGGCTGTCATGCCAGTTTTGTATGTTCTCATCATATGTTTGTATGTTTACAAATGTTGTGGCTTGGATATTCATGACCTTGAAGTGCCTCATACTACCTACACAAGAACTTCATAATAGGAGGAAAAGATGATGACATCAAAATAAAGGAGAGACTAATTGCGAGAGGGAAGGGATATAATGGTGGGTGGATATGTGAAGGGGAAAGGAGGGAGAGGTGGGAATTATCATGGTTTATTGTCTATCATTATGGAAATTGTCAATAAAAAAATCTCTACCTCAAAAATGTTCTCAAAATTTCATATTTAAAAAAAATACTTTAAAGTAGAAGTTCCTATAACACATGAAAATGACAAATTATGAAGATCTTTGAAAACTTTTTTCTTTTCATTTATCTGAGGTCCGTGTTCTGGGGTTACAGGCGCACACTGTGGTGTTTGCTTGGGTTGGGGAATCTGGACGTGGGACCTCACTCTTGAGGGAGGGACCTTTACTGCCTGAGCCATCACCCGGGGGTTCATGTGGGTTTTAAAACGCAAGGATGAGTCTTTCAAGCTGGAAATGCCCAGACAAAAGTCAAGTCGCACAGGAAATCAATCAAGCCAGGGTCTACAGTCAGGGAGTGGAAAGGGCACCGTGCGCATCAGAGGCGACAGAATGCCAGTGTTGTCTGGGCCATTCTTGGGAGTGGCGGAAGTGAGGTCATTGGTATCAATGGGAGTCAGATATGAAAGACTCGAGTTCTCAGGCCAAGGACTTTGTTTGCTATCCTATAGAGAATGAAGAGTTATTGAAGGATTCCAAGCCGAGAAGTCACTGGGCCAGTTTCGAGTTTTAAGGACATCATTCCGGAAGCCCTGTGGAGGAAGTCCTGGGAAGGGCGAAACCAGCACAGGGTGGGGGTTAGCAGTGAAGACATGCCAAGTGCTCGCTGCGGGGTATTGATGGTGGGAAGGCCAGAATCGCTGCATAGTCTCACTCATCTACAGCTCCTAACCTGAATCTACCCGAGATGCCCACATACCTAGCAAGCATCTCGAGGAGCGGACAATAGCCTGGGATGGGATGGGACGGAGCTTCTGTGAAGCTGCCTGGACAGACTGTTGGTGAGGCTTGTGCATGAGACAGCAGGGAGGGTCAGCAGGGAAAGAATGAGTCAGCAATCAGTGGCAGAGGGTTCCTGTGTGGACAGGAACCTGGACTGTCTGCAGCAAACCACACGAAGGCTGGGGGATGGCTCAGGGGCTTGTGGGCGACACCATGGACTTTGTATTTGACCTATGAGGGCTGGGGTGGGGGATGTGGCTAAGAGCAGCAGAGTGACCACGGGCACGGCAGACAATGAGGCGTTGGGAAGTAGGAGCTGGCAGGCAGGATGGCACACGATGATGATAATGCAAGCAATGCTGTGAAAAGAGTAATAATCACACTGTGGGGGGTGCAGAGGGGCTGCCTGTGAAGCTGGCAAGATATGAGGGAGGGGCTGGTGTCCGGCTCGCTTTCCAAGAGTGCTGCCCTTGGTAGTGAAAAAGCAAGCTTTTGTTTGGTAGAAACTGAGGTCAGCTGTGGCCAGAGGGGAAAGGAAGGTGGAGGCTAAGGCGGGATCTTTTCCAAACATAGGAACCAAGGGAAATACAGGAAATGGAATCTTTAATGCCGTGGAAGCTGAAACAAAAGGACATCACAAGTTGAGTTCCAGTGGTCCCTTCCGCTGGCAGGAGCCATGGACAGACCTTCTTTGGCCTGACATCTCCCCTTAGCTTGTGCCTGAGAACGCATTGGTATCTGAGTGAGGCCTTTCCCCGCAAGAGCGAAGGGGCCCCTCTCGCTCCCTCACCAAGTATATACTTTAGGAGAACAGACATGGGGAAGAAATTTGCTGCTTGCTTGCTTGCTTGCTTTCTTTCTTTCTTTCTTTCTTTCTTTCTTTCTTTCTTTCTTTCTTTTTTTTATTGACAACTTCCATGATTGTAAACAATATGCCATGGTAATTCCCTCCCTCCCCCCACTTTCCCATTCATATTCCCTCACCACCATATCCCCTCCCCCCTCTCAATCAGTCTCTCTTTTATTTTGATGTCATGATCTTTTCCTCCTATTATGACAGTCTTGTGTAGGTCGTGTCAGGCACTGCTGTTTTCATACTGAGGACATTGCTGCACACAATATAACTCTTCTAGAACTTCTATATCAGAATCACATTTCAGGTCACCAAAACATATAAAGATACTGTTATTATTTTTTGAGTCACTTATGTGGCAGTATATAGAGCTCAGAAGCTCTGTATAAAGAGACTTCTATGGCTGGGGATGTGGCTTAGCTGACAGAGTACTTACCTAGCATGCACAAGGTCTTAGGTTCAATCCTCAGCGCCAAGTGTGATGGAGTTGACTTGTAATTTTAGCACTCAGGAGGTAGAGGTTGGAGGATGGAATTCAAGGTCATCCTTCAATACATATTGAGTCAAAGACTCTGAGGGGGGGGTGTTATGTGGAGGTCTGAGACCTTCTTAACTTTCTCCATATTGTGAGAAAAAAAATATTCCTAAATGTTAATATTGTCTCATCTCATTGAATTCTCTAAGGCTGTCTTTGGTTAAAAAAAAAAAAAAAATCAGTATTAGCACCATTGTACAGATGTAGTAAGTGGTAACACTGAAAGTCAAGACTACCTGCCCAAGTCCCAGACTGTGGTGGTTTGATTCAGGTGTTCCCCCATAAACTTATGTGTGCCTAATGCTAGTCCCCAGCAGGTGGTAATTTGGGAAATGGAGTTTCCTAGCAAGATGTGTTGTTGGGGGCAGGTTTGTGGCTGTTATAGCCAGCTTCCCCTTGCCAGTGTTTGGTACACTCTCCTGCTGCTGTTGTCCACCTGATGTTGGCCAGGAGGTGATGTCCACCCTCTGCTCATGCCGTTGTTTTCCCTGGCCATCATGGAGCTTCCCCTCGAATCCTTAAGCTAAAATAAACCCTCCCCTCCTGCATTCTGCTCTTGGTCAGGTGTTTTCTCCCAGCAACAGAAAGCTGACGGCGACACAGAGTAAGTTAGTGGAAAGGTCAGGTTCAAGCCGAAGTGATAGAAACATGGGACGGACAGCCTTGTCCCTGGAAGAGCTTAGGGTACTGGAAGACATCTTCCAAGGGACATCTCTGTTGACTGGGTACCAGGATGTGACTCCTCTGCTCTTCTGATGCACCTACTCCTCCTTCATAGGGTGGCCTGCTGAGACCTCTCAAGCCCAAGGGCATCCCAGCCTTTCTCTGAGTCTTTCAAGGCACTGGTTACAGTTGTATTTGCTTATAATCATCCCCTTCATTTCTGCCCAGTTTTCGCTAGTGACATGCACATTCTGCGTGCTGAAGGACTGGATCTAGATTGCTCTTTATATATCCTGGCATCAAGTGAAGTGTGTGTGGCAAGAATGATGTGTATTTTGGGCAGATGTGGGGCCTGCCCCGGGCGGGGGGGCTGATTAGGCCCCTTGGGAAGATAGGTTGGAAAGTGTCTCTTTGCATTTGTTTGATGGGCAGTTAGACTTGTGAAAGTGGCCCACGTTTCTATTTGTTTTATGAATTGTTTTTGTGTGTGTGCATGTGTAGTGTGGTGTGGTGTGGTGTGGGGGGTATACGCATGTGTATGTGAATATGCACATACATGCCTGTACATGTGTGTGGAGGCCAGAGGGAAACACTGGGTGTTATTCCACGTACTTCCTTGAGACAAAGTCTGTGAATATGGATTTGTGATCCCAAGGCCTTCTCTGGTCTCTGCTCCCCATAGCACCTGGGAGATATATATACACATATCTCCACATGCAGCTGCTTGATGGGTCCTGGTGAGTCAAACTCGGATGGTCTCTCTCTCTTGTGCCTCTTTGGAGCATTTTTAACCACTGAGCCATCTTCCTGACCCTGTTTTCGGTATTTCAATATGGAGGGGCATAACTGGAGATGGGGGACACGGGTGCATGGTAAAGGACCTAGCTTTTCTAGAGCAGAGAGGGATGGGGAGAGGGGCTTGCTGCATACTCTTGGCTTTGACAGGTACTAGCGTTACACACTTTGTCTAATTTGCTTCCCACGATGCTCCAAAGCAAAGATTTCCCCAGGGATTGCCATCTCATTGCAGACTATAAAATTTCAAGGCTCAGAGATGGTCAGGAACAGAATCACCTCATCCGGGCAGATGGTGGATGTGAGATTATAACTCAGAAATATCAAGATTTACATTTCCTTGGTAAATTTTGAGTCCAGGATTTTGGGGTGGACTGTCTGGGCTCTCCTGCTCTAGGGTACTCTCTAAGGCTGTGACTTTAAGGAAAAGTTTTTAACTTTTCTGTGCCTTAATTTCTTCATCTAAAAATTTGGTTAATATTAGTGCTTATCTCACAATGATGGACGAGGTCTAGATAGGTCAGTACTATACAGATAAAGAACCCGGAATGTATCCATCATAGTTGTATGTTATTTTACCATCATTGTAATCTTATTGGCCTCAGTACTTCCTATGTATGACTTCCTACTTGTGATAGTTAATTTAGGTTAATTTTAATTCACGTAGACTGGGCCCAGAAATCTGGCAAAACGTTATTTCTGAACGTTTCTGTGGAAGGGATAAGCATTTCATGTGATAGCCTGAGTAAAGACCACCGTCACCAATGCGGGTGGGCCACATCCCTTCTGCAGGGGGCGTGGATAGAACAGAAAGGTAGAAGAAACTTTCTTTCTGTTTGATCTGGGGCATCACCGTTTCCTGCCCTCAAACATTAGTGCTCCTGGTTTGGGGGATTTTTTGAACTTGGGCTAGGGCTTAGGTCATATCTCCTTTAGTTCTTAGGCTTTCGAGTTCAAACTGAAACTGTTATCACCAGCTTCTGGGGACTCTAGCTTGAGATGGAGGTGATAGGATTTCACCTATCTCAGTCTTCATTGTCACGTGAGCCATGATAAATCGTCTGTATCTGAATGGGTCCTGGTGATTCTTTGTGTCTCCAGAGAACCCTTGACTAGAACATTCCCTCAGGCTGAGTGATGCAAGAGGCTCTGAGTGGCTCGGAAGGGAAACAATCTAGAAGATATGAGTGAAGGTTCTGAATCAAGTCAGGGCAAAAGTCTCGAGACGCCCATCTTATCTGGCTTTTATGACGATGATCTGTTTCCTGTGCTGCTTTCAGGGGCTAAGAGGTTCCATCTCAGGTTTCCTGAGTTTCTGTGTAGTCATCGGGGCCTTTCTTCCCTCTCATCTGCTTCTTGTGGTGGAAAGGGAGAGTAATGAGAGGAAGGCTTTATTAGGAAATGAACACATCAAAGTGACACTCTTGGGCTCTGTGAGATTGCATGGAAGAATCCTGTCAGGGATGCTGCAAGGAAGCAGTGAGGAAGGACAGCTGGAGCCAGGCACCAAGCTTCAACGCAGGAGTCTCAGGCTGATTGTTGGCAGAATCAATCAGTTCTTCCTGGAGCGCGAGAGAAGATATAGGGAGCTGTGTGGAAGAGGAGGCTTCTAGATCTCTATCTGAAAGGAGTCTTTGAAAATGTAATGCTTTATATCAACTATGGATTTCAGGGCTGTTTGGATTTTTAGCTTTTTAATATTATATTTATTTTTAAATAATTAATTTATGAGAGAGAGAAAGAGAGAGAGAGAGAGACAGACAGACAGAGAGAGAGAATGGTCACACCAGGGCCTCTAGCCACTGCAAATGAAGTCCAGATGCATGGGACACCATGGACATCTGGCTTATGTGAGTTCTGGAGAATTGCATCTGGGTCTTTAGGCTTCTTAGGCAAGTGACTTAACCACGAAGCCATTTCTCTAGCCCAATATTATATTTATTTATTTCCAAGAAGAGAAAGGCAGAGGGAGAGAGAGAGAGAGAGAGAGAGAGAGAGAGAGAGAGAGAGAGGGAGAGGATAGATGGGCCAGGGCTTCTAGCTGCACAAATGAACTCCAGATGCATGCATCTGGCTCTATATGGGTATTAGGGAATTGCAGCTTGACTCAGGGGCTACACAGTGAGTGACTTAGAGGTTAGGGCATAGTCCTTTGGTTTTGCCTAAGTGTGGTGGACTATAACAGGAGTCTTAAGAGTCCATGCACCCATCTGTGCCAATCTTCTCTATTCTGGGGTATCCAGTTATCTCTTTATACTGACTTTCTCTAGGGCTGGAGTTGCCCTTTCTCAGCAAATGTGGACAGAGCTATGCATCTGGACTCAGAGTGCCGTGATTTCTTGGAAGACTTGGGACTGAGAAGTGTCAAGGTGTAGCATTTTCCCTTCCTAATTATAAGTCTAGCATCTTGAAACTGACTGCCTATGTCTCCTTGCCTCAAATCTACCCCTTTTTTCTCTTGTAAAATAAGATCATCTTTAAGACAAGATCATCTCATAAGATGATCTTATCTCCTGATTATTAATCACATCTGTAAAGGCATTCTTTCCAAATAAGGAAATGTGCACAGATATTGGGAGTTAACACTTGGACCGATGTATTTTATGGAGACATCATCAACCCAGTGTAGGGGTTCAACTGGGATTTACACCCTGATCCTTTGAAAAGAAGCAAGTCTTTCTGCTGCCCCATGGAGTCATTAAGCCTCGAAGTGTAGGGAAAATCTTCCATCTCCCAAAATAAAGCAAGCCTTAAATACTACAAATTTAGCAAGTCCTGGCTTGGATGAACCTAGTTTTGCATCCTTATACCATTGAGAAACATAAATTTTAGAGACCATTTTAGGATCTGAAAGGCTTTGGGAAAAGGGATCAATAATTTCAAAGACATTTTGGAAGACAGGAAGAGCTTCATGTGGTAGATGAGCACAGTTGTTTTGTAGGTGTTCCTAGCAATTAAGCATCCATGTCTTTCTTATTTACTTATTTATTTGAGAGAGAAAAAGATATAGATAGATAGATAGATAGATAGATAGATAGATAGATAGATAGATAAAGGACATGCATGGCAGGGCCTCTAGCCACGGCAAACAAACTCCAGTTACATGTGCCACCTTGTGTATCTGGCTTTACATGGGTACTGGGTAATTGAACCTGGATCCTTTAGATTTACCAGAAAGCACTTTAACAGCTCAGCCATCTTTCCAGCCCCATCCACGTCTTTCTGAAGCGAGCATGTTCCTGGACTCAGAGTGAAACTCTTAGAGGCTCCAGAAAGATAACCAACTTATCGGGTTTTATGAGTCTCCAAATCTAGTGTATGAGGAGGAGTGTTTGTTAAACACATATTCTTGGACTTTCTGCAGAGATTTCCATTCAGCAGGCCTGGGGAGGGGGATGACAGTTTACTTTTCTGACAATGTTCCAGGCAATGCTGCCATTCTGTAAGGGGCCCCCTGCACTGTTACTAGTAGATGATACAAGAAGTTCCATGGGCCATGTGTGCATGCATCAGAGTCAACGGTAGCCCAATAAAGGAGGCTCTAAGTATTTAAAGGCAATTCTCACTTGGGTTCTTATTTCTCAAGGAATATTTAAAAAGATTGAATCCAGAAGCCAGAGCAAGAGTTAGACAAAGCCTTCCCATACCTTCCCAAATTTGTAACCCTTATGGCAGACTGGACCCTTTTTGAAAACATGTAGTTTTTTTCTTTTTTTTTTTATTGTCAGCTTCCATAAGTATAGACAATAAACTGTGATAATTCCCACCCCACCCTGTATTTCTCCCCCCTCTTAAATCCATCCTCTCTTGCATCCTCTCATCCTCCCAATTAGTCTCTCTTTTATCTTGATGTCACCATCTTTTCCTCCTATTATGAAGGTCTTGTGTAGGTAGTGTCAGGCCCTGTGAGGTTATGAATATCAAGAACACTTTCTGTAAGAAAGATTGCATTGTAAGCAGTCCTACTCCTCCTTTGGCTCTTACATTCTTTCTCGATGGACCCAGAGCCTTGGAGAGTATGATAGAGGTGTCTCAGAGGTGAACACTCCACTGTCACTTCTTCTCAGCACTGTGGTGACTTTTGAGTCACCTCAGTGGTCACTGCCACCTGAAAAGAGAAGCTTCTCTAACCAAAAGTGAGAGTAGAATTAACATATGGGTATAAACACTTTAAAAAAGGGGGTTACAGGGCAGTTTGGTGAGCATAATATATACATGTAGCCAGACAACAGCAGGCGTTACTCCCCTAGGGCTCATGACCTCCCCCAGCCATAGGCTTTTGAGTAGGTCTTCAGAATTAGGAGTGTATCCTCTCCCATGGAGCGGGCCTCCAGCCCAATTAGAGAGTGGTTACTATAGTTTTAATTTATTATTTCCTAAGTTTTAGATGAAAATGTATTACATTTGTAAAATGAAGTCATTGAAGGGCTGGGACATAGCTCAGTGGCCTAGTATGTGTTGGGCCCTAGGGGGAATAAAAAAGAGTTCGCTTGCTTTGTCCAGAATGGTCTGCCTATTCCTTGGGGCATCATGGTCTTTGATCTCATGCTAAGAGGATTTCCTGTCATTCTTTTGAAAACTCCTCCAAATGCAGGTTTTATTCTCTTGTCCACCCCTCCACCCCAAGATACCTAAATCTGCTCTTTTTACATCTTTACTGGAAAGCTCCTTAGAAATCATCAGGGCTATTTTTATAGCTCAGTGGCCTATGAGGCTCGACAGCAGGTCAGATTAGATACATTTGATGCAAGACCTAAACCCTTCTGCATTGAAGTAATCTATTCTCTTTTTCTTCTTCTTTCCTTCTTAAGTCCTTTGATTCTGATTCCCAAATCATAGGATCTTGTCTATTTAAGGGAAAGTTCTCTCAGGCAATGAGATGATGCTAGAGTGGGCATGGCAGAGAATACTCCCAAGTTGATAAATCTTGTCCCTCTCAAACATTAATATTTCACATTTAAATCCTAAAGGGAAACCTCAGTGATCCATAGTGACCTGCAACCACTCAGGAGAATTGTTTAAATAATTTAACTTTTTTCGTGGTAGAAAACCAAGGGGAAGGGTGTCCCAAGCAGCTCCACTAAAGTATAACTGCCCCTACATTGCCCCTGACATTGGAAATTTGGTTACTCTTTAACATGTTCCAAAGTAAAACTTTTTGATTATTTAATCTGAATCTCTTCATCCACTCCTCTCTGATTTTTTTCTGGTTATAAACAGAAAGAAGTATATGAAGTTCTTCCATTGTAATTGTGCTCTAATCAATTTTTTTTTGTATATTTTGAGTTGTCTGCCTTATGTAATGGGTTGCTATATTGTTTGGAACACAAATGTTTAGTACTTCAAAAAGATGAATTTCTAGGGCTGGAGAGATGGCTTGGTGGTTAAGCGCTTGCCTGTGAAGCCTAAGGACCCTGGTTCAAGGCTCGATTCCCCAGGACCCACGTTAGCCAGATGCACAAGGGGGCGCACGTGTCTGGAGTTCGTTTGTAGTAGCTGGAAGCCATGGCACGCCCATTCTCTCTCTTTCTCTATCTGCCTCTTCCTCTCTCTGTCTGTCACTCTCAAATAAATAAAAATAAAAAAAAGTTGAATTTCTACATATTCATTTACTTATTCATGCCGATCTATCATTTGTGTGAGGCAGCAGTTTGCAAATATCAATACTGATTATTTTTGCATGTGTGTGTGTGTGTTTGTGGTGTATTATTCATGTGTGTGGACGCCTATGTGAAGTTATAGAGGAAGATACATACTGACATCAATATTCAGGGTTGGACTTTGCCCCTCATTTCACCTCTAGAAACACCCTCAGAGAAACCCCCAAAGGTATCCCTCATTAATGTACTAGGTGTATTTTTTTATCCAGTAAAGTTGAGATTTGAAATTAACTGTCTCATGAGTCTTCTTCAAGATTTAATTGAACTTTTACATATGCAAATAACAGGTGTCTTTATATTCACAAATATGAAATTAAATTTAAAAGTTCTGTGGACTTTATCACAGTATTTTACTCCTGGACATTTGCTTTTTTTTTTTTTTTTGATTTTTTTGAGGTAGGGTCTCACTCTAGTCCAGGCTGACCTGGAATTAACTCTGTAGTCTCAGGGTGGCCTTGAACTCATGGTGATCCTCCTACCTCTGCCTCCCGAGTGCTGGGGTTAAAGGTGTGCACCACCATGCCTGGCTTGACATTTGCTTTTTGAGGGGCCTTTTTGGTTAGGGATGATGTGGGTGAAAGCTAAAGTGAGATCAAATTTTACTCAGACAACTATTATTACACCAGTGTAGATGAAAAATAAATCAAAATAAAAAATCAAATATAAAATCATTA